>JACCID010000073.1:0-600000 GCA_018906775.1 Sycophila sp. Sp_5
CTGACATTAATGCATTACTAATGTAATATTAATTTTTTTTCGGCCATTACCCATTACAAAAGTAATGGGTAATTTCAAGCTGAACATTATTGCATTACAAATGTAATATTAAATTTTTTCGACCATTAACATTACAAAAGTAATGGGGAATTTCGAGCTGACCATTTCACATTACAAATGTAATGGGGAATTTCGAGCCGACCACTACCCATTACAAAAGTAATGGGAAATTTCAGGCTGACCATTGCACATTACAAAAGTAATGGGTTATTCCGAGCGGAACATTAATGCATTACAAATGTAATATTAATTTCTTTTTCGACCATTAACATTACAGAAGTAATGCGGAATTTCGAGCTGACCCATACCCATTACAAAAGTAATGGGGAATTTCGAGCCGACCACTACCCATTACAAAAGTAATGGGAAATTTCAGGCTGACCATTGCACATTACAAAAGTAATGGGTTATTCCGAGCTGACCCATACCCATTACAAAAGTAATGGGGAATTTCCAGCTGACCATTAATGCATTACAAATGTAATGGGGAATTTCGAACCGACCAATACCCATTACAAAAGTAATGGGAAATTTCAAGCTGACCATTACACATTACAAAAGTAGTAGGAAATTTCGATCTTCCCATTAATGCATTACAAATGTAATATTAATTTTTTTCGGCCATTACCCATTACAAAAGTAATGGGGAATTTCAAGCTGACCACTACCCATTACAAAAGTAATGGAAATTTTCGAGTTGACCATTACACATGACAAATGTACTGGGAAATTTCAAGCCGACCACTACCCATTACAAAAGTAATGGAAAATTTCGAGCTGACCATTACACATTACAAATGTAATGGGAAATTTCGAGACGACCATTAATGCATTACTAATGTAATATTAATTTTTTTCGGCCATTACCCATTACAAAAGTAATGGGTAATTTCGAGCTGAACATTATTGCATTACAAATGTAATATTAAATTTTTTTCGACCATTAACATTACAAAAGTGATGGGAAATTTCGAGCTGACCATTAATGCATTACAAATGTAATATTTATATTTGTTCGGCCATTAACATTACAAAAGTAATGGATAATTTTGAGCTGACCATTAATGCATTACAAATGTAATATTAATTTTTTTTTTCGACCATTAACATTACAAAAGTAATAGGGAATTTCGAGCTGACCATTACACATTACAAATGTAATGGGGAATTTCGAGCCGACCACTACCCATTACAAAAGTAATGGGAAATTTCAGGCTGACCATTGCACATTACAAAAGTAATGGGTTATTCCGAGCTGAACATTAATGCATTACAAATGTAATATTAATTTCTTTTTCGACCATTAACATTACAGAAGTAATGCGGAATTTCGAGCTGACCCATACCCATTACAAAAGTAATGGGGAATTTCGAGCCGACCACTACCCATTACAAAAGTAATGGGAAATTTCAGGCTGACCATTGCACATTACAAAAGTAATGGGTTATTCCGAGCTGACCCATACCCATTACAAAAGTAATGGGGAATTTCGAGCCGACCACTACCCATTACAAAAGTAATGGGAAATTTCAGGCTGACCATTACACATTACAAAAGTAATGGGTAATTCCGAGCTGAACATTAAAGCATTACAAATGTAATATTAATTTTTTTTTCGATCATTAACATTACAAAAGTAATGGGGAATTTCCAGCTGACCATTAATGCATTACAAATGTAATGGGGAATTTCGAACCGACCAATACCCATTACAAAAGTAATGGGAAATTTCAAGCTGACAATTACACATTACAAAAGTAGTAGGAAATTTCGATCTTCCCATTAATGCATTACAAATGTAATATTAATTTTTTTCGGCCATTACCCATTACAAAAGTAATGGGGAATTTCAAGTTGACCACTACCCATTACAAAAGTAATGGAAATTTTCGAGTTGACCATTACACATTACAAATGTACTGGGAAATTTCAAGCCGACCACTACCCACTACAAAAGTAATGGAAAATTTCGAGCTGACCATTACACATTACAAATGTAATGGGAAATTTCGAGACGACCATTAATGCATTACTAATGTAATATTAATTTTTTATCGACCATTAACATTACAAAAGTAATGGGAAAATTCGAGCTGACCATTAATGCATTACAAATGTAATATTAATTTTATTTTCGGCTATCAGCATTACAAAAGTAATGGGAAATTTCGAGCTGTCCATTAATGCATTACAAATGTAATATTAATTTTTTTTTCGACCATTAACATTACAAAAGTAATGGGGAATTTCGAGCTGACCATTACACATTACAAATGTAATGGGGAATTTCGAGCCGACCACTACCCATTACAAAAGTAATGGGAAATTTCAGGCTGACCATTACACATTACAAAAGTAATGGCTTATTCCGAGCTGATCATTAATGCATTACAAATGTAATATTAATTTTTTTTTCGACCATTAACATTACAAAAGTAATGGGAAATTTCGAGCTGACCATTAATGCATTACAAATGTAATATTAATTTTATTTTCGGCTATTAGCATTACAAAAGTAATGGGAAATTTCGAGCTGACCATTAATGCATTACAAATGTAATATTAATTTTTTTTTCGACCATTAACATTACAAAAGTAATGGGGAATTTCGAGCTGACCATTACACATTACAAATGTAATGGGGAATTACGAACCGACCAGTACCCATTACAAAAGTAATGGGAAATTCCAAGCTGACCATTACACATTACAAAAGTAGTAGGAAATTTCGATCTGACCATTAATGCATTACAAATGTAATATTAATTTTTTTCGACCATTACCCATTACAAAAGTAATGGGGAATTCCGAGCTGACCACTACCCATTACAAAAGTAATGGAAATTTTCGAGCTGACCATTACACATTACAAATTGTGAGGGAGTTTTATTTATTTAATTTAAAATTGAGGACGGAAGGGAATTCGTCGCCGTCGAGCTGTCTTGCAATGTTTATGTACGCAGGTAGGCTCGACGAGACGAAGAAAGAAGGATGTATGGAGAGTACCTGGTGCTTGAGGCCGAGACGCGGGAATGAGAGAGAGACAGAGTGCGAGGATGACGAAGCGCGAGAGAGGTGTTCAACAGGAGGTCGCCCGACGGTGCCGCAACAGCGCACGCAGCCGAGGCGAGAGACGGCCGCTCAGCTGAGCGCGGCCGCCATCTTCCCTCGACCCCGCGACTGCCGCGACGAGATATGAGGATGCCGTCGAGGAAGCCAATTACACTAGCACGCACCGAACACACATACACGACACTTCCATGCACTACACAACACGCGGCGAGGGTCGCGCGGACGCGGGTACGCGAGGAAGCGCGGACCTAGGCTCCGACGCGCGAGCCGGTCGAGCACGTGTTGCTCGGCCAGCGGAAACTGTGTAGGCGCGAGGGAGGGGCGGCCGCTAGGCGCGAGAGAGACAGCGCGCGCAAGGGGAGAGAGAGCGCGCGCGGCGGTAGAGAGAGAGCGCGCGCGGCGGAAGAAAGAGGGAGAACATGGAGAGAGAGAGACGGCGCGCTATGTGCGAGCGAGAGAAGGCGATCGATCTCCGCTCCTATGTATCGTAGAGTATTGAGAGACGGCGCGTTTGACTCGCGGTCGCCGGGGCTCTCATGCCCGGTGCTCGCCTCCGCCAGAGCGACATGTCGCGCCTCCGCGAGGGCGTTAGTACCGCCGCGCGACCTCAGGTCCGTGGGGGCGCTCGCGTCGTGAGTTCGCGATCGACGCGCGAACCTGCGCGCCAATCGTGAACATATGTTCGATGTGCGTGAGAAAGAGAGAAAGGATTTCGCGACGCGGACAGAGTGGCGGTTTGCGAACTAAACCGCCATTCTGGAATAAGTATTCGTACTGACGCCACGCAGTTTTTCTTGAGTTTTAGAAGGTTTTGTAGTAGCAGTAGCAGGAAGTTTGTGGGAGCAGTTTTCGGAGTTAGGAAAAAGTCTAGTCGTTTCGTAGAAGTGTTTAGGAGGTTTTGTGGTAGAAGTTTCGGTAGGGAGTTTTAGTAAGTAGGGTTTAGTAGTAGGTTAGTTGTCTTAGAGGTAGTAGTAGTTCGTGGAGTTTTTAGATTAGCGTTCGGAGTGTTGGAGTTCGATAGTGGTGAGGAACGTGGAGGTAGAGTGTCGGTTCGGTTCGATACGCGCACACCCGCGCAACGGTTCCGTGGACACGACACACTACACTGTGACCCGTGTAATACACGAGAATTGAATATAGTGGATTTGAGAGAACTTGTGAGAGTGATTATTTGAGTGCTTCTGCCATTTTTCCCTTTGAGTGTTCGTGCTTTGAAGCGTGTTTTTCAGCGAGCACGGGGCGGCGGTTAGCCCCAGCGACGGCTGTAGCGGAGAAGCAGTGCGGAGCAGTTTTGCCTCAGTCGCCGAGGACATCCCCGGACTCGGTGCGTCAACGACCACCCTTGAGTCTGAGCCAGCCGGACAACCGGACCAAGGCGGTGCATAAGCACCTGGCGCCCTTTAACTAATTAGTGAGTTTTTACGGTGACCGATTCCGCGTGAGATAAGGGTTTGGGAGTTTTGTTGCGGTTAGTGTAGGCAATTGAACAATTGAGAGAAGTACAGCCCGTTGGTCCGTCAGTGAATAGTACGGGGACATCGAAATACTATATCACAAAATGTAATGGGAAATTTCAAGCCGACCACTACCCATTACAAAAGTAATGGAAAATTTCGAGCTGACCATTACACATTACAAATGTAATGGGAAATTTCGAGACGACCATTAATGCATTACTAATGTAATATTAATTTTTTTCGGCCATTACCCATTACAAAAGTAATCGAAATTTTCGAGCTGACCATTACACATTACAAAAGTAATGGGAAATTTCAAGCTGATCATTAATGCATTACAAATCCTATATTATATTAAGTAGCTTAATTCCAGGGTTTTTTTTTCTGACCACTTTTGACGTCTTTGACAGACGATACTTGTAGATGATGTAACTTGGTCCAGGAACATTTTTTCCGCTTCGATTTTTCTCTCAATCACCAAGTGCGGGGTGGGCTGCCTTCTAGACGACGTCCCGTCGTCCTGAGGGTGTTCCTGGGTACCTGGACATCGTCTGCTGGAGCAGCGCCTGATTTTTTTCTTAATGACCAAGATCATGGTGGGCTTCCCTGAAGACGACGTCCCGTCGTCCTGACGGTGTTCCTGGGCACCTGGACATCGTCTACAAGAAAAGACCTCAATTTTTTTTTCAATGGCCAAGTGCGGGGTGGGCTGCCATGTAGACTACGTCCCGTCGTCCTGACGGTGTTCCTGGGCACCTGGACATCGTCTGCAGGAGCAGCGCCCGATTTTTTTCTCAATGACCAAGTGCGGGGTGGGCTGCCTTGTAGACAACGTCCCGTCGTCCTGGGGGTGTTCCTGGGCACCTGGATATCGTCTGCAGGAGCAGACCCGAATTTTTTTTCAATGAACAAGATCGTGGTAGGCTTCCCTGAAGACGACGTCCCGTCGTCCTGAGGGTGTTCCTGGGCACCTGGACATCGTCTACAAGAAAAGCCCCCAATTTTTTTTTTCAATGGCCAAGTGCGGGGTGGGCTGCCATGTAGACGACGTCCCGTTGTCCTGAAGTTGTTCCTGTGCACCTGGACATCGTCTGCAGGAGCAGACCCCAATTTTTTTTCAATGAACAAGATCGTGGTAGGCTTCCCTGAAGACGACGTTCCGTCGTCCTGAGGGTGTTCCTGGGCACCTGGACATCGTCTGCAGGAGCAGCGCCCGATTTTTTTCTCAATGACCAAGATCGTGGTGGGCTGCCATATAGACAACGTCCCGCCGTCCTGAGGGTGTTCCTGGGCACCTGGACATCGTCTGCAGGAGCAGCGCCCGATTTTTTTCTCAATGACGAAGATCGTGGTGGGCTGCCTTGTAGACGACGTCCCGTCGACCTGAGGGTGTTCCTGGGCACCTGGACATCGTCTGCAGGAGCAGCGCCCGATTTTTTTCTTAATGACCAAGGTCGTGGTGGGCTGCCATGTAGACGACGTCCCGTCGTCCTGATGGTGTTCCTGGACACCTGGTCATCGTCTGCAGGAATAGCGCCCGATTTTTTTCTCAATGACGAAGATCGTGGTGGGCTGCCTTGTAGACGACGTCCCGTCGACCTGAGGGTGTTCCTGGGCACCTGGACATCGTCTGCAGGAGCAGCGCCCGATTTTTTTCTCAATGACCAAGTGCGAGGTGGGCTGCCATGTAGACGACGTCCCGTCGTCCTGACGGTGTTCCTGGACACCTGGACATCGTCTACAGGAGCAGCGCCCGATTTTTTCTTAATGACCAAGATCGTGGTGGGCTTCCCTGAAGACGACGTCCCGTTGTCCTGAGGGTGTTCCTGGACACCTGGACATCGTCTACAGGAACAGCGCCCGATTTTTTCTTAATGACCAAGGTCGTGGTGGGCTTCCCTGAAGACGACGTCCCGTCGTCCTGACGGCGTTCCTGGACACCTGGACATCGTCTGCAGGAACAGCCCCCAATTTTTTTTTCAATGACCAACATCGTGGTGGGCTTCCTTGAAGACGACGTCCCGTCGTCCTGAGGGTGTTCCTGGGCACCTGGACATCGTCTACAGGAGCAGCGTCCGATTTCTTCTTAATGACGAAGGTCGTGGTGGGCTTCCCTGAAGACGACGTCCCGTCGTCCTGACGGCTTTCCTGGACACCTGGACATCGTCTGCAGGAACAGCCCCCAATTTTTTTTTCAATGACCAACATCGTGGTGGGCTTCCTTGAAGACGACGTCCCGTCGTCCAGAGGGGTTTCCTGGGCACCTGGACATCATCTACAAGAAAAGCCCCCAATTTTTTTTTCAATGACCAAGTGCGAGGTGGGCTGCCATGTAGACGACGTCCCGTCGTCCTGACGGTGTTCCTGGACACCTGGACATCGTCTACAGGAGCAGCGCCCGATTTTTTCTTAATGACGAAGGTCGTGGTGGGCTTCCCTGAAGACGACGTCCCGTCGTCCTGACGGCTTTCCTGGACACCTGGACATCGTCTGCAGGAACAGCCCCCAATTTTTTTTTCAATGACCAACATCGTGGTGGGCTTCCTTGAAGACGACGTCCCGTCGTCCAGAGGGGTTTCCTGGGCACCTGGACATCATCTACAAGAAAAGCCCCCAATTTTTTTTTCAATGACCAAGTGCGTAGTGGGCTTCCCTGAAGACGACGTCCCGTCGTCCTGACGGCTTTCCTGGACACCTGGACATCGTCTGCAGGAACAGCCCCCAATTTTTTTTTCAATGACCAACATCGTGGTGGGCTTCCTTGAAGACGACGTCCCGTCGTCCAGAGGGGTTTCCTGGGCACCTGGACATCATCTACAAGAAAAGCCCCCAATTTTTTTTTCAATGACCAAGTGCGTAGTGGGCTTCCCTGAAGACGACGTCCCGTCGTCCTGACGGTGTTCCTGGACACCTGGACATCGTCTACAGGAGCAGCGCCCGATTTTTTTCTCAATGACCAAATGCGGGGTGGTCTTCCATGTAGACGACGTCCCGTCGACCTGAGGGTTTTCCTGGGCACCTGGACATCGTCTGCAGGAGCAGCGCCCGATTTTTTTCTCAATGACCAAGTGCGAGGTGGGCTGCCATGTAGACAACGTTCCGTCGTCCTGACGGTGTTCCTGGACACCTGGACATCGTCTGCAGGAATAGCGCCCGATTTTTTTCTTAATGACCAAGATCGTGGTGGCCTTCCCTGAAGACGACGTCCCGTCGTCCTGAGGGTGTTCCTGGGCTCCTGGACATCGTCTGCAGAAGCAGCGCCCGATTTTTTCTTAATGACCAAGATCGTGGTGGGCTCCCTGAAGACGACGTCCCGTCGTCCTGACGGTGTTCCTGGACACCTGGACATCGTCTGCAGGAATAGCGCCCGATTATTTTTTCAATGACGAAGATCGTGGTGGGCTGCCTTGTAGACGACGTCCCGTCGACCTGAGGGTGTTCCTGGGCACCTGAACATCGTCTGCAGGAGCAGCGCCCGATTTTGGTCTTAATGACGAAGATCATGGTGGGCTTCCCTGAAGACGATGTCCCGTCGTCCTGGGAGTGTTCCTGGACACTTGGACATCGTCTACAGGAACGGCGCCCGATTTTTATCTCATTGACCAAGTGCGGGGTGGACACACGTGTTTAATTTTATGACTATAACGTTCCCTTTTTCATTCTGTGAACATAAGCATCCACACACATACCGAAAAGTTAATTGTCTTATTAGGTACTAGGCCTAGTACACACTAAAAGAATTAGAGCAGCAGAATAACAAAAGACATAGTATATCACCTTTGCCGGACACTTGCGGTAAGGGGGGCAGAATAAGAAATTAAGTAGATCTACGGCGAAAATAAGAAAATAGGACATCTTATTCTCGTAACATATTATTTACGTATTTACGTAATTATCTGTTAATGTAACTAAAACTATTCCTTGTGTTGTATCTACTGTAAAGTCTAATTTATAAAAAAAATCATCTATTTTTTATAATATATTAGAAAATTTGTATTAAATTTATTTATATTAAATAAAATGTATTTTATTATAATCATTTAATTGATAAAATGTTATAAAAAATGAAAATTTTTTTCACTTTAAACAATTAAATTTAAAAAATTAACTATTTTCAACATAAATTCAAAAATTATTTTTCAAGCGAACATTATCTTTATTCAGTAGATATAACTAAAATTATTGTTAAATAAAGAGTTATAAGATCCAACTAAAAGGAATTTATTTCTTTATTTGATACGAGAAATTAATACGAAACGTTTCATGTAAAATCATTATCTAGAGGGTCTGCACTCTTCTCGTAAATAGCTGAATAACTTTCTATAATGTATTTCATATATTTGATATATTATTCTTATAATAATAAATTTTAAAATCGAAATTAATACAAATGATGTAATGTAATAACATTAAGAATAACATTCTTAAATATTATATATTATTTAATTTAATTTACCTTTTAACTCCCCGTGATTACAATAAATTTACAACACGATTCTTTTACTATACGCAACTTAAAAATTAAATTATTTGAATATATAAAATGTAAAATAAGTTTCTAAATTTCTTAAAAAAATTATAATAGTTTATAAAAAAAAGTAATCTATTCAAAGCTTAGAACAATGATAAATTATTTTAAACAGGAACCAAAAAATTATTTACTGAGCAAGCGTTAGCGAGCGAGGTACGTCGCTAGTGTAATATTAATTTTAGTCAAAAATATTAACAAAGTAATGATTAATGCCTATCCCTGTACAGAAACAGTATATACGATTGTTTGCCACTATTGAATAGCATAATACAAATGACATCGTCAATTTTGTATTTTAAGTATACACTTGTTTATATTTTGAAAATATTCAGTGTTCATGTTAATTTATTATAAATATTAATTACATGCATTAATATTTTATTTCACCAAATGTTGAATGTCCAATTTATTTATTGAACAAACATTTTAATTTTTGGTTTGAATAGATTTTAATCTTTACTAAAAATGTAACTAATCATACAATTAATCATATAATCTTTATTGTTTTGTATTATTTTTATTTATATATTTTGTTTATCAGGAAGAAAATGCTAACTTTTTTATCCTCTTTTTAAGAAGATTACAATTTCTTCAAATACCACTAAGAAAAAAAAAAACTCGCGTTCACCATAGGAAAGAGTAACGAAAGTCACAAATTGCATATTTATCGGTCTCACAAAAGGTTAAGGCGAGTACTCCTCATTCTGACATTTCTTTCGTATGGTGCAAAAGACTCTTAGCACCGTTTACAGTGTGTAATATAAAAAAAACACATTTTGATATGAGTTCCGTCTGCGTAAAAATAGTTTTTGACGCCAATACGTTGAAAATGAAAATATAACTTGGTCAATAAAATTTGTCAGATCACATGAAATTGACATCCGAGGCAAAATCGAGGTTGACGAATATATACAGGGTGTCAATTAAGTCCCGGGACGGCTGAATATTTTCAGAGGTAAAGTAATTCTGATAAAGGCAAAGGTCATTTCTTAAGTAACTTTCAACGAGGAATCTAATGGTGACATTCACTTTGACCTTGGACTTGACCTTGAAGGTTATTTCAAGGTCAACTGTTTTTTTTTTAAATAGGAACCCCCATTTTTAAGACTGGTAATCGATAGAGCGGGAAATTTTACATTCAGATACGTAATTAAGTCACAGCTAGTGTTTAAACTTGAGGGTTACTCCAAGGTTATTTACACTCCAGCAAGGTTCTTAGATACCTCTGAATATTTTTGCAAGCGGTAAAGCTATTCCTCGTGTAACTTTCAACGAGGAACTCAATGGTGACCTTATACTTGACCTTGGACGTGACCTTCAAGGTTATTTCAAGGACACCTATTGTTTTTAATGGAAATCTTCATTTTTTACACTGGCAATCGATAGAGTGGGAAATTTCATTTCGAAAATAGTATTTGACGTGATCTTTAGAAGGTCAAATCAAGGTCAATTTTGGATAAACTGTCAAAATATTGTCGTATTCAAACTTTAGAATTTTATGAAAGACTAAATGTTTGAAAAAGTTTTGAAACCAACAACATCGACCACCTTGACTTTGAGATTAGCTTTGCACATTATTTGAAAGTTCAAGCACTTTTTAAATTAATAACCTTACTATCGCCCTTATTCTTACTTTTAGCGTTACCCAGAAACAACGACGTGGACGTAGTAAGTTCTGTTTCCTTTGGGGTGCTTGATTAACGTGAGTCCCCTTGCCTCTCACGATTGGTGTGCTAAAGTCTTTTGCGTTTTACTTAATGATTCAAAGTTTAACGGCGGTGCTCAAACTGAAAACCTTCAACTTCTTGACAAAAAGCTAGGCGATTGTAAAAATGAGTTACAGCATCACGAATCATCCCTCTATCGATTCTAGCAGCCTCTTGCATAATTCGATTGCGCAGTTCATCTAAATTGTCCGGTTTAGTGGCATAAACTTTACTCTTAAGGTAACCCCAGAGAAAGTAATCGAGTGGTGTCAGATCCGGAGATCTAGCAGGCCACTCGATTTCACCCCTTCTTCCAATCCATCTATGAGGAAACTGAGCATCCAAATATGCTCGAACATCTGTACCAAAATGAGGGGCTGCTCCATCCTGCTGAAACCACGTTTCATCGTAATCATCAACTGCTATCTCTCTAATTCGTGGTATAATTTGATTCCTAAGTAGCTGTTCGTATGAAGCGGCAGTAAGTTTACCCTCGATAAAAAAGGGGCCTACAAGAGTATTGTTTAAGATGCCAGCCCAAACATTCAACTTGTGTGGATATTGTGTGTGATTGTCCAACATCCATGCAGGATTTGTGTCTGACCAATATCTACAATTGTGTCTGTTAACTTCACCCTTTAAAGTGAAAGTAGCCTCATCCGAAAAAACTATATTGTATAAAAATTGAGGATCTGCGTCTATTCTGTTCATCATCGCTTCGCAAAACTCGATCCGGCGATCAGGATCATCGTCATTAAGCTCCTGTACCAAATGGACTTTATAAGGATGAAAACTGATGCTTTTCAGAATTTTTCGTACAGTTTCATGAGAAATGTCTCGCTCATGTCCAGCTCTACGTAAACTAAGATGTGGATTTTCAATAAATGCTTCAGCAATTTCAATCTGCTTATCCTCAGTTGCTACAGATTGTGGGCGACCAGTTCTCTGAAGATCATTGACAGTCCCAAATTCTGCGAATCGCCGTACAACCCTTTCGACTGTAGATTTTGAGATAGGTGTTTGTCCCTCTTCATTACGAAAATGGTTATTAAACAACGTACGAACTTCGAGGTAAGATCGGACTCGATCTCCCCAACCACGCATCATCAATAAACTTATCCTTTCTCGCGTCGAAAGTTTAACATACGCCATTGACTTTTATTTAGATATGAATAATACACGAGTCAGAATATTTATGTATTTTAATTTAGTTTTAATTTGTTTATACAGAGGAAAAAGAAGAATAGTGGTAGCGACTCGTCCGCAAAAACTAAGCTAAAAACTTATCAATTGCAAAGAAAAACGAATTGTTCAAAAAGAAATGTTTACAATGAAGGAAAATGTTTATTACATAAAAAAATTTTTGTTTAACTTGTTCTTAAATTTATATTGAACTCATGAAAAGGTTAAGAAAATGAACAGTGACAGGAATTTTTTAACAAATAATAAAATAAGGACTATCAGTTACAAAAGAAATATTTAAAAGTTTAGAAAGAAATTTTAAAAAAAATGAGAATTAAATAAAAAAACTTCTTAGAAAAAAATTACAGAAATTTATTCGCAATTTATAAAATGAGCTAAAAATACAAAGAACTTGTTTAAAAAGAATAGGAGGTTTGTCGGTTTGTGGGATAATTTTAGAATTTATATTTGTAGGTATTTGGGTTTATTATCCATATGGGTGTTAAATTTATTGATTTAGGGTTCAAAGATTATGAGTTCAGGGTTCATGAGTTTGCAATTTATGGATTTGTTAATTAATGGGTTTTAAATCTACCGGATTGAAGTTGGACACATAAATGTCAAAGCCTGAAACACCGAACCCATGAACCCTCAACTCACGCTAACCAATCGCGAGAGGCAAGAGGACTCACGTTAATCAAGCACCCCAAAGGAAACAGAAGTTACTACGTCCACGTCATTGTTTCTGGGTAACGCTAAAAGTAAGAATAAGGGCGATAGTAAGGTTATTAATTTAAAAAGTGCTTGAACCTCCAACTAATGTGCAAAGCTGATCTCAAAGTCAAGGTGGTCAATGTTGTTGGTTTCACAACTTTTTCAAACATTTAGTCTTTCATAAATCCTCTAAAGTTTGAATACGACAATGTTTTGACAGTTTATCCAAAATTGGCCTTGATTTGACCTTCTAAAGATCACGTCAAATACTATTTTCGAAATGAAATTTCCCACTCTATCGATTGCCAGTGTAAAAAATGAAGATTTCCATTAAAAACAATAGGTGTCCTTGAAATAACCTTGAAGGTCACGTCCAAGGTCAAGTATAAGGTCACCATTGAGTACCTCGTTTAAGTTACACGAGGAATAGCTTTATTGCTTGCAAAAATATTCAGAGGTATCTAAGAACCTTGCTGGATTGTAAATAACCTTGGAGTAACCCTCAAGTTCAAACACTAGCTGTGACTTAATTACGTATCTGAATGTAAAATTTCCCGCTCTATCGATTACCAGTCTTAAAAATGGGGGTTCCTATTTAAAAAAAAAAAATAGTTGACCTTGAAATAACCTTCAAGGTCAAGTCCAAGGTCAAAGTGAATGTCACCATTAGATTCCTCGTTGAAAGTTACTTAAGAAATGATCTTGACCTTTATCAGAATTACTTTACCTCTGAAAATATTCAGCCGTCCCGGGACTTAATTGACACCCTGTATAATCGGTGAATTTTTATTTACTGGCCAAGGTGTGTATAAGATTTTTCAGAATAGCGGGCCGATAGAATAAAATAGTATTTCTGCCTCACTCGACCAAAAAATAGAATACTCTCCTGTTTATTATTTAATGTGAATATAACGTAAATAATTTATAGGAAAAAATGGTTTGCAAATATATAAAAAGTTAAAGTATAAATACAATAGAGAAGATAATTGAAAAAATAAATTAAATTTGTGGATTTAAGTGCGAGGTGCTGAGCTGTACAATTACTTTTTTGTTATATTTATTTGGTTATAAATAAGTATGTTTAAATGTTTCGTAGAAAGAGTCCAAGCTGTGGATCGTTTGATTTGCATCCCATGAATCGTCATGGCCTCGCAAAAATTTGTCCCCTGGGAACGCGCTCCTCGGTGACTGGCCTGTTTCACGGGGCTGTGTATCAACGATCCACAGCTTAAACTCTTTTTACAAAACTTTTAAATCTATTTTTTTATATGCAAGTAAATACAATAAAAACAAAGTGTTCGCACACCAACTCTTTATGCGGCGCAAGAATCGGAACTGACCGCGCTATCTATCTTCGTTTCGTACATCGAGTCGCCGCGATTAGTCGGAATATTCGGGAGAGAGGGCCGCGGGGAGGTCCGATGGGAGGGCCGCGCCGCCCAGGTCGTTCGCGCGTCATGCCTCAGTAGTTCGCCTGGTCTCATGTGATTGGGACGTGTTTTCCTTTTTTTTGGATATCTTTCTTTTTCGTCATTTTTGCCTTTTTTATTTTCTCGTGCCGATTTTTGTGCCGTCGCCGGTTGCTGCCTATGCATCACCGGATCGTAACAGCATCGCGCTGTAACAACCGAGACTGCCTCGGTGTCGTAGCTTCTGCGAACTTCCTGCCTCTAGTGCGGATTCTTTCTCAAGGTGCTTTCGAATAAGTGATCATCTAATTAACGTGTCTTCTTAATGGGTTTTATGCCGCAAGGCTTTCCCCTGGGCAATAAAGGTTTTTACCCTATTGCCCAAAAATTATCAAGTGTGCATTTATTTCTCCCATCCTCTTCTCAACCACGAGGCTCGACCTGAGGAAAGAGTTCTCGACGAAACATTTAGTGCCTCCTGTGCGATCGTCTTCCGGCTCCCTGTATCTGGACAACGGCAGCTTCGCCTTATCGCCACGACCGGGTGCACTCCTCCCAGCCAGCCACGTGCCAAAGACAACGAGGATTTCCGCAAGTTAAGTATTGCTAATTCATTAGTAGCAAATCGGTTTCTTTATCTTTCTTCGTTTCCTCGAATCAGTACGCGTTCATGCCCGCGCTCTTTGTCGGGGCACCGTAAGCGCCCTTCAAAGAAGCCGCTTCCGCACTTTGTTTACATTGCACCGGTCAGCGCTTATAACCGCCGCGACTTGCTCATACGTGTCGCCGGTTGAGTGTGTATGCGCGTAAGTACGGGCATCTGCCGAGCATGTATTATCGTGTGCTGTGTGTGCGTGTGACGTGTTTTTTGCGATTTCGTGAAGCTGATTTGCGCGTGTTCCTATTCTTTATTTCACGCATCTGCACGCCGCTTATCACGTGATCGCGCGCTACATCATTCGTTATTTCACCGAATTAGTCGCTTTCGCCTGAGTTTACCGGCCATTTAGACTCAATCATTGCTATTTCCTGCTTGTGTTATTAATAGAAAATTGATCGCGATGGATCGATCAAGTACCGAATACCTCAAGCGTCAGCGAACGTACCTTAACACTTACATGCACACATTTTTCAGATCACAGTTTTCTCAAAAGAAATGGTGCATTATAAGTTTTTGGGGTCGCTGATCACGAATCTGCTATCAGAATTTTTTTGCATTTGTTTATCTATATTAATAAATTTGCGAATTTTTTAGAGCATTAGAGTACAATTTTGGGTTTTTTAATATTATCTAATCATGAATTTGTAGAAAGTTCACGAAAATAAATGAATGTCTACTTGAAACGTAAAAAAAAGATGGCGGCGCAGGTGGGAAGCTGAGCGTCCGACCGTGCCGCAAAGGGTTAAGAGTCAAATCACGAAGCTTCGTCAGTCAACTACGACCGGAAATTTAACGTCTGCTAACGTTAAATTGCGTTTTGAGCGTATCATTTTTGGATATCGTTCAAAAATGAATTTCGCTCCATGATCGACGCACGCTCCAATCTCGATGACGTCAATAAATTCATTTATTTGCGCAACGCTTTGACTGGCACGGCTAAGAAGAAATTTGCTCTTCTTGACACAACAGCGGAGAGTTACCAATTAGCTTGGGACACTCTCACCAAGCATTCTGAGTAAAAGCGTCTCATTATAAAATCACATTACAATTCTATTTATGATCTAGCCACCCCTATACAAGCGGTTTCTTCTGAAACGCTTTCCAATTTAGTAGAAGAAATGCAACAACACGTCGCGACTCTTAAGCAATTACGTATCATACCAGACGAGGGTATGATCGTCGCTGGTTTGGAACGAGCTCTATCTAATTAGGTTCGTAAGGAGTAGGACCGAACTTTGTCCTCCAACGTCTTTCCCAGTCTCAAAGACTTTTGCGTACTGCATGTTTACGTACTGACAGCTGACATTGCTCGCATGTATCCACAGGTTCTTCTACAACCAGACGATCGTCGCTTCCAGAGGATTTTTTGGCTTCAAGGCGAGCAGATACAAGTTTTTGAATTTAATACTATTATATTTGGTGTCGCTTCTGCTTCTTACTTGGCAATTCGAACCATCCATCAACTAGCTCAGGATAAACAAACTGATTTTCCCCTCGGTTCACGCATTCTAAAACGTGATCTTTATATTATATTCGATCAACTGATCACCTAAGTCGTACTTTTGTACGATTAGTTTGCTGTAAAAGAGACGACGATACCTCGACTCAAATTATGCGTGCTCAGCTGCTTGTTCGACTATACAATCAAGTTTTTGACGTTCACTTCCCAAAGGTAGATCGGGTTATTTTTTGGAGTTATTCCACTATCGTCCTCCACTGGCTCAAGAAATCCCCACAGGTGGTAAAGCCTTTCGAAGCCAATTGAGTGTCCGAGATACAATCCACCGTTCAGGCAGCGGAATGGCGACACATTTGCATCGAACATAATCCAGCTGATGCTCTCTCTCCAGGACAATCGCCGCTCGACTTCATGAACAATTCATCTTGGCCCAAGGGTCTAGCTTGGCTTCGGGACGCTGAATCCACTTGGCCGATTACTATTCTATCATCTGTGCCTGATCTACCCGGACTTCGTAAAATCACGTGTCTTCTGTCAGAGTCTGCTCGATGTGATCTGTTTGACCGATTTTCTTCGTACTCCACTCTGCTGAATTCCATCGCCTATTGCCTTAGTCTGCGACCCTCAAAGATCTCACAAGGCAAAATCATCGTGGCCAGCGAACGTGCTGAAGCAGAACGTCGGGTATTGCTCCTCATTCAGCAGGATCAATACGTCGATGTTATATCTGCTCTTCGAAAATCAGCGTTTTTGGCTTCTTGATGGTAAGAATCAAGTTCGAAAAATCGTTCGCGGCTGTGTCACGTGCGTTCGACATAAACCCACTCCCATTAACAGTCAAATGGCTAGTATGCCCACTCCTCATGTGAATCAATATCCCATTTTAGAACATACGGGCGTGGGCTTCTTCGGACTATTTTTTGTAAAGGAAAAGAAGCTCAGAAACCGTTCTGTAGAGGCGTATGGCTGTGTTTTCGTATGCATGGCTACCAAGGCCGTGCATATTGAAATCGTCAGTGATCTGACAACTGAGGGTTTTCTAGGCGCCTTCCGACGTTTCATCAGTCGTCGATCGATTCCCTCCCACGTCTATACCGATAATGGAACGAATTTCGTTGGAGCAAATAATCAGTTGCGCGAGATGTATGCTTTATTCTCTTCAGAATGATTTCAGGATGATGTTTCTTATTTCGCCATTCGTAAAAACATCACCTGGCATTGTAATCCGCCTTTATCACCTCACTATGGGAGGCAGCCGTAAAGACTTTTAAACATCATTTTCGACGGGTGGTGACTGGACAGCTGCTCACATTTGAGACTCGTAACACCTTAGTCATCGAAATCGAGGCTATATTAAATTCGCGACCCTTATGCACTTTATCGGCGAATCCTCATGATCCGACCGCTCTTAACCCCGCTCAC
Organism: Sycophila sp. Sp_5; assembly: GCA_018906775.1. Lineage (NCBI taxonomy): Eukaryota > Metazoa > Arthropoda > Insecta > Hymenoptera > Eurytomidae > Sycophila > Sycophila sp. Sp_5. The sequence continues at coordinate 17,675 of JACCID010000073.1, forward strand.
TTATTAGTTGGTCGCCCCTTGACTGCCCTTCCTGAAGCTGACTATACCTCTGCTTCAGACAATCGATTCTCAGCGTGGAGATTCATTTCCAAGGCCCGCCAGGACTTCTGGCGACGATGGCATCTAGAATACTTGAACGAGCTTCAGAAACGACAAAAATGGGCCGGCAACCAGGGTGAGGTCAATTTGAATGACGTCGTCATATTACTAGAAAGAAATCAACCTTGCATGCAATGGCAGCTGGGAGTCGACGTCGATGTATAGCCGGGGAGCGACAACATCAATAGAGTAGTCACTGTCAAGACATACATAGCTGCTTCAAACGCAACAACACTCGCCTTTGCCTAAGGGCTTGTAAATTATTTATCTATTATAACGATTGCACCTTGATTGCGCTGCTCTCAAGCGAAGAGCATGTTCGCACACCAACTCTTTATGCGGCGCGAGAATCGTCACTGACCGCGCTGTCTATCTTCGTTTCGTACAACGGGCCGCCGCGATTAGTCGGAAAATTCGGCAGAGAGGGCCGAGGGGAGGACCGATGGGAGGGCTGCGCCGCCCAAGTCGTTCGCGCGTCACGCCTCAGTAGTTCGCCTGGTCTCACGTGATTAGGACGTGTTTTCCTTTTTTTGGATAGCTTTCTTTTTCGTCATTTTTGCCTTTTTTATTTTCTCGTGGCGATTTTCATGCCGTCACCGGTTGCTGCCTCTGCATCACCGGATCGTAACAGCATCGCGCTGTAACAAGCGAGACTGCCTCGGTATCATCGCTTCTGCGAACTTCCTGCCTCTGGTGCGGATTCTTTCACAAGGTGCTTTCGAATAAGTGATCATCTAATTAACGGGTCTTCTTAAGGGGTTTTATGCCACAAGTCTTTCCTTTGGGCAATAAAGGTATTTACCCTATTGCCCAAAAATTATCGTGTGTGCATTTATTTCTCCCATCCTCTCCTCAACCACGAGGCTCGATCTGAGGGAAGAGTTCTCGACGAAACACAAAGTATAAAATTCAGCACTTCGTATTTAAATTCGCCAAAAATTATAGCTGCGCTTAGTCGCAACAATTTATTTTTTTGCTTTTGCAAATTTAAGTACGATGTGCTGAGCTTTACTATTTCTTCTTTATTATATTTATTTTAGCATTTTATCAATTACATTTAAGAGTTTTTTAATTTTTGAAGAATTGAAGCGGTGGAATGTTAATCTGCAGACCGGTAAAACAGGCGACTCACTACGTTACAGTGCTTACATGCGTTATAGAGCTATGATACTTTAAATATTTAAAGAGGCTTATTTGTGAATATTGTTGAGCGCGTACTTACATAATGTTTTTTTCCCGATTCCTGCGGTTAATTTTATAGGAGTAGCCTTCTTTTAAAGCCTCCTTTACGTCCCTTGGGATTGTTTGACTTGCTGCGCTTCCGGTTATAATTAGAGGAAGAAAAGGAGGTGGTTGCAGTCGTAGGAGACTCAATACCCGTCTCGGGAAGAGTCGTGGGAGTAATCTCACATTATTTTGCTGGCGTCTCTATCGTCCGAAATATCAGTTGTTACTGATACAGTACACTTAAAAGTGCACTTATTGAGTATATTTGATTACTTCAAATACTTCAATGTCTCTGCGCAATCCTCAGCAGTGTCACTTCTGTTTTTGTACTTTTTATAGAGAATTTATATACACATGCTACACTATTACTATAACATTAAATATATATACACAACACTATAAACTGAACGATATATAAAAAACACTTTAAAATACTGGAAACAAAAATGAACAATACTAAAAAGTGTATGCGCGAACACTAAAAAACAATAGAAGAACTAAGGGCAAAGGAGATCTTTACACTAAGACAATGGTAATGAGCTATAGCTATTTTAGTGTGTCGCGCACAACCACTCGCGCGGTCCTACTTTTGGATCACATCACACGGTCACATTTTGGACAGGGCATTCACTCTTTGTGGGGCTTAGAAAATTTTGCCATATTTCCGATTTAGAATTCCTGTATCTACGAAACTTAGGAAATATATTGAAAACTTCTTAAAACAATAAAATTTTTAAAGTGCCTTGAGAGGCCGCTTAGATCGACTTATAATTATCTAAAATATGTATAAACAAAGTCCCACGGGACTTACGGGATTTAGAAAATTTTATAATATTTCGGACATTGTTTATCGTAAATCTTTCCCATGCAGCTTCTGAATGAGCGCCTTATTCCAGCAGTTTTCAGGTTAACGCTTGATAGGATAGCGCTACTCGCGCTATTCCAGCGGAAGCGAAGGTGTAAATATACTTTACCTTCATCTTGACGCTTGAGCTGGGAAGGAAGGGTCTCTGTCTGCAGTGCGTACTATTCGAGATAGCTGTAACGCGCGCGACTACGCTGCGCGCTCTCTCCCCCCACTACCTCCTGAACGCTCGTATGCTCAGTGTCCGAGTATGCTCAATGTCCGGGACCCAATTGTTCTAAGGAGGGGATATGGACCCACAGATTAGTTTTATTTTTATCTAAAAAATAAAAAGCACAATGTTAAATGAATTATGTTACTAATATTATTTAAATATTACCAATTACTGTATCTTAAAATCTACTCAATCACTAATATTCTGAATGTGAGATTTAATAATTTTATCTCTTTTTTTGTTGAATTTATAGTCGATAAAATATTTTGCAAATAACAACAGCCTGCATTGAAAATTATAGAGTGACTCAAAATTAAGGGGGCATCTCTAGTCTTTTTGCATAAATTTTCAAGATTTTTTTCTTGCAGTAAACTTTATTATTACACTGCAATTTTTTTCTATTAAAAATACATATTGAAGTCATCAAAAATTTTATTTTTTCATTTTTCATCCAAAATGGCCCAGATATAGCTGCCACAACGAAGCTTGCTTTTTTTGGCTGACATCATATCTTGACATAGGAAGCTCTGAAATCAAAAATTCAAAGAGCATATTAAAGTATAAGAAAGTGGCTATAGCCCATACTAAAATTAAGAAGTTTAAGTAAAAAAAAAACAAAATGGCGGGCTTTTCTAATTTTCGGCTTATTTTTTAAGGTTATGTTGTTTAAAAAAGTGCTCAAATTTAATCGAAACTTCTTAATTTTAGTACGGGCTATAGCCACTTTCTTATACTTTAATATGCTTTTTGAATTTTTCATTTCAGAGCTTCCTGTGTCAAGATATGATGTCAGCCAAAAAAAGCAAGCTTCGTTGTGGCAGCCATATCTGGGCCATATTGGATGAAAAATGTAAAAATAAAATTTTTGCAGACTTCAATATGTATTTTTTTAATACAAAAAATTGCAGTATAATAATAAAGTTTACTGCAAGAAAAAAATCTTGAAAATTTATGCAAAAAGACTAGAAATACCCCCTTAACCTTTAGAGGGCCGGAATACCCCTCTAGGCGTAAGAGGTTTGACTCACCAACATCGCAATTTAGTTTGGCTCTAACTCAGGGACCTTAGACCACATTCCTATAGAAAAATGCGATTTTCAAATTTTCCAAAACCCCGGCTCTCTAAAGGTTAAATAGTATACAGGGTGTTCAAAAATGAACTGGCACGACCAGTATAACCCTGTTCAGAAAAATATTTTAAGCACTTTTTCGCTTTTGGCATTTTTTGATATTATGGCTAATTATCGAGTTATCGTTAATTAAAAACTCTGATAATTAGCCAATCAGCGCGCGGACACACACGTACACTCGCGCGGCATCGCCGTGAGTGCGTGTCCGTGCGCCGATGGGCCCGCGAAGTGGGGAGGCTTGTGAGGCAACGCCCCGCCCAAGCCGCTCTCCCTGCTGGGAAAAGCGCCGCCCACCAGCGCCCGTCCGCGCGCTGATTGGCTAATTATCAGAGTTTTTAATTAACGATAACTCGATAATTAGCCATAATATCAAAAAATGCCAAAAGCGAAAGAGTGCTTAAAATATTTTTCTGAACAGGGTTATACTGGTCGTGCCAGTTCATTTTTGAACACCCTGTATAGTGTAATGCGCCAGCACCACCAATATTCAAATATTATTACTGATACTTATTGAAAAGTATTTTTTCAAAAGATTTCAATGTTATTTTAAAATTTAGAGATACATTATTGGTAACTATGTTCTAATACAAAAAATAAAAAATCGAATTTTACTTAATATCTATCTTCTTAAATTTTTAATATTTTTGCCCCAAATTTTAAAATTATGTATATAATAAAAAAAATAAGTGAGTTTTTGAAAATGTGTAGGTCCAGATTCCTCTTAAATCAGTTTCTTTCTTAAATAAAGTAATTTTTTCAGTCTAAACCTTACGGGATGTTAAAAGAAACAGTGTTTAGAATGTCAGGAAATGATCAATATGAAGGATTTGCCATTGATATTATTCATGAAATTAGTAAAATGTTAGGTTTCAATTATACATTTGCTGTTCAAACAGATAGTGTATATGGCTCAAAAAATAAAGATACTGGAAAATGGAGTGGTATGTTAGGAAAAGTTATTGACAATGTAAGTAAAGAAAATTTTAACTAACAATCTGGTAAAATCCAGGATTTCGTAACGTCAAGTTATTTTCCTTACATTAACCTACAATAAACTGTATGAATATATTGTAATTCATAAAATATCGTTTTCTTAATGATTCTATTCAAGAAGAAAAAAGGCTGAGTGGATTAATGAAATATGTAATTTTATTTTATGATTTCAGGAAGCAGATTTAGCCATAACTGATCTTACAATTACTGCTGATAGGGAAACAGCTGTAGATTTTACAATGCCATTTATGAATTTAGGTGCGTATTTTTTGGTATCGCGTAAATGCTATAAAAGGGGTATGCAAGAATTTGGTTATTATATTTCTGTCGCTATCCAATAGATATTATTATTGTTCAAAAAGGTACCTGTCAATCTAATGTTTTTATTACAAAATTTTCAACTTGCCAGTAGAAAATTTCCATATGGATCCATATGAATCTATGCTAGTGGAATTCATGTGAAATCCAGGTGGAATTCTTATGTGGAATCCAGGTGGAATTTATGTCTGTCCACATGATATTTTTACAACTAGATGTCCATAATCATTTATTCAAAATTTCGTTATATATATCATAAAAGCAACCTTTCCCAAATCGTGTTTACGGAATAAGACTATTATACGACAAGCAGCCGTCATTTCTACATAATATTACTTTTAAATATTTCAATTTGCAGGAATAAGTATACTTTATCAGAAACCTAAAGCTGCTCCTCCAAGTTTAATGTCTTTTTTGATGCCTTTTTCATCCAAAGTATGGTTATATTTAATTTTTGTATATATTATTGTGTCACTTTTATTTTTTGTTCTTGGAAGAATGTGTCCCGATGAATGGAACAATATTTATCCTTGCATTGAAGAACCAGAAGAACTTGAAAATCAGTTTACTATGAAGAACTCCTTATGGTTTTGCATCGGTGCCATTATGCAACAAGGATCTGAAATCGCTCCAATGTAAGTTATAATTTATTATTAACCAAACCTTGTATTTTTAGTTATAGAGTGCCAGGTAATAATTTTCTGTCTAACGGAGTTATCGAATATAACTAAATTATAAAGTGTAAAATGTATTAAACAACAGTCTTAAAACAAAAAATCGTTAACCACTTTGGTTTAAATTTAGTTATCTACTGTAACGTGGAAGTACTGTACTGTAATATGAAATAACCCCTAAGAAAATACCAGAAATCTGCTGCCGCCAAAGGCAAGACAACGCATCCAGTACATAGTGCATGGAGCCTTGCAGTCCCGCGAAAAGGCATGTTTGAATTTTTGTACGTATTAGTTTCCTTTACTTAATTGTTTCTCATTGATTAGATTTACTGCCGGTGCGAGTGACATGTATTCGGATTTGCTTTTGCTTGTTGAGTGAACAACTGTGTAAATTGTTCGAAAAATGACGTAAAATTTTTATATTTTAATTACATTTATTCTGTTATAAAGAGCGAAACACGATATCGGATCAGGGATTGTTGTCAATAGTTGAGTAGGTAGAATTGTTAAGTGTAATGGATGTTGAGACGACCCTTCGTAGCCTATCTTCGAGTACGCAGGGCGAGTATCGCTATCGGTTAATTCGTTACCAATTTAGACAGCAGGTTCGCGCGAACGGTTCGTAGAGCGTCGGGCCGGTTGTTGCGTCAGACGATTCGGTGATCCCCGAGGCTGAGAATGCGCTGTTCCGCGGCTTACAAACTAATAAGGCCGAAATTTCTCGTTTAGCTCCGCGTCATATACGGCTTATGTATATATTATGTCATATATACCTTAAGTTATTCAGGTACCATTCTCGGTCGCTTAAACCATTCTCTAGCCACGCATCCCCACGCATTTTGTACCCCTGCGATTTTTCTGCCATTTTCCGCAGTCTGCTTTGCAGGCTCTGCATTTGCTTTGCCCCCTCTGTTGGCGGATGCATTCATGCCGAGAATACAGGCGTACCCCTTAGTACACGCAGGTGAAATCGTGTGCAATTGGAACGTGTGCTTTGACGGCAAGCGGAACAACAGGGCGAAAGAGTTTTTGTTTCTAGTCGTGAAATGCCAAAAAGGCACCAAAAATAATTTATTAAGTAGTTGCTGAAGAGTCGATGCAACAAGTTACTTAACTTACTGTTAGAGTGACCACACTGATTAGAGAAAAAACTGGCAAGACTTTGGACATTTCATCATACGTGAACTACGTGGGAGATGGAGACTCCAAAGTCTTACTCGAAAAGATTACTCGAAAGTGATATCAACATAAATAAGAAAGAATACATTAACCATGTAGGAACGAGAAAAGGCACTAAGCTTCGAAATAAGAAAAAAGAATTCGATAAACATTTACTGGAAGACAGCAAAACAATTGCAGGAAGGGGTTGTTTAACATCTACTGTTATAAATTAATTGGCTAAATATTACACTAAAGCGATAAGAGATCACAGTGATTCGGTACCGGCTATGAAAACTGCAATTTGGGCCAAATATTTTTATAAACTTTCAAGTGATGAAAATTCTCAGCATCATTTCTATCCTCCTGGTGTTAGTACTTGGTGTAAGCGGCAAGAAGCGCAAGTGTATAACCGTCGATTCAAACACAAAAAAAGTGTACCCAAAGAATGACGAAGACTTGTCGAATAATCTCAACAGAGGAAGAGGAAGAGAGAAAGAAAAATTATTCGCCTTCAGCATAAGCACAAAATAGAATATAAAAAATACGTAATAGACACAATAGAGCCTTATACTATAAGATACAATAGATAATGATAAGTTATCACAGTTGTTAATCACCCCCCTTAACCTCCATGCTCTCTTGTGTGCAATCCTTTCACGTAGCTTAAGTACCTAGTCAGCCATAGATGTTACCTTATTTGTAAGTATTTATTTTTTTTTTTATTTATGTTCTCTTTCAACTGTATATTTGAGCCTCCTTGTTCGGAGAAATAGAATTGTGCGTGTGGAAGTGTACACGGCGAGAGAGAGAATAATAATGCGGGGAAAGAATACCCTGAGAGGGTATACGCGGGGCTCACTGTCTTTCCGCTACCTTCTGTTATCGAACTAAATCAACTCCCGACTACTATTACTCCTAACGGTTCTAATCTTAGCAAAACCTTCGAGCTTGCGTCCGGCTGCTACGTTAGCTTTCGGTAGAATGGCGTGAAGTCACGGAAGCCCTCGTCGCCGCGACGCTGCCTATCACTCGCTCCTATTTGAGTTTACCGCGCGTCTCAGTCTCTCCGAGGATCTTTATCGAGGTTCGCATCCTCTCGCGTTGGCCCGCTTACGCCCGCATCGTCGATACACATTCTCATTGGCTGACGTCGCTCAGTACAGCCATGCACCGTTGTCGTTCCCGAGTACGAGCGCTAGTCTGCTTATACGCGCTGCGCGATCAAATTATCGCGCATCAAGTTAGCGGCCTGCTCGACTCGCCAAGTTCGTCGAGCATCGCCCGTACCGTCACGCGCGTAGTCGGCCAGTCTCTCTCTCTCCTCGCGCTTTGCCGCTCTTCCCTCTCTTTTACGCGCTCGGTCTCTCACTCGCCTTCGTTCGCGCTCGGCTATTCTCGTTTCTCAGCATCGTGTACTCTCTCCCTCGTTCTCCCTCCTACTCCCTCCTACACCCTCCTTCGTCACGCGGGTGTTCGTGCGTGTGTATGTGTGCGTGTTCGTGTGGTGCGGAGATGCTGGTTCGGGCGGCGTTGGCGTCGCCGGTGATCGCCATCAATGCGGCGCCGATCAGCTGGCTGTCGTCGTCTCGCTTGGCTCGTCGCACCGCTGCCTGGCCATCGGCGTGGCCGTATCACGGCGTCGCAGTGTCGACGACATATCAGGGCCTCGTCCACGCTCGGGCGGGTATCCATGCACGTGCTCTCTCTTTCGCACGCATGTCTGGCTGGCTGGCGCGGTTAAATAAATTGTTTAACGTCTACGTCTTCTCAGCCCTATTAAAAAATCTTACGTAAGATCTTACGTAAGTTCTTACGTGAGATCTTATGCCAAAATCTGATCTGAAATTTTTTTATTTATAAAGGACTAAACACCGTGCAAAATGTGGATAAACTTGTTATTAAAGAATTTTTTCCGATGGGACTTTTTTCAGATGCGGAACTTAAAAAAATTTTGCTGCACATCTAAAAAAATTCTTTACCATGATTTAAAAATCATGGTAAACAAGCTTTTCTTTCTATGCACCGTCTCCATCCCATTGTATGCGAAGAACACAGGAATATTCAGGCATGGACTTTAGTACTGCCAAAACTGTTGCGATCCGAAGTACCAGAAGTAGTGCATTCCGCTCCCAGTGTTGAGAAAAGTCTTTCGTGGACTTGCCTCAAGTTTTTATATATCAGGTTCTTATGAAGATACCGCGAATTGTTTTTCTCCGCCTTCTTGCGCCTTATTTAATTATTGTCTCACCTGCCAATCATGAAATTGTATAAGCGTTCCCTGTTGGCCTAATGGGCCACAGATTTGTAAAGCAATCTTTTCAAATGATCGCAGCCGCTTACAAGGTTTTGTTACGCGATCCATGTCAGGATATGCTGAAATTTTGTTGTTATTTCATAATGTTGACTCGGTGGCTTGAGTTGGTGTCTTTTCACCGTATTTTTGTTAGGGCACACCACTCGTTGTAAATTGACTCTACTGAGTTCATTGTTATTAAAAGGCAAGGTGGTGGAAGACAAGTACCCTGGCTGTTTTGGTTTCTAGGCAAGTCCTACGATTTGCGCTGAAAACCCCGGCCACAGTTTCGCACTGGTTTTTAATGCGGCGTTTTTTCACCCGTTACTGTCGCATGCCTTTTTCAGACAATCAAACAGCAGAACCAGGAATAGGGAAGACACAAGGCAGGAATTCCCTTTACTTTGCTTTCAACGTTTAACCGTAAAATAGATTTTTTCCGTGGAAGTGCTTTTATATAGGGTAGCCAAATATTTCTGCAAAGCAGCGCCAATGCGATCCAAGTACTGATCGTCGTCATCTCGATGTCACGTTGTTGCAGGGATAATTAACCAGACGGAAACAGCGGGTGCAGCTCTCAAAACTAAAGATGAGTATTCATTGCCTCCAAATTATATTCCTTACTTTTCAGCCTGTATTATTGAGCCGCAAGCGGGGCTACCGAGCCGCTTAAAAATAGGAAACTTCCATGAGCGAGTAAAACTTGCTACGGTTTGCAATTTCACTTGCTTACATTTAGACAAGTACTTACATCTCCTAATTTTCAGGAGAGCAGGCAAAGAATGAGGAGGCAGGAGGTGAGATGTTTTTCAATTTTCCGCAACTATGTAACGCCAACGAGACGTGGAGCATCGGTATATAGTGGCCTCGCCAACGGAAGCAGCGCTCTGCGACATCTCGACTGGCTAGATAGCAAGGAAAACTTCTACGGAATCAACTTCTGCGACGCGTCGAAGGCAGTGTTTCTGCGGGTCCACTTTATTAATTTTGAACTTTGTTGTAACTTTTTAACGTAGCGGATACACCTTACGGCTTCAAACCGACAGGATAAGGTAGCCGACAATTGTTGCGAAAGATGAGTGGTTTTATTTGCCGACATTGAGGCAATTAATTTTGCAACAGGGTGCTTGTACCTCATTTTTTCTTTAGGCATTTAATTTCTTGATGCGTTTCTATACGCCTTATATTTTTGATCAACTTAGAATGACCCCGTATTACTTGGTGTAGTTAAATTATAACCACCCTGCGCATAAAACCCCGACACACGCAAGGTGATAATTATTACAGACCCGGTTAGTAGCTCCATCCCTCTCATTCCCTCTTCCTCTCTCTCTCCTTCTATCTTCCTATCCCTCTCTCACTCTCCTCTCCTCTTCTCTCTCCTTCAGCTGAATCAGGCTGGTAGCGCATCGTCCACTGCACTCCTGTCAGCTCAATCGGCATAAGAAAAGGCCCTTTTTCCGACGCATTTCCTGCTTTGTTATACCGAGAGAGAGGTCGGGCACATTTGTAAGAGACGTGTATTTATGCAATGTCACAAATTTTATTTGAAGTTATTGATCTGAATTTCTATCTGCCTGTTAGTGAGGCCGTGCGTCTTAAGTCGCTGGTCAAATAAAGGCATTGATTATTTAATCTGATTTTTTATTTATTATTGTGTCATTTGTGTTAGTGTGTTATCAGAAATCTTCAACAGTCTGCCTTTCTCGAACTCGCAACTCTCTGCTGAGTAGCCGGAACGAGAGTCCGTAACGAGTAAAATATTATTTTCGCAAGAGGCATTACTTATTATTAATGTTATTTACAGTTTCCGGCAGCCCATTCTGTTTAAATCGGGATGTTAAATTCATTTTCTTGTTTCGTGTTATTTTATTTATTTATTTATTTTTTTTTTTGTGCCGCGAATCATTTTCTAATCCCCATTTTGATACCTGCGTTTATTGGCGTACACCTTGTGCGAGCGATCCGTCGTTCCTTACACACGTCGTCCGTGGCAGTACAAGTCCATGCGAATAGATTTTTTGTTAATATTTTGCATAACTCGTCATTTTGTATCTAATTACTCATTATTTACGGAGCACCCTCTGGTTTACACACGTAATAATTGTACACGTAATTATTCGTGCACGTGATATCATTTTTTTGTTTTGTTTCACTTTCAGTTATATAAGATAAAATACCCGAAAGCTGGACACCTTCTAGAATGGAACCTAAAGATGGACAACAAAAAATAAGTATAGTAAAAGATTATAACTGTATATAATTTCTTTGTTAGCATTGTTTGTACTATTAGCTATACGGTCACATCAATATTTTATGAAATTACTCTATGAATTAAATTTAAAAGAGTTTGAAACTTTTTGAAGTTATGTTACAGTTGAATTTATGCGTCCAGCTTCAGGATACCTCTCAGATCGCTAGACCCAAAAGCAGGACATACGTTTTCTAGTGTAAATAGAGATTGTCCATCTTTAGGGGTCCGTTACTGTCCATCTTTCGCTCCCAGCTCGACATAGAGTATCCAACTTTAGGAACCGCGTACATACTTCTTAAAAGTTATTTATTTAGTATAAAAGAGCATGCAAACAAGTTGTTTTTTATATAAATCGGCAAAATAGATGATAAATTAATGATTACACTAAGAATTTTCCAAGTAATTCATTTCTTCATTCCGTACATGTCATTTGTTATTTACTAGTCTGAAAAAGTGTGCCGGTTTTAGGTGTGTTTAAAGTTATCGAAACACAGTACATCCGTGTAGGAGGTCAAATGATATTTTAGATAATTATGGAGTTATTGGTTAATAGATAATATTGAAGTTTAATATTGGTTAATATGGGGGGGGAGGGAGTATTCTTACGGAGGGAGCGCATTGTTGCCAGTTCGAGCGCTGATTACACAATTTTTATTTCATCAATAAATCGATAATTGTCCCAAATATCGAAAAATGTCAAAAGGTTAAAATTGCTTAAAAGTAAACCCCCTTTTAATTGTGATATCTCAATGGTGCAATAATTTTATTCTATTACAAATTTTAAAATTACTGCTGTTTATTTTACATGATATTTTAAATTTTATACAGCAAATTTATAGATATTTGCCTTTTTACAAATATTGTGATTTATAATAATTCTAAAATATTGTACTCTACATGAACAATCAAAAATAAATAGATAGGAATTTCTTAAATTAAAGTATATACAATATGACCTACATATTACTGCTGAAAATTTTTAAATATATGCACATAATTCATTATATGTCACAAATTAATGTAATTAATTTAATTATTTTCATTGTTCAGAGGCTATTCTACACGAATGCTCGCTGGAGCTTGGTGGTTTTTCTGCTTAATCATAGCTAATTCTTATACAGCAAATTTAGCTGCATTTTTGACTGTTGAGACTGTAGAGAGACCAATTAAAAATGCTGAAGATTTAGCAAATCAAGATATTATAAAATATGGAGCGAAAAACGGTGGATCGACGATATCATTTTTTCAGGTAACATGATCTTCTTAAGGGGTTTATGCACCTATTTTTTTATATAAAATCAACTGATTCTTAAAATTTATAACAGTTATCCCCCTTACTCTTCAAGTTTATCATGACTTTGATTATTTGCCTGAAATTGTTATTGCTTTTGTTGTCCAAGTTTTAATTCATTTATAAGACTAAATTAATGAATTTTTGTGCAGGAATCGAATTCTTCGACATATTTGAAAATGTATCATTACATGATGGATAATGCTGAGGATGTATTAACTGCTGATAATGACGAAGGAAAAAGAAAAGTTTTGAACGAGAATTATGCGTTTCTTATGGAATCTTCGTCGATAGAATACATTCAAGAGCGTGAGTGCAATCTTACGCAAATAGGTGGCTTATTAGACCAAAAAGGCTACGGCATTGCAATGCGAAAAAGTATGTAGTAAATCTTTCTACAACTAGAAACTTCGTTACTTCCTTTTATACGACAATACTGATACATATGGCCTGACCTTCATGAATCTATAACTAGCGATGTACCTTCCTCGTTAAGGTTTGGGCTCTTAAAATAATGCTAATTATTTAATCTTTCACTGAGAAAAATGTCATAGTAAAATTTGTCAAAATTTGTTATCAATTGCTATAAATAATGGCAATGCGGAGACATTCGAGCTTGACAGAATTTTAATGTACTTTTTGTAACAACTCGTATATGATTAATAATTTTTAAAATAAATTACTTAAAAATTATATAACTTCTAAATAAAAATTACTATATAATTTAGTAAACATGAATTAATTATAGAATTTAAATTAAGTTTTATCATATATAGACAGGCTTACCACTGTTTTTTTTTTTTTTTTTTGTAGATTGCGTAGTTTTTTAGGAATCGAAGGTCACGGCAATTTAATTTATACACTTTAAACTATTTATTTCGTGGAGAAAGAAAATCCTGGAAGCCATAAAATTGCCTGAATCAAACAAAGGAGAGAAAAAAATAAAATAAGAAAAAATAAGAAAACAAAATATTCGTGCACCGCACGTCATAAAGCTCCCAGGGTGGGCGGCACTTCTTCGGTCCGGCCGCGATATCGGATTTCTGTAAGCCGGTCACTCCTCGACGATGGGAACGCAATGAAGCCTTCCTCATGCACCGGAGGATCACGCGTACACGGTTCACGAGAGAGAAGGATGTTAGTATGCCGCGCATGGCAAGTTGACTTGCGGGTCGAATTTAGTTGGTACTCAGCGCTTTCTCGGCGAAGCCATCTGCGCGGCAGTTTCGGGTCTTCCAGGAGAGCGCAGAAACAGCACATGGATAGATGGTTTAAGTATCAAGCACAGTGCTCAGTTTTCGGGTATTGCGTAGGAAGCTGCGAAGTCAGAGCATCAAGCGCACCACCTAGTGGGTATAGCAGCTGCCCTTCGAAACGGAATAGGGCGTATATAACTTCTCGTGATCGCGCGCTTGGCATATCATATCAACATCGCCTTTGCAAATAGTTATAATACATGATGTAAATAGTTTTTTGTGCCATAAGGATTTTTAATGATAATGCAGCAGCTGCTTCATTGAAAGAGGCATTCGTCACATGGTTTTTATTATGGATGTATATTAATTACTTTATATTCCTTTCCTGGTAGAAAATTAATTATTTATTTACATCTATTACGTATATAAATAATTATTTAATTACTTATTAAATAAATAAATTTTAACCGCTCTATAACGCGCGCGCTCTTATACAGCGTAAACTATTCCGAGTCGCTTGCTCCATCAGTCGGATTATCCACTACTCTGGCCAGTCGGCGCATCGGGAGCGCGTGCGATATGAGTAGCAGCAGTATCAGCTCGCTTTTTCCTCAACAACTCTCGACACAACGCGAACACCTAACCGCCGCGATGCCCTGTTCACAGGACGGCGCTTCTTCAGCACCTTAGAACACCACTAACCACATTCACTCTCTGCGCTCTAACTCTACATTCCTATCTCTTTGTTGTTCGGGTCGTGCACACCCTAGGTCCGATCTCCACAGATTCACTCCCTTCACATTCACTCACCTTCACAATCTCACCCTCCTAATCTCGCTCTCTGATCAGCTAGGCGGAGCTAACCTCGACGCCGCGCTTCTCTCTTTTGCGGGCCGACGGCGAGACACTCGAGCCGTGGCCGCACGCGCTTTCCAGCGCTCGCTTTCTATTCTCTCACACTCTCTCTCACTCTCTCTTACTCTATGGCAAGTAATAGCACCAACCTCGTCTCTTCGACGCCACGCAGTCTCTCTCTCTCTCTCGGAAAGTAGCTGAAGCTCAGGTCGCCACTAATCGCAGCTCCGGATCTCGTGGGAGCAAATAGTGAAGTGCTCCTCGCTCCCCAGGTAGCTGCAGGCTCTCAAAGTATCGGCGGAGTGTGCTCTCTCGCGTCTCTTCTACCTTTTTTCGCGCTCTTGTTCTGCGGTCGACTACTCTCGGCTAAGGGCAAAACGGAACTACCAGGCCGCGGAGTGCGGCCGGCTCCCTCTCCTCGCTTCCCCAGCCGCGCGACGGCGGCCAATCAGGTCCGCTCCGAGCCGCCGCCTCCGCCACGCGGCCTGCGATACTCCCCGGCTCGCCTGTTGTTCTTCATGCTCTGTCGCGTCTACTGTTCTTCATGCTCTGTCGCCTCTACTGTTCTTCATGCTCTGTCGCCTCTACTGTTCTTCATGCTCCGTCTTCTTTCCTTCAGGCTTACTCCGCCTGCTCCACTCTCTCTCTCCCACTCGCGGGCTCTACTGACGACATCGTCACACTGCCCCCGCCCCCTAGGCTGAGTGTATCCCTCGGATAAACCCAACTAACTCCCCGGATCTCCAATCCTTGCTTCTTAATCCTTCTCTTACCCCCTTCTTTCTTTTTCCCTTTTCTCCCCCCTTTTTTCCCCTGTTTTTATTATTTTTTTTTCTTTCTCCCTCTTTTTTTTTCTTTTATTTCTTCAACTTCTCCTTTAGGCTCTCTTTTCCCAGCAGCTTCTCCAGCGCTCTCCTTCTCACCTCTGGCTCCAGCCGCTTGAGCAGTTCTGCCGTCCCCGTTGCCTCCAATTCGGCCCAATCTGTCGGCCTCGGTCCGGCCGGTTAACTACCGCTCACTCCACCGGCGAAATGGGGCACAGCTTCCACGGAATCGGGGTCGTCGATGTCCTCATCGCCTCCGTGGGTGGGTGTGGATCCCCTCCTGCCACTTCCGCGGCCGGAATCAGCGTAGGTATGGGCAGGTCCGGACCGCCCGGGAGTGTGGCCAATGTTTTACTCATCCAGGCTCTCAACTCCGCATCCTGCCGTTGATATTTGGCCCTCGCTCTCGCAGTTTCCTCAATTTTCTTTGACGCCTCCTGATAGATTCGCGTCCTCTCCATCGCTCGCTGCGAGTCCAAGGTAACCTCCTTAATCTCTGGCAAATCCTGATGCATCCTTCCGGCCTTGTGTCCGGCCGGCATCGGGCAACCCGAGGCATCGACCCCTGGGGCACACGCCTCTCCACTCTGCCCTCGTTCTTCCTCCACTTCCATTTTGCTCGCACCTCCCCTCCGCTCTTCCTTCTTCGCTTTCTCAGCTTATCTTCTTAACTTTTCCCTTTTTTGCTCTTCTTTCTTCACTTCCTCAGCCTCTTTCCTTAATTCTTTTCTCTTCTGCTCTTCTTTCTTCACTTCCTCAGCCTCTTCCTTAATTCTTTTCTCTCTTCTGCTCTTCTTTCTTCGCTTCTCCAGCCTCCTTCTTCGCTCTTTCCTCTCTCTCTCGGCTCCATACCGCGCCTCCACGAACTCGAGGTGCGCTCTCGCGCAACGGGGGCACGAGCTGAGGTATTCGCCCATCCGCCCACAGTTTCGGCAGAATCTTTGCCTCTGCGGCCTCTGGCAACGCAACAGCGTGTGCCCTCTTTGCCAGCAGTTAAAACAGGCAAAAATGGGCGGATCCACGGTGGGGTTGACAGGCACAGAAGCACTCTCTCCTCGGCTCTCCACTTCTTCCCTCGTCCTCCTCTTGCCCTCGTCTCCCTTCGTTGCCTGCTTGGCCACCTCTCGCTCGTTCATCCGTCGTAACGTTCTCCTCGCTCGAGCGTTTAACCTCCTTGCTGCAGGGGCCTCCCGCGCTTCTGGTCTATTCACCTCTTGTTGATCGTTCCGCAGGCGTCTTTCGCTGAGCTGCGCGCCGGTACCGCGGCTAACTTCGGTGCACGCCACTTCTTTCAAGGGCGCTATCGGAGTTTCGCGGAAAGTACCCCGGCATGAGCTTCTAGCACGCTCCCTTTCGCTCTCTAGCTCCCGTCTCTTCGCCTCCCTGCTCTCCAACTTTCTTCTCCGTTCCTCTGCCTCCACTCTCGCCCTTTCGGCGTCGGTTTCCTCCATCAGGCGCCTCCTATATCTCTCTTCACTCTCTCTGATCTCCCGGTGGTGCTCGGCTGTACGCCGCTGAAGAACCTCCTGTTGCTTTCTCCGTTCGCGGTAGTACTGTACCGCCCTCCGGAGCCCCTCAAGCTCCTCGGCCTCTCTTCTTCTCCTCTCCCTGGGGAGCTCGGCGAGTCCAGGCGGTAGTGAATCATTGCGCTGTCGACCTGGCGAGGGCAACCCCGATTTGTAATCGTCGATCGTCAATTGACGATTAGGATTGTACCCTCGCCGACGATTTTGGCGTCTTCGACTTGCCGCACCGGTCGAAACCGCGGGAACCACTGGGGCGCTGAATAGGCGATCTTCCGCCTCGGTGAGCGGAGGCAGGCTCTCAATTTCGCGCATCAGCACCTCCAGGAGCGGCATTTCGATCCAGGTCGGCTCTTTCTCTTCGCCATCGGCCGCCCCTTCTCTTCTCCTTCTCTCCGGCGGGTCGGACGAACTCGGTTCACCCACCGACCTCCGCGATCTCCATCGGCACTAATCCTCCCTCGATCTCTATGTGATCTACCTTGCAACAGTCGCCTGTGTTAGCCACCTCTTCGGCGTTTGCAGAGCTCAGAACCTCTTCCACCAATCCCTTAGGTGCACGTTCTGCCCCCTCGAGGCGAGCGGCCTCGATGATTCCAAGCGGAGCAGGCTTCTCGCGCATCTTGCCTTCGACAAGCGCGTCTAACGTGACGCCGCCCGCCGACGCCGTCTCCGGCGCAAGGGATTGCGGCTCCCCGCTCAGGACGACCAGGGGAATCGATTCGAGCATCTCGACTTCTTCTTCCACTCCACTTTTCTCTTTAGCGTTGGAGGCGCTAGCCTTCTTCGACCAGCTTGGAGGCTCGCCCTGATCGTCAAGGCTATCGTCCGTTGCCGGCGACTCACCTCCCGACCACACCAAGTCGAGTAGGTCCGTGGCCGACTGCACGATGACGGGCGCCTCTTTGGTTGCTTCGCCGCCGTCTGGCGGACTCGTGTGTGACGGCACCTCCTGTCCTTCAAAGTCCGCCATCTCCTCCTTCTGTTCTCGAACCCACGCCTGAAACAAACACATTTCGGTTATTGCGACTCTATACTCTCACTCGTCCCAATTGCTCAATTACTTCTACCCATTTTGCTCACACCCCCTTGGCTCTCTCTCTCGCTCTCGATTTCCCACCGCCGCCTTCGCGTCCCTCGGCGGTACGAACCTTTTCAACTCGGCTACCGGTACTTTTAAAATGCGCCTCTCCCGCCCCTCCACTCTCTCCAGCACGTACACCGTCGGGGATGTTATCTCTACGACTTTGTACGGGCCTTCATACCGCAGGGCCAATTTTGCCGCGAAGGCTTTAGCGGCGTTAGAGAGAAAGTGCGTTTTCGGCATGACTTCGAACCCCCCTCGCGTTGCACCCTTGGCATATCAATTCCTTTCGAGGGGCCCGCTGGCCTTTATTGGGGCACGCCCTCGAAAGGTGTCCGCGCTTCCAACACGAAAAACATTCAATTTCGGGGCATTCGGCCGCTCGGTGCCCTACCGCGTGGCAGGTGCTGAGGTGCCTGTTTTGGAGGCGTTTGTCGTGGAGGCGCTTTTGACGCGAGCGCCGCCTCCTCCTCACTGCTACTCCCCTCGTCGCTCTTCGCCTTCTTTCCTCTCCTCCTATTCCTTTTGGCGCTACTTTCCTTCCCCCGCCACCCTTCTGCTCTTTCACGCCTTCAGCCTCCGCGGCTTCAGGTTCCGCCGCCACGGCTTTCGCGCGCGGCGCGGTCGGCTTGACGTAAGCCGCTCCAGGCACAAACATCTTCTCTGGCGGAGGCGGAATAGCGTAGCGGCTGTCTAGCTCGCTCTGTCGCTCCCACCTCCTACCGAGGCGCTCGATGTCAGCCAAGGAATCGACCACCTTTTCTGCCATCGCCCTTCTGTATTCAGGCAACAGGTTCCGCTAGGTCATCTCAACAACCAACTCGTCTTTGGGCGGCCGCTTAAACCGCGACACAATGTATCGGACGCACGAAAGAAAGGCAGCCACCTTTTCTCCCTTAGCCTGCATCCGGCGGCGGAGGTCCTCCCTCAAGTCCTCTTGGTCATACTCCGGTATGAACTGCACGCGGAACTCCTCTTCAAACTCCTTCCACGATCGCAACTCCTTCCTCCGCGGTCTAAACCAGCATGCCGCGCGCTTGCTCAGCACGCAGGGTAACGCGCACAATAACTGTGCATTGGTTAGGCGCCCCGCTTCGCAGCAGTCTCTCAGCTGCTCCAACACTTCTTCAGGGTCCTCGCCCTTCTCCTCCCCGGAGAAGCGTATGTTCCAGCTCTTGAGGAGCTTAACCGTCCCAGCACTGCTGCAGTGCGAACGGCTGCTTCCCCTCGATCGCAGCGATTCCGCGGCGCTCTCTGCGCCGCTTTGTCGCCCCGATCGCTCTCCACTTCGATTCCTTTCGCCCCCGATTGCTCGCTCCTCGCGACTTAGCCTCTTCGGCCACTCACGAGTCCTATCCCCGATACTCTCCAATTCACGCCCCCTATCGAACTCTGCGTCCGTCCATCTCTCTCTCTCCGCGAGCTTACTCGGTTGTGTGCGGACGGCCGTCGAGCCTCCGGCAACTCGCAAATGCGCCCGAGTTCCACTTACTTGTGGACTCGTGGTTCCTTCGACCTTACCGCTTCCGCTTATGTTAGGCCCCGGCGCGATCCTCAATCTCCCTTCCCCTTCCTGGCTTTGCTGGCCTTTCAGCCGGCTTGCGCGCCATTCGCCTCGACGCGGCCCTTGCCTTCCCGGCAGCTGCCACACTCCCCCACGCGATCACTACCTCCGACCTCCCACGATCCGTGGCACATTGGCGGCGCCGTAGCGCGGCACGCTCCTCCCGCTCCATCGCGGCACCAACTCCTTCTCCTCGTGCTCTTCCATTCTCCCTTTTCTTGACTCTAACTCTCTCGGTTGCCCGCCCCTCTCGCGTGATTCGATCTTGGTACTCCTTCCCTCCCCGCGTCTGCTCGGCTGGCTCGCTTCGCGCCGCGCGCCGGTCCTTCCGCGAATTCTTTGCTCAGCGCTCTCCGCCCCTGCGAGTCTCGCGGCAACCGGCAACGCCGCTTGGCTGGCCTTCCCCACTCGAGCGCGGCCTCGCTACACCCACCGTGCGCCGCCACGCGTCGCGGCTGGCGCGAAGGTATTTTCCCCCCGACCACTCTCTTCCGTGAACTCCGGATTCTTTGCTTACGCGAGACGGGCCCCACGTTGGGCGCCAATTTATAACACGGTAAATTCGCTGGCTTTTCAGACGCGGAAAGATACCGTGCCACAAAAATTATTTCCGCGTTTGGTTCCGCGATTTGATCTCCGGCTAGCTATTCTCGGGCGCAAGGCCCCCGGGACCGAGTTCCGGACCTCGCTCAGCTCGCTCCTTCCTCAACAACTCTCGACACGAAGCGAACACCTAACCGCCGCGATGCCCTGTTCACAGGGCGGCGCTTCTTCAGCACCTTAGAACACCACTAACCACATTCACTCTCTGCGCTCTAACTCTACATTCCTATCTCTTTGTTGTTCGGGTCGTGCACACCCTAGGTCCGATCTCCACAGATTCACTCCCTTCACATTCACTCACCTTCACAATCTCACCCTCCTAATCTCGATTCTCTGATCAGCTCGGCGGAGCTAACCTCGACGCCGCGCTTCTCTCTTTTGCGGGCCGACGGCGAGACACTCGAGCCGTGGCCGCACGCGCTTTCCAGCGCTCGCTTTCTATTCTCTCACACTCTCTCTCACTCTCTCTTACTCTATGGCAAGTAATAGCACCAACCTCGTCTCTTCGACGCCACGCAGTCTCTCTCTCTCTCTCGGGAAGTAGCTGAAGCTCAGGTCGCCACTAATCGCAGCTCCGGATCTCGTGGGCGCAGATAGTGAAGTGCTCCTCGCTCCCCAGGTAGCTGCAGGCTCTCAAAGTATCGGCGGCGTGTGCTCTCTCGCGTCTCTTCTACCTTTTTTCGCGCTCTCGTTCTGCGGTCGCCTACTCTCGGCCAAGGACAAAACGGAACGTCTAGGCCGCGGAGCGCGGCCGGCTTCCTCTCCTCGCTTCCCCCAGCCGCGCGACGGCGGCCAATCCGGCCCGCTCCGAGCCGCCGCCTCCGCCACGCGGCCTGAGAGCCTCCTCGGCTCGCTCCGCCACCGCGACTCTCTTCTTCCTCCTACTGTTCTTCATGCTTCGTCTTCTTTCCTTCAGGCTTACTCCGCCTGCTCCACTCTTTCTCTCTCCCACTCGCGGGCTCTACTGACGACATCGTCACAACGGAACTTGCCGTAAGGGGACAACCGGGACCGCTTATTACCGCGTCAAATGACCGTATTAATTAGTTACTACTTCTTACTCCGATACGTGGAGGAAGACTCGTATAATTCACTCGCAAGTGATCAGCTCACTCTACGATTACTATACAGGGTGTTCGAAATGTTCCGGACCCCCCACTTATAACATAAAGTAAGCATTTTGGAAAAAAATGTTAAATACAAAAGTTGTTAAGTTTTGAAGGTTGAACTAAATGATGACCTTGGATTTGTTATTGATTATCATTTTCAAGGTCATTTAAAGGTCATCTTCAGTTTTTTAAATAGGGACCCCTATTTTTTATTACAGATTCTGAAAGAGCACAAAATTTTACATCTGGATATGTACCCACGTTATGGCTCAAAATGACCTACAGAGGTCATTTAGTGGTTAAATGATTATTTAGTAGCAGAAAGCCAAGAAATCCCGATTATTAAGAACTTTGAGCGTATCTGACCAATACTAAAGTAATTTGATTTTGCAAGACAAACTTTATGGTGGCGTTAAATTGACATTGCCCTTGATTTTCAAGGTCATTTGAAGGTTAACTTTAGTTTTCCAAATTAAGCCTCCTAGTTGTAATTCTCCATTTTGCGCCAGCGCTAAATTCTGCATTAGGATTGTAGAAGGTGTAATTGACACTGGCGTAAAATAAGCCTTAGGCCAGACAACCACATAACTCGGGCGAGAAAATGATAAATAAAAAAATGTCTAATCAAAATAAGCCTTAGGCCCAACAACTACATACCTCGGGGGGGAAAATGATAAATAAAAAAATGTCTAATCAAAATAAGCCCTAGGCCCAACAACTACATACCTCGGGGGAGAAAATGATAAATAAAAAAATGTCTAATCAAAATAAGCCTTAGGCCCAACAACTACATACCTCGGGGGGGAAATGATAAATAAAAAAATGTTTAATCAAAATAAGCCTTAGGCCCAACAACTACATACCTCGGGGGAGAAAATGATAAATAAAAAAATGTCTAATCAAAATGAGCCTTATTGCTCAGGCACGGGAGGTACAACTAATTAAGGTAACATCATGGGTGATCCAGCCAACTAAGGCAAGACCATCGGCGGCCCAGCCTACTAAGACAAGAACACTAGCGGCCCAGTCAGCTAAGGCAGGACTATCGGCGGCCCAGCTAACTAAATCAAGACAGTGGACTATTCGCCCAAACTGAATTTTTTTAAAATGTCGTTGACAGGAACTTTTTACAACAACTGTTCAAATTGTTGCCCATTAACAGTTTGGCAATGTGCTAACCGATTGTAAAAGCCTGCAACAACATTTCGCAAGATTTGCTGAGGTATCAAGTCTATTTCATCAGTGATTCTTTGGCGTAATTCATCCAAGTCACGTGGTTTTATAACATAAACTTTATCCTTCAAGTATCCCTAAAGGAAGTAATCAGGAGGCGTTAGGTCTGGGGACCGAGGTGGCCATTCAATTGTACCTCTCCGCCCAATCCATCTATCATGAAATATTGCATCTAAATATCAGCGAACATGAATACCGTAGTGTGCAGGAGCACCATCCTATTGGAAGTAAATTTCGTCCAGATTTCCACCCGTTAAATTCCGTATAGCAGGTATAATTTGGTCTCGAAGCATGTTTTCATACATTGCAGCATTTAAATTACCTTCAATAAAAAAAGGGCCAAGTACTCTTCCATTAAATATGCCAGCCCAAACATTTACTTTTTCAGGATGTTGCGTGTGGTCCGCTCTCATCCAATGTGGATTGATGTTACTCCAGTATCGACAATTATGTCTGTTCACTGTTCCGCTTAACTCAAACGTGGCTTCATCAGAGAAAACAATGTTATTGAGGAGCAAAGGATCATCAGATATCATTTGCATCATTACATCACAAAACTCTACCCTTCTATCAAAATCATCTTCAGATAATTCCTGTACCAACTTTAATTTGAAAGGATGCCATTTGTTGAGGCAATGGGGGTCCTCAATAAATGATTGTAATACGTCTAAGCTCTTTTCATCATTAGACGATGATTTGGATCTACCTGATTTAGGACGATCTTTAATACCACCTGTCTCTTCAAAACGTCTAATTGTACGAATTACGGTACTTTTTGAAATAGGGTTGTTTTCTTCAACTCTGAATGTTTCATTGAATAAACGCTGTACCTGTTCGTAACCTCTCTTGATCACCCCACCCTCGCATCATCAACAAAGATATTCTTTCTCGTTCAGTAAGATGTGCCATTTTTCACTACGATTAAAAGTACAATTATTGAAAATTAATACAATTATCTGAATTTCGAAGTAAGAGAACTTCACTTAACTCTTGAAAACAGAAAAGTAAATAGGAGTAAACAATTGTTAATTAACAATTTTAAATGAACTGATTCCTAAAAAGAATAGTGAGCAAAATCTTCTAAGGTACAAGTAACGATCCTGAAAATGCTATGAATCATGCGTAGAAACTCGTAACCCTTGCAAAAAATTATTGCAATAAAAACTGTTCATGTAAAACGGTTAGATTATTTTGCTTTTGAAATTAATAACCCCCATGTATCCTATGTAGATCATTTTGAGCCATGACGTGGATATTGTACATATCTCCAGACCTAAAATTTAATGCTCCTCCAGAATCCGGAATACAAAATGAGTCCCTTTTTAATAAGCTGAAGATAACTTTCAAATGACCTTAAAAATGAAGGCCAATTTTAAAGTGACCATAAAGTTCGTCCTAGAAAATCAAATTATGTACTTTAGTATTAAAGTACGAAATTTTTTTTTTCTTTTCGTCAAATACACCCAAAGTTCTTAATAATCGGGATTTCTTGGCTTTCTGCTACTAAATAATCATTTAACCACTAAATGACCTCTGTAGGTCATTTTGAGCCATAACGTGGATACATATCCAGATGTAAAATTTTGTGCTCTTTCAGAATCTGAAATAAAAAATAGGGGTCCCTATTTAAAAAACTGAAGATGACCTTTAAATGACCTTGAAAATGATAACCAATAACAAATCCAAGGTCATCATTTAGTTCAACCTTCAAAACTTAACAACTTTTGTATTTAACATTTTTTTCCAAAATGCTTACTTTATGTTATAAGTGGGGGGTCCGGAACATTTCGAACACCCTGTATATGAAAATTTTATATCTTCACAACCACACAATTGCGATTGCGATAATGCGTTATTAGGCTGCGATACATGTAAATAGCTTGCGATATATGTAATCTAAACTTAAATCATACTTTAGAATTATACATGTAAGAATTAAATTTAATTTCAACCAAAAGAAAAGTTTCTGCGACACCCTGCAGCAAAGTAACATGAATTCAATAATTACAAACCGGTAATAAAAATACAATTTTGAAAATTAAAAATAATATTAATAAATCTTGATATACAGTAGGAATAAAATTTAGAATGCAGTATAACAAAATTTGATAGTCAATATTATTAAGATTTGGTATGTTAGTATAACAAAATTTAATATAAAGCAGTAAAATTAATTTTACAGTACGTCAAAATTTAGTAATATTAATTTTTACTACACAGTATAGTAAAATTTAATATAATGCGAGTTTGTGTCCACGTTACTCAAAAGTATACGACTACTGCGTGGTTGACATTGATTTGTGCAACGCAGTCGGTGTCTGAAATCATGTTACTTTATTGAAAATTTTTTATAAAATTTCATTATATCTTCAGTAAGCTACCCCCTTTTCAGATGCTGTATACCGAAACGAATTAAGTGGAGCAGTTTTGAAACTGCAAGAAATGGGCGTACTTTCGGCTTTAAAAAATAAATGGTGGAAAGAAAAAGGTGGTGGAGGACGTTGTCAGGTATGAATATTTCTGTAACATATCATTACAGGTAAAAAAGGGATAAATTGTAAGAGATTTTGGCCTTTTGGCATGTTACGATCTAATGTATAAATTATCAAGTTATTGTAAATTGAAAATTACCGTAATTGTCCAATCAGTGTTCAGTCGAACGCCAGTGGGTGGAGTCTACTCGACATACTTAATAATTATTATTTAAATAGCTCCATCAAATCACAGAATGCCGAAAGGCAACAAAGTATTGAATTTGTCCTTCTAGCTGGTGTGGAATGATCGGAAATATTTTTTCACTTCATTCGTTTAATATTAAAACGTGAATCCGAAATAATTTGTAACTATTTTTCTCAACATTAAGAGAGGATATTGCCGCTATTTAAGCAGTATACTAGTAACTTTTGGAATAATTATGATTAAGCTAATATAATTAATTAATTTCAGGAAGATTCTGGTGGAGGTCCAGAAGAATTAGGAATAGGCAATGTAGGAGGAGTATTTTTGGTCTTAATAGTTGGAATGGCATTATCTTTTATTGGCACTCTCTTTGAATTTATGTACAGTTTTATAGAAGACAAAAAAATTGACAAGGTATCTATGAAATTATATTAGTATTCATTCAGATGGGGCAAAGCGAGAATCGTAGGGAGAGGGGCGAGGATGAACTTTGGCTTATAAGTATATAGCGACATATTTTTGTAAGTATATTATTAATTTGTATCATTTTTCTTTCAGACTAACTTCAAGGAAACATTAAGACGAGAAATTAATTTTATCTTTCAATTTAGTATAACTGAAAAGCCCATTGTGAAAGATGAAGATTTGTTATAAAATAAAGATTGTGCAATCATGTATTATTAACATTTCGAATTATCAGTAATCAATTTATACAAGATTTTGAAATAGATATGTACCCGTACTGATTTTGTATTTTCTGTGTTAAGTTTATTGTTGCGGCCTACGCTCGGTACGCGTGAGCGCGAGGGCGATGCCGACTCGCGATCTTCTCCTTTCTTCCACGCATCTCGCGATTTTCTATTTTTTTTTGTTTATAACAAAAGAGGTTCGCGTAGGGGAGGGCCGACTGGAAGGGCCGCGCCGCCTTGCTCGCGCGTGATCGTCGTTCAGTTGATCGTCTCGACGCACACGATAAGGACGTGTTTCAAAACCGTAATATTAAAAAAATCGCAGCGCGTGCTTGCGAGACTTTCTTTTCCTCTCGTCTATTAATTCAATATCCTTCTTTCTGTCGGCGTCGTACTCGCGCTTGCCGTCGTGCTTTTGGCTCAGCCATTTTGTCGGCTTCGAGCCGGGCTCGATCAGTTCGCCTGATCTCGAGTCGCAAATCCGGACCTCCGGTCGCATTCGCCTCTTGGGCATGTGTGTGTTCATTATTGCCTAGTGTACTGGCTATCGATGTATTAAATTTCTTATTGTTTCTGTGTTTGTGTTTCACGGGGTTTTATACCGCAAGGCTTTCCCCAAGGCCAATAAAGAGCAATCTCACTTATTGGCCCAAAATTTGAGTGTATTTATTTAATTTTCTCCTCCCAACAAAAAAAAAAACAAAATCACGAGATTCGACCACGAGGGAAGAATTTTTCGACAAAATATTTATATTGTAAATAATAAGCTAACCTAATGAAATCATCGGCGGATCTGCTTAGACGGCAGCTGCCCTAAAATTCTCATCATGTAGAGAGACGTGGTAATATATCTATATCTACTTTCGTTCGTCTGACCGTGTCATTATTAATGCCACACGTTTACGATTAAATTGTAGAGCCGCGTAGTTTCTAACATAATTTTATGTTCGCGTAATAAAAGATTGTATTTTTAATATTTTTGACCAGCATGTAATTTGTAAAAGAAGTAGTATAATTGCATCAACAAGTCATTTTGTTTAGATATCTTTGATTGCTGCATATTCATATTAAAGGGTCCAGACTAGGTTACATTGAAAAACATACACTTTACAGTATAATAACTATAAAAATTTTATTCATAACTTTTAATACTTTGAGTATTCACGTAATTGAAGCTATTTATACACTATTAGGACCCAAACAGTGCTCTTTATCCTTACTATTGTTCCATTAAAAAGGTCTTAAATTTTTATTTATTTTTTTACCATATGTATTTTATACGATGCTCCTCAGATGTAACGGATGACTTTTTTGAAAAAAATAAGAAAAATTATTGTAACATTTACGTGCGAAATGTTAGGCAATTACTAATATTTTGTATGTAAATTGCTATAATTTTTTCTTCTTATTTTTTTCAGAAAAGTGATCCGTTACATTTGAGATGTAAGTTGTGAAGAGTAATTTCAGCTTGGTCTGGTATACACAGTGTTCAAAAAATAACTAGCGCAAATAATATATCCGTGTAGAGATTCTCATTCTAAGCACTTTTTCCCTTTTGGCATTTTTCGTAATTATGGCTAATTATCGAGTTATGATTAATCAAAGACTCCGATAATTAGTCAATTAGCGCTTGAGCTGACGCTGGTAAGCGGGTCTTACTCGAGCAACATGGGTCAAATCGAACGCTGATTAGATAATTATCGTAGATTCTAAATAACAATAACTCCATAATTATTTTAAAATTTCGAAAAATGTCAAATCGAAAATAGTACATAACGGTACAAGAGAAGAAAGCTGAAGTTCCGCCACGGCGTCAAGTTATGGCGCCCGAGGCGAATCCGAGGGCGTCATTCACACGCCGTGGTGGGCCTTTAACTTGCGTCTCATTTGCTGTATACTATTTTTCTTGATGCCCGGTCGATAGTACGCAACGTTTCGTTCGAAATATATATTTCAAAAAATTATTTTTTTATAGCTTAAGTGAGGTCGGGCATCGATAAAATCAGGACTATAATTTCATTAAATAGAATAATAAAAACTAGTAGACAACTATTTTTCTTTTTTTCATTAGAACTTTTACTAATAAAGATATGAATGATCCGTGCTTGTTAAGGATTAATTTTAGTGTTTTTCCAACTTCTTATTAAAAAAATAAGCAACTTAATTTAAAAAAAAATTAATCCTGAATACAAAAGCGTAACTTACTCTTGAACAATCACCGTTAAAATTTTTAAACTTTTTTAACGAATTAAAAAAACTAACTGGGCGAACTATGGTAAAAAAAGAAAAACAGTCTATTATTTTTTATCATTCTATGTAATGAAATTATACTCCTGACTTTTTTTTACTAACAAAGATATGAATGATTAAGAATAGTGATGTAGCTATGGCGTACTATATCTATATTGTACACAATCGTGACGTCACTCAGATTTTTGAAACGCGCTATATTCGCAAAATTTAAACAAAACTTAGAATTTGATTTGCTACACAAATATACTATTCGTGCTAGATTTTTTGAATACCGTGTATATGTGGAGGT
This sequence comes from Sycophila sp. Sp_5, assembly GCA_018906775.1. NCBI lineage: Eukaryota > Metazoa > Arthropoda > Insecta > Hymenoptera > Eurytomidae > Sycophila > Sycophila sp. Sp_5. Next base: position 46,095 of record JACCID010000073.1, read on the forward strand.
TCCCTCCAACACAAGAACATTGAGTAGGCGCAAGCAGCGCCTCGTACCAAGGGAAGAGTTTGAATAGTGCAGCCGCGCTTCCAGTTTCGCGCAGCAGCAAGGCTCCAGAAGTGTTCCTCTTGGTCACGTAGCGAACGTAGAGGTACTTGAAATTTAGCAAGGGGTTCATTCCATTTTTCAAGCTCACGTTGGCTAGCTGAGGGCTTCTCTCCTATCTCAGCCGTGTATAAAGTAAGGAAATAAAAAACTGTACCTTTTTACCTTCTAACTACCTTCTTTCCAGGGTGAGGGAATGCACCCTGGAATTATACCCTTAACACGCCCCAACTCCCAAATATATATAAATTATCGTACTGGATAAAAGCTATAGTAGAGATAAAGAACACTAGTTGGGTCTTAATAGTATATAAATATAGCTTAAAGTTATGAATATTTTTATACCTATTATACTGAAACGTGTATTTTTTTCAATTTAACCTAGACTGGTCTTCTTAAGGGACATTCAACTTGGGATGACTTGGGGCGTACTGAGCTCAGAGCGTAGGTTAAACATGTACTGAGCGGACGACCGAGTTCCAACATACGTACGCAATCTTTTCATATTTCGGAAGTCAGAGCGTACTGAGTTCTAATTGTAACGGAATTCCCCTACGTTCGTTCTTCTATTTATACTTCTAAATTATTTCAATAAAAAATGTTCGTGTAGATTCATCTGGAATTCACAGTCCAGCCGGTAGACGGAACAAAAGTCCAAAATCAGGCAAAATGACATACAGGGTGGGCCATTTTAATTAAACCACCCAGAAATTTTCGCCGGTTTACGTTGTACTTTATTTTCAAGGTCATTTGAAGGTCAACTTTTGTTTTTTAAATAGGAAACCCTATTTCTGATACCGGATTTTGAAAGAACGTAAAATTTAGAGTCAAAAGTGTGTTTAGCATTTTTTTAACTCAACGCATAGTTTCTGAGAAAAAAAATCGCTCATATTTAAACATTTTTAAACTCTTCAATTTTTTTCTCGAAAAGGTTGCATCTAATCGAAAAATTACTAAAAATATTATTGATTTAAAATTGCACGAAAAAGCAGGTGGTATTTTTTATTTTTCTAATTTTTAATTTTGTGCAATTTTCTTAAAAACAATATTCTAAAAACTTAAAAATTAGAAAAATAAACAATACCACCTGCTTTTTCGTGCAATTTTAAATCAATAATATTTTTAGTAATTTTTCGATTCGATCGATTTTTCGTAATCGATAGTCGATAGTCGATGTCATGGCGGAAACGCCCCCGCAGCTCCTTACGGGGACATGTAACTGATGCACCTAGGCCTGGTATGTCTGAAATCCTGACACCTCTTCCATTTGCCAAACTGCTCCTTTCTGATTCAGGCTTGAAATCTACTATCTAGCTCAAAACTTGGTAGAGCCGTCTCGGCGGCGATTGCTCTGAACCCCGACGCACCTCTTTTAGCTAGTCTGCCGGCCTTCTCATTTCCTGAAATGCCTGCATGACCAGCTACTCATTTCAACTCAACTGCGCATCCCCTCGCCAAATTGTCGAGTGATGCCCTACACGCCAGAATCTCAGATGAGGTGACTGTCACTTTGCTAAGAGCCGCAATGGCAGCCCTGCTGTCAGAGTGTATGACAACCTTCCGGTTTGTCCACTCCTCATCGAGCATAGCCTCCACGCAGCTCCTGATAGCCTTCACTTCCGCTTGGAAGACCGTGCCATAGGGCTTCAGTGAGAGCAGGATTTCTCTGTTGCTCCCCTACCAATTCACCACGCTGCCGCACCTACTACCAATTCATTTTTTGAACCGTCTGTTAACCAGTTAAAAAAAACAAAATTGCCTTGGGCATTTTTTTCTAAAGTGATTTTGAAACCATGAAAAAACGGTAATAAAAAAGACCCAAAAATGCTCACTAATTGTTAAATAACAAATTGAGCACAACTTTTGGTGACTGCGGATAATCGGAGGCTGGGTGTAACTAATTAAAAAAGATTCGCCTATATGTCATTTTGCCCTCTCCAAATATCTACCGACTGGACTATCATTTCTATTCACGTGGCGTTTTCTATTGGGATCTGTCTTATATAAATTATTTTTTATTCATTGTGATTTTATGATTACTTTGTATTCAACTTTAGTTGTCTTGAAATCTATTTTCAATTTTAGGAAAATTAAAGAAGAATATTACTTACTAACATACTTACTTGAATATACTATTCTATAGTAGTAAATTGATGGAAGAAGAAAAGTAATGAAATAAGTTAAAAAAATTTAGCTGGATGATGGATTTGGTAGTTACTGTGGAATATTGATAAAGTTTAGAGATCTTATCTTGCTATTTCTTTCTGCCAAATCCGACTACAAGAAAGTAACTTTATCTTCGGCCACTTCATTGTATATAGTAAATCGATAAGTGGGACGATGGCAATGTTAACCTTTAGAGGGCCGGAATACGCCTCTAGGCGTAAGGGGTCTGACTCACCAACATCGCAATTTAGTTTGGCTTTAACTCAGGGACCTTAAACCACATTCCTATAGAAAAATGCGATTTTCAAAATTTTCAAAACCCCGGCCCTCTAAAGGTTAATAACACAAATCTGACTCACAATTTTATTATGAGGTTTCTTTAAATAGGATTTGGTAGGGTGAGAAAGAAGCACTAATGCGATCATCGATTCATTTTTAATTATTGAGTACTGGTAAATAATTAACAGCAGCATAATCTATTCCATGTTTATCTTCATTTTTCCAACTTGAAACTGGGATGTGTGGTGGTGGTAAATAATTTCTCAATGACTGAATCAATTGTATTGTATCTACTAGAGCTAAAAAAAAGTAAATTTCAATGTATTCATACATTTCTTTTTAAATACATGATTTTAAATACAATGTTTGTAGAAATGAAACATAGTTATCCTAAAATATATGATACATAAACATGTAGCATTTTATGAGAGTTAAATTAAGTTTTTTCGCAACATAAAGGTGTTACAATTATATAATAGAAAATGGGTGACTATATGAAAGGAGTCTATACGCCCGAGAATACAGTGAACCATGCAAGTAGCAGTTCGGTAGGATTTTTCTACAGGATTCTCTGAGGTTTTCTGCAGTCGCAGGTTTTTGTCGAGTTGCGTAATGTTTAACTACAAATAATTATAAAAATTTTCTAAAGGAATTTCATTAATTTTTCAGAAAATTTACAGATTCCTTGGGTTAATGTTCTCGTAAAACCCCCTGCAGGATTCCCTCATATCCCTATTACAGGATATTTGTCGTTTCCTATTACAGCAGGATTTTCGGCGAAACATTTCAGAATCTGACAAACAGATGGGTCCATGACAGAAATCCTGTGACTGGAGGTATTTTCGGGCAGTATATTCAACGTAGATTTTATTTACGCTAATGAACCATTATTAATAAGTATAACCACACACGGAAAAAAGTACGCCGGCTCAGGAACGATGCAAACACTCTCGCTGCATACTGTGCTAACGTGCACTGTCATGTGGTGCGAGTTTACCTCTATTTTCGATTATTCCATCGCTATTTGAGGTGTTCTATTGCCTTGAAAAAATTCGTGCACATAAGCACGCCATATGGCGATGCAAATTGCGCGCCTAGAGACTTTACTGAGCGATCGATAAATACATACAATAAATACGTACTTAATACACCTATATTAATGTATTCTATTGAATATAAAAAAAAAACAAAGTTGCAAGAGTTTACTCGCGAATGCTCGATAGGGCTAATAAAGACGATTTCACTTGTTTAATAACTTCTTATAAGTTGCCGCGTGCCATTGGCTAATTTTTATTGGTTTAGAGCATTTATTTATTAATAACCGTAATCCGATTACGTAATGGAAGTATAACACTGAAAAACAAAATTTTGGCCCCAGAATGTCTCATTAAAGTGAATATGATTTTTTTATGTAGTTTGAGCCGTAGAATACGAAAATTACCTCAGTTTTTGTCCTACACATCAGGATTTTTTTTAATTCGCAAAATATCGATTTTTCGAAAAATTCTTATTTAACGCATTGTTCGTTTATTTGCAACTTTTCTCTTATAACTTGTACAACTTTCAGATAGGACAGACCAACAATAATCTGCTAACATATTTGGACTCTTTTTAGAATTATACCTTTTTTCTAACTCAGCTATATCCTGATGGAATTTTTCTCCATGTTCGTCGCTTACTGCTCCAAGATTTTCAGGAAAAAATTCTAAATGAGAATCCAACATATGTATTTTTAAAGACATATTAACCTTTGTTTCTTTTAAATTTTTTAATATTTCATTCAAAAACTCTGAATAATTTTCTGCTTTGTTATTTCCCAAGTAGTTAGTAATAACGTTTTTTACTGATTTCCAAGTCTTTAAGTGTATGTTCGAAAGCTTCTCTTCAAAATTCGCATCAAGCATGAGCTTTCTAATATCAGGTCCAACAAATACGCCCTCTTTCAATTTTGCATCACTAATAGGTGAAAATTTTTCTTTCAAAAATAAGAATGCCTCAAGAGATTGTTTGATCAGTTTCTTGATAAAACTTTTAACCAAACCTAATTTTATATGCAGTGACGGTAAGAAATCATTTTGTGAATCAACAAGGGGTTGTGCAATAACATTTTTTTGTCCCGATATCATTTCTATCCGTGGTTGCCATATTTTTTGTGTATAGTGTGCTACTTTTTTTGGGCTATCCCTTTGACATAGAAAACACATAAACTTAGTGTAGCCTAACTGTAGACCCAAAAATATACTTATTATTTTAAAGTCCCCGCATATATTCCATTTATGTTTATCATAATTAATTTTTTCTAACAAAATTTTCACATTCTCATAGCATTCTTTAGTTTGCGTACCATAAAAGACTGGTATGGATGGCTTTTCGTTACCATTATTTAAAAGTTCAGCTTGTCGTATGGTACGACAACGGGGAATGGGGATTACGGGAGAGGTTATTGAAATAGCCTCGATCCAGCGTATTGAGAAGAATTGGTGACCCTGATAAGGGCCGATTTGGTGCTCGTGGAGTCATGAAAAGTACTGTTTCAAGGCGGGCGGTTCTCCCTCTCCGGCGACTTCTGCCTGGAAGGACGCAGCCGGCGCAAACTGCGCCTCCGGCTGACGCTCCGGCTCCTGGGGAAGTTGTTGGTCACGTACAGCGCACTCCCTTGGCTGGCGGTGGGGAGTCCCAGTTGCCGCTTTGCCGCCGACAAGCGCCGCGGATCCCGCAGCTCAAGGAGAGGTGCTGGGCGGCGGCGGTTGCCTGGTGATTGACGCAGCGGCGGGCGAGCTGGCTGCCGGAACGGTGTGGGCCTTGTGGGTTTCCTGAAGACCGCCTGAGGCTCGGGGCTGGCGAGCTTCCTGCCCTCCGGAGAGAGACAGAGAACTACTGTCTCTAGATCAGGGGATGCGCAGAGCTGCTCCAGCTCCGCGCGTATCTTTGCGGCCTCGGGAAGAGGCTCCGTCGGCTCCGGGATGTGTATCATCGGCTGGGGGGGGGGGGGGGGGGTTAGTCTCTGGTAATGGAGAGTCGCACCAGGACGGGTGGCCCCGGCTGCGGGTGGTGCGGTGGCTCCGGCAGTGGGTGGCGCGGCGGCTCCGGCGGTCCTCCTCAGGAGCTCCTCTCGCTGGCTCGGATGAGCCGCGAATGCCCGCTTTGCTTTTTTTTTTTTTTAACCCCTCCTCGTGGTTACCAACCTATAGGTTATAAACCAAAGAAAAGAAAATGAGAACTCCCGGGGGAGGGAGTATTTTACGCAATTGCGAGGCTATGAAAAAGAAGAGAAGAAAATATTTAAGGTAGGGGTAATAGTGAACAAGGTCGGGAAACCTTATCATAGGATTTAGGGCAACAGCTAGCCAAGATTTGGATAGTTGGATTGGGGTGATTAGAAATAGAAGAGCGTAGGTTTTTCGCGTATGTTACTTCAGCAAGAATTTGGGGGTTTCTGATGAACCATGGACACTGGATGACATTGCGGAGAATACATCATTGCATTTACAATGTTGCATATGGCTGTAATATGTATTTTGGGGAGGATTTTTAGAACTCCGTTGGATATTCCATCAGGACCAGGGGCTTTATTGTTTTTTAATGATTTTAGAGTAGTTCTTATTTGGCAGGGGAGGTTGGGTGAAAGTCATAATTGGGGGGAGTAAATTCTCGGACTGTGGAGTTGACAATGATTCGTCTCGGGTAGGAAATGGGGAGCATTGTTCTCCTAGAGACTCAGCGAAAATATTTGCTTTGTCTAGTTCAGAGGAAAATAATTTCCCATCTTTTGCAAGGGGAGGGGACGTTGGGAGTCTATTTCGAAGAGATTTAATGACTTTCCAGCATCTCTTGGGGTTAAGTTCCGCTACGGCGATGAATTTATCGAAGTGAGAGTCGGAAAAGGACTTAATAGAATCCTTAACCTTTTTTTTAAGGGAATTGAGTTTTTGACGAAGAATTGTGTCCCTCGATCTTTGGAAGGCTTTACGTGTTTTAATTTTCCGTTTCAAAAGGTTCCGGATTTCTAATGGGAGAGGTCTTTTTATTTGGGAGGGTGGAGAGGAGCTGGTGGCAAGTTCCAATTTCTCCTTAATTTCATTAGTGAGGACGGAGACGGCATTGTCTATATGGGTTTTAGAAGTGATGTTCGATCTATTCGTACGTTCCGCGTGCCACGATCTGCGCGCCCCCTGCAGGCGGAAGTTTGTTTGGACGCACGTCGACGCGCTCGCTCTCTCTTGTTCTGTCTGCGCTGCCGTCAACATCTCTCCTCCTCGTCTTGACAGGAAGGTTGGTTTTCTTTTCCTGGGTTTGCTGCGCTGCGGAGGAAGAGATTTTTGTGTCAGCGTACGAGGATCGACGTGCTTCGTCTTTACTCCGGGCTGTCCAGGCGAAGCGTCTGCCGCTTCGTGGAGGGCATCTTGCCAGGCGACCTAGCGCCGCTGTGCCACCCAGTTTCCCGCAAGCGACGGCTACCTAGAGCCGCTCCTTGAGGCCGCGTCCAGGGCGAGGGCTCTTCCCCTTGCCGAGACGTCGGCGCAATGGTGCGTGCCGGTGCGGGAATTCCTGCTGCGACTTAAAGGTGAGAGATCTCTCGCGTATCTGTGGCAACGCGTATAGGTTAGGTTCGGCCGGTAGCGTCTTTGGGGAAGCGTCCCGCGTATAGGTTAGGTTCGGCCTCGGTAGCGTCTTCGAGGAAATTGTTCCCGCGTATAGGTTAAGATCGGATGATCGTGCCTTGCCGTAATATTTCGTCTTTCTTGTTATTTATAGGTAGTACTGTTAAATTTATTTCCGTTTTTTCCCCACTTGCGACTGGGGTTTTTTATGCCGTAGGTGGAAAATAAATACGTTTCTTTTCGTCAAGGCAAATTTGTGTTTTTATTGAAGACCCTGGCGATTACATCCACTTCCCTTTTTCTTTCCCATTTATTTCAGGGAGAATTAATCGACGCATTAATGGTAAAAATACAGGTGATTTTCTGACATTTAAATTGAGTGGTCTCTAGGAGAAATTGGAGGGCTAGCCAGTCAATTTTTGAAATAGTTGGGAAATTGTGGACACTTTTGTCAGGGAGTTCCAACAGGACCGGAAGGTGGTCTGAGCTAAGGGCATGAATAACTCGGGGATCATGTTCTAGAGAGACATTCTTTGTAATAAATATGTCTAAGATGTCGGGGGAATTGTTAGGGTCACCTGGAATGTGGGTGGCCTCAGGGGGAGCTTCCACGGAGAAGTAGTGATGGATCAGAAGGTTGTGGAGGGAATTGCCTTTTACATTATTGTAGACACATCCCCATGACGAATGCTTAGCATTGAAGTCTCCCGCAACTATTATTTGGGAGTTTGGATTGAAGAGAGGGATTAACTCCTCTAGGTTTTTAGTATCTGGAGGAGAGTAACAGGAAAAGATTTGGGTGGGGGTACCATTAAGAGAAATTTCTATGCCGCAGATTTCTAAAGAGGGGGTGGGTGAGCTGATGGATCTATGTCTGATGGAGCTTCTAATTAGAATTGCAACACCTCCAAATTTAGAATTTGGACGGTCGCACCTATGTATAGAAAAACCAGGTATAAATAGTTTTTGAGTGGGTTGAAGGTGTGTCTCAGTGATGCATGCAACATCAACTGATAACTCTTCTAGAAGATTCGAGAGTTCAGGGATTTTAACTCTATTACTTGTCAAGATGCCATTTGCATTCCAATTTAATATGGAAATGTTTTGCTTATACGTGGGCGGGGTTTGAGGGGGAAGGGGAGAAGTAGCCGAGTTTATCGAGTTGCTGGAATTGATGGAAGAAGGAGCAGAAGTTACGAAAAAATTTTTCCGTTTCTGAGTTAGATTAGGGGTCATTTAGCTGACCGGGGGGAGGTGGAGTGGGTTGAGAAGGCGGGGAAGGCTTGGGAGAGACTATCTTTGAATATAGAGGTCTGTTGTTGGAGGGCACGATAGGTGGAGGCGGAGTACTTAGCTGAGAGCTGTTGTTGGGAAGCGGAGGTGTGGGGGATGGGCTTGACACTGTTTTTGTAGGTTGCGTGCGAGAGTTATTGCAATTTGCGCAGATGGGAGATTTATTTTCCTTGTTTTTGATTGGACAAGTGGAAGTAACATGTGCTTTAGCACAGAAAGCACAAGCCCACTGATTATGACAGTAGTTTTCAGTGTGTCTAAACTGAAGACAACGACGACACTGCGGAATATCTTTCGATTTTCTCTTGGGTTCAACTTTATCGTTTGTCCCACCTAGATGTGTTAAGTCAAAAATTGACTTGGCTGAAGGAAAGTTAGAATCTAATCGGACGGGAACGAGTGTCCATAATTTTTCGCCTTTGCGCATGCGGTAAACGGATTTAACCGGGAGTTTTTTCCTTTCCAGCTCTGATAAGATGACAGCGTCGGAGAGAGAAGTTGCTACACCTCGAATTACCACTTCCAGATCACGCTCTTAGCGGACTTGGTGGGTAGTTTATTGAATGTTTTCATTTTCCATTTTGGAAGTGAGAAGCCTGAAATCGTCAACAGATTCGAGATAAATACGAATAGAGTCAGTGAAAGCTGTAGATCGACGAATGGGAATATCCTCGTTTCTAAGAAAATCAAGAACTGCAGGCCAGTGTTCGACTTGTGTAAGGCAGATGAGAGGTGGGTGTCCTTTTGGAGCAGAAACAGGCTCATCAGACTCAGACTCTGAAGATGGATCTGGTAGAATATTTGTAGTACGAGTACGTTTCCGCTTTGGCTGTACCAAAAGCTTTTGTGAAGAATTTTCTGTAGAGAGAGGAAGAGACAAGCTGGGGAGCGAGGAGCTGTCCATTGGGGATGGACCTGTGGCTTCATCTGTGGAGGCGAGCTGGGAATTCGAGTCGGGCGGAGATTGAGGTTCAATCAATTTTTGAATTGCGTTGAGTCTATGCTCAAGCTTAGCTGTGTGATCGCGAGATTTTTTGTACTCGATTTTGAGCTGCTCAAACTCTTTGCGAAGAACAGTGCGCTCTGCCTCGGTAGAGGGGGAGAATGATTAAAGGGTGGAATGATGGGCCGCAGAGGGCGGACTTAGAATGATTAAATGAGCCTACTAGAGGCAGGGGAGAGGGGGGGAGCTGAAAGAGAATTATGATTAGAGGGAGAATAGTCCTTAAAAGGACTTTTCAGCGAAGTAATAGTGTAGTAAAGGTATTGGATCCAGGCACAGCTGTACGGGCCGGCCGAGTCCGACGCTCTGGGAGACTGGAGCCAAATGAGCAACTACTCAGGGCGGCAAAATGATGTTTCCACGATGGAGCAGGAGCAAGTCGTCCCGCTTCGCGCTCTTGCTTCTCCTTTTATGCTGTTTCACTCGACAGCTCCGACTGATCGCGAGGCGGAGAGGAGGCAGCCGCTATCTTGCCGGCGAGACGCGTGGTTGGGGAGCGCGGATTTCGCGCAGTGGTTCGCTTGCGAGCGGGCGATTGCCGTACGTAATGCAGCGACAAGCTTTTAAGCTTGTTTTATTAGAGTCAATAAAAAGGCGCCATTCATCAACCACAAATTCAAGCTGAAGTTCGCAAAATAACCCTTCGATATCGTTGCAAAACAAAAAGCGGTTTTCTTCTGAAAAATAATCTCTAAATTTTTCTTCTCGAATTCGAAAAGTAATTTTAACGTGCTTTTCAAGTAAATTTTCTTAAATTTTCTTAATTCACGGTTAAGATCATTTAGTTCTTTTTCATTAAAACGACTAGGCTCAGTTTGCTCTTTTTCTTGTGAATCCAATACAAAGTCAGAAAATGAGTGCTCTGAACTGAGCGGTTGACTCTCAGAAGTCTCTTGTGAATCTACCGTTGTTACTTGCATTGCTGAAGGAGTTATTGTGTGCACTGGCACTTCAAGAACAGACCTTGTAACTGATGGCACTTGCGGATAATTTATTCGATTTTTTGTTTTTGATGAAAATCCTTTTAATTTAGTTAGACAAAAGTAGCAGTCACTCACATGATCTTTTTGTTCTCTCCATATTGTGGGCATAGAATAAGGAAGATTTCGGGAGTCTTGGTCTGATAGTCTTATCAAAGAAGTCAAACATATTACATCAGGAACCCAAGGCTTACCCCAATTACTTATTTTGAAGCCAAAATAGTTTTCGTATGCACTTTGCAATGAGGGTGTAAAGTTCCGTCTGTTTTCCTCAAATGCACACTCACTACATACATAGCAAAATTTACTACGACTATTCACACATTGTCGATTTTGTGACATTTTTAGATTACTTTACTAATGTGATTTGAAGTTAAATCTGTAGAAAAAGTACCTACGTTAAAAGGCAAAACAACAAAATACAACAAATGAAAAGTTTGATATGACAGACTGTCGTTGACAGCTGTTCATGCTGTACGACTGTTCTGCCACCTAGTGTCTCATAGCAGATGTATTGCGAGCTCAGACATACTCTCGCGGCGGCGGGAAGTATAAAAGTGAAACTAAACAATGGTTAGTTAGTAGTATTCAAGATATTTTTATTAATTGTTTTGATCTAAAACGAATAATAAGAGTTTAGGCTTAAAATAAAAAATATTGTCCATTTGATCGCGTTTTTGTCAATTAATGCAAACTGTATATCGTAAAAATTATATTAAAATCAAGTTCAGCTTGGATAAAAATAAAGGAAAGTTAGTTTTAGTAGACACAAAGTTAATTTTACTTTAAATGTTACGAAAACCGGGATATGCAAATAATGCGCAAATAATGCAAATAATTCATGTGCTATCATCTACATACGCATGTGGAAATTATCCGATTTATCCAATTGTGACTCTCTTTGGGGTTATCTGATTAAATTCCTATCCGATTTTTAGAAGTGTCCCAATTACGTCCCAATATGGATGCCATAATCAGATTACGGTTCGATGTCTCTAACAAAACCCACAAGATATCAATATTAGATATCAAACTTAATAACAGAAAAACAATACACTTTTTAAAAATTATTCGATGATAAACTTTTCTGTTTTTTACGGGATATACAACGGGGAATATAAAAATTGTTCGCGATTATATATTTGAATCGCGCATGCTCTGTATGTACTCACTGAGCTTACACGGAGAGAAATTTCTTATTATTCCAATATGAAATGTATTACTATTTTAGCATGCCCATATTCTTTGCGATGAAAGCACGAAACGCAAACAATTGTCGTAATAACATTGAGCGTTTCTAATATTACAATGATTTTATATATATATATATATATATGTATATATCTCCCTATATTATATAGTTATAAGGTCAAAACCAAAGATTATCCCCATCCTTCCCCCTCCTCTCCCCTCCTCCCCCCTCCGATGCTTTTTTCTCTCAGCTCTCAAGAAACAAAAGCATCAATTGTGACGCATTTTACGCTTGCGCAGAAACATGCTATAATGTCTACAATTGTAGCGCTTATAGTAACAAAATCGTGTTACTATAAGCGCCAGTACGAAGTCCATACAACAATAATAAGAAATTTCTCTCCGTGTATGCGTGCGTTGCTGCGCTACAGTGTCGACTGGCGCTGACGTCATGGGCGCGATCGTTCAGGCAACTTCGCGCTCCAAGTCAGCATCCTAGCGTTAGCTCCACCTCTTCCTGCTTGCATCTTGCCCCGCGTGGACGCCTAATTCTGTGCTTCAAGAAACTTCTTTTTTTGACTTGCTCATCCCTACATTACCAGCTCAAACTGCGCTTCACTTTTGCATATGCTCAGCACTTGTCCACTTGATCTATTCATCAGTTGAAGATTTTCAAACCTCCCTATTTTGAGATTAAGGTACGATTGTAAGCGCAGAGCACATTATAATAATTCTTAGTCAATGCAACAAATTGTTTATTTAATTCCCCGCCCACTGTAAGTACCATGATACTAATTTCAATTCAACAAAAATCTCAAACATTTGGTCCATCGAGCCGAATCTGGTAGTGTAGATCATGTGTGTGGGTAAATTTAAGCGACCCTCGTTCTTATGCTCGACGCTTGCAAATCCAAGGTCTCTTGGATAAGGCTACGCGCGAATATGAGATCATCGAAATGTTCTGAAGCTCGGTTGTTGCAGAGCTTTCTTATTTTAAACAAAATCATTTTGCACTTGTTGTTCAACTCTCTCATAAGCTCGCTCATGCTTATGAGCCTGACTCACTTCAGCGGCGAGTACTATGAGTGCACTTAAATAAAAATCAGGAAAGGCTGCTTAACTGCATTAAGTTGGTACAATTAGGCGAACTCATGCAAGCTCAACTGGAGAGTTCTGTTGCGTTTACGTAAGACTCCAGTATCATCTTCTTTATCTTTAACGCGTTACCGACAGAGAAATAGTATGTGATAGCAACCGTTGTGCAGCATGATAAACAAAGTCAGTGCATAACCGGTATGAATGGAATAAAAGAAATTTGACGGTAAAAGAAAAAGCGTTACAGCGAGATAACTCGAGCCTTCAGTTGAATCTGCTTAACGAATTACGTAGCAGCTACAAAACTTGCTTTACTTGACAACTAAGGTAGAGGTTACTATAGGTCGCAGTTATTGTGACCTCTACCAGAAAGTGGACACAACTCAAATCTTTTTACCTAAGCGTTGGCATAACTACGACTAGAGTTTTCAGAACTTTTAACATTTTTTTTTTAATGTGGCCAGATTTCAGAGATCTTTTCAAGAGCACAATTTATGATAGTCAGGATATTATTCCCGTGGAGAAACTTCATTATCTCAGTAGCTCAAATGCTCAGTATGTCACAGCTCATTCAACCGCTCACTCCAAGACTGTTGCATATAGTCTTAGTTACACTGCTCACGCATGTGATTAATGATACAAGCCTTACTTTATTGTCATGTGCCCATCGTTTAGAGTATTGGAGCTGAAGTTATGACATGAAGTTTAACGTTATAAGAGGCTTTGTCACAACTGCCTAGGGCGAAATAATGTGTAGGAGCAGTATTCGGTGGAAAGTATGTGAGCGAAAACACCGCACTATACTGCATCAGTCACGCCTTCCAGCTCAACAAACATCTACATCCGCTCAAGAAGCTCATCCATCATGCTCATCAGATGCTCATTGAGGAGTCGGTGCTCAACGTTCATCTTACCTATCAGCTCATCTCAAATAAGTCTGCTCAACCCACCGCTTAGCTCATCATATGTTAATCTTAACATCGCTCAGTTCAAGACTTTCTTGCACGGTTATTACGTCCACCTTCTGATTGATTCAGAATCAGAATTAACGTTCGTCACCAAACATCTGATGCATCAGCTCAAGCACTCATCGGCAATGGTGATCCATGGAATTAGAGGTAAAAAAGATGGTCATAGTCTTAGCTCAACTTAGCTCACTCTCCAATCAAGATTTACTTAAGAGGCAATACTTATTGATGTACACATTCTTCGCGCAGTTACCTCAATAACTCTGCCAGTCGAAGTCACCATCCACAAGTGGCCGCATTTACAAAACTCACGGTTGTATCTACCTCACCATGGTATTCTGAAACCAGACAGTGCCACAACTAAGCTTAAGGTTGTGTTTAATGGATCATGCTCAACCTCTACTCAGCAGAAATTGTTAAAATGTATCCACAGATGCAAGTTCATCTTGATGATTGGAACCTGCAAAGGATCCTTTCTGTCAATGACGTTCACGACAAACTGGACTTCCAAATCACCACGGTCACTTATGGGACTAAAGCCGCTCCATTTCCCGACACGAGGGTTTTGCTGCAACTTGTGGAGAATGAAGGTTATAACTGTCTACTCGCCATCCCTTCATTCAAGAAAGGAGAACATGTCTATATCCTATTTGATTCTTTGAGCTGATACACCTGCTCAACTCAAAGAAATAGCTCACCCTATTACTCAGCTCTGCAACGCAGGCGGTTTTCCAATCTCGAAATGGCATGCGACGCATGAAAAATTGTTGGCTGCTTCACCAACGGTTAGCTTTTCACTTAATTTAGACGACTGTGCAACCTCGCTACACGGATTAAAATGACTTCCTTGTGAAAATTGTTTTACTTTCACCTCAACGTTCTCACCCCACTCAGGATGTCTCTCAGATGTAGCTCAGATTTTTTATCAACTTCCAGATTCTTCTTCAAGAACTTTGGTTGCTCAAACTTTGCTGGGATGATCCACGTCCAACTTAAGTGTGCTCAAGATGGCTCAACATCCGAGAAGATCTCATCATGCTGGCCAGTATCTCAATTCCAGACCAAATGCTTATTGCTTTAAGACGCTCAAAGTCTTCAACATGCTCATCTCTTCTGGATTAAAGCTAGGCAGGCAAACTACTTCACACAGGAGATTCAGCAGCTAAATAAAGGTGCTGTTTTACCTGTAGGTGACGCCTTCACTCGTCTGACTGCATTCATCAATGCTAAAGGCATCATCCGAATTGGAGGAAGAATTCTCAACGCTACGCTTTGAAGAAAAACATCCTTCAATTTTGCCTCGACACTTTGCCAGCGCTATTGACAAAGGCAGAAGACTCATTGGATTCATCTCAATCGTAGCTGTATTTACGACACAGCTGCAGTCTCATTCACTCAGGTAGCAACTGGCTTTATGACCCACTCGTCGGCTCAGCCAGCTTATGTAACAAATGGCTTTACGATTCCCTTACCGGCTTATGATTATCTTCTAAGTGGTTTTAAGACCCAATTATACTCTCACTCAGCTCTACACGCAGGAGGATTTACGACCATGCTGCGCTCCTCTACAATCTCTACTCATCAAATCAATCACTCATGGCTGGATGGACTTACGACCCAGCCAGCTGCTCATCAAGATTTCGTCGCTTTTGGAGTCACAATCATCAAAGGCGTTGATGATATGGGAGGAAAATTCGCGATTTTATCTTTGAATCGTGTGCACTCCGTCCTTAATTCGTATGAACGCCTAATTCTGTGCTTCAAGAGGCTTCTTTTTTCGACCTGCTCATCTCTAAGGATTTTCATCGATACCTCATCCCTACATCACCAGCTCAAACTGCGCTTCACTTTTGCATATGCTCAGCAATCTTTCACTTCATCAGTTGAAGATTCTCAAACCCCCCCAGTAAGGAACGATTGTAAGCGCGGAGATCATTATAATAAATCTCAGTCAGTGCAAAAAATTCTTTATTTAATTCCCCGTCCATTGTAACTACCATGAACCTAATTTCAGTTCAACAAAAATCTCAAACAAAAATACTACCTAAAAAGTATTAAAGTAAAAAGGTGTGTATGTGTACCTGCTAAGGGAAATTCTAAATTTTCTTGAACTGTAAGAGAGTTGGAATGCAGGAAAAGATGTCTTCAAGTCTGCGTAATGAGTTTATTGTAAAGAGTTTTATAATAAGTAACGCTTTAACTACTTTTATTTAAAAGGTTATGGGCCCAGGCCACGTATCGCGTTTACTGGTGTGAAAATTCTTTTCTGAAAGGCTAGTGTAAAATGACGAATTAGATAGAATCGAATTCAAAGATCGAAGAACTTAGAGACAAAGATAACTGGAGTAGGTGACTGTGGTGCGCACGTATTTCGAAGGACGTGACGAAGACGAATTACCTTGTGGTGCCCACTCTCTTTATCGCGGATGCATCTGCTGCTCATCAAGTGGCGCATAATATTGAGGCTGCTATGTTTAAAAAGGCGGACAAAGCAGCACGTATGTTGATTCTACAGTTGAGAAAAAACCGCTGGATCTCTTATTGAATTGTACTACAATTCGGCAATTGTAGATTAAGCTACATGCTGTATACGGGATGAGGTTGAACGAGAATTTGTCGTTGCTTCAGAAACAATTTTTTAATTTCAATGGGATGCAAGTGAGAGTATTGCGTTAAAGATGAAAAATCAAGGAGGCGGAGTCTGATTCGATGGGGATATGTCGAGTTTTATGCAGCATTTCTAAAGAATTCAGTCAATATCACAGTGCATGGGTTTCTGAAGTAAATGAAAGAAAGATTCTTGAAAATTTGACTGTAAGGATCACGATAGAAGAGTCGAGAATAAACGGTTATAAAAATAATGTACAGAATAAAGCAATTGCTTGGCTGCTCGACAAACGAAGAATTAGAACTTATCACAAGAAACAGTCAATTAGGAGAAAAACAAAATTTCAAGTAAAGGTAGCTGCTATAAGTCTCATTCTCGGGATCACTATATACGCGACTGTCCGGGGAAGCAGCAAGACAACAACACCCAGTCGAAGTCAACAAAGGTCGACTGTGAGGAGAAGGTGGCGCTCCCTGGTTTCAAGCACGAGCAGAAATAGACCGATGTATGGATACTTGACTCTGGATGCACGGATCACATTCCAATTGAAAATAAAAACGTTCAAATATACGTTAAAAGTCAACGTTGATTTTGCCTGATTTTCAACGTTTTCTTTTTCAATGATTTATGTTTCCCAATATAATCGGTGTAACCGTTGATTTTTAACGTTGATAAAAAAAGGTTGAAAAAAACATAAAACGTTGAAAAAAACATTGTAAATCAGGCAAACTGAACTTTTTTTCAACGTCCCGAAATGTTCAAAATCAACGTTGACTTTTAATGTTGATTTCAACGTTTCTATTTTCAACTGGGATGACTTGGGAGCGGATTGTTTTTCGAACAATACTGTGTTCGATGAGCCTGTACCTGTGACTCTTGTAGATGGCAGTAAGCAGATTGCGTATGGGTACGGTAATATAGATGTTACAACACGTGTTGCGAAATAAGTGTATTAGTTGCCAGTTAAACCGTGTTTTATATGTTCCTTCTTTACGTGTACATTTATTTTCTTTATAAATCGTAGCGAAAAAAAGGAGTATAGCATCGTGGATAATGGAAAAACTTATATTTTACTCAAAAATAAAGTTGAAATTGTAAATTGTTCTAGAATAGGTAATTTGTATAATGTAAACTTCGAGGTTATTGTTTCTGAAAAGTCATATCTTGCAGCCAATAAAATAGATAGTATACAGCTATGGCATGAGAGGATGTGAAAACAAACGGCATGTACGCGATGCTTTAAAAAAGGTAGGAATTGAAGTTAGTTTAGTCAATCAATTTTGCGAGGGTTGTCAGCTCGGTAAACAATACCAGAATCCCTTTCATGATAAGCTAGATCATACTAAAATGGAAATAGAATAACTAGGAAAAAGAAATATTTTCACCTAGTAAACCTTGGCACGAAAATTTGAAATATTAATTAAAAAAAAACTCAAATGAATAGATCTGTACTATCCAAACAAACTATTTTTGAAATTTGCTCACCCGTCAAAAGCAAGAAAATTTGAGAAATCGCGAAATGCTCGAAAATCTATACCCCAACACGAAAATATTTTATTTCTATTGAAAAAAAGTGCCAATTGCTTCCTTTTAATTTATACTATTCAAAAAATTACATTTCTTCATTCGCATCCCTGCAGAAATTAAGATTTTACTAATGCATTGAAATTATAAGATATCTCTGTAATGATATGTTTGTACATTGTAATATGAGACAAAGGTTAGATTGATCCGGGTGATCGACCGCGTCGGTCGATCTCCGAACGAGAAGTGCCGTTGGTGTTCGCCTACAAGGTGCCGAGCCGACAACCGACCAGGGTGGGGTGAAGGACGACTCCAGGAGAAGAGGTCCAGGAGCAGAACAGTCCTAGTGCCATCGAGCTGCTCCGAACCGTGGAAGTTCCTGGGAACGAGAGCGTGGGAGAGCGAGAGCGGGTCGGCCGAATAAGGTAGGAGGAGAGCGTGTGTATCAGTGATACTTTGTAGGGATGGAAATTCGCTTCATGTAGTATGTTATGAACAGATGATGTACTAACTTTGTGCTCTTGAGCAGCTCTACGAGTGGATGCATGTGCATCTTCAGTGAATGTTAACAAAACATCTAATGACTTCTCTTCATTACTTGCTGACTTTGGTCTACCTGATCTAGGCAGGTCACTAATAGTGCCGGTATTTTCAAACCTTTTAACAGTTTTTTGAACTGTTGCAAATGAAATTAGAGTCCTATTAGGCCTAAATGTAGCATTGAAAAGATCCCTTACAGCCCTATAAGATCGCTGCACCGGACCCCAACCTCTCATCATGAGAAGCGTTATTCTTTCTCTATCAGTGAGTTTGTCCATTGCACTTTTCTTTGCAAGAGACGCAAGCTGATCAGAATATGAAAATTCAAAAACCAGTAGAATATTTTTTCAGATTGTACACTACTGCTGCGGAAAATTATTTGAACAAATTCAATAGAAGAGCTTGAAATGGTAATAATCAATAATTGTTTCTGGGTAACGCTATGGAAACTTCTCCTTTTTCAATTGCCGATATCAGATGAGGGGGACTTAAGAAACAAATTTTGACCATGGATTGACCTTAAAGGATACAAACAAGGTTAGGTTTGAGGTCAGCGCTACTTGTGATTGAAGAAAACAGCTGAAGCTTTGATCTATTTCCTTCAATCGAGTTTTTCTACGAGACCTCAAAATTGAATAACCTCAATGGTTTTAAATGTAAAATTTCCCGCTCTTTCCATTGCTGATGTCAAAAATGGTGCTTCCTATTAAAAAAAATTGACCTGACCTTAAAAAAACCATCAAGGTCATCTTCAAGGTCAAATATAAGGTCGCCGTTGAATTCCTTGTCAAAAATTACATCGAATATAACCTTGACATTTTTTATAAATAAATCACCTAAAAAGTTATTTGGGTGTTTCCAGACTTTTTGGATACCCTGTATGTGCATCTGCTAAGGGAAATGCTATGTTTTTCTTGAACTGTAAGGGAGTTGAAATGCAGGGAGAGGGAAAGATGGCACTGCGGCCAGCGAGGTATAGCGTGTGCGACGCCTGGCAGAGCTGTCTTCAGGTCTGCGTAACGAGCGGACATACTTGGGCTAAGCGGCGAATCTCAGCCTTCTAGATTTGTGGCGCATTCCTTTGTACTTATAAGTAAAGAGTTTTAGAATAAGTAACGCTTTAACTGCTTTTATTTAAAAAAAGTGTATAAAGTAATATTAACTAAATTTAATTTTTAAGCGAGTCAAGATATTTCTTAAAAGCAAGTGTAAAAAATGCAAATGCGTTATGGTTAAAAAATAATTACTTTTTTGAAGAGTTTCTGATTGTTTTCCATATGGCTTGCACATTGCTGGTCTTACACACGTTTTCATTCTTGACATATTTTTCATGACTTCTGTGAAAGCTCTTATAATCTTTTCCTGACCTGTAACAAAATAAATTAGACGTATACCTGATCACAAATATCAAAGTATCAACCAATATCACAAGTATCTCTTGGTTTTTTATGATATTTCATTTAAACTCTTGTTATAAACCAATTAATTGTTTTTTTTTTTCGGGTATATTTTAGCGCACATTTTAAATTTTGAATTGGTATTCGGACCTCTTGAAGTACTTTAATAGACCAAGATGGCAAAAATTATAAACAATTTAAGACTAGCAATTTGGAAATAATTAACAGAAAAGTCGGTAGACTTTTGGAGTGGGCAAAATCAGCTGCAGACTGGTTTATTTATTTAACATTGTTTCAGTCACCTGAAAGAATCTAATTATCCGCATTCACTAAAAGGTGAGCCAAATAATTTATGAGCCTTTTCGCCACTTTTTTAAATTTTTTTCGTTTTTTTCACTGTTTTAGAAGCGATTTAAAGTAAAAGTACCAACGACATTTTTATTTATTATTAAATTGCCTACAGCAGTAAGCTCGCGTGATTTTTGCAATAGGTAATTTTCAAATGGCTGCCAAAGTTGAAAATGTAAGTTTTTGTATAAAAAGTAACTTAAAAAATAATTCATGAATAGACTTTATATTCTTTGGACATTTATGTTACCACAATAGTAAAACTAAAACAAATAGGAAGATTCATTAATTATTGTTGATCTAATTTGTAACGTGGAAATAGACACGTTACGACATGTTTGTAAATGTAAGCGCCGGAGACGCTGCGTACGACAGTGTTAAGTTAGGTTAGTCTGTAGACGAGAGAAAAGCGCGGCGCAACAGCGCGGCTAAGTAACCGAAAGCGCCCCCCCCCCCCCCCGTGAACAGGTAAGTGGGGGAAACTAGACGACTCTTTATAAAGATCGTACTGGAAGAAAACGCTCTCTCCGCCCAAGTCAAGCCCTTGCGACACGACCTATCTGAGGACCTCGAACCGAGACGGCGACCACGAATATGCCGACCTAGACAAAACTACGAGAGGCCACGCCGCAGGGCAGACATCTCGCCCCGCAGACACGCACGGACGTAAATCCGCCGCAGGTCCACGGCAAGGCCCAGAGCAGGCGCCCGTCATCCGCCCGCACCACGACAACCACGCCGACCATCTCTATAACTTCGAGAAGAAGATTACACGGCTGCGTCCGCTACGCGACCAAACGCGATAAGTATCGGTCTCTCTCTCTCATCAGCGAGTAGGTTCGGCAAGCGTGCCGATTAGAACAGGTGCGTCGAAATGTCTAAGGACCGCGACCGTATGCCGCATGTACATATTTTAATATTAATAAATTCATATAAAGTATTTAACGGCTTGTTTACCGAAACTGCCCCGATCACCTCACGTCCCGCTCCCGAGAGTTAGCTTGGTCCGCGGAGAACCGTGAGTTGTGCGAAGGCCGTTCGGCGAAGGGAGGTTCAGGGGCAGAAGGGAGCGCGTCTCTCGATACAATTAGGACCATAATCCCGCGTCGTCCGATCTCCGTCACAAATTAAAGACCGATTTTCTATTTTTTTCTTAATAGCAAAATGTACCACAGCTATGAAAATCATTTTACGCCGAGAAAAAAATACTTGAATTTTACTCTTCATTTTTTAAAAGTTGCGCGCAAGAAGCAGCCGTGCGAGTGAAAATTAAAAAATTTTCTTAGAATTCATCAAAGATTGCTCTAAATTTTTTTTTCAGATTTTTTAAGGATGTTTTTCGAAATTTCGAATTTTTGTTGAATAAATTTGAAAGTATGCTTCGACTAATTGTAAGACTATTTTATTCTTAGAAACTTTTTATAAAAATCCATAGTTTTTGAATAAAAAATCTGTGAATGTTAAAAAAAATTTATTTCAGACGCCATTTTGAATTGAATAACGATAAAAATCAAAATATTCCGATGCATATTTTTGAAGTCCAAGTATCAGGATCACGTGTTTATGACATTAAAAGTTGCTTAGACATTCAAAACATTATTAAAATTAGGTTTGAAAAAAAAATCCAATTGCAAAAAGTGTATTTTTTTTTTAAATAATAGGTTAAACGTTACTTTTTGAAATGTTTGACACCGTCAATCGAAAGAGCGACCTCGAAAACAGTAATATATGTACCTTGAGTTAAGATACATATATTACTGTTACATACATATATCTAAGAGTTCCTTGTTTGTTTTAAAATGATGGGTCGCTGAAGTCAACGTCAATATTTTGTTCGTTTGAGCGGACATGGGTTAATAAAAAAAAAAATGGCATTTTTCAACTTTGGCTGCCATTTGCAAATTAACTATTGTACTTATAAAGTTCATGCTGGCGTACTTTTGTCCGTAATTTAATAATGAACAAAACTGCCGTTGACACTTTTACTCTAAAATGTTTTTATAACAGTAAAAACGAAACCTTTTGATCAATGCGGATAATCAGATTCTTTCAGAAAGCAGAAACAAAGATAAATAAATAAACCAGTCTGTAGCTGATTTTGACAGATTTCTTTTTTTTTTGCGTCTTTTGATTGGACTGTAAATATTTACATAAATTTGATACTGAGAATATTACTGATTTTTTTAGATTTTAGGATGCAGTAAGAATTTTATTAATTCCAAGTAAACTCATCTTTTACATGGACAAGATCTAAAAATTGAACGTTATTGTTTGTGTAATATAAAAAAATTAAGTTGGTGGTCTCCCTGAATTAACTTTTTCAGGCCCTAAGAGGAAAGATTTACACTGTTAAAAAAAGCATTAAATTTAATGCACTTTTCAAGCATATGTGCACTTGAAATTTAATGTAGTTGGTACATGAATGTCAAATTAAGGTGCATGTGCCAAAAATACAATGCATTTTCTTCAAAAAATTACAACTTTAACATTATAATTTTGTTAGTAGTACATTAAAAATTAGAAACACACACATGACTATCACTTTAATGCATGTATTCCTCATATTTAATGTATGCGTACATTAAATTAAAAGTACATTCACAAACATTTCAATGTAAATTTTAATGCAGTCACATTAAATTTCAAGTATAAATGCAAAAAATTTAATGTTGAAATTAATAAAATACATTTTCTGCATTTATACTTGAAATTTAATGTGACTACATTGAAATTGTTGTGAATGTACTCAAATTTAATGTACTTCCATATTAAAATTCATGCAAACATTTATTATTTGTAGTCAATGCCTGAATTTTAATGTATGCGTACATGAACAGGATAAGTAGATGAACATATGCGACGTCCTGCCATGTAACATTATATGTTGTGATAGCTCAGAGGATAACATGCCAAAATTGTAATTTTTTGGATCGGGTTCAAATCCCTTATAGAACTTTTTTTACAGTTTTTTTTGTTAATAAATTAAGTCTTATTTATTTTATATGTGAATATTGACTATTTAATAATTTTAGTTTACTTAATTTAATTAACAATAATATACATTCATAACAATTTCAATGAATTTTAATGTAATCGCATTAAATTTCAAGAATAAATCCTGAAAATCTAACGCCAACATGAATAAAATAATAAATGTTGTACAATAATTATTGTTTAATAATAATAGCTTTTTTCTCATATAATGCTCAAACTCAATTTTGCGAAATTCTCTTAAGTGCGAAATAAATGTAATATACAAACAAGGACTCGTGGTCAAGTGGACTAGGTGTTGGACTCTGAATCGGAAGGTCGCAGGTTCGAGTCTCATCGAAAGAAAAGTTTTTTCATAGGGGATGCCGATCTTAATATATAATTATTGTACATTGTATCATCAATTTAAAATATATTATAATATAATTAAGATATAATTACACTATAATTAAAATATAATTTAAATCTATATAAAATAAAATTTGAAGTATAAAAATTGTTCATTGAATGTATATGGTCTTTAGGAGTTAAACTTGTACACGGAAAGATTCAAATTCAAATCCGATAATTTTTATTTTTTTAATTCAACCAAAGCATTTGAATTTTAATGTTATAAGTGCATTAAATTCAATGTACATTTACATTAATTTCCAAGCATATCTATTTAACAGTGTAACTTGAAAATTAATGTACAAGTAAATGAAATTTAATATTCCGAAAAGAAATTTGCTTCCAGTAATTTTACATTAAATGCAATGTACATTTACATTAATTTCCAAGCATATCTATTTAACAGTGTAACTTGAAAATTAATGTACAAGTAAATGAAATTTAATATTCCGAAAAGAAATTTGCTTCCAGTAATTTTACATTAAATTTCAAGTAGATATTTTTAACAGTGTATACTTCTGAATCGCTCGGTGGAATAGTATATTACGTGACATAGGAGGTAAAATAATAGGTTGACAAGCGTGTGATCTGTGATATTCGTTTTTACCTCTCATGTTGTGCATACTATTTTTTGGCCTAGCGAGGCGGAAATGGCAACCTTTTCAATAGAGCGCCAGGAGGAAAAGTTACAACGGCATACAAAAAAAAAAAAAAGCAAGTGGTCTGATACCGATTTTGCAATACATTATTTTAATTTTGGATCACTGAATCAATATCCGGGGTTCGTTTGAACTCATCACGTCAGAACCCAAGACATTTCAAGATCAAGTTTGTCAGAAACCTTTTCAGTAGAGCACACCACCATACTTTTACGTTTTGTGAGTCGCTGAATCCGGGTTCGGGTTTAGTTTGACCACATCATGTCAGAATAAAGATTAAATTGTGAAAAACGATTCAAGTTACAAGAACCAGTAGATTTAGTCGTAGCTTTACAAGCCGCACAATTTTCCAACTGTGAAATAATGATTGTAATTGTAAAACCGATTACTTCTCTTGCATGTAATATTCTTATTTATTTTTAAAAGTTTTATGTAGTTGATTCTAATCCTTTTTGAACTACTGCCATCTTTAGTACCTTTTTTCAGTAACCAACGGTAGACAGCTATCATTTGTATCTCATTTTCCTTACCACCTATGTTTAACATCTTTCAAACCTTAATGAAAACGCTCATCTTGTTCTTCTTAAATTCGATGAACAATAAATAACATGAGAATCTAAAAATTGGAGATTGGGATTCAATAATCATTCCAACCCTGTTGAAAATATCCAGCTGGAAATGCAGGTGGAAAATCCAGCTCGATTTCTGGGGAACCTTGGTTGAATTTATCCAGTTGGATTTCTGCAATTTATATCTTGATTTCGAAACAATCTAGGTGGCTTTATTGGATATCCAGATGGATTTTCCAGATGGAAATTCCAGGTGGAAATTCCGGGTAGAAATTCCAGATGGAAATTCTAGGTAGATAGTTTAAATCCACCTAGATTGATTCGAAATCAAGATATAAATCCACCTGGATTTCCAGCTGGATATTTTCAACAGGGAAAGGGCGAAAGTTGCTTATTATATTAGCTATAATAGCTGCATAGTCAGTAGTCCTTTGATTTTCAAAAGAGTTTTGAACAGCACCTTTAAAACTGAGCCATGTAGCTTTTTCTAAATCGTCCATTATATTCATAATACTCTTCTTTCACTTTCATTTCAAATAACTGAGGAAACTGATATCTCAGATATTGATAATATTGCCCTTCTTTACCTAAAGTCTTGATAAATTGTTTATCAATCCACGTTTAATGTGAAGAGACGGAAGCAATACTTTTAATGGATCAATTTAAGGCTTTTTCAATACATTGTGATTTCCTGTTTAAAGGGGCTATTCTTGTCAGAGCTGAAAACCATAGGCCTAGTGGCCCTTTGCGCTTAAAGACTACTTTTGTTTGCCAAATATTTTTCTCATAATAATTTGCACGACCTCTACTATTCCGAAAACACAAAAAGCAGGGATATTTTGTATATCTTGATTATTGGTCAAGAAGGATCATTATAATTTTCAAATCACCGTAAACTTGTCATCTATGCTCGTTATAATAAATTTTATCCAGCCCAATTAGAAAACTCTGCGCTTCTAAAAGCTCCTGAATCAACTGGTTCTCTTAGCCCGAATAGTTTTTTCCAATTTGACCTTGAAATGATCTTTACTAATACGTGATGGGGTTAAACTAACCCCGAATTCGGATTCAACGACCCAAAATACATTAAAATAATATATTACGATCTCGAGCTCAGACCACTTGTTTTTCTTTTGTGTGCCGGTATTATTAATTCAATAAGCAATAAGCTATTGAATTCCCAAAACCCCCCAAAAAACATAATCCAAAATCCAATAATTCAATAAGTAGCAGCCTAATTACTACTTAAGAAAAATTATTTTTTAATGTTATTGAAGTATTTGTCTCGCTTACCATCAAATTTGCTAGCGCGGATACCAGATTCTATATCTGCTGTCCAACCAACATTGTGCAAGGTTAGTAATTCTTTTCCAGGGCTATTCAAACTTTGTAAATTATTACAATTTTCGTAATTATCTGCATTTGGGCGTACAAATTCTGTCACTTTATGTGTTTCAGGAGTTGGTACAATTATGATAGATGAATCTTGATGTTTTGTATTATTTTTTTTTATCAGTGATGAATAATTCTGAAATTATTATATAATTATCTTGAATTAATTCTTTAATTGAAGGGCTAATATATAAAAAAAATGGAACGACTAACACCAATTTTATTTAAAAGCAGTTTTTCTACTTTAAATATTCATAAAGTTATAATACTTTGAGCTTAGACTTGTTCTTATCAAAAAATGGGTGTTACTCGAAGCTTAATACTAAGTGCAGATTACTTAGCATCGCCTAGTCTCAAACAAGTAATCGAAGTATAAATATCTTGATGCTCACATTAGTTTTTTTATTACATTGGCTGAATTTAGTTATCAAAAATTCTGGTTGCAAATTTCAATTAAACAATGTATAAATGATTAAAAATAATGATTTGATACCCTAGTAGAAAATAAGCTAATAAAACTGGCCTATTCAGCAATGGTTGGTAAACAACTTTGGGCAGCAGATTCTATTGTAATTGAGCAGCGGTTTAGCAGCGCTCGCCATCAACTGCTCGATTTTAAAATTTGAGGTTACGATATACAACACAAATTACACACGAGTTTTTCAAATAAGTATATTGTATGTGTATTACACATGCACAGACTTTGTACATAATGCATCTCACAACTTAACCTCAAAATCTAATATAAATACCAGATTTAATTGTTTATTTGCTAGAAAATTGTAAGTCTTTTTTGACCTATTCTAAATTTTTATTAATAATTTGTTAGGCATTAGCTTGTGGAACTGTTGGCCAAACTTTGTATAATTGGCCCGCCGATGTCGAATGGCTACTGAACTTTTCTACCAGGGTAAGCACACATTTTCGACTTATTACAAAATTATTCCATTTAACATAAATCAATCTTAAATATAAAAATAAAACTTACCATTTGTATTTCTAAATTATGCGATGAAGTCTCCCTTTGAACCGTTGATATTATTTCTGAATCATGATTGTAAACAGGATTGTGGGTTAATTCAGATTGATTTTTATAATAACGACAAGTCGGATTTGGACAATTTTGAACCATTTCAATAATAAATTCTTTTTCCATCCCAAAATTTTCTTTTCCGATGGTGAAACATTCCATCATTGATCGAACTGTACCTTCAAAGTTTAGATGTGTACCATGAGGACCATCTAAATGTTTCATCATAACTGCATTAGCAAACTGTTCGTAAGGAATAATGAGTTTCCCATTTTCTCTTAAAATCAATCTGCCTTGGTTGTTCAATGATATCCTTGACACTAACATTCTAAACAAATTTTAATGATAGTTAATATTGTAATACAGAAATAATTGAAATATTTAAATATAAAATTATGAGTAGTTGTGTTATATTATACTTGATTTTTATTTTCGCATAAATTACTGTGTAATTATATATTTATATATCATTTGATAGACAGCGAATTTTTAAGATATTTTTTTATAACATTTTATAGTGTGGATAACTGTCAAATAATAATAAACAGTATACGCCGTTCAACGCCGATAGGTAGGGTCTTGTCGCAAGTATGCTTGTCGCGGAGATGATAAATTGAAGAAAAAGTAGATATTACGAGAGAAGAGACATAAATAGCCTCGATCCAATGCAACAATTAAGTCGTTGACTCTGTTAAGGTTTCCCGCTTCGAGGACTTAGATTTGTCCAAGCAGAGGCATCAAAGACAGGACTGACAGTTGGAGTACGGCTCCCGACTCCACGGGAAGTTACTAAGGAAACTTACGCAATGCGACTGGACATATTTGGAAATACTTCAGATATCAGATTCAAAATGTTTTAATTCTGATAGAATGATTGTATTCTACAAACCGAGGTCTACGCAGTAGAAAATGTTCACATGGATCGATGTGGAATCTATGTAGAATACATTCGTGTGGATTTGTATGGAATCCATTCTATCCACATGGTGTTTACAACAATCGGGCTCATGCTCTCCCGTGGCTTAGAATTCGGTATTCTGGTGGATATTGACAGATTTAATTTAGGTAAAAAATATCCGTATGGAACCCGTACGGAATCCAGCCCATCCGTATGGATATTTTCAACCGGAATCACGGACGATAATTCCGTTCAGACACATCTAATAGTATATCACATATTTTTAATAAGCCAACAATTTCGCAACAACTTCGGAGGTTTTGGGATTTTGATGAGATTAGTGATGAAGAATTCGTCACTCCAGACAAAATACTAGAAAAAGGAAAAGTAGGATTCCCACCGAGAAAGCCATTCAATTCCAACAGGAAGTCATCCTTTTCCAGATGAATTCTCCTTTGACCTGGATTTTCCAGTTGTATTTTTTATCTAAATTAGGACATAAATTTAGCGCATTCCGCAATAGTGCGATAAAAAGAAGATGTTCAGGAAACCAGTTTGTCCAGATGGAGGGTCGAATTTTAAGTACTTTTTGCCCTTTGCTATTTTGCGATACTAAGGATTATTATTAAATTATTTTCAATTCATAATTATGTGAATTGTTTAATCAACGTTCGAACAGGCGATGGTAAAATAGGTGTGCGGGACATGAAGTATATCCCAACTACCTCCCTCTCCATCTACTCATCTCCCCCCACTCTCACATTTTCTCCATCTCTAATCAAATTTAGATTGTGATATTTTTAACTGACTGTGATAATATTATGTCATACTTATAAAATTTCTACCAAATATTGTATATATTATTCTACGTTACTCTCTCCCTCTCTCTTCCTCGCTTTCCCGCTTCACCGAAAGAAACGTCATCCTACGAAGCGCAACACAACGGATAAAAGACGAATTCACAGACAATTATTGGAGCATGTGTAGGATACAACACTTTGCAAGCGAACTCGCACACCTATCGCGATACTCCGAAGCCCGTCTGACCTTACACGGAGAGGGAAAGGCGCGTCCCTAGCGCTCGCATTGGGAAGCTTTACCGCGCTCTCGTATAGGCCGCTAGGCGGCGCGCATGAACCTCCTTACACCGTGCAATGCACCGAGTAAGACCCTTCGTAAATGCTCGGCTTTTCTCGCTGCAATGAGCGGCTTTTTGACGCGCATAGCACTTGAAAAAGACGCGCTTAGCACTTGTTTTTACTAGGCTCTACATAGGCGTACTTTTGACGCGCATTCATTAGTAGACTGTCGAGCGCGCAGCATACAACTATGAATATCGAAAATATGGATATTAATAATATGCCAAATGTTAATTTTAGTGAAAGAGTGCAGGATAATTTAAATAATTTATCGAATATGGAAAAAGCATATTCCCAAAGTAAGTATATAATTTTTTACCAATAAGATTATATTTTTAATCTTATTTTCATTAAATTAATTAATTTAATTAATTAATTTAATTTTTTTTAAACTTATACTTTTTGCAACTGAGCGCATAAGTATAAGTTTAAAAAATAATAAAAAATAATAAAAAATTAAAAATTTAAAAATTTTAAAAATAATAATTGTAAATATATTGTAATCCGGTATATTATGTAATAAATTTATTTATTTTTAAATAAATATTTTTTTTTTTTAAATATGTGTTATTTATTTAACCGTTTAAAAATGAGAAAATTAGCCGGTAGCCGGGCAGCGCGCCGGGAGAAGTGCTATGGGCGTCAAAAAGCCGCGCATAATTGCAGCCAGGAAAGCCGTGCGATACGGGATCCTAGTCAACACATTGCACGGCGAAAAGAGGTTTGTGTGCGCCGTCCAGCGGCCTATATATGCGGGTGCTGGCGACGCGCCTTCCCCTCTCCGATATGGCACAGCAGAAGAGAGAGAGAGAGAGAGAGAGAGAGAGAGAGAGAGAGTAAGTTTAATAATATAATCGAAGGTCTTGGATTTCTTCCACACGAAGAGAAATGTTATAGTATAAATTAATAGCAATTTCTTCTATATAAATAGCAATTTTTGCTATGTACATAGGAATTTTTAGTATGTTTTAGAGTAAAAACCGTCGTCAATCGAGTATGTCCCATTGTTCCTACGGAATATAGTAATTTTTACTATAACATTTCTCTCCGCGCATATTTTGAAATATCTATTGTAAGATTTTGGTTTCTTAAAGAAAGTCAATCGACGAAAAAAAGAATCCTCTTTTAAAAAAGTGATATTTATAAAAAGCTGGGTTGATTTTGAGATACATTATTTCGTAGAAAAATTTCAAGTAAATCAAATTTACGCAAATACATAGTTCTAAAAACAGATCTAGTTCTCCTAGATCTGTTTTTTAAGATCCCTTATTTTCCTCAACACATTCCATCCAATAAAATCCCGAGTCATGTGGTCAATACTTTCGAGAAACGAAATGTTTTAGAAATATTAGACGAAATCCAAGACACGCAAGCCATCTGACCTTCTTGTTACTATTAAAATTATGTCATAATATAGTCACATGAAAATTAGGAATACATATTTTATTACACAATAGTGGTGTTAACAATTTTAACTGTAAAAGGGCATTTTTTAATTTAAATTATATATAGTTGATCGTACTGTAAATAAGAAGAGTTTGTCATTAATGATGATTCCTTTAATTCAGAAAAGCATTGTAACAATTCCAAGCTTGGATTCCAATTTTTGTTTTGCAGATAGAATTGTAGCAATACATACATTTTTTCTGAAATATAACCAGAAGTATTGCTAATATTTAAAAAATTCGAACTAGTTCCTGGTGGCCCCATGATATATATTAATTTTATAAATACTTAGAAACTATTATTTATAAATAATTCATATTATAATGTATTTCTTTTTATTAGAATTTATTTAATTTTGCACTGCAAATATTAATTTATTATGATTACACATATCATGCTTGTTGCTGTAAATGTCTTTTTAGGTTATTACGGTATTAAGCATATTTTTTTATATTACTTTTTTATTAGTCCCATTATTATAAATTTCTGTAATACATGTACATTATTAATTATTTTCTACATGATGATTATTTATATGTAACCAACAATTGATACACAGGTACACACACGTGTATATATCTTTGTGTGTACGTTGTATTTAGATAACCATCGTGATATGCATTGGAAATATTTCATATATTTTTTTAACGGTAGCACTAAATATCATTAAAAAACTTTCTTTGCAATAATAATAATAATAATGCAGATTTTAGATAAAAAAAACAAGAAATGTGTCTTGATTAATTAGAAATATTTATAACTGGGAAATATAATTTAAAAAATTTTATATGCATGTGTAGTACAATTGCAATAAAGTGAAAGCTATTATTGAGTTACTGCTACTGTTACAGAATTAAACAGAAAGCAACAATGGTTTTCTACTATTAAGCTGTAGTCACAGAAAAGGAAACAAGAGAAAGGAATGGTCATATAAAGGCCGTTACGTAGAAAAAAGACGAGCGTGCATGCAAAAGGAAAGACAAAATAAGGTAAAATATCCGAAAACAGGAGACACTTTTTCAGGCTAGTAAATAAACAAATAACCAGTATAGAAGCAAGAAACGAAATGCTTTGAAAATTCTTAATGTAATCATTAATTATCATCTATATTGCCGATAGTTATATAAAAAATCCCAGTTAAAAATAGAAACGTTGAAATCAACATTGAAAGTCTTTTTTTTCAACGTTTTATGTTTCCCAATTTAATCGTCGTAAACGTTGATTTTTAACGTTGATAAAAACGTTTTCCTATAATCGTTGTAAACGTTTGAAAATCAACGTTTATGACGATTAAATTAGGAAACATAAAACGTTAAAAGAAAAATGTTGAAAATCAGGCAAAATCAACGTTTTTTCAACGTTTCGAAATGTTCAAAATCAACGTTGATTTCAACGTTTCTATTTTTAACCGGGACTTATTTACTATTCTCTTATATTGAAATAAGTTAAAAAAATAATATATATAAATATAAATAAGTTTAAAAAATATGTGTGCATGGTTCCCAAAGATGGACACTATAATCTATGTCTCGTTGAGATCGAGAGATAGTTAGTAACAGATCCCTAAGTATATTGGACAGTTGGTTTGTACTTGAAAAGGTATTCTCAAGGAAAGCTTGGACATATAATTACCTGAAAAATAAAAAGTATAATATTAAATGAATTGTGTTAATAATATTTTTAAATATTACCAATTATATACAAAATGAACTTAGGATAAAGTCTTTAAGGTCATTTTATGCTTCACGGTGCTCCTCGCGATGTGCGTATGAACCAGACGCATCTAGCTCGAGTTCCCCACTCCGCCCGCCACGGCTTGTTTAACACCTTGCTTCTTGATTTGAGAAGGGGAATGCAAGCGAAAAGTGCTGGAGGAGACTTTTAAACAGACTGATTAGCCTCCATTCTTTTGTTACCTTTTAATCATTAAAATTTACAATTTTTATAATTTAAAAAAGTGTATGTTAAAAATAACAATATATCGATATCGATGGCTCCTATTCATATAATGCTATTTGAAAAAGCAATTTCATACAAAGCTAATTTAAAAGAATGTTTCATATCATTCTATTTCAAAAAGGTCTTTCTTCTATTTAGAAAATTAAAGCAGTTTTAGAAAATAGAAGCAGCATCTATTTAGAAAATTAAAGCTGTTACGGATAGGATTGCTCTAATTTACGATGGAATGTGCTTTAAAGAATGAAATTGACAAAAAAGCCATATCAATTGTTCGCTAATGACTGAAGTTGGCTGTGTAGTTGTTTTTTTATAAAAGTTCAGTAGTCGTTAAAAAATCGCCACACTCGTCGCGGAGAAAATTAACCCAAAATAATAATTTCGAAAATAAATTAAATAAAAAATGGAAAAGTATACTGTGCTGTTTTAATCGTTTCTTTAGCCGGCAAGTTTCCTGATGTTGTCGGAAACAAAAGCAGTTTTAGAAAATAGAAGCAGCTTCTATTTAGAAAATTAAAGCAGTTTTAGAAAATAGAAGTAGCTTCTATTTTCCAAAGCCAACAAAAAAAAACCACTGCCCATTCATTGGCACGTAACTCTTAACCTTAACTCACTAACTCCATTACAATAACCTTAACTCTAAGTCAATAACACAATAACAATAAATAATACTACAACTAACTTTTGCAATATGACAATTAATAGGTATTTTCTAATTGAAATACAATTGTTTTGATACTCACTTTATGAAACATCATTCAATAAAATTACGTTTTGAAATAGCATCATATGAATTTGTATTTTGAAATAGAATTATACCAAATCACTTTCTAAAATAGAATCATATGAAATTCTTTTTCAAATAGCATTATATAAAATTTATTTTGAAATGGGATCATATGAAACTGTTTTTTTGAAATGGCATTGTATGAAACCATTTTTTCAAATGGCATTGTATGAAAGAACTTTTTGAAATAGTCATCTATGAGAGAACTTTTTAAAATAGAATGATATGAAACATTCTTTTGAATTAGCATTGTATGAAATTGCTTTTTCAAATAGCATTATATGAATAGGAGCCATCGATATTCAAAAACTTCTGTTATTTCTGTTCCTGTTATATTTATTATTATTATTGTCATTATCATTATTGCTACTATATTTTATTCCCAGCGGTCTCAGCCTGTGCCCAAGGCACGGGTAAATCTTCAACCTCCACGTCCATGCCGTGGCCGCTGGGCAACATCTACTGTCGCGTCAATGCTCTTAGCAGCAGCGCTAAAACAGAGGCGGCTGACGGAGGCTCTGGGTGGCGGGTTAAACCCTTCTCGTCGGGCGGTGGCGCCAACAAAAGGGTACTCTTATCGCTTGTCCGTTCCTTCTCGACTTCTTGTCGATCGGGTAAAGGGGGCTCGTGGTCACCTCCGATCACTGTTTGCAGTGCAAGGGAAGCTGAATGACTCATGTGCACGGAGCGAGGAGCAGACTGCAGCTGCCCGATGATCCTCTGGGATTCCAAGGGCGAACTGCACGCTAGCCGAAGCCGGAACCGTGGGTCCTATAAACGGACTCAGACCGGATAGATAGAGGCAGACGGAGGCGAGCCATCTAGGGGCCCTATAAACGGGTATCTCCTGGAAGGTGGTCATCATTCTTTACGTGGAGCTATAGAGCATGAAGCCCACCGAGCACAAAGATAGTGGGACGAAACGAACCCGAGCTAAAGACGGTCCACCGTGTTAGCCGTGCGGTGCGGGCCTGTGAGCTGCCAAAAGGAGATCCTGGGTGGGGAGACTAGCTTCCAATTGCGCGCTTGGGCGACCCGAACCATCTTCGGCTCCCGCTGGCGGCAAGACGGGCGGCTCTGCGGCTAGCCACCGCGGGTCAATCGACAATGGCGAGTGCGCTCTGACGCGTGATGTCTGCCGGAAGCTCCCCAGAGAGCAGAACACCTTTTGTTCGGGTGGGAAGCTCGAGGGAGTGGAGGTGGGCTAGCGCGTGAGGGTGTGCTATATCCTCTTATGATGGTCCAAGCCAGAGGCTCTCCTACAGGCATGTGTTGGGGAGATGCTCTGGCGAGCCCGTCGTTGAGGGGTCCTGGAGGCCGGCCACATGGGGGGACGAAAATTTATTTTCACAGGATGGATCGTAATCAGAACAAAGAAGAGCGAGCAGCAGAGGTAGGTAGCCTGGAGAGCAGAACCTTAAAGGTCCCGTTAATGCGCATCAGAACTACAAGCGCATCAAGCATTGCGAGCGCTAGTAGCTATGGCAGCGCTACGGCAGACGAGATGGTATCGCAGCCATCTACATCACAGGGTGCGGCAGACGAGATAGTAGCGCACCCATCTACATCACAGGGTGCTGCAAGAACGGAAAAGGACGCAGAGTCAAAGATCATTGATTCTATCAAAAAACTCCTCAAGGAAATAATGGAATCAATGAAGAAGCAAAAGAACGTGAACAACACTATAAAAAACGGATTACCCGTCTTACAGGGGCAATTTGAAGAATTGATAGGGCGAAAAAAGCTTTCGGTACGGCGGATGCTAACACCGGATGCACGGAAGACCAGTGAGCCTCAAAAAAGACAACCCTCCACGCCGCCGACTGATACGGCTGAAGGGAGGCCAACGAAGAAACCCAAAGAAGATGCCAAAAATAAGGCAGAGTCTCAGCGGGCGGATACGCAGTCAGCTGCAGACTGGACAACAGTTCCCACGCGACAGGAGAAGAAGGAGGGAAAGAAAAAGAAGAAGGAGACGAAGAAGACGGAATCGGAGAATCCGCCTCCGAAAAAACGTAAAAAGGCCAGGCCGGAGGCGATTATCCTCAGGCCGGCTGAGGGGAGGACTTACGCGGAGATCCGTCTCAGCATGGCCTAGGAATTAAGGACATCCGCCGCACACAAAGCGGGGAAGTTCTAATCGAATTACAGAAGGCTTCGGCAGAGAGTAAGAAGGGTTTCGCCAATGCTCTGAGGCGTGCCGTCGGGCGGGGCGCGGAGGTCCGCACTCTGACACCTAAGATGACCTTGGAGGTCAGGGACGTGGACGGCTGCGCCACGGTCAATGAGATTAGGGAGGCCGTCCTCGGGGCATTGCAGGACTACACCGGCCCTCTAGACGTACGGCTCACGGGAGCGAACAAGGTCGGAAAAAGACTGGCTCTCGTGGCCCTTGCTGAGGAGGCCGGTAGCAGGCTGCTGGAGGTGGGTAGGGTCCCGATTGGATGGGTCTACTGCCGCCTCAGGCTCAGGGCCCAGGTTGAGCGCTGCTTTAAGTGTCTCGGCTATGGGCACCGTGGGCGGAGCTGTGGGGGCCCCGATCGGGGCAGTGCCTGCTTCCAGTGCGGGCAGACGGGGCACAGGGCAGCCGACTGCAAGTTTGAGCCTAGGTGCTTCATCTGCCCGGAGACCAACCCGGCGGCGTTGAACCATGTCGCTGGCTCTGTGGCCTGTGGGACATTCAGAGAGGCCCTAGCGAGGTCTCGCCAAAATGGCTAAGGTCCTGCAGGCGAACCTGAATAGGAGTAGGACGGCGCACGACCTACTCACGCAGATCTGCCTCGAGAAGGACGCTGACATTGTTCTTGTCAGCGAACAATATCGAGATGGCGATGCAGGGGTGTGGTATCGGGATCACCTCGGTACCGCGGCTGTCTGGGTTTTCAACCCACATCGATTTCGGGTTACGTGTCACGGCTCTGGCCGCGGCTACGAACGAGGCCATCGAGGGCTTCCAATCCAAATTGGATGCTCTCGAGGATGCGTTCAGAGACGTGGAGGGAGAGCTGATAGTAGCCGGGGATTTTAACAGCAAAGCTCTCGAATATGGTGAACCCTTGCCAGACTCCAGGGGAAGGCGACTAATGGACTTGGCGTCTAGGCTGGGGCTGGTTGTTTTAAACACTGGCTCCACGTCGACCTTCAGGAGACCTGGCTATAGGGAGACCATCCCCGATGTATCCTTTGCGACGGAACGTCTGGCCGCACGTGTGCGGGATTGGCGGGTGATCGAGGACTATACAGCCAGCGATCATCAGTATATCACGTTCCACGTTCGTGATGTCGTGCCGGTCAGGGTGGCGGCCGAACGTCGCCCAGCCAGATGGGTCGTGGCGAAGATGGATCACGAGAAGTTCTCCCAGGCGCTTGAACGTGGTCAGCAATCCCTGGTTGAAGTGCCTAGAAATGGGTCGCTTTCCGAACGGGCTGAAGCGGTGATTGATACCACAATGGGTATAATCCGCCAAGCCTGCCAGGAAGCAATACCGAGGAGATCTTCGAGAAGTGTGCGCCGCCCTGCTTATTGGTGGATGGACGAGATCGCGGAGCTGAGGCGGGGATGCCTGCAGCTGCGCCGAGTGGCCCAGCGGGCCCAGAAGCGCGACCGCGAAGCCGCTCTTAGGATCGCCGAATATCTAATGGCGAAAAGAGCTCTGAAGCGAGCCATTAAAGCGAGTAAGAGATATTGCTGGAAGAAGCTAGGGGCGGATCTGAACAACGATCCTTGGGGGTTAGGGTATAAAATTATCACCCGCAAATTGGGTGCGTTCGGTAAGAGCGAGCCCATGAGCGCGGAGGTAATGGATGGAATAGTCCATGCTCTGTTCCCCACTCATCCCAAACGACGGGATGAGCCCCTGGCTCTTGAGGGCCTCGAGGCACCGCCCTTCACAAGGGCGGAACTACAACGCGCAGCGCGTTCCCTTAAGAACAACAAGGCGCCGGGGCCTGACGGGCTTCCAGCGGAAATACTGAAAGCGGTGGCAAAGAGCCATCCTGAGCTCTTGCTTAGCATGTACAACTCGTGCCTTCAGGCGGGAATATTTTATTCACGCTGGAAGGAGGCGAGACTTGTGCTGATAAGCAAGGGCAAGGGACCAATTAATGCTCCGTCGGCGTATAGGCCCCTATGCATGCTGGACACTGCCGGGAAGCTCCTGGAGAAGCTTCTAAGATCCCGCATCCAGGCGGCGATACTGGCAGCTGGCGACCTCTCTGAGAGGCAGTACGGCTTCCGGAGAGGGAGATCTACCATCAACGCCATCCAGGAGGTAGTAGAGGCGGCCAGGTCTACGGAGCGGGGAAATCACTTCTCCCGACCCGTTTGCCTCCTGGTGACACTTGATGTCAAAAACGCCTTTAACTCGGTAAGGTGGACAGACGTGCTGGGGGCACTGGAGAGGGACTTCGATGTTCCTGTGTATCTAATTCGGATCATCAGGGACTATCTGAAGGACCGATTCATAACGTACGACACGACGGAGGGCTCCAAACGGAAGGAGCTAACGTCTGGTGCGGCCCAAGGCTCCGTCTTAGGATCCGACCTATGGAACGCCTCCTACGATAGGATCTTTCGACTGGAAATGCCGGAAGGCTGCTTGCTGGTCGGGTACGCGGATGACGCGGCGGCTGTTATTATTGCTCGCAATATGACGCTGGCGCAGACACGACTCGACCAGACCATGCGTAGAATTCGCTATTGGATGAGCGACCATGGGCTGGAGCTAGCTGAGGCCAAAACCGAGATTGTGCTCCTCACGAAGAAGCGCATCCCCCGAGTGCAGCAGCTAAGTATAGGTGAAGTGTCGGTTCAGACAAAAGCATGCGTGAAGTATCTAGGGGTGATGCTAGATGCGAAGCTCACCTTTGGAGAACATATTCGGAGGTCGGCGGACAAGGCGGCTGTGGTGGTGGCTTCCCTTTGCAGGGTTATGACCAACTTGGGTGGACCACGGCCATGCATCAGGCGGCTGCTACTACGCGCCGCTGAGTTCGTCATGCTTTACGGTGCTGAAGTTTGGGCCGACGCGCTTCGGTACGAAATGTACCGCAAGCGCATGGCGGCGGTACAAAGGAGATGTGCCCTTCGTGTAGCATGCTCGTATCGCACGGTCTCGGAGGCGGCTTCACTAGTGGTCGCTGGGGTAATACCTATCGACCTCCTGGCCCGAGAGCGGAAGAAGCGGGCTAGGGAGCAATCCCTCGCCTGCTGGCAGGATCGGTGGGCGCAGGATACGCGCGGAAGGTGGACCGCCAGACTAATAAGTCAGGTGGCCCCATGGACCGGGCGGCATCATGGGGAGGTTAGTTATTACCTTACCCAGATGTTAACCGGTCATGGGTACTTCCGCGCGTACCTGCATAGGATGGGCAAAGTCGCGGACCCCAGTTGCTTATACTGCGGGTCCGCGAAAAATGATGCCCATCACACTTTCTTTGTGTGTGTGCGATGGATGTCGGAGAGGGCAAAACTGGGGGGCGAGGCTGGAGGGGTAACACCTGAAGGCATCGTCCCCCTGATGTTCTCTTCTGAGGAAAACTGGGGGAGGGTCGCCAAATTCGCAGAGCGCATCCTCCGTCAGAAGAAGGCGGACCTCCCCTAATTATTTGAGGATATCTGCTCCGGAGAGTGCCCCGTGGCAAACAACCTGGTCCCCTCCCCGAAGTAATGCCTAACGGCGGTTTCCGGGGAGGGGGTTTCCAAGCCAGGAAGGAGGTCTCCTCGACGCACTCCCGCCTGCTCCGACCTGTAGATAACTGCGGGGAGCAGCGGGCGGGCATGCGTCAAGGGGGGCGAGGTTTTAGTGGGTAGGCCAGCACCTTCTGTGCTGGAGAGTCCCACACACCAGGGGACCGGTCCCCTGAGGTCTCATTCAAGAGATTTTCTCCCTCCTTATAAAAAAAAAAAAAAAAAAAAACTATATTTTATTCCCACTGGAAACAAAATGCTATACACTTAAGGGGGTTTATCCGATTTTGCGTTTATTTGATAAATCTTTGAAAATTTTATCACATATAAACGACGTTAGTAACTATGACATATCTTAATTTCAAAGAGCCTAGCTTCACCGTTATCGAGATATTAATTATTAAAGTTGAGCATTTTAATACGGCGTCTTATGGGACGGGTGCGCGCAAATGAACGTTTTAGTCTATAACTTTAATAATACATTTGGCGTTTTTCTAAAAAATTAATATGTCGTAAATATTGATAATTGAAATATCATATTAGAAATTCAGAAACCCTAGCTTCACCGTTTTGTAAATATGATATTTTAAAGAAACCAATCTCGCTCCATCCGCCACGCGCTCAAACCACCTCAGTGCCGTCAAAAGCGACATGCGGCAACGTCGCATTGGCTCAGCTGAGTAGACGACCGTTCAAATCGGCCCCGGCAAATTCATAACTACGATCTCTTAGCTTTTTTTAAAATTTAAGAACTATACATACATATTATATTATTTTAAATAGTCGTAAATATTTATAAATATAATACAACATAAGGTAATAATTTAAATTTAAATTTTATTAAATTAAAATTTTTCCTTTATTCTTCTATTTTGATCACTCTATTGCCTTCGATAACAGGATTTTCTTTACTAATGATTGTCTTTTTTCTAGTCTCTGCTCTTCTTTTTGTTGCCTTCATCCTCTGATCTATAACCTTCTGTTTGCTTAATCTTCCGTTTTTTAAACGAGGCGTTGACATCTTGTTATAAATTTAAAAAAACGTACTAAGTGAGTGTCTAAACGAATCGACGTTATACTAAGCAGCGTTGCCGTTTACTCAACCGCTGTCACCGACGCTTGCATTGACGCTTGTGTTCAGGTACACCGATACACCGTTTGGGTGTTTACGTGTATAGGGCCGTACAAATATGGCGACCTGGAGAGAAGGAGTGGGGACTATAAGAAATAATATAAGGCACCCGTCACGGGGCGCCCCGTGCTCGTAGTACGCACCCGAGCGGATAAACCCCCTTAAGCAGGTCCGCTGCTGTACGAAATCGTATACTGCAGCTGCACTACGGTTTAGGAGCTCTGCCGTACTAAATTTGGGTACCCACGGTACGACACTAGCGCGATGTTCAAACTTTAGTATAGCAGTTCTATAAATTTTAGTACATTTTAGTACATTTTAGTACATTTTAGTACATTTTAGTACATTTTAGTACATTTTAGTACATTTTAATACATTTTACTACATTTTAATAAATTTTACTACATTTTACTACATTTTAGTACATTTTAATACATTTTACTACATTTTAGTACGGTAGCAGCCCGAAAGTAGATGAGCATACACAGTTAAAAATTTTGTGTTTTGTGTTGTTCAATAAAAAACTACACAAAAATTGTGTTTAATGTACACTTTTTCTTGTGTTTCCGTTAACACAAGGAATGTGTTTAAATTACACTATTTTTATTTAAAGTTAAGAACTATACAAAATTTTAGTACTTTCATGTAAGGACACAAAATTAATGTATAAAATACAATTTACGAACGCAATATACTACGTAATTTTGCATTCAATAAGTACAATCTTTTAAAATCTAATTTTAAAAACTTACAAAGCGTAAATAGTGAGTTAGATGTTTCAGTGTAAAACGATTGGTTATATTATACAAAATCCGGAAAATTATGTAATAATAAAATTATCAGAACTCCCAAATAATTTAAAAACATATGATGTTTTTATTAGTAGCAGCGATACTTTGGTAATAGTAACTGAGTATTTTTTAATAGAATAAATTGTTCATGTATATACTTATTTTTTTCAAAATAAAAATAAATAAGTACCGAGAAAAAATAATTTGTCATTTTCATTATATACACTGATCGAAAAGAATATTTGAGTCAAAGCTTCCATGTCTTAACAGTTAAGTCACGAATTAAAATCATTAAAAATCCATGGATATTACTAATAAATAAAAATGAATAGTACTCTTGAAGTTTTCATGGTTACGCAAACATTAATGATATTTATAATACTTTGTTTACGTTTGTAATTGTTCATTACAAAAACATAATAAAGTGAGGTTAGCTAAGTTAAACGGTTAAAAAAGTACTGATAAATGATGAAAAATTCATAAAAAGTTTAATAAACTCCACTAACTTTTAATATTTAACTAAATTATAAATTTACATATTCCCGCGTAGAAATAAAAAAAAAATTGGCAAGACATTACCAATGTATTGGACATATTGATTGCGCATATATTGCCAATACATTGGAACAACAATATCCAATTTATTGGCAATACTTCGGCAAATCTGCATTCGCCAATGCTTTGCCAATATGCTGCCAATAATTAAAAAAAAAATTATTCAGCTACTCGAACTGTTTTACCAATATATTGGATATACTGATCGCTAATTTTACACATATTATATTTATTGATTTATTATTTACATATTTTAAGTAAATACAAAACATCTCGCGTTAAAAAAAATTTTCCTTCTATCTGGATTTGAACCCACGCACTTCTCCTTTCTAGGCTAACGTTTAGCCAACTGAGCTATTTGATTGTTTTCGTTAAATAATTAGATTCAGGTTAAAACAGAATTATATAAAAATGCTATTCTTGATATTTTTGTTTAATTATTTACAAAAATAATTTTAAATATTTTTGCTCTATTGTTGCTTATTAATAAATACACGGAGAGAAAAAACTTAATAAAAATTACTATTTTCTCATAGGAAAGAAGTGACAGTCTTGAATAATGAGAAATTTTGATATTGATATAGTAAATTTTGTTATTAAAATGCTAAAATTTACTATTAATATTATAAAATTTAATAAATTTTGTTACAAAAATTGCTATTTTTTATAGTAAAAGTTGTAATAATAAATTGTACTAGAAATCGTATTAAATTTTACGAACAAATAGTAGTAAATTTAACTATGAATATTGACAACGTTTGATAACTTTTGTTACAAAAATTACTATTTTCTATAGTAAAGCTTGTGGTCGGAAGCGTATGCGCATGCGTCTGAGCTCGAGCCGGTCGTGCCTGAGCTCGCGTCGGGTGCGCCTGGATCACGCATATGTAAAAATTGGATGTAATTTAATAATAAAAGAAATAATAAAAATGCAAAATTGAAATAAAGTCTACTTTTTACTTTTTCAATCGATTTTATTGCTTATCAGCTTTTAATATTTCGCCACAAGTTCTAAGATTCAAATAAAATACTTAAAATGCTATACCTAGGTGGCGCGGAGAAAAAATCGTCACCCGCAAGTGGTTGGAAGCCATATTGGTTAGTATATAAGAAAAATAAGTTTCTGTCATGGTACATTACGTGCAAGAACGTAGAAGTAGATTTATGTATGTTAGGTTAGGTCTAATAATAGGTCATGCGTATATTTGTAATTGAAGCGAATGCGTTAAATTTAAGCAATACTGTTTAGCGATAGAAAAGTGTTTGAGTGTTAAGTTAATTCGAATAAGTAATATATACAAGAGTCTCCAAGTCAAGATGAGAATAATTTCAGTGACAAAAAAAAATATTTTGCAAAATTTGCAAATTCTACGTTCTAAAAATTACTTTCTTAAATATTAAAAATTACTACTTTTAATACTAAAAATTAGTACTTTCAATACTAAAAATTATTACTTTGAATATTAAAAATTACATTAGATATATTCCAAAAAATGTTATGCCATAATTTCAATATTTTGTGACGAGGCAGATCTGCTCGCACAGCCCTGACCCTTAGTACATAGCAAGCCCTCGCACGGAGTCCTTAGCATAGGAGCGTAACCGTGGAGGAGTACTTGACTAAGCTATCCTACCTACCCGAACCAAAGCTACATCACACAAAGCACACGATTTGCAAACATCCTTAGAGGCACCACAAATCCTTTCCTTCTCCCCTTGCAGTCCCAAGGAGGCCTCGAAGAATCACCGCAACAGGAGGAGGCAATATCGAGGAGGCACTTAGGCATAAAGGCTTCCAAAATAACTACTGGAATGGTAGAGCTGGCTCCGAGGACAAAAAGGGAGCAACACACGATCAAGGCTCACCTAAAACAGAATATAGAGAAGCCAATAAAAGAGGCCAAATACTCAGACAGCTCTACCAAGGAACGAATAGCCATACCACCTGTGCTGAGAGGTTAGAGTGCCTTATTCTTTATAGGCACCAAGAAGACCTTCTGCAACTATGAAAATCTCAGAAAACCACAGAGAACATCTGGACACGCTGCTTTCCCTCCTCCGCATACAGGCGAGCGTACAGGCAACTGAGACGAGCTGAAAATACGAAGAGGGAAATCAGCCCACTATCTATACAACACTACAGGCAACAACACTTAGGATGCCGCCGAGTCTCCAACAGCTGATGAATATGGGCTCCCCAAGTCTTTAGCGCCTCTTCCTCTCCCTCAGCACACCGCAGTCACCCCAGGAGAACGTAGGCGGACTTGGACAGCTTCCTCGTGGCAACAACAACACTGCTACGAAAGAGCGCGGAAGGCAGCTCGGCGCA
This sequence comes from Sycophila sp. Sp_5, assembly GCA_018906775.1. NCBI lineage: Eukaryota > Metazoa > Arthropoda > Insecta > Hymenoptera > Eurytomidae > Sycophila > Sycophila sp. Sp_5. The sequence goes on from JACCID010000073.1 coordinate 89,937, forward strand.
CCGCCACGCCACTAGTGGTGAAAAGAGGAAATAGATGGAGAAGACGGAAGAGCGCGGACCGGGGCCGCGGGCGGCATTCCGTGCGAGGTAGCCGTCCAGCGTGCACACGTTTAGGCCGTTAGGACGAGAGGACGACAACGACATCGTCGACGAGGCAGGTGGCCTCCCCTCCCTGTTTATCCCCATCCTGGCAAGATCGTGCTGCAATAGTGTGTGTGGTTCGAGAGTAATTTCGTGCGGAGTGTCGCGACTCCGTAACTTTGTGGCGGCTCCACAGCCTACGCCGAGCACAGTCACCAGAGAGCGCCACGTCGCGGGCGCAAATATATCAGCGCGCCGCCGCAAGCAAGTTCTCACTCCGAGAGCGGTGTTCTGACACTCTGGTTGCTCCAAAATCAAAACCACCAAGACCAACTCCGGAACATCATCTCCGTCGCTCCACAGCTGCAGCGACCGCTCACCATAGCTTAAGGAAGAAAGATTTGATAGTGCTTACAAATACTTGAAGTGTTCTTAATTAATAGCGAACCTGGACGCATTTTTGTATATAGTGATTTTAATATAGTTATAAGTGATTGTACAGATAAACGTCGTCGATTTATAAGTAAAAATACAGAGCAAGTGGACTTTCTAGCATTCGTTTTAAATCCTTCACATTCACCTTCCCGTCAGGTGCTGGAAAGGCTCTCCGCGCGTCGAAACAGCGCGGACAAAACCCACATTGGTGACCCCTAGCCAAACCAACATTGGTGACCTCGAGCCGAGCCGACTCGAGCCAAGCCACATCGGCGACTTCGAGCCCGCTTAACAAAATTCATCGACGACGCCAGTCGCACAGCACAACAAGACGCCACGAAAATTAGCAACACGAACTCCTTAAGCAGCAATGAACCTACCACGCACACCCCCACGAGGAGGCGGACAAACTGACCCGGAGCAAACCACTCAAGGCGACGAGTTACAAACTCTCCAGCAACAAAACGACGCGCTCAAGCAACATCTCGCTGAAATTGAGCAGCAAATCGAGCAGCAGAGAGCAGCCTACGAAGAGTTAATCTCGCACGAGCAGGACATTCAAGGTCAGCAAACACAAAGCACCGGAAACATCACGAACATAGCCGCTATCGGACAACCCAAAATTCCAACCTTCTGGAAGGACTTTCCCGATCTTTGGTTTGCGCAGCTCGAATCTGCTTTTGAAATTTACAGAATTACAGCAGATGCAACCAAGTTCAGGTACGTTTTGCTAAATCTTGATCAAGCGACGCTGCCGTTCGTTTCCGACATCGTCGCGCAACCCCCAACAAGCGATAAATACGGAACGATCAAAAAACGAATCACCGACTCCTTCTGCGAGACACAAGAATCTCAGCTAAGAAAACTCTTACGCCTGCATGTCACGGACGAGCGACCGACACACCTGTTGCAGCGCATACGGAATTTAGCCGGAAACCAGTGCAACGAGACGCTGTTACGTACGCTTTTTATAGATCACCTGCCGGAGCAAATTCGCGCGCACCTGGTAATCAGCACAGCATTCAACATAGCCGAACTGGCAAATCAAGCCGATAAAATCGCTGAAATAATCCAACCTACAACATCGCAAATTTGCGCAGTGAGTAGCAACAACACAAAAACGCGCGAAATCGACGAAATTAAAGATGCCCTTGAGAAGCTAACCAAGGAGTTAACAGCCATTCGCAACAGTATAAATAAAATTCAAAATAAGCAATATCACCGGTCACGATCAAGGAGCAGAAACACAGAAAATAACAACAATAACAACAACAATAACAGTACTTCAAGTAACCTCTGTTACTATCACGAAACTTTCGGCAGCAAAGCACGCAAGTGCCAACCCCCGTGCGACAAGTCAAGGTCGAACCCAAGCGCAAATACAAACGAAGAGGGAAACTAACCCTGCTGCCACACAACGAGGCGGTGTCCGGCAGCAACTCTCAGGCTCGACAAGAGTATCGCCTCCACGTCTACAATAAAAAGGACGGAAAATCGTTTCTGATCGACACGGGATCCATAGTATCGGTAATACCTCGCGACTACGCAAAAATAAAAACAGGTACGAAAGAACAAGGAATTTTATATGCAGCAAACTCAACAAAAATTAAAACATATGGCGAAGAAATTATCTCCCTAAACCTGGGAATGCGCCGCGCAATTCAATGGCCGTTCATCATAGCTGATGTTAAAACTCCCATAGTAGGAGCCGACTTACTAACGCATTATGGTTTTTTAGTGGACCTCAGACGGAAACGGCTCATCGACCCGATAACCAAGCTGCACACACCTGGCAAGGTCAGGACCGCATCGCAGCACACAATATCAGCACTCTTCGACGAAAATGCAATTGAGCCGCAGTACAGGGAAATGCTAAAGAAATTTCCAGGCATCATCGCACCCTCGTCCAAGCACAGCCCCATCTCAGACTCAGTGGTGGCGCACCACATAATCACAGATGGACCTCCAATTGCAGAGCGACCACGTAAGCTCGCAGGCGAGAAGCTGGAAGCTGCAAAAGCACAAATCAATATGATGCTGGAGCAAGGGATCATACGACCTTCAAGCAGTCCTTGGGCCAGCCCTCTACACATGCAACGCAAGAAAAATGGAGATTGGCGACCATGTGGTGACTACCGCAAACTGAATGCGAAAACCACCAGGGACATGTACCCACCTCCTTTTATCCACGATCTCTTTCCCAGGCTTCACGGTAAAAACCTTTTCACTACCATAGATTTAAATAAGGCCTACTATCAAATCCCCATGGCACAGGAGAATATAAAAAAAAACAGCTATAATTACTCCATTTGGACTGTATGAATTTATAGTAATGCCATTCGGCCTAAAAGGAGCAACACAAACCTTTCAACGTTTCTTAGACTCTATCTTTCGAGATCTAGATTTTGTTTTCATATACATTGATGATATCATCATATTTTCAGAAAACGAAGATCAACATAAGAAGCACCTCCAAATTGTTCTGCAACGCTTGCAGCAGTATGGCTTAACAATTAACCCCAGCAAATGCTCGTTTGGAAAATCAAAAGTTAATTATTTAGGATTCGAGATTAGTCCAGAGGGCTACAAACCTCCACAGCAACGCATCCAAGCAATAGTGGACATCCCAAAACCTCAAACAATTAAAGAGCTGAGAAGATTCATCGGCATGGTAAACTATTACAGAGCCTGCATACCTCATGCATCTAAGCTACAAGCACCACTGTGCGATTACTTCAAAAACGCACGCAAGAATGATAAGAGGAAGGTCAATTGGACACACATAGCCGAACAAGCATTCACAGATTGCAAGAACGCACTCAAGTCCATCACTCTCACTTCTCATCCATCACACACAGCACCACTAGCTCTGGTAACAGACGCATCAGACTATGCAATTGGTGCATCACTAGAACAGTTCATCCAAAACACTTGGAAACCCATAGGATTCTTTTCTAGGAAGTTATCGAAGGCAGAGAAAGGATATAGCACCTACGATCGAGAACTTCTAGCAATTTACTCAGCAATCAAACACTTTAAACATCAACTGGAGTGCAGGAACTTCACAATAAAAACAGATCACAAACCTCTCACTTATGCTTTCTCACAGAAGTCAGACAAAGCTTCACCTCGTCAACAGCGACAGCTCAGTTTTATATCACAACACTCAACAAACATAGTCCATGTGAAAGGCGAGGAAAACACAGTAGCAGACACCTTATCAAGAATAAACGCAATAGATATGCCTACAACACTTTCATCACAAGCAATCCACGAAGAGCAGACGAAAGACACAGAACTAAACAACCTGATTCAACAACAGTCATCACTCAACCTTCAACGCTTAACAATAGAGAACCATCCAATCTACTGCGACCTCACAAATGGCACTGTAAGGCCATACTTACCTGCATCTCTACGTCGAACAGCTTTCAAACTCACTCATGGACCAGCACACACAAGTGCACGCACAACCTCAAGGATGCTAAGAGAAAAATATGTATGGCCAGGGATAAGAAAAGAAGCAGCCAGATGGAGTCGTCAGTGCACTGAGTGCCAACGAGCAAAAGTGCATCGGCACAACAGAGTGATACCATAACACATCACAGTACCAGACTCAAGATTTAATCACATACACATGGACCTGATTATTCTACCTCCAGTCGAAGGCTACAGATACTGTCTCACTATAATAGACAGGTTCTCTTGCTGGCCAGTTGCAGTACCGCTCAAGAACTGTTTAGCTGAAACAGTGGCCACAGCATTATTCAATAACTGGATAACACACTACGGCACACCACTGACAATGACAACAGACCAGGGACCTCAGTTTGAATCTCAACTATTCAGAGCGCTAGTCAAGTTCCTGGGCAGCAGCAAAACACGCACTACACCATATCATCCAGCCTCAAATGGACTCATAGAGAGATGGCATCGAACACTCAAAGTAGCCTTGATGTGCAACAAAGAAGTACCCTGGATACACCTACTACCTGCAGTCATGTTAGGACTCAGAACAGCCTATAAAGAGGATCTCCAAGCTTCACCAGCTGAAATGTTGTATGGCACAACCCTTCGCATCCCAGGCGAATTCTGCATACATCAAGATCAACCAGCAGATGCAACAGAATTTATAAAACAGTTCAGAAAACAAATGCAGTCAATAGCACCAGTACCCACTTCTCATCACTCAAAAACACGCTTATTTAAACACAAAAACATAGACACTTGCACACATGTATTTGTCAGAAGTGATCATGTAAGGGAACCTTTGGAACCTCCATATCAAGGACCCTATCAGGTAATTGAGAGACCATCAGACAGAGTTTACACAATACTGGTGGATGGAGAAAGAAAAAACTTGTCGATAGAACGAATTAAACCAGCACACATGGCAGAAGAAGACGAGCCTACACCTCCATCACCTTCACAACCTACACCTCAATCACTTTCTCAATCCACAGCTGAAACACCCACCACATCAAGAGAAAATAATACATCCACTCGTCATGTAACTTTTAACATTACAGCTCCAGTGCAATCATCTGGGAGGGGAGTGGATGTGGCGGCTCCACAGCCTACGCCGAGCACAGTCACCAGAGAGCGCCACGTCGCGGGCGCAAATATATCAGCGCGCCGCCGCAAGCAAGTTCTCACTCCGAGAGCGGTGTTCTGACACTCTGGTTGCTCCAAAATCAAAACCACCAAGACCAACTCCGGAACATCATCTCCGTCGCTCCACAGCTGCAGCGACCGCTCACCATAGCTTAAGGAAGAAAGATTTGATAGTGCTTACAAATACTTGAAGTGTTCTTAATTAATAGCGAACCTGGACGCATTTTTGTATATAGTGATTTTAATATAGTTATAATTGATTGTACAGTTAAACGTCGTCGATTTATAAGTAAAAATACAGAGCAAGTGGACTTTCTAGCATTCGTTTTAAATCCTTCACATTCACCTTCCCGTCAGGTGCTGGAAAGGCTCTCCGCGCGTTGAAACAGCGCGGACAAAACCCACAACTTCGCGACTGGCGCCCTTAAGAATCCCGTATCGGCTACGGGCACGTGTAATTAACTATTATCATTGTTCTATTCGTCATAATAAATCTAATTTCTTTTTATCAATTCTATCGTCTTCATTCTGTCGTGACTCAGCCCTGATGATCGTCACAATTTGTTATTAAAAATTCTAAAAATTATTACATATTTAACAAAAATTACTATTTTTTTAGCAGTTTTAATACAGTACAAGACTGTCATTCTTTACCTATATAAAATAGCAATTTTTACTATGAATTTTCACAATTTTTACTAGGTTTTTTCTCTCCGTGTAGTTTCTATTATGATTATTCAATGTAATTGAAATATTCGTTCCCCAGAATAATAAATTTTGATTTTTTGGAATCCATGAATACTGAAAAAAAAATTTTTTTTCAGAAACCTTATTTCACTTCACGTTGAGATTTTTGAGATGCGATAATCGGTTCAAAAACTACACGGAGTTTTATGAGGGTTAAAATTTTTTACTTTTTTATTAGCTTTTAAATGTTAATAAAAAGAGGAAATTTAATTTTTTTTTCAAATGTAAATGTATTTTTCTAAAGCTTTTGCTTCACAGAAAAGAATGCCGTCGGAATTTTGAAGCTGCGACCATTTTTCGCAATAATAGAAAACTTTCTTTCTTCCCAGATTTTTGCCGAAGGGTGGCAAAAAGCATGTGAAGGGGAGTGTACACTGTTAAAAAAATCTGCTTGAAAATGAATGTAAATGTACTGGAAGCAAATTTCATAACAGTACATTAATTATTTTTTCAGTACTTACATTAATTTTAATGCACATTGCATTAAATTTCAAGCACAAATACATGAAATTTAATGCACATGAATCGAATTTCGAATTCATGCACATTGCATTAAATTTCAAGTACAAATACAGGAAATTTAATGCACATGAATCGTATTTGGTATCTTATCATGCAGTTAAGCAAATTCAAATGCTTTGAAATTGAACCTTCCGTGTGCAGGTCTAAATCCTAGAAGGCCATATATATTCAATGAAAAATTTTTATACTACAAATTTTATTTTATATAGATTTATGTTATTATTTTAATTATACTATAATTTATTTTAAATTGATAATACAAATATATAAATATTATATGTTAAGATCGGCATCCCCTTAAATGAAAAAACTTTCTTTCGATGAGATTCGAACCTGCCACCTTCCGATTCAGAGTCCAACACCTAGTCCACTTGACCACGAGTCCTTGTTTGTATATTACATTTATTTCGCACTTAAGAGCAATTCGCAAAATTGAGTTTGAGCATTATATGAGAAAAAAGCTATTATTATTAAACAATAATTATTGTACAACATTTATTATTTTATTCATTTTGGCGTTAGATTTTCAGGATTTATCCTTTAAATTTAATGCGACTACATTGAAATTGTTTGAATGTTTTCATGTTAATTAAATTAAATAAACTAAAATTATTAAATGGTCAACATTCACATATAAAATAAATAAAACTTAATTTATTAACAAAAAAAAAGATGTAAAAAAAAGCTCCATAAGGGATTTGAACCCGATCCAAAAAGTTACAATTCCAGCATGTTATCCACTTAGCTATCACAACATTTAGTAGTACATGGCAGGACGTCGCATATGTTCATTTGCAATAAATTTTTACATGAATTTTAATATGGAAGTACATTAAATTCGAGTACATTCACAACAATTCAAACATTCAAATTGTTGTAAATTTATAATGAATTTCATGTACTTTCACATTAAAATTTATGTAAATTTACATTGAATTTAATGTACTTTCACAGTAAAATTTATGTAAATGTGCATTAATTTTAGTTAATGCATGTCGTTGAATTTTAATGTATGCCTACTTGAATATCTACATTAATTTTCATGCAAATTTACATTAATTTTCATGCAAATGTACATTAATTTCCTTTCCAGTACCAAGTACATTAAATTTACAGTACACTTGTCGTTGAAAAAGTGCTGTAAAATTCAAGTTTTTTTTAACAGTGTACGTTTAAATATTTTACACATTTTGTAATTTATACAAGAAAGCATAGTAAGTTAACAAAATATTTGTGCACTTTCTGGCGATATAGTACACACTTTAGTGTATTTATTGTGTTAAAATAAATTTTTACTAATTATTTGTGTAGTTTACTGGAGCAGTTAAAATTAAACACAATTTTTATGTAATTTAATGATTTATACAAAAAAATTATGTTATCGCAACAAACGTTCGAATCTAAACACAACAGTTGTGTTCTCTTTGTGTCCGTTCAATTCTAAAAACAAAAATAGTGTTTAGAATTGAACGGATTTTCTACTGTGTACGTCCTACCGTTGTAGGATAGATGCTGCACTAGCGCTATAACTGCAGCCGCCCTAAAATTATCTCCGTGTACTTACAAGTCAGAACACGGGAATGACTCTGCTTCAATTTATTTATTTTTTTTGTAATATTTCGCAAGATTAGAAGAAAAATTATTTTAGAAATTTTTCGTGCAAAGTAATAGACAAGTACTAATATTCTGCACGTAAATGTCTTCAATAATTCTTTTTCTTTTCTTTTTTTTCACAAAAATGAACCATTACATCTGAGGTGCAAGATTTGAAGAGCAATTTAAGGCTGGTCTTGTGATATATCAATTTTTTTTTATATTTAGCAAAATTAAGAGTACTTGCATCTAACAACATATTCTATTTAACAACGTAATCCATTTAAATGATGTTTTCTTGGAAATAAATTGAAAACTTAACAAACTTCGTATTGTACCTTAAAATCTAATCAATCAGTAATATTCTCAGTATGAGGTTTAATAAGATTTACTCTATTTTTGTTGAATTTGTAATGTATAAAATACTTTGTCATATAGCTACATGCAGTGCACTACGCCAGCGCCATCCAGGGTACGATTGAAGTTACTTTTTTCATATATATTTAAATATTATTACTGATTAGGAAATTTATTCTATATTATTAGTAATTATGTGTACTACGAAAATTTTAAAACCGTATTTATTTGTCTTTTTTTATATTTTGAGGTTTATCTTCTTAATATTTTAATATTTAAAAATGTTTAGGTCCAAATCCCCATTAACAAAGTAGCGTACCAACAGTAAACGGAACAGTAATTCTGAGTACACTGAGAAAAAAATTCAGTTGGATCAAAACACTCGTGCCTATAAATGTGAGCAACAGTATACTCTGTCAATTTGACAAATTTTGATTTTGAATTGAACAGCTTCGTTCTGTTAAATTAAAACCTTATGCTGTTGATTCAACGCCCCATACCGTTGATTCAAAGTACTTGTAATTGTAGTTTAGAATATTATTTCACTTAAATTAACCATTCTATACATATAATTCAACCGAATTTCCGAATCTTGATAAAAAGAAATTAAAACTTTTTTGTTATTCTCAGAACCTTAACGCCTTTTATTTCTGTCGCTGTATTCTAACTGCAACTTATTTGCTGGAAACTGAACGAAATTTATGAAGGTTTCTTAAACAACTGCACATTTAAGCGGGAACACATTCGATGTTTTTTCATATTAATATTATATGTCGGTATCACACACACTTTCTCGCAAGGACGCTTACAAATCTAAATTACGCAACGCAGTTATATGTAGTCGCACGCATAGTTACATATGTACGTTTGAATTATTTTCTTCTTATATACTAACCATCATGAATGCTGGTCGCTTGCGGGTACAGAAAAACAACAGTCGCCTTCTAGCGGTTTATAGACGAATTATCACTTTGCGGCTCCGAAGAAAACAAAGCCGAGAAGCCGGTATTAGGAATACCGGCTGGGTAGCCTCATCGGCGTGCGTCGAAACGTGGTTATAAAGACCTACACTGTTAAAAAAAGCATTAAATTTAATGCACTTTTCAAGCATATGTGCACTTGAAATTTAATGTAGTTGGTACATGAATGTCAAATTAAGGTGCATGTGCCAAAAATACAATGCATTTTCTTCAAAAAATTACAACTTTAACATTATAATTTTGTTAATAGTACATTAAAAATTAGAAACACACACATGACTATCACTTTAATGCATGTATTCCTCATATTTAATGTATGCGTACATTAAATTAAAAGTACATTCACAAACATTTCAATGTAAATTTTAATGCAGTCACATTAAATTTCAAGTATAAATGCAAAAAATTTAATGTTGAAATTAATAAAATACATTTTCTGCATTTATACTTAAAATTTAATGTGACTACATTGAAATTGTTGTGAATGTACTCAAATTTAATGTACTTCCATATTAAAATTCATGCAAACATTTATTATTTGTAGTCAATGCCTGAATTTTAATATATGCCTACATGAATAGGATAGGTAGATGAACATATGCGACGTCCTGCCATGTAACGTTATATGTTGTGATAGCTCAGAGGATAACATGCCAAAATTGTAATTTTTTGGATCGGGTTCAAATCCCTTATAGAACTTTTTTTTACATTTTTTTTTGTTAATAAATTAAGTCTCATTTATTTTATATGTGAATATTGACTATTTAATAATTTTAGTTTACTTAATTTAATTAACAAGAATACATTCACAACAATTTCAGTGTATTTTAATGTAATCGCATTAAATTTCAAGGATAAATCCTGAAAATCTAACGCCAACATGAATAAAATAATAAATGTTGTACAATAATTATTGTTTAATAATAATAGCTTTTTTCTCATATAATGCTCAAACTCAATTTTGCAAATTTCTCTTAAGTGCGAAATAAATGTAATATACAAACAAGGACTCGTGGTCAAGTGGACTAGGTGTTGGACTCTGAATCGGAAGGTCGCAGGTTCGAATCTCATCGAAAGAAAAGTTTTTTCATTTAAGGGGATGCCGATCTTAATATATAATATTGTACATTGTATCATCAATTTAAAATATATTATAATATAATTAAGATATAATTAAACTATAATTAAAATATAATTTAAATCTATATAAAATAAAATTTGAAGTATAAAAATTGTTCATTGAATGTATATGGTCTTTAGGAGTTAAACTTGTACACGGAAAGATTCAAATTCAAATCCGATAATTTTTTTTTTTTTAAATTCAATCAAAGCATTTGAATTTTAATGTTATAAGTGCATTAAATTCAATGTACATTTACATTAATTTCCAAGCATATCTATTTAACAGTGTAACTTGAAAATTAATGTACAAGTAAATGAAATTTAATATTCCGAAAAGAAATTTGCTTCCAGTAATTTTACATTAAATTTCAAGTAGATATTTTTAACAGTGTACCGTAGACTTAGGCGCATATTCCAAGTAAAACAGCACACTACGCGACAGCGAAGGCACGAGAAGCCCACGTGATTGGAAAAAGGGAGGGAAGCGCGATTTGGCCAAGTGATCGACGAGCTCATCTCTCTCACTCAGAAATTCTGTTAATTGAAAAGTTATTGTCTGTCATTTGATGTATTAAACAATTCATTCAACAATAAAATAACTTTCAAATTAACTTACTCAAATTCTTGTGATTTCAAGAATTATACTTTCATTTTAACAAAAATCTTATGTTTCATTAGAATGAATGTTGAATCGATAGTCGCGCTTTCAAAACACCGGTTGCGCCTTCAAAACAACAGTATATGCCACTGTTCATCGTTCATGGCGCTGAGTCTGTTGAATCAACAGAATATTCTTATGTTTCAACTAGATTTTTTTCTCAGTGTAGAAATTCAGCTTAATCAGATGGGGAATCCCCATTTGTGATGCGAATTCTGACCCGATTCTAACCATTATAATCTTTTAATAATTTCTACTTTAATATAATTTATAAAATAGATGTATAATTTAATAAATATAAAACACAAATGGTTTTTATAGCACTCAAACATCCAAATAGCAACTTGAATACCAAATTTCGATGCTCGTGCTATAAAATAGCACATGAAACTACTGAAACTGTTGTCGCGTTTGCCGTCCACCCTGGTCATAATGTACTATAAATACATATTTAAATGAATAAATGTTAAAAGGCAAATCATTAGTTTGGAACATTTAATATATATATTATTAATATATATTAATAATATATATTTAATATATATTAAAAGAAATGTAAATAAATTAAATTACCAAAATTTTACAGTTTAAAATTTTGATTTATTATATATTTTTAATTTTCCACAGTACATAATAATTTGTCGGAACATTTTTTGTTTAAAAACGCTTTTAACGGGATTCAAACCCTCGGTCTACAGTGTCCTACGTCGCCGCTTTAACTTGCGTTTAACGACTTAAATAATAATTTATACAAGTTATAACTTATGACTCTCATTTTACTCTGGTTAATTTTTGCTTTCTCAAAGAGAAAGATTTTTAATAGTAGAAATTTTCAAATTACTTTTTTTTACATTTTTAAAAATTTTCATAGTAGTGCTGAATAAAACAATATTTTTAAAAACGTGTGTGTGTGTGTGCGTGCGTGTATGTGTGTGTGTGTATTTCGGCTTCAATTTTCTTTAAGGTAGCATTCAGTTAGTAGCAATTTTTTATTGTCAGATGTAGTAAAATCTTTTAAACTTGTAAGTTCGAAATCTATTGAGTCAAATTTCGTAAAATTTTTCTTAGTGGGACTTTGATAAATATCTTGGTTTGTTATTAATTTTAAATTCTCAATTTTTTCTATTTTTAACAATAATACAATTTATTCTATACAAAATACAATTATATAGAATAGAATAGAATATACGTTTATTGTAAATTACATTACAATATTTACAAAAGTTTACAGATACAAACTTTAAAATGTCTTATAATTTATTTAAGAAAGAAGTTTATGTAAAAATAATATTAAATAGTTGCATATCATGATTGAAGCAATTAGTTTGTGATAAAAATTAAAAGAGTATTTATTTTTATTATAGTGTTTACTTATAAATAAATAAAAATAATAAAGAAATCACAAACATTTTTACAATTTTGTTTACATTCAATATTTATCAAAAATTCGCAGAGGAGTTATACATCTAGTAAATTGTTACAAATTTATTTGAACGATTAAAATTATTTTGAAACTAATAAAATATTTTTCTTTTATGAATAATCTGTGCAATATTCGATAACTATAAGGCATCGAAGAAAGTGGGAGAAAACTCGTTTACTGAATGTTAAGGTGGAGGGGTCTCGCTGTCGTTATAACAGTAGTTCGTGTATGTAACAGTACAAGTGCGCAGTATTGCAGCAATAAGATTTCAGCAAACGAAATTTCTTAGCTATTCTGGTTAAGCCTTATTATCATCAAAAAATATCTGGTCAGTACTATCAAAGAAAAATTTAATATATACGTAATATATTCTGGTTTTTCGCAAATACAAATTTGCTATAGCAATAACTTTGTTCATTTTTATTTTTCTGTTTGTATATTAAGTGCACTTTCACTCTCGAGGACGAGCCGTAACATTTTTTGGAAAATATGCCTTCGAGATTTTACGTTCAAAAATTTTATAAAATCTGTTGTACTATTTGAAAATTAGATTAGGTAATGCAGAGAGAATGCATGTCGAAAATATATACACAAAAAAAGTCCAATAGATATAAGTAATAATAAAAAAATATAACTAGTTTGCAATTGATTATTGCATTGACCACAATTGTAAAGATGGGACTATTTGAAAAGAACTTAAAAAGAAATGTTTAACAATCTTCTTTACAACAATTCGCATTTCTCTGGTAAATAAAGTAGAATTTAACTGATACTGATTTATTGTTTTAAAATAAATTATGTCTGACTTAAAGCATCTTCAATGAATTTTTCGCTATTGTAAAGATACGTGGTTGTGATTATGTAACTGCGAATGAAACTTTTTTAAACTATTGTTTAAACAAGCGTTTAATAAAAAAAGCTTTCTTAAACATGTTATAATAGTTAATATGAACGTATTTAACTTAATATGCATAAAAATACACAAAAAATAAATATGTTTGTAATGACATAGTACTATAACTTTCTGTTACTATTGAACAGAAATTGTCAATGAAAAAAAAACATTAAGACTTTAGTGTCACTTATAAACATGTCAAATTAGGATAATATCATTATTAATTTCAATCGAGTATAAAAATGCATTTATGTCATTTATGAACAAAAATTAATTTTTAATTTTTCCTTTCGTTTTCGACTGACAAAGATCCTCGGATCTTACACCAGATACTCGCCAGTAAATGAATATTGCCAAAGTCGTTTTTCCGTTGTCGATGGCCTGCCGGAAAATTAACCATCATTTATGTTGTTATAATTAACTTCTGCCTAGATTTTTCGACTACCAAATATTTTGTTAGACTGGTATATTATGTTAAAATTGTGTTTAATACTGAATTAAACGCGCGCGCAACTGTTTGCACGCTCTTTCTCTCTCCCTCTTATGCCTACTTACAACTCCTAAACGGTTATGTAACTATACTGAATCGTAAGTTATATTTCGATATTTTGGAGTAGCATTGAAATATACTGTTTATTTTGTTATTTTATATATAAAAATAAAATGGAGTTCTCTAGAAGGAAACGTTATTTGAAAAAAATGAACAGAAAAATTATGAAAATCTTTTAAGACAATACAGTGACTTGGAATCGAATTCACACAAAGATTCAACACATTAAAATGTTAAATTTGTTAATTTTCCGATCACTCTAATAAATTGTATCAATAAATATTGAAAAATTTGTATAACTATTTTGTTTCTCTCTCTCTCTCTCTCTCTCTTTCTCTCTCTCTCTCTCTCTCTCTCTCCAAATTAAAAAATGCGCAACAAGTTAAAAAATATAAAGTATATAAACGCGCGGTTCCTATACCGTTATAACCTTTATTAATTGAATAATAGAATTCAGAACAGTTAGCGTCACACTACAGCCTCCAAATATGTTCGAAGATTTAACATTTTCTGCCTAAAAGCTCCTTAATTTTCCAGCAGGGTGGAGAAGGCTCTTTAAGCGTTTAAAAACGTTGTAAATCAATAATGCTCTCTAAAGTAGTCGACGACGCATTTATTTTTTGTTCGAGGTTGCGAAATAAAACTTTAATAGGACAAGAATCCAGTTCTGTTTCATTGAGTCTAGGGGTCTAGAGTATTCAGCGTCTTTTAAGGAGGTCCCTACCAACTACATGAATCAAAAGAAAACTGTTGTGTTGACTCGTATAGTACGTGAACTTTACTTATACGTAAGTGAAATTTACTTATTTTTTAAGTGAAAATATTTTTCTCTTATAAATAAGTGAAATTCGCTTATGTATAAGTGAAAATTTGTGGAATTTAAATTGCGCGTGTCTCATGCTCTGCCCGATTGATCGATATGCAACTAGCAGTTTTCGTGGACTCGACAATTGCGAATTCGTCTTAAGTGTGAAATAAATGTAATATAGTAACAAGGAACTCGGTATAGTAATGGGCCACAGGCCACGAGCTAATGAAACCGAGGTTCTCCCTATTGAAAAGAAATATGTATTTTTATTACGTATTTTTGATTCGTAACATAAATACGTATACAAATTACGTATGAAATGTTCGTAACACAGCGTTCGAATTTGTGTGGTATTTTTGATACGTACTTTTTTAATCTTCGTTTTTTTTATGTTATTTAAAAAAAAGAAATTAGTTTGTAGCCTGCTATACTGCCATTTATAGGAATTATCATATCTATGATAACACTCAAACTGGGGGAATGGGCTTAAAAATGATTATTTTATCCATATTAGAAATAAGATCACGTACAAAAATTATGTAACAAAATAAGTTAACAATAATACGTATAAAAGTTACGTAGAAAAGTTACGTATTATTGTTACCTTATTTTGTTAAATAATTTTGGTACGTGATCTTATTTCTAATATGGATAAAATAATCATTTTTAAGCTCATTCCTCCAGTTTGAGTGTTATCATAGATATGATAATCCCCGTAATTGGCAGTATAGCAGGCTACAAACTAATTTCTTTTTTTTAAATAACATAAAAAAAACGAAGATTAAAAAAGTACGTATCAAAAATACCACACAAATTCGAACGCTGTGTTACGAACATTTCATACGTAATTTGTATACGTATTTTTGTTACGAATCAAAAATACGTAATAAAAATACGTATTTCTTTTCAATAGGGCTCAGAAGCCCTTACAACCTAACCTAACAAGGAACTCGTGGTCAAGTGAACTAGATGTTGGACTCCAAAGCGGAAGGTCGCAGGTTCGAATCTCATCGAAAGAAAAGTTTTTTCATTTAAGGGGATGTCGATCTTAACATACAATATTGTACATTTGTATCATCAATTTAAAATATATTATAATATAAGGTAAAAGTACCAGTAGCGGAACATTTTGGAGGCTTGTTTTTATACTATTATAAAATAAAAATTTACTGGGCAAGTTACATAAAAATTATTCTTCCTACGCGATAGCTAATAGTTTCAGGAATAAAATGCTACCCGAAATTTTGAATTTGTGCTAAAAACAAAAATTTTATAGTAAAAATAGTGAAGGGTGTCAATGCACCTATACTGGAACGGCTTGCAGCACGCGTGAACCCGTGTTCCGCGACGATTGACCTAGTAGTGGAACGCTTATCAAAATTTTAAATAATTCAAAATAATTAAATATATATTTCTTATTTTAATTGAAACAAAGAATGAAATAAATATTATGAAAAATAAAAAAAGTTTTATTCATTTTTTCAATTACATACCATTAAATTTAGAACATAAAATTTGAAATTATGATTAATCGCAGGCTGTGCTTAACACAGCTCGTTAACAATTATTTTTAACACTTGACTACTAGTATTATATTAGAATATAAAAATGTAAAAATAGAATTTGAACCATTTAAATGACAATATACTATCATCACAATAGAAATACATGTATGCTAAAGCTAATGCTGTTCTTTTTTTATTTTCTTTTAAATTTCCTTCATCTGTAAATCCAACTCTTTTTTCTTATCGTAATTTCATAAAATATTCACGTGGCCGTATAGCTAATAGTACAAATAATGCTAACAAAGAAATTTTTTACGGTTATAATCTTTTACTATACTTATTTTTTGTTGTCCATCTTTAGGTTCCATTCTAGAAGGTGTCCAGCTTTCGGATACTTTACCTTATTCCACTGCAGTTTTATTAATTTCAACGCAATTTATTCTTGATATCCATTAGAAACCTTTTTTTAATTTTGTACTTATAAACAAGGTAGTACTCTGCGCTTTAAACCTAACCTAGTGTACGTAAATATCTTATATTATATTAAGAAACTTGTGCATCGTGTATCGTGTGCCGACAACTAATTTCACGTTTAAACGTGAAATTAGTCCAATAACTTCATGTCTAGGAGTCATCTTTTACCTTTACCAATTACGTTTTTCGCCTTTTCTATCTTTTACCTTTTTAGCTTTTTACCTTTTTAACTTTTTAACTTTTTAACTTTTCACCGTTTCACCTTTTTACGTTTTTGGGTTATTCATTTATTAGTGTGTTATAACGTTAGTGTTCGCGATTTACCTATTTTGAATCGCGCGCCTCGTGATTATCGACTGCGCTCATGCGCGCGTCGCTATACTCTGTCGAGTCGACTGGCGCTGCAGACACACTCGCGCATGCTCAGGCGTCTTCGCGCCAAAAGATAGCGTCTCGGCGCTCGCGCGCTCGTTATCTCACTCTCTCATACAACTCGCACAAGGAAAAGGACGTTTGGATTTTTCTTTGCTTCTTTTTGTTCGCTTTTTTCAACCTGCTCATCCCCTGCTTTCGCTCATCACCTGCTTATCACCGCAAGGCTCATCTGCTCAACTCAACTGCTGAATTCCTGCTCAATCTACACTTCTGCAGCTATATAAATCATAACGCAAGTAAATCAAGTAACTGACTGTTGAAAGGTACGAGGTTGCTGAACTCATAAATAAAGCTCTTTAAAACTCAGCTCTGTTTATTAAAATTCCCCGCCCTCTGTAACTACCATCATCCCAAATTCACCAGCGCAAAATTTCTCAAACATTTGGTCCTTCGAGCCGGATTTGGTAGTTTACAGTGGGTGCGTGTGTGTAATTAAAACCGTCGCTCTAACACAACGGTGATAAAGGTGTACGTGTGCAACGCTTGGAAGCAAAAGCCCGCTCATTTTACCGCTCAACTCTTGCTCATCCAAATTGCTCAAAATGGATTCGGAGAAGGCTCAATCAAGCAGCGGCGCGACTTTGAAGGTGCCAGAGCAGGATGTCAAAAAGGCTAAACACATTCGATCTGCGTCGCTCTCCAACATCGGCAGCATCGACAAGGCCAACACTACTCCTGTGACTCCACCCATCACTCGCTCATATAAGCCACCGCGAGAGTTAGAAGTGCGGTGCTCTAGACAGGCATTACGTCTTACAGTGCTTAAGGAGATCCAGGAGCAGCTTAACGAGGAGGCGTTGTCGGCTGGACTTCTCTACGAATGCCGTACTCAAATACAAGGCCTTCTTGATACAGGCACTCAAGATCAGGAGGTCATCGAAGTACTTTGGAGCACGGAAGCCGCTGAACTTCCTTATTTCAAGGAAAATCAATTTGCGCTCATTGTAAAACTTGCTCATAGATTACTGCGCAAAGTCTCTGATCTAATTTCCTCTCTTCCAGCTCAATGTGAAAATTCATCCAGCTCAGCTCATCGACGGCCAAAGTTACCAGACATCAGCTTGCCTCATTTTAGTGGAGAATATTCAGAGTGGCCACATTTCAGAGACCTTTTTAAGAGCCTCGTACTCAGTAATGACGGTTTGGCGCCAGTGGAGAAACTTCACTATTTGAATAGCTGTTTGTCTGGTGAACCAGCTCAGATCATCGCCGGCTACCCCGTCGAAGACAGCTCGCTCGATCCAGCATGGGCTCAGTTGTCATGTCGTTACGACAATAAGCGGCTGGCAATTTGCTCATTTCTGGACCAGTTACTGGACCAGAAACCTTTAACTTCTAAATCAGCTCAGGGACTTAATGCATTGGAGATGACCCTCAGCAAGGTAACCAAGGGCTTGGCTTCGCTCAACGTCTCGGAGCAACTCGGCGACATGTTGTTAGCTCATCTCACCGTAAGAAACATGGACCGAGCCACCAAGGAGAGCTGGGAGCACTCTCTTGGTATGTCGCAGGACTTCCCGACATCAGCGAGTGTGCGCACGTTCTTAACGTCGCGTGCACGAGCTCTTGAGCGTGTTGAGGACGTCGCAGGGAAAAATAAGCAAACAGCTCAACGCAAATCAACCAACGTGGCCACAACATCCGCTCAGCCACTCCCTGCCGCTCAATCTGGTTCAGCTCAACAAAAACCATGTTCTCAATCTCAATCATCTGCTCACTCCAAGACGGTTAATTACAATCTTGGACCCACCGCTCACCCTTGCGACAAGTGCCAGCAGCCACACTTCATCGTGATGTGCCCAGCGTTCAGAGCGTTGGAAGTGAGGAACAGACAAGAATTTGTACGCGATAAGCAGTTGTGTTCCAATTGTCTTGGACGTCACAATGTACAGTCATGCAGAAGCGCAGCAAGGTGCAAGGTGTGTGACCAAAAGCATCACACCATGCTTCACTCATCACGCTCACAACCTCAAGCACAGAATCAATCATCTCAACAACCATCAACCTCATCTGCACCACAACCAGCTCATGCGTCGACATCAGATGCTCATTGAAGTGTTGGTGCAGTCGTCAGCTCAAAGCTCACTTTCTCAAACCACTCAGCTCATCATACTCTGCTCAACACACCGCTCAGCTCATCACATGCCAATCTCAACGAAGCAACGCTCCTAGGTACAGCCATCGCTCAGCTCAGAACGTCAATGCACGATCATTACGTCCGTCTCATGATCGATTCTGGATCTGAGCTGACGTTCGTCACCGAACACCTGGTGAATCAATTCAAGCTCCCACGTCGCTCATCATCATTTGTGATCCATGGAATAGGAGGTGGAAAAGCTGCTCACACTCTCGGCTCCGCTCAGCTCACTCTCAAATCAAGATTCACTCAAGAGGCTATAATTATCGAGGCACATATTCTCAAAGCGGTCACCTCGATAACTCCATCAGTCAAGATCACCATACAAGATTGGCCGCATTTGAAAGATTTACATTTGGCTGATGAGAAGTTTTTCCAGCCTCGACCAGTAGATATTATCATTGGAGCTGACAATTATGGACTCATTATAAATTCTGGACTCATTAAATCTCATCCTGGATCTCCAATTGCTCAATCTTCTATCTTTGGATGGCTCATAGTAGGACCTGCTCACACAACATCAACCAAACCTGCTTCAGCTCACCACAGCATTGTCAAGACAGATAACGATCTTCATGAACTTCTCAGTAGATTTTGGTTACAAGAAGAGCTCAGACATGATTCAGACAACATCTTGAGTCCTGAAGAAGAGGAATGTGAAAAACATTTCCGCTCAACTCATGTAAGAGACTCAACAGGCAGATATGTTGTCAGAATTCCGCTCAAAGAAGATCCTACAGCTCTTGGAAACTCACGCTCTACAGCATCAAAGTGCCTCAATAGAATGTCCAGAAGAATTGCTCAAGACTCAACCATGGGCGAACTTTACACGAAGTTCATGGATGAATATTTAGCATTGGGACACATGAGAAAGGTGGAATCCTCTACAGCTTCAAGCTTCTCACCGTTTTATCTGCCTCATCATGGTGTCCTCAAACCTGATAGTGCAACAACCAAGCTCAGAGTTGTTTTCAACGGCTCATGTTCAACATCTTCTGGTAAATCTCTCAATGACATCATGCACACTGGTGCAAATTTATTGCTCAATATCAGCGACGTGCTCATCTGGATTCGCCACTTTCATCATCTTTTTGCTACGGACATTGTGAAAATGTATCGGCAGGTTCAAGTCCATCCTGATGATTGGGATCTTCAGCGGATCATCTGGAGGGATCAAGATCATGATGAAGTGGATTTCCAGCTCACCACGGTCACCTACGGGACCAAAGCTGCTCCTTTTCTCGCCACAAGGGCTTTGTTGCAACTTGTGGAGGATGAAGGCTACAAGTATCCTCTCGCCATTCCTTCACTCAAAAGGGGAAGATATGTCGATGACATATTTGGTGGAGCTGATACTCCGGCTCAGCTCAATGAAATTGCTCAACAAGTTACACAGTTGTGTAACGCGGGCGGTTTCCCACTCTCAAAATGGCATGCAACTCTAAAGGATTTGTTGGTTGCTTCATCAACAGATGGCTCTTCACTTAACTTAGACAACTGCGCAACCTCACTACTCGGATTAAAATGGCTTCCTCATGAAGACTGTTTTACATTTACATCAAAGTTCTCTCCACATTCAGGACGCTTAACCAAGAGGACAATATTGTCAGAAGTGGCTCAAATATTTGATCCGCTTGGATTCGTCTCACCTGTTATCATCACTGCCAAGATTCTTCTACAAGAACTTTGGCTGCTCAAACTTGGTTGGGATGATCCACTCCCTACTCAAGTGTGTTCAAGATGGCTCAACATTCGAGAAGACCTTATCATGCTGGCCAGCATCTCAGTTCCACGTTGGTTTGGGACTTGGAGTTTTTCAACTGTAGAACTTCACGGCTTCTCAGATGCTTCTCAAGACGCTATGGCAGCCGTTGCTTACATAGTTGTTTGCTCACCCTCCACAGGCTCTACGACGTCATTCATCTGCTCAAAAACAAAGGTCGCTCCTCTCAAGAGACTAACTATCCCTCGGTTAGAACTCGCAGCAGCTTTGCTGCTAACCAAACTCATCAAAACTGCTGAAGATTCTCTTCAAGTGAAGATAGATTCTACTCATCTGTGGACTGACTCACAAGTTACACTCATGTGGATCACCTCACCAGCAAGTCGTTGGAAGGATTTTGTTAGGAACAGAGTCACCCAGATTCAAGAAATGTGCACAATCAACACCACCTGGAGACATGTTCCTGGGATTGAAAATCCAGCTGATTGCGGCTCAAGAGGCATTACTACGGCTCAACTCAAAAATCATCCACTTTGGTGGTCAGGACCTGCTTGGATCAAGCATGATCAATCTCACTGGCCTAAACAACCAACTTATTCATCTGATGATGCAGACTTAGAAGCTCGACCTAGAGTCGCTCTCATCTCTATTGCTCAGCAACCCACATATCACTGGGATGTTATTTACAGGTATTCTTCATTGAATAAGTTATTAATTGTAACATCGTTGCTTTTTAGAGTGAGAGACGTGCTCAAGGAGAAACTCAAGTGTTCATCACTCTATAATGCTCAAAGCCTGCATCACGCTCAGCTCTTTTGGATTAAAGCCACTCAAGCCGCTTACTTCGCTCAGGAGATTCGACAACTTAGCAAAGGTGCTGTTCTTCCTTCTGGTCATAACTTCACTCATCTGACAGCCTTTATTGACGCTGAAGGCATCGTTCGAGTTGGAGGGCGATTAGAACACTCAAGTCTCAACTATCAAGAAAAACACCCAGCAATCTTGCCTCGACACTCACATCTCACGACTCTGCTCATCGACTCATCTCATCGCTTCACACTCATGGAGGTACTCAGCTGACACTCGCTAAACTCCGGCAGACGTGCTGGATTATTGGAGGGAGAACGTCAGTGAAGGCTCATATTCTTCGCTGCGTCTCTTGCGCTCGGCAAAGAGGCATTAAAGCTCAGCAGTTAATGGGACAGCTCCCCATCTTACGTCTCACTCCAGCGAGAGCATTTCTCCACACTAAAGTTGACTACGCTGGACCAGTGACAATAAAAACCTGGAAAGGACGAGGATGTAAGACTGACAAGGGTTGGATCTGCGTGTTCGTCTGTCTCAACACATCAGCTGCTCATCTAGAAGTTGTCACTGATTACTCAGCCGATTGCTTCATTGCTGCTTTTCGGAGGTTTGTTTCACGCCGAGGAATTGTGCAAGTGATGTATTCGGATTGTGGAACCACATTTCAAGGCGCCACAACTCAACTCAACCAGCTCTTCACCAAGGCTTCTTCGGAACATCAGCTCATTTCTTCAACGCTCGCTGCTCAAGGAACATCCTGGAAGTTCATCCCTCCTGCTGCTCCACACATGGGTGGAAAGTGGGAGGCGCTGGTGAAATCAGTGAAATTTCACTTGCGACGCACAATTGATGAGACTCTTTTGACGTATGAAGAACTTACGACTCTTCTTACTCAAATAGAGGCTGTGCTCAACTCAAGACCTCTGGAGCCACTCAGCGATGATCCTTCAGATGTCTCTGCGCTCACTCCAGGACATTTTCTTATTGGCTCAGCTCTTAACTGTGTTCCAGAACCTTCACTCTTAGATCTCAACCCCTCTCGACTATCAAGATGGCAACTCATCCAGCAACGGTTACAGACTTTTTGGAAACTTTGGTCAGCTCATTACTTGCAACGACAGCAGGCGATCTCAAAGTGGCATCACCCTTCTCATACTATTCAAGTTGGCTCAATAGCACTACTCACAGATGAGAGATCACCTCCAGCTAAGTGGCCTCTTGTGCGAGTGATGCAACTTCATCCTGGACAGGATGGACTCACCAGGGTGGTGACTCTTAAGACTGCTACTTCTACAATAACTCGTCCAATCGCAAAACTCGCTCCTTTGCCAGTGTTTCTGCCGAAGGCTGATAATACTCAGCAGTAGTTGGCTTTACGACCCAGCTACGCTCATTTCTCTTCAAGTGGACTTACAACTCATTTGGCTCAGCATCTACTCAACTGAAAGTGGCTTTACGACCCACTTTCTCACTTACTCAACTCTACATGCAGGAGGCTTTACGACCCTGTTGCATCTCTCAACTATCAACTCAAGATTTACACCTACAACGCTGAATGGATTTACGACCCAGTCAGCTGCGATTCTACGGCTCATCGCTCTTGCTTATAATCGCGCGCCTCGTGATTATCGACTGCGCTCATGCGCGCGTCGCTATACTCTGTCGAGTCGACTGGCGCTGCAGACACACTCGCGCATGCTCAGGCGTCTTCGCGCCAAAAGATAGCGTCGCGGCGCTCGCGCGCTCGTTATCTCACTCTCTCATACAACTCGCACAAGGAAAAGGACGTTTGGATTTTTCTTTGCTTCTTTTTGTTCGCTTTTTTCAACCTGCTCATCCCCTGCTTTCGCTCATCACCTGCTTATCACCGCAAGGCTCATCTGCTCAAATCAACTGCTGAATTCCTGCTCAATCTACACTTCTGCAGCTATATAAATCATAACTCAAGTAAATCAAGTAACTGACTGTTGAAAGGTACGAGGTTGCTGAACTCATAAATAAAGCTCTTTAAAACTCAGCTCTGTTTATTAAAATTCCCCGCCCTCTGTAACTACCATCATCCCAAATTCACCAGCGCAAAATTTCTCAAACAGTTAGTATCCTTAAAACTTTTCATAAATAGCTTCTATGTAAGATCCTCGGTAAGACTTTCTATAGTGGTGACATTGCATTTTGCTCAGATAGCTAGAAATCTTCGAGCTGCTCCACTCACCGGCGTTCCTCGCTCGTCCTCAGCTTCCTCACGACTTTTTGTCGATTAACGACCCGATAGACTAACTCGACTCTATTCTACTTTACTTTACGCTACAACAACGATTTCAACTTGACAAGGAAAACTCGACAAGACTCCAACAGACTACCAATCGACGGATTTTAGGGAGCTTCAGTGCTGAGGTGTGCGCTAGGCGAGATCCTAGCGCACACGCATGTTTTTCGCTGCGCCAACGCATGTATTTTGCTGCGCCAACGCATGTATTTATTGCGTAGGCAGAGGCACGGGCACTCTGTATGGCCCTGGTGTAACGTGGAGCTCGCCTACTCTCGAGCAACGGCTCTCCTTCTTGCGCGCACGTCTCTCTCTTCGCTCCGCTTGGATTGCGTCATTTCTCGTCATTTCCGTCGTCCTCGAACACTTGCTGATAATCTTCGTTACACTTTCTTCTTCGATTCAAATTGGTCGGCCTATCTTGGTAATAGTTGCTCTCTGTGTTGGTTTAATCTGTCTAGTAACTCGTATAGCTTTTCGGAAGTTGCTTCCTTTATTGGACTCATTTTGAACATTAGGGAGAAGTGGCCCTTCACAAGAAGCCGCTTATTGCCATATCTTTCCTCCAATGCAGTCCATACGATGGAATAGTTTGTGTTGGTCGCAAAGTATTACTTAAGGGCTTGCTGGACTGGTTCACTAACGAGCGTCTTGAGGTGATATAGCTTGTCGACGTCCATTAAAACATTGTCATTATGAATGATAGAGCGAAACAAATCTCTGCCCTATTGAAAAGAAATATGTATTTTTATTACGCATTTTTGTTACGAATCAAAAATACGTATACAAGTTACGTATGATATGTTCGTAACACAGCGTTTGAATTTGTGTGGTATTTTTGATACGTACTTTTTTAATCTTCATATATTTTTATGTTATTTAAAAAAAAGGAACTAGTTTGTTGCCTGCTATACTGCCAATTATGGGGATTATCATATCTATGATAACACTCAAACTGGGAGAATGAGGTTAAAAATGATTATTTTATCCATATTAGAAATAAGATCACGTACTAAAATTATGTAACAAAATAAGGTAACAAAAAAACGTAACTTTTATGAAAAAATTATGTAACAAAAATACGTAACTTTTCTACGTAACTTTTATATGTATTTTTGTTACCTTATTTTGTTAAATAATTTTGGTACGTGATCTTATTTCTAATACGGATAAAATAATCATTTTTAAGCTCATTCCTCCAGTTTGAGTGTTATCATAGATATGATAATCCCCATAATTGGCAGTATAGCAGGCTACAAACTAATTTCTTTTTTTTAAACAACATAAAAATAAATGAAGATTAAAAAAGTATTTATCAAAAATACCACACAAATTCGAACGCTGTGTTACGAACATTTTATACGTAATTTGTATACGTATTTCTGTTACGAATCAAAAATACGTAATAAAAATACATATTTCTTCTGAATAGGGTGAAGGAATCCCAGTTCTGAATGAGGAATAATTGTAATTACCATAAAAATAAGGCATGGTTAGACGAGAATTCAGCCCAGTAGCCTCCGAGAAACTCGAATTGACGGTCTGCTAAACCAGGTGTCCAGTAATCATTAACAAAGAGAAGTTGAGAGAGAGAAATAGAGCAAAATCTGCGTTTTTATAATTGCAAGTGAGAAAGAGAGAAGCAGGAGAGATGGTGGTGAAGCATCCAGTCGACACAAAGAACAAAACTGAACGGGTCGCAGAACAGAACGCGATGTCTGCTTGTCGCACCTTTCTACACGTAGAGAGGTGGGAGTAAGCGTCACTATCGCAAGCCTCGCATAGGCATGGAAGTCGGCGTTAGAAAGAACTCTCCTAGTAAATAGCGTGATGTGTTACTATACTGCATTTAAAACATTTCTTTCCAATCTAGAGATATATTGCGGCACCAAAGCTTAACTTGTCAAGATAAACTCAGTTACAAAGATCTCATAAATCTCAATAGAATGAGTGCAAAAAGCGTATAAAATAGTTTTTTAGGTTTCTGCACCCGTCTTTATTGGATATTACGGGACCTTTTCCACGGAAAAGGCAATTGCTAACTCCCCAACTACCTTGTTCAGGGAAGAGTAGCATCTGTTCAGGTTATATACCTGTCTGACAAACCGTTCTAGTAAATCAATCGTTACAAAATCTAGGATGTTAACACCTCCTGATGTCTCTGTTATGTTCCTGATGATCCTGTTCTCCATATCTTTCATCAGAGATAACACACCCTTTCAGTTCGAAGGTACTACAACAACTTGTCGAACAGGCACCCTATCACATTCCTAATAATCGCCAACATCATCGAGCCATTTCCGGGTTATGGTTTTCTCGAGTAATATGTATCACTGTTATTGGTTAATGAATTTATATTTGGAAAGAATCAGCTGTACAAATTTTTTTATAACAAACGACTTTCTCTAGAGCATGCGTGCGAATTGCGACTTATCAATATACCGTCGAAATGTTGGATCTAGGATATTCCTTTTTCTGAATCCTTAAGCATTACCTCATGTCTCCGTTGGACTATAACGAGAAATTGCGAAAAAGTTTGTGACGAGGCAGATCTGCTCGCACAGCCCTGACCCTTAGTACATAGCAAGCCCTCGCACGGAGTCCTTAGCATAGGAGCGTAACCGTGGAGGAGTACTTGACTAAGCTATCCTACCTACCCGAACCAAAGCTACATCACACAAAGCACACGATTCGCAAACATCCTTAGAGGCACCACAAATCCTTTCCTTCTCCCCTTGCAGTCCCAAGGAGGCCTCGAAGAATCACCGCAACAGGAGGAGGCAATATCGAGGAGGCACTTAGGCATAAAGGCTTCCAAAATAACTACTGGAATGGTAGAGCTGGCTCCGAGGACAAAAAGGGAGCAACACACGATCAAGACTCACCTAAAACAGAATATAGAGAAGCCAATAAAAGAGGCCAAATACTCAGACAGCTCTACCAAGGAACGAATAGCCATACCACCTGTGCTGAGAGGTTAGAGTGCCTTATTCTTTATAGGCACCAAGAAGACCTTCTGCAACTACGAAAATCTCAGGAAACCACAGAGAACATCTGGACACGCTGCTTTCCCTCCTCCGCATACAGGCGAGCGTACAGGCAACTGAGACGAGCTGAAAATACGAAGAGGGAAATCAGCCCACTATCTATACAACACTACAGGCAACGACACTTAGGATGCCGCCGAGTCTCCAACAGCTGATGAATATGGGCTCCCCAAGTCTTTAGCGCCTCTTCCTCTCCCTCAGCACACCGCAGTCACCCCAGGAGAACGTAGGCGGACGTGGACAGCTTCCTCGTGGCAACAACAACACTGCTACGAAAGAGCGCGGAAGGCAGCTCGGCGCACCGCCACGCCACTAGTGGTGAAAAGAGGAAATAGATGGAGAAGACGGAAGAGCGCGGACCGGGGCCGCGGGCGGCATTCCGTGCGAGGTAGCCGTCCAGCGTGCACACGTTTAGGCCGTTAGGACGAGAGGACGACAACGACATCGTCGACGAGGCAGGTGGCCTCCCCTCCCTGTTTATCCCCATCCTGGCAAGATCGTGCTGCAATAGTGTGTGTGGTTCGAGAGTAATTTCGTGCGGAGTGTCGCGACTCCGTAACTTCGCGACTGGCGCCCTTAAGAATCCCGTATCGGCTACGGGCACGTGTAATTAACTATTATCATTGTTCTATTCGTTATAATAAATCTAATTTCTTTTTATCAATTCTATTGCGTTCATTCTGTCGTGACTCTGCCCTGATCCCCAACTGAATGTCGCAAGTTACTTGGAAAATATATAAAAATAGATAATATATAAAAATATATTAATAGATGAAAATTTATACACTGAAAGTGCCCGTAGCCGATATGGGACTTGAAGGGCGCCAGCCGCGAATTAGGAGTCGCGACGCTCCGCACTACCTGCCGCGTGCACACATCAGGATCGACGTCGATAGGAGAAGGAAAAAACAGGAGTTAAAGCGCCTACCTCGTCCAGTGCAATTGCACTCTTACTCATTTCGTGGATCGGCACTCTCTCTCTCTCTCTCTTTCTCGCTTCGGAATCGACCTCAGGTTCCTCGAGTGGCACGACTCGGACTTCTCGGTGGCTCTCCGGCCATCAGGCCGCTCGCCTCTGTTGTATCAAGCGATGGGAGCAGACCTCCTCACAGGTTGGCCGCCGGGATCGGAGAGAGTGAAAATCGACGCTTAACGTCGCGCGATGCTCGCAGTTGATCATCGTAACTTGGGTACCTTGTGCCGGCTCGTTTCCGGTCTTTGTATCCGGCGGAAAACCATTGAGTTTCGGGAGGGTAAGGCCTTACAGCGTTTACAGGATTACGGAAAGGGACAATTCAGAGCCTGTTGCGTCCTGATTTTCCTAGGTCTTATCTAGTTTTCGTGTAGGGCTCTTCGCAATTACATAGATATTTGGGTTTTATGACTGGCAGTGAAACTGCCACGTCATAATGTACAATAACAGATAAAAAAATTTGGGAATAAAAATCATTGAATTAATTTCTATTTTATAATTTTTGTTATTTTCAGAAATGGAGTCCTCAAGCGCAATTCAATCATTCTTTGAAAATAAAACAATTTTTGTGACTGGTGGATCTGGATTTATGGGGAAAGTACTAATTGAAAAATTATTGTACAGTTGTAGTAATCTAAAAAGAATTTACATTCTACTGAGATCAAAACGTGGCCGTAATGCTGAAGACCGTCTAAATGATATGTTCAAATTACCCGTAAGTTAGAGAAGTACAGAATTAATTCTAAAAAATATAAGAACCTTTGTTTTTATGCGTGGAGTGCCTGATATCTTCACTAGAGCAAAAATGAGTGTATGTAAGATTTCATTTTGATGTATTGGATTTTAACCTATTCAGCTAAAAATTTAACTGTAGCTTTCTCATCATCTGGAAAGGCGCCAATAAGGTTTTCGATCCGTTCCATATAAATGTGCAAATATAGTTGTACAGTATATAAAACTAGGATCGCCACTAATTTTTCTCTCTCTCTCTCTCTCTCATTGATTGACAGATTTCGCCTTTTCTTTTTTATAGAGTTGCAGCTGATTTCCCTGTACATCCAGAGAAGCATCTTGAAAGACGTCTAACCTCTGCAAAATTCTGAATTTGTCTCATGGTCTTCTGTAAGATTATCTTTCTTCTATATTTATTGTGGGTCATAAAAACCCCTGTAGCGTCACTTAAGTTCTAATAATAGTGTATTACTCTTGGTGTCTACGAGAAGAGATATAAAGCATAAACAATTCCTAGATCTTTACACGATATGAAGACATCCACTTAACAACAGTTACGGAGCATCCGGAGTGACACGTTCTGCTATCCCGGCAAAATATTGATTACGTATATTTCTATACTGGCATCTTTTACATCCTCGAAGACACCTAGAGTAAGATCCATTATTATTAGAATCTGAAGTGACGCTAAAGCAAGAAATATACAGACGCGGAGGGGTTATGTTGACCCACAATAAATGTAAATGAAAGTTAATCTTACGGAAGCCGATAAGATGTTCAAAATTTTGCAAAGGATTTTTCTGGATGTAGAGGGAGAGAGAGAGAGAGAGAGAGAGAGAGCGATCGTAAAATTCCCTGAAAGCCAGAATCGTAGGCACCTCCATTGCAGTACGATAATTCTTTTAGTCCGAACAACACCTTAAAAAAATTCTCAAAACTTTTTTAAGAGATAAATACAGGGTGTTCGAAATGTTCCGGACCCCCCACTTATAACATAAAGTAAGCATTTTGGAAAAAAATGTTAAATACAAAAGTTGTTAAGTTTTGAAGGTTGAACTAAATGATGACCTTGGATTTGTTGTTGGTTATCATTTTCAAGGTCATTTAAAGGTCATCTTCAGTTTTTTAAATAGGGACCCCTATTTTTTATTTCAGATTCTGAAAGAGCACAAATTTTACATCTGGATATGTATCCACGTTATGGCTCAGAATGACCTACAGAGGTCATTTAGTGGTTAAATGATTATTTAGTAGCAGAAAGCCAAGAAATCCCGATTATTAAGAACTTTGGGTGTATTTGACGAAAAGAAAAAAAAAAATTCGTACTTTAATACTAAAGTACATAATTTGATTTTCTAGGACGAACTTTATGGTCACTTTAAAATTGGCCTTCATTTTTAAGGTCATTTGAAAGTTATCTTCAGCTTATTAAAAAGGGACTCATTTTGTATTCCGGATTCTGGAGGAGCAATAAATTTTAGGTCTGGAGATATGTACAATATCCACGTCATGGCTCGAAATGATCTACATAGGACACTTGGGGGTTATTAATTTCAAAAGCAAAATAATCTAACCGTTTTACATGAACAGTTTTTATTGCAATAATTTTTTGCAAGGGTTACGAGTTTCTACGCATGATTCATAGCATTTTCAGGATCGTTACTGGTACCTTAGAAGATTTTGCTCACTATTCTTTTTAGGAATCAGTTCATTTATAATTGTTAATTAACAATTGTTTACTCCTATTTACTTTTCTGTTTTCAAGAGTTAAGTGAAGTTCTCTTACTTCGAAATTCAGATAATTGTATTAATTTTCAATAATTGTACTTTTAATCGTAGTGAAAAATGGCACATCTTACTGAACGAGAAAGAATATCTTTGTTGATGATGCGAGGGTGGGGTGATCAAGAGAGAGGTTACAAACAGGTACAGCGTTTATTCAATAAAACATTCAGAGTTGAAGAAAACAACCCTATTTCAAAAAATACCGTAATTCGTACAATTAGACGTTTTGAAGAGACAGGTGGTATTAAAGAAAAAAATTCTCGAAACTTTTTTAAGAGATAAATACAGGGTGTTCGAAATGTTCCGGACCCCCCACTTATAACATAAAGTAAGCATTTTGGAAAAAAATGTTAAATACAAAAGTTGTTAAGTTTTGAAGGTTGAACTAAATGATGGCCTTGGATTTGTTATTGGTTATCATTTTCAAGGTCATTTAAAGGTCATCTTCAGTTTTTTAAATAGGGACCCCTATTTTTATTTCAGATTCTGAAAGAGCACAAAATTTTACATCTGGATATGTACCCACGTTATGGCTCAAAATGACCTACAGAGGTCATTTAGTGGTTAAATGATTATTTAGTAGCAGAAAGCCAAGAAATCCCGATTATTAAGAACTTTGAGCGTATCTGACCAATACTAAAGTAATTTAATTTTGCAAGACAAACTTTATGGTGGCGTTAAATTGACATTGCCCTTGATTTTCAAGGTCATTTGAAGGTTAACTTTAGTTTTCCAAATTAAGCCTCCTAGTTGTAATTCTCCATTTTGCACCAGCGCTAAATTCTGCATTAGGATTGTAGAAGGTGTAATTGACACTGGCGTAAAATAAGCCTTAGGCCAGACAACCACATAACTCGGGCGAGAAAAATGATAAATAAAAAAATGTCTAATCAAAATAAGCCTTAGGCCAGACAACCACATAACTCGGGCGAGAAAATGATAAATAAAAAAATGTCTAATCAAAATAAGCCTTAGGCCCAACAACTACATACCTCGGGGGAGAAAATGATAAATAAAAAAATATCTAATCAAAATAAGCCTTAGGCCCAACAACTACATACCTCGGGGGAGAAAATGATAAATAAAAAAATGTCTAATCAAAATGAGCCTTATTGCTCAGGCACGGGAGGTACAACTAATTAAGGTAACATCATGGGTGATCCAGCCAACTAAGGCAAGACCATCGGCGGCCTAGCCTACTAAGACAAGAACACTAGCGGCCCAGTCAGCTAAGGCAGGACTATCGGCGGCCCAGCTAACTAAATCAAGACAGTGGACTATTCGCCCAAACTGAATTTTTTTAAAATGTCGTTGACAGGAACTTTTTACAACAACTGTTCAAATTGTTGCCCATTAACAGTTTGGCAATGTGCTAACCGATTGTAAAAGGCTGCAACAACATTTCGCAAGATTTGCTGAGGTATCAAGTCTATTTCATCAGTGATTCTTTGGCGTAATTCATCCAAGTCACGTGGTTTTATAACATAAACTTTATCCTTCAAGTATCCCCAAAGGAAGTAATCAAGAGGCGTTAGGTCTGGGGACCGAGGTGGCCATTCAATTGTACCTCTCCGCCCAATCCATCTATCATGAAATGTTGCATCTAAATATCGGCGAACATGAATACCGTAGTGTGCAGGAGCACCATCCTGTTGGAAGTAAATTTCGTCCAGATTTCCACCCGTTAAATTCCGTATAGCAGGTATAATTTGGTCTCAAAGCATGTTTTCATACATTGCAGCATTTAAATTACCTTCAATAAAGAAAGGGCCAAGTACTCTTCCACTAAATATGCCAGCCCAAACATTTACTTTTTCAGGATGTTGCGTGTGGTCCGCTCTCATCCAATGTGGATTGATGTTACTCCAGTATCGACAATTATGTCTGTTCACTGTTCCGCTTAACTCAAACGTGGCTTCATCAGAGAAAACAATGTTATTGAGGAGCAAAGGATCATCATATATCATTTGCATCATTACATCACAAAACTCTACCCTTCTATCAAAATCATCTTCAGATAATTCCTGTACCAACTTTAATTTGAAAGGATGCCATTCGTTGAGTTTCAAAATTTTGTGCACAGATGCAGCTCCCATTTCATGCTGTTGTGCACAACGTCTGATGCTGCAATGGGGGTCCTCAATAAATGATTGTAATACGTCTAAGCTCTTTTCATCATTAGACGATGATTTGGATCTACCTGATTTAGGACGATCTTTAATACCACCTGTCTCTTCAAAACGTCTAATTGTACGAATTACGGTACTTTTTGAAATAGGGTTGTTTTCTTCAACTCTGAATGTTTTATTGAATAAACGCTGTACCTGTTTGTAACCTCTCTCTTGATCACCCCACCCTCGCATCATCAACAAAGATATTCTTTCTCGTTCAGTAAAATGTGCCATTTTTCACTACGATTAAAAGTACAATTATTGAAAATTAATACAATTATCTGAATTTCGAAGTAAGAGAACTTTACTTAACTCTTGAAAACAGAAAAGTAAATAGGAGTAAACAATTGTTAATTAACAATTATAAATGAACTGATTCCTAAAAAGAATAGTGAGCAAAATCTTCTAAGGTACAAGTAACGATCCTGAAAATGCTATGAATCATGCGTAGAAACTCGTAACCCTTGCAAAAAATTATTGCAATAAAAACTGTTCATGTAAAACGGTTAGATTATTTTGCTTTTTAAATTAATAACCCCCAAGTGTCCTATGTAGATCATTTCGAGCCATGACGTGGATATTGTACATATCTCCAGACCTAAAATTTAATGCTCCTCCAGAATCCGGAATACAAAATGAGTCCCTTTTTAATAAGCTGAAGATAACTTTCAAATGACCTTAAAAATGAAGGCCAATTTTAAAGTGACCATAAAGTTCGTCCTAGAAAATCAAATTATGTACTTTAGTATTAAAGTACGAAATTTTTTTTTCTTTTCGTCAAATACACCCAAAGTTCTTAATAATCGGGATTTCTTGGCTTTCTGCTACTAAATAATCATTTAACCACTAAATGACCTCTGTAGGTCATTCTGAGCCATAACGTGGATACATATCCAGATGTAAAATTTTGTGCTCTTTCAGAATCTGAAATAAAAAATAGGGGTCCCTATTTAAAAAACTGAAGATGACCTTTAAATGACCTTGAAAATGATAACCAACAACAAATCCAAGGTCATCATTTAGTTCAACCTTCAAAACTTAACAACTTTTGTATTTAACATTTTTTTCCAAAATGCTTACTTTATGTTATAAGTGGGGGGTCCGGAACATTTCGAACACCCTGTATATTAATCCGACCGAACGAATCTGAAATGATATTTCAAGTTTGCTTTTCTAACCTTTTGGAGTTCATTATAAGGTCGAATGCCTAAAAATATTCCTAATTGCTGTTTTATTTTAATTTTTTGGTATAATTAACGTTGTAAAAGTACCTTTATAAAAATAATCGAATTTGAGGCCATTTTTCAAGATTATTTGAAGGTCACCGAGATTATTTTTTTAGTCTTTAACCTACTCATTGATATCCAAGTTTATTCTAACTCGCATTTTTGTTATACAGGGTGATTCATTTTAATTGCCCCAGGCAAATATCTCGAAAAGTACGGGAGATGGAAAAAAACGTTAAATGTAAAAGTTGTAGGGTTCAGAGGGGAAAATTGGTATTTAAAGTTTTTCTCAACCTTGCTTTTTTCAAGATATTGGCCTACGAATTGTGTAGACAGCTTGATTTGACCTTGATGCGACTACAGAGGTCATCTGGACACCATGACATAACATCATGTTTGAATGTAAAATTTTCCGCTCTTTTAATTTCCGAGGTCAAAAGTTGGTGTTCCTATTTAAAACTAGGCTCGCCACATGGCGATCGCTTCGCGCTCGCCAGAGGCTCGCACCTTGCATCGCGTAGCGCAGCGATGCAAGGATGCAAAATGCTTCGCATTTTGCATGATAGGCACGACCGATGCTCGCGCTACGCGCTCGCTCTTCATTCTACCTTTTTTTTTTATTAATAAATCTGTTTAAACGAAAATGATAATTGTATTTTTTAAACGAAAATCAGCTGTAATTTCTTTAGTTTCAATTATAGAAAAAAGTGTTCTGTATGAAAAAGTTGTATTTTTTGTGTATTTACAACTTCTACATTAAATGTTTTATTGTAAAATCACACTGAAAAGTATTTAGAGGCAAAAAGTTGATTTTATAGTGTTAAATTGCATTTTTTAAGCGAAAATCAGCTGTAACTTCTTTAGATTCAATTATAGAAAAAAATGTACTACATAAAAAAGTTGTATTTTTTTTGTATGTATAACTTTTACATTTAATGTTTTATTGTAAAATGATATTAAAAAGCGTTTAGAGGTAGAAAGCGAGTTTTTAATGAAAAAGTGCGTTTTTTGAAGCGAAAATTATCTGTAACTTTTTTGGATTTCATTGTAGAGAAAAATTTACTGTATGAAAAAGTTGTATTTTTTATTGTTTTATAAGATGAAACTCATGAGTTTGTGATAAATACATTATTGTTCAAATTATTCTGAAAAAACTGATTCTTTGTTTTTATTTTTTGTTTGCATAATGTACTACTGTAATCGCACGTTTAGATGGAATAGTTCGTAAACCTTATTGGCACCTTTCGGGATGATGACGAACATTCTGTGAAAGTTTCAGCTCAATTCGTTAAGATTCAAAGGAGTTATGCTTGGAACAAAATGGAATCTTACATACACCCTATTTTTGCTCTGGTGAAAATATAAGGCACTCCGTGTAGCGGTCGTGCCTAAAAACTACTTTGACTTTGAAATGACCTTGAAACTTGACCCCAAGGTCATGGTCAAGGTCACCATTGGATTTCCCCCTCTGAACCCTACAACTTTTACATTTAACGTTTTTTTCCATCTCCCGTAATTTTCGAGATATTTGCCTGGGGCAATTAAAATGAATCACCCTGTATATTTAGCCTTATTCAGGGACAACGACGTGGATGTAATAAGCCTCTTGCCTCTCACATACCTCCACAATTCAACGCATGTGCTCAAAGACACCACCATTTTGTTGAACACAATTATTTTTGAATTTAGGTTGATCTGAAAAAATTACGTATCGAAAAAAGTTCGGATCATTGACAATCATTTGTCGTGCGAGTGCGAGTGAGAATGCCCTGTGCACAAGAAGAAAAAGGAAAAAAAAAAAACGGAAATTTAAAGTTTACGTATGCCCGTGGCGAGTGCGAGTGAGAACGCACGATGCGCGGACGCAATTAATCTTTTAACGCGCGTATGGCCGCGAGTGCGAGAGAGAGCGCACTAGACGCGACGCCGCGAGAGCGCGCGTACAAGCTAGCGAGCACGTGCTGTACCGGCACGACGATTCCCGGAAAGCGCGCGAGATCGACCCGGCGCGACTTGGCGGAATCGCCACGCGCCAACAAACGAACGCGCACTTCACCACACACACACAGAGAATGACCTCTGCGTTGTCCCCGCACTGACAAAACAAAAAAAAATAAACGCTAGTTGTGTAAAAAACTACCTACTTAGCTTTTTTTTTGAGAAATCACGTTGACCTCGGCTGCGTGCAGGCTGGCTGGAAGGAGTGCACCCGGGTCGCAATTTGAAGAAGTGGCGATGTTCCGATGTCCAGGAATTCGTAAGCCACATCACAGGAGGCACCAATAAATGTTGTATCGATAGGCTCTTCTCCAGGTAGTCGAGCCTCATGATTGGAAAAGGGTGTGGAAATAAATAACACGAATTTTGGGCATAAAGGAGAATTCTTTTTATTGCCCGAGGGGAAAGCCTGAAGGCATAAAACCACTCGCAAAAAATAGAAAATCGTGGTTGAATCCGCCAGCACAACGCGAGAGAGCGAGTCACGGCGAAAACCGAAGAAAAAAAAAGACCCAAAGACGACCGAGATAATGCGTAAGCGCATGAACAAAATAATACATTACGCAACGAGTGCGCAAAGCAGCAGATTCACGCACGAGTCGCGTTTGTCGCCCTAGCGCAGCGAGGTAAAACAGTAACAATAAAGTAAAAAGTTTATGTTTAATTAAAATGTGCACGAGACGTGAGGTGCGCGAGTCGGTTTGTCGCCCGAGCGCAGCGAGGGTGACAAAGAAGACGAGCCCGGGAGTCTGTAGGAAGGAGGGTAGGGGCCCCGGTGGGGGTGCAGGAGGCGAAGCCCCCGCCGGGGGGTTGGAGGGGCGGAGCCCCCCCCCCCCATCCAAAAAACCAAAAAATGATAATTTAAAAAAAAAGAAAATTTTATTGAAAATCATAAATGCCAAATACTATTCTAAAATATTTGTCTTTATCAGTATTTTAAAAAAGAGAAACTTTTTTTGTACAATTTTAAATTTTAAAGACCTAATTGTTTTCAACGTCGCACTAGGATTAGTTCATTAGGATATAAAAGCTTTGAATAAAAAAAAAAATTTTTTCGTTAAATGTTTAATAAATTGAAATTTTTTATTAATTTATAACAATAAATAATTAAAGATGCATAATTCTAGTCGTGGTATCACGTAGTGTACCCAGTGCTTAAAGCAAAGTGCTTTACACACTCAGCGTAAAGCAAACTGCTTTACACGCTGCTTTACACACTGCTTTACACACTCAGTGCGTAAAGCAAACTGCTTTACACACTTAGTGCGTAAAGCAAAGTGCTTTACACACCGTGCGTGAAAGTACTGCTTTACGCACTTACAGATGGCCCAAAAAGTACTGTTTTACGCACTGAATGTTAAAAAGATATATTCAACACGTCTGATCGGCAGGCGTTCAAGCGAGCAACTGACTAGCGCGCCCGTGACCTCCCAACGCGGCCCTCCCTTCCACATGCCCTCTGACCGCGCGGCTTGCAAGACAAGACAACGTCGCGAGATAGGTGCGCCCGACGCCGACGACTCGCCTCTCATGTGTGCGCGAATGAACGTCGAAACAAATGAATTTTGATTAGTTTAGCTATATAATATTTGCTACACTATCGAACAAAAAGAAAGCAGGTATTAGGCACATTTTTAGGCATTCCATATTGCACTGACCTCCTGAAGGTCAGAAAAGCCAACTTGAAATATCATTTCAGACGTAAAATTTACCGCTCTACCCTATTTCGAGGTAAAAAATAAGAGTTCCCAGTTATGAAAATCATTTTAACCTTTAAATGACTTTGAAAATGGAGTTCAAGTTCAAAGTCAATGAAACCACTGGAAATTGGCTCGTGGTCGGATTAAAATTAAACACCCTGTATATCTCCTAATATGACTTCAGATTCGGATTCAGCAATGAAAAGTACGTAGGAATATATTTATTTTATCAAAAGTTCTGACACTTATTTTTTATAACCGCATGTAAAACCATACAGGGTGTTCAAATATGAACCGGCACGACCAGTATATCCGTGTTCAAAATAACATTCTGTGACGTTCAAAATTTTAAACGTTACAAGAGTTCTTTATGACCCGAAAGCGTAGATGCAAATAAAAGTAGTTCCTTTTTTTAGCTCACGTACGTCATGACAAACGTACGAATGTCGCTATTAAAAAGGTGTTTTTGAGATTTTATTTTAATTTTTATTCAAGCTCTCTAAGCTCACATACGTCATGACAAACGTATCATTTTTGCTTATTGAGTTGGATTACTTTGGTTTATTTTACTTATCAATATTTAGCTCACACACATCATGATAAACGTGTGTCTATTGCTAATTAAATTCGAGAAAGAATAAAATAAAAGAAATTATTTATAACTCACATACGTCATGACAAACGTATGATTATTGTCAAAGATTAACAATTGTTTTCTTTCTATCAATTAGCTTTCATTTATCTTGTACAGGCATTAGCTCACATACGTCATGACAAACGTATGGTTTTGCTATTTATTAGAATTGAATTAAGATTTTATTATTATTGATTTTATTTATTTTCTTGAATTTTACAAATAATTAATTTTTTCTATAATTTTTGATCAAGAGAGGAATATTGAATTTTTATTAAATGATTTCTCTTAGCTTTAGCTTGCATACGTCATGATAAACGTATGCCTATAGCTAATTAGCTTCGAGTTTTTCTGAATACTTCTGTTTATTAATAATGATAATCTATTTAATTTAATCTCTTGGCTTCAGCTTGCATACGTCATGATAAACGTATGCCTGTAGCTAGTTAGCTTAGAGTTTTCTATTTGAAAAAGCTGAAGCAAAAGAAGAAGTGAGCGGAGCTCTGTAGAGCACCGTCTTTTATAGTTAAAACTCAGCTTCTCCCTCTCTTGATTTTACAATTTCGGCGCTGCTTGCCGTGACGTCACGCACCTAGAGTGGGTACATGTTTCTTAAGGTAATTTCGTAAGGAAGGGGAAACGCGGCGCGACAGCGATCGCTGCATCGCGAGGCGCTTATCCGCGGGCAGGGGAGAGAACAATAACAAAGCTTTTTTTGAAAGACGCCGCAACCCAAGGTGTCGATGTGTTTTTAACATGTGTGAGTGAGGCGTTACAATTCTAAGCACTTTTTCACTTTTGGCATTTTTCAGAATTTGGGATAATTGTGGAGTTACTGTTAATTAAAATTTGCGATAATTATCCAATCAGCGCTCGATTTGACGATGAACCCCGCATGACTCTCCCCGCGCGGCCCATGCTGCTCGAGTAAACCCCGCCTACCAGCACCAGCTAGAGCGCTGATTGACTAATTATCGAAGTTTTTGATTGATCATAACTCGATAATTAGCCACAATTACGAAATATGCTAAAAGGGAAAAAGTGCTTAGAATGGGATTCTCTACACGAATATACTATTCGTGCTAGTTATTTTTTGATCACCGTGTATATTTGCAACTACTAAACTTTTTTGAATATCTATTTCTGATTTTATTTTACTCCACATCCTTTTTTACCTTTTCAGATGTTTAATCGAATAAAAAAATCTAAGCCAAATGTTCTAAATAAACTCGTTCCTGTGTATGGTGATGTAATATTCAATAATTTGGGATTAAATGAGGAACAACTATCAGCTCTTACGAACGAGGTCGATATTATATTTCATTGCGCAGCCACTTTAAGGCTTGAGGCAAATTTAAAAGATGCTATTCAAATGAATACAGTAAGTACGTTATATTATTTATCATTAATTATAAACAATAAAAATAATTATTATAATAAGATAAGATTAAGATAAGTACATTTATTATAGTTATTATATTATATAGCCGAACAAAATAACTTTGCGCAGTACGCCAAAGTCAGTCGCTATCTTGGCAGCGGTATCCGGTCTAACGCATACGTAATCTACTTGCGTTACGTAGATTATGTAGGTAATCTACCTGCGTTAGATCGGACACTGCCGCCATGAGACCACTGGTTTTGGCGCTGTGCAGTTATTTTGTCTGGCTATTGTACTCGCCCGTGTAAAAAATGAATTTTCTAAATGAATATCGTCCAGTCGCGTTCACTGAGAGAAATGAAAAGCTATCTTAATCGAAAATTTCAGTAATAATGACATCATGCTTTAGCCTAGGAGGTTTTATAACTTATCAAAAG
This sequence comes from Sycophila sp. Sp_5, assembly GCA_018906775.1. Classification (NCBI taxonomy): domain Eukaryota; kingdom Metazoa; phylum Arthropoda; class Insecta; order Hymenoptera; family Eurytomidae; genus Sycophila; species Sycophila sp. Sp_5. The sequence goes on from JACCID010000073.1 coordinate 130,153, forward strand.
CCTTCTAAAGCCAGAGGTCGCCGCTAACCTATAATAAATACTTCCATAGAAACTGCCTGGGAGACAAGTAAAAACTGCAACGTAGTCTCATGTAGAAACCACATAAGAAAGTTCGGCTATTGTAACTTTTTATTTCTCTCAGTGTAGGGGGTCAAATTCTAAGTACTTTTGGCCTTTTGGCATTTTGCGAAATTTTTCATAATTGTTAATTGAAAACTAAGATAATTATCCAATCATCCTTCGAACTAATTTTGTAATTCTGTTATTGTTTAAGCAGCTTTTCTTGTTTTTTTTTCAAACTCTGTTCTTATTCTAGTTCTTGAAATCTGACAATGTTTAGGATCCATTACATTTTACTGACTTTCTGTCTCCACTGCAATTATTCAATATTATTTTTATTTACCATTCCCTACTGCAAAAAATCACGTGATAAATCAAGTGATTTGTCAGGTGATAAATCAGGTGATAAATCACGCCAAAACGTCATCTGACTATGGTAGAAAAAAAACTAAGTCCGAAATTCTAAAAATCGTCTAAGTCCTTGAAAAATTTTTTTTTGTAGAACCATGTTTTTAGCGCGTTTTGGGCCATTTCCTGTCGATATAAAAAAAAATTTTTTTTTTTATGAATTTTTGGGAATTTGACTAAGTCCATCACCTGAAATATTTCTAAGTCCTTGAAAAATTTTTTTTTGTAGAACTATGTTTTTAACGCGTTTTGGACCATTTCCTGTCGATATAAATAAAATTTTTTTTTTTATGAATTTTTGGGAATTTGACTAAGTCCATCACCTGAAATATTTCTAAGTCCTTGAAAAATTTTTTTTTGTAGGACCATGTTTTAATGCGTTTTGGACCATTTCCTGTCGATATAAATTGTCGAATTTCGCGAGTGTTTTGTGAGGTACCACATAAACTTACATAAATTACATTAATGCCCACGCATTTTGCTCTTTTTGGTCAGCAATGGCAAAAATAAAAAAAGAAGTTAAATTATGCTCGGTGAGCAACGATTTATGCATTTTAGTGGAATTCCTAAATGAAACCGAGCCATCTAATAACAAACCTTTAACCAACACTGAATATTTGAACTAGCTAGTAAAAGGAAAATATTTAAATATTTCATCAGTCGTAGGAGAAGAGAAAATCGTCAATTGAATTTGCCATTCAACTGCGACTTTAGTACAGCTTCCAAAATGAAAATAAAATTATAAAATGCAAAATTTGATCAGCATCCAGCTAAAATGATAGCTGTAGGTGTTAAGTAATATACTGTGGATGTGTACACATGTATATATATGTGGGAAGGGTTCAGGGCTTGGCCATCGAAGCGCGCCAGGTAGGCGCGCCCGCGGACATGTGGTGTCCGCGGCTACGTGACGCTCCAAGCGCCCGGCTACCCTGGCCATAAACCTCGGGACGGCGAGCATCTGTTGAGCACCGCACGGGAAAACCCGAGGGTCTAGACATCCAGATGTCTAGACACTCGTAAACCCTGGCGGGGCCCTTTCGGTGCCGCTGGCCTGGGGGAAAACCCACCGAAGCCCCCTGGTCGGACCTCGACGGCGGGAGTGGAGGGGAAAGCTACCCCCAGCGAAGAGCGGAGCGACGCTCGAGGTGCTCGTCACTTCGAGAGCGTCCTCCAAGATGTACACCTCGACCTTATGGAGTGACAGTTTACTTAAGATTCAGTTTATATTTCAATAAATAGCACAGAGTTTGATTTGAACTTCCGCGTAGTTATTTACAGAGCCCATAACCCCACAAATGGGTGCTCGTCCGGAACGCGAAGTTTCAAATGGTGTGAAAAAATAAAGTGATTTTTTTTCTCAAAAACGGAGAACCCCTAGCAACGAGTTAAGGAGCATCATCGCACATCGGCGATGAAAAAAGTTAGCAAGGAGTGCTAGCTAACACGGAGCATCGGCAAGGTGTGTCGATGAACACGGAGCATCGGCAAGGTGTGTCGATGAACACGGAGCATCGGCAAGGTGTGTCGATGAATACGGAGCATCAGCGAGTCGCGCTGATGAGGAGAGCCTAACGGCTAAAACAAGGCGGCTGACAGCAACAAGGAGGTTGACAGCAACAAGGAGGCTGACGGCAACTAGGAGGCCGACAGCAACAAGGAGGCAGAAAGCAGCAAGGAGGCTACTACGGCAAGGAGTCGCTGTAAACTGCAAATAACAGAAGGCATTAAGCAAATAGTGAGTAGAACTTGAATTCACGGAGTTTCACGGAAGAAGCGCAGCGCATCCAAGGTGGAAGGGATAGACGCTGCAGGAGCCGGAGACAGCCGGCGGAGCGCATCACCGCAGCGCCGACAGCCGGCGAGAGCAGCGAAAAGTTCAGTGCTCTTACAACAGCAGCTACGGTCAGCGAGAAGAGCCAAATCGCAAGACCAGTTGAGAATCAACGACAGGATGAATGCGGAGAATGTAACGACGCCCATGGACACGGGGGAGACAGTGTCAGCCGTGATTACAGACCCAGTCCAAGAGAGACCGACGGCACCGTTACAATCGACAGCTGGATCGTCAAGTCGAAATAATTCAGCGGAAAATCAGAGTATGGAAGAGCAGCTAAAATCATTGACAAAAACTGTAGAGTCGCTTGTGGCTATAATAGCTCAGATGCGAGAGGCGCAAGTAAGTCGGTTACCCCAACAACCGGAGACACTGCCGCAAGTAGAGACGCAGCAACAGATATTGCCACAGGGACCAGCGCTGCACCAGAGCCCATAACCCCACAAGTGATTTTTTGTACAAAATACCAACTGAATACTTTCCTTGTTCATTTTTTTATACGAAGCGTCCATAGGCAACAAATTTTGAACATATAAGTATCTATAGACTATAGAAAGTCACTCAACAAGCTATAAAAGGGAATACAAGAACCAAAGAAAGAAATTGGATTGACCGTTGTAAATATTTTTATCATCTGGACCCTTCGTATAAAGAAATCAACAAGGATAATCTTAATTATGTATTCCGTATAAAAATTAGCAAATGATAAAAATATTGACACCGGTCAATATAATTTTTTTTTTTTTTGAGTCTTGTAATCCCCCTTACATCTTAGCATGTGACTTTCTTTTCTCCAGATATTTATACTTTCAAAAATGTTCTCTAATGGGCCCATCGGCTAAAAAAATCAACAGGAAAGTCAGTTAGTATTTTGTAAAAAAAAATCACTTGTCAAGCTATAAAAGGGAATACAAGACTCAAAAAAAAGAAATTATATTGACCAGTGTCAATTTTTTTAAGATTTACTAATTTTTTGTACGGAATACATGAGAAAATCATTGTACCTCTAAATATCTTGAGAAAAGAAAGTTAAGAGAAAATATTCTTCTGTGAGTGAATATCTTTATGCGCTTACAATTATTTTCTTGTACACATTGTATTTTCCCTTCGAGTCTTATGTATTCCTATTATAACTTGTCAAGTGACTTTCTTTACTCTAGATACTTATATGCTCAAAATTATTCTCCCATGGACCCATCGTATATAGAAATGAACAAGGAAAGCTTACAGTTGGAATTTTGTACAAACAATTACTTAACAAGAGTAAATAAATAAATAAATATATATATATCCATAATATATTACTTACCATCTACACGTATCATTTTAGCTGGATGATGCTCGAATTTTGTATTTTATAATTTTGTTTTTTTTTTTGGAAGCGGTACTAATGCTGCAGTTGAATGGCCAATTCAAATTGATGATTTTCTCTTCCTCTATGACTGATGAAATAATCAAACCTTTTTCTTCTACTAGCCAGTTCAAATAGGCCAGTTCAAATAGCCATTCAACAGGCCGCCTGCCTGCTCTGCGTGTACACACACGTACACGCCCACACAAAGGAACGGGCCGCTTACCCGTTCCGCGCGACGACTCGCGAACCCGACCTCGAGCTCGTGCTCGAGGTACCGATGCTGTACCGCGCGGCGGCTCTTCTGCGAGAACCGCGACTCCCACCGCACAGGAGTCCGCGACCGCGAACTAGGGAGAGAGAGAGAAAAATGACGAGCTGGGGATACGTCCCCCGCGTCCGCAGAACACTGTCAACACCAGGGAGTCGAGGCGATCCTCGACTCCTCGCCGGTACGCGCCCGCACTCGCTTACAATCACGGGCGGTACTTACAGTTGTCGCAGTCTTGGCTCGTCCTCGGCTGCTTCCGCGTTCGCACGTCCTGCTGTCGCTCGCTTCCTCTCGATCCGCTCGATCACCGTGTGGTCCGCTCGCGCACGTGTCCGTCGTCGCCGACGGCTAGAGAGAATCTCCCGAGATTCCAAGATGGCCGCCGCTCCCGCGCGCCACGGCCTAATTCCCCCTCGCGCCGCGAAGGCTCGCGACGGCGCGAGGTACCCGATAGTACCTCGCGTCACAATATACAGGGTGTCAATGAAGTCCCGGGACGGCTGAATATTTTCAGAGGTAAAGTAATTCTGATAAAGGTCAAGGTCATTTCTTAAGTAACTTTCAACGAGGAATCTAATGGTGACATTCACTTTAAACTTGGACTTGACCTTGAAGGTTATTTCAAGGTCAACTGTTTCTTTTTAAATAGGAACCCCCATTTTTAAGACTGGTAATCGATAGAGCGGGAAATTTTACATTCAGATACGTAATTAAGTCAGAGCTTGTGTGAACTTGAGGGTTACTCCAAGGTTATTTACACTCCAGCAAGGTTCTTAGATACCTCTGAATATTTTTGCAAGCGGTAAAGCTATTCCTCGTGTAACTTTCAACGAGGAACTCAATGGTGACCTTATACTTGACCTTGGACGTGACCTTCAAGGTTATTTCAAGGACACCTATTGTTTTTAATGGAAATCTTCATTTTTTACACTGGCAATCGATAGAGTGGGAAATTTCATTTCGAAAATAGTATTTGACGTGATCTTTAGAAGGTCAAATCAAGGTCAATTTTGGATAAACTGTCAAAACATTGTCGTATTCAAACTTTAGAGGATTTATGAAAGACTAAATGTTTGAAAAAGTTGTGAAACCAACAACATTGACCACCTTGACTTTGAGATCAGCTTTGCACATTATTTGAAAGTTCAAGCACTTTTTAAATTAATAACCTTACTATCGCCCTTATTCTTACTTTTAGCGTTACCCAGAAACAATGACGTGGACGTAGTAACTTCTGTTTCCTTTGGGGTGCTTGATTAACGTGAGTCCCCTTGCCTCTCACGATTGGGGTGCTTGATTAACGTGAGTCCCCTTGCCTCTCACGATTGGGGTGCTTGATTAGCGTGAGTCCCCTTGCCTCTCACGATTGGTGTGCTAAAGTCTTTTGCGTTTTACTTAATGATTCAAAGTTTAACGGCGGTGCTCAAACTGAAAACCTTCAACTTCTTGACAAAAAGCTAGGCGATTGTAAAAATGAGTTACAGCATCACGAATCATCCCTCTATCGATTCTAGCAGCCTCTTGCATAATTCGATTGCGCAGTTCATCTAAATTGTCCGGTTTAGTGGCATAAACTTTACTCTTAAGGTAACCCCAGAGAAAGTAATCGAGTGGTGTCAGATCCGGAGATCTAGCAGGCCACTCGATTTCACCCCTTCTTCCAATCCATCTATGAGGAAACTGAGCATCCAAATATGCTCGAACATCTCTACCAAAATGAGGGGCTGCTCCATCCTGCTGAAACCACGTTTCATCGTAATCATCAACTGCTATCTCTCTAATTCGTGATATAATTTGATTCCTAAGTAGCTGTTCGTATGAAGCGGCAGTAAGATTACCCTCGATAAAAAAGGGGCCTACAAGAGTATTGTTTAAGATGCCAGCACAAACATTCAACTTGTGTGGATTGTCCAACATCCATGCAGGATTTGTGTCTGACCAATATCTACAATTGTGTCTGTTAACTTCACCCTTTAAAGTGAAAGTAGCCTCATCCGAAAAAACTATATTGTATAAAAATTGAGGATCTGCGTCTATTCTGTTCATCATCGCTTCGCAAAACTCGATCCGGCGATCAGGATCATCGTCATTAAGCTCCTGTACCAAATGGACTTTATAAGGATGAAAACTGATGCTTTTCAGAATTTTTCGTACAGTTTTATGAGAAACGTCATGCTCATGCCCAGCTCTACGTAAACTAAGATTTGGATTTTCAATAAATGCTTCAGCAATTTCAATCTGCTTATCCTCAGTTGCTACAGATTGTGGGCGACCAGTTCTCTGAAGATCATTGACAGTCCCAAATTCTGCGAATCGCCGTACAACCCTTTCGACTGTAGATTTTGAGATAGGTGTTTGTCCGTCTTCATTACGAAAATGGTTATTAAACAACGTACGAACTTCGAGGTAAGATCGGACTCGATCTCCCCAACCACGCATCATCAATAAACTTATCCTTTCTCGCGTCGAAAGTTTAGCATACGCCATTGACTTTTATTTAGATATGAATAATACACGAGTCAGAATATTTATGTATTTCAATTTAGTTTTAATTTGTTTATTCAGAGGAAAAAGAAGAATAGTGGTAGCGACTCGTCCGCAAAAACTAAGCTAAAAACTTATCAATTGCAAAGAAAAACGAATTGTTCAAAAAGAAATGTTTACAATGAAGGAAAATGTTTATTACATAAAAAAATTTTTGTTTAACTTGTTCTTAAATTTATTTTGAACTCATGAAAAGGTTAAGAAAATGAACAGTGACAGGAATTTTTTAACAAATAATAAAATAAGGACTATCAGTTACAAAAGAAATATTTAAAAGTTTAGAAAGAAATTTAAAAAAAAATCAGAATTAAATAAAAAAACTTCTTAGAAAAAAATCACAGAAATTTATTCGCAATTTATAAAATGAGCTAAAAATACAAAGAACTTTTTTAAAAAGAATAGGAGGTTTGTCGGTTTGTGGGATAATTTTAGAATTTATATTTGTAGGTATTTGGGTTTATTATCCATATGGGTGTTAAATTTATTGATTTAGGGTTCAAAGATTATGAGTTCAGGGTTCATGAGTTTGCAATTTATGGATTTGTTAATTAATGGGTTTTAAATCTACCGGATTGAAGTTGGACACATAAATGTCAAAGCCTAAAACACCTAAGCCATGAACCGTCAACTCACGCTAACCAATCGCGAGAGGCAAGGGGACTCACGTTAATCAAGCACCCCAAAGGAAACAGAAGTTACTACGTCCACGTCATTGTTTCTGGGTAACGCTAAAAGTAAGAATAAGGGCGATAGTAAGGTTATTAATTTAAAAAGTGCTTGAACTTTCAAATAATGTGCAAAGCTGATCTCAAAGTCAAGGTGGTCAATGTTGTTGGTTTCACAACTTTTTCAAACATTTAGTCTTTCATAAATCCTCTAAAGTTTGAATACGACAATGTTTTGACAGTTTATCCAAAATTGACCTTGATTTGACCTTCTAAAGATCACGTCAAATACTATTTTCGAAATGAAATTTCCCACTCTATCGATTGCCAGTGTAAAAAATGAAGATTTCCATTAAAAACAATAGGTGTCCTTGAAATAACCTTGAAGGTCACGTCCAAGGTCAAGTATAAGGTCACCATTGAGTTCCTCGTTGAAAGTTACACGAGGAATAGCTTTACCGCTTGCAAAAATATTCAGAGGTATCTAAGAACCTTGCTGGAGTGTAAATAACCTTGGAGTAACCCTCAAGTTCACACAAGCTCTGACTTAATTACGTATCTGAATGTAAAATTTCCCGCTCTATCGATTACCAGTCTTAAAAATGGGGGTTCCTATTTAAAAAGAAACAGTTGACCTTGAAATAACCTTCAAGGTCAAGTCCAAGTTTAAAGTGAATGTCACCATTAGATTCCTCGTTGAAAGTTACTTAAGAAATGACCTTGACCTTTATCAGAATTACTTTACCTCTGAAAATATTCAGCCGTCCCGGGACTTCATTGACACCCTGTATATTGTGACGCGAGGTACTATCGGGTACCTCGCGCCGTCGCGAGCCTTCGCGGCGCGAGGGGGAATTAGGCCGTGGCGCGCGGGAGCGGCGGCCATCTTGGAATCTCGGGAGATTCTCTCTAGCCGTCGGCGACGACGGACACGTGCGCGAGCGGACCACACGGTGATCGAGCGGATCGAGAGGAAGCGAGCGACAGCAGGACGTGCGAACGCGGAAGCAGCCGAGGACGAGCCAAGACTGCGACAACTGTAAGTACCGCCCGTGATTGTAAGCGAGTGCGGGCGCGTACCGGCGAGGAGTCGAGGATCGCCTCGACTCCCTGGTGTTGACAGTGTTCTGCGGACGCGGGGGACGTATCCCCAGCTCGTCATTTTTCTCTCTCTCTCCCTAGTTCGCGGTCGCGGACTCCTGTGCGGTGGGAGTCGCGGTTCTCGCAGAAGAGCCGCCGCGCGGTACAGCATCGGTACCTCGAGCACGAGCTCGAGGTCGGGTTCGCGAGTCGTCGCGCGGAACGGGTAAGCGGCCCGTTCCTTTGTGTGGGCGTGTACGTGTGTGTACACGCAGAGCAGGCAGGCGGCCTGCTCTCGAGCGCGGTATTTGTTTACGTGGAGCAAGGTCGTGCTCCGCGTAAACATCACCGATCGCGGATCGCGCGATCGGCCGGCGAATTCTCGGCGCGGCCGAGAATTCGTAGGAGCGCGCGCGGCTCCGCTCGGCAACACTCGGGCGTGCTCGGAGCGGTCGGCTCGCACGCCCAACAGCTACTAACCATTCGGGACGCATTTACTGTAATTTCTTCTACGGAGGCAATAAAGGCCTCCGACTTGCAATTTTACACGACCGCGTTATTCTTTCGAGTAGTCTGCGGGGCTACTCGACAAACCCTCCTAGTCCTTAGATCTCCCGGATACCGCCACTCTATCGCAGAGCTGAGCGGCCGGCATCAGCTGTCGTGAAGGAAGACGACAGCCACGCGAACGCGAGGAGCGCGTTCGTGCGACAGCACGCGAGTACAAGAAGTGAGAGTACAGGCGTACTCTCACGTTGTATACGGGCCGCGGCGACGTGTATTCGCCGTCGGGTGCTCGCGCGCACCCCGAGGTAAGGACCTCACGGGGCACTCGTGCGTGCCCCATTGCACCCATCTCGCAGAGACAGGTCTCCTCCGCGAGGTAAATCAGTCAAAGGTAACCCCGTTACAACTGGCGCCCAACGACGTGTGCAGCGGAGGACAGGACCACGACGCGACGAAATTTAGTTTTTCTTCAGCGAAAAATTTTGAATTAGCAGATCGGGTTACCGACTGGGTCGGTAATCTAGAAGCATGAGAAGCTTCGCGAATCGGCCGCTAGGTGGCGGCGGGCTTTTTTCACAGGGAGTGAAAAAGCCGCGAAATTCAAATTTGAATTAAATTCTAGAGTTCGGGTGCGTTCGTGAAGAGGGAGTAAAAATAGAATTTTCTTTTAGAAACCGAAGGGGGAAAAATCAGGGGATTTTTCCAGTAGTAAATTCAGGTGGAGAGAGAGAGAATCTCGCGTGGTGGCGATCGTTTCTTCAGGCGGAAGAAACGTGCGAAAGGGCGATTTTTTGAGTTTTTGCAAGCGGTTTGCGCGGAAAACAAATTTTTCGATTTTTATTCGTGTTCGGAGAATTTATTCGATCAGACAGTCGCAGCCGTAACCTGCTCCTGTCAAAAATTTCTTTTTCACTTTTTTTTGAAATTCCTGGAGTGTGTTCGTAAAGTGAACAGTCGCAGCCGTGCCCTGCTCCTGTTCAGAGACTTTACGATATTGGAACTCACGGAGAGTTCCAAATTCTGGTTAAATAAGCGAACGGTCGCAGCCGTGCCCTGCTTCCATTCAAAAGCTTTTAATCACTAAACACGAGGGGTGTTCAGAAATCATTCAACAGCATACAGTCGCAGCCGTGACCTGCTTCTGTATCGGGCAGCTGTTGAGTGAAAACTCGGAATCTCAACAAACCAAAAGCAAAAACAAAACAAGAATTCGCGCTTTCGACAGGGAACCTCTCGTGTTGGCCAGCTAGCGAACACATGTAATTTACAACCGATTGTAACTTACTAACACCAGAAACACGTCTGGGAGAAAATTCTAGTGAGAATTTTTTTCCATCCAAATTGAACTCGAAAATCGAAAGTTTTCGAGGAAAATTCGTTTTCTCGCTGAATTTGTCAGCGAGAATTTCGAGTAGAGTCGCGTGAAATAAATAGAGTTTTTTTTTTACGCATTTCAATCGCGACTGCGCTACAAACCGTAGGCAGTCGTAAAGAAATTCTCTAAGACGTGTTTCAGAGAGAATCTCACACACGTTAGGAGTAGTTGCGTCGCCAACCGAAAGGTCCGTCCCATAAATTTTTCCGTGTTTTTGGGACAGAGGGCAGGCCTGTACTCAATCAGGCGAAGATGGAGTACAAGGTGGAACCAACGGAAAGGGACGTCCAGCAATGGCTGTCGGCGATCCCGGTCGAGGAACTGGAGGAGACAATCCAGCAACTCGGACTAAGAACAGACGGCGACTGCTTTGTGCAGCGTCACCGTCTGTATAATTGGCTGCAGGGGAATTACACCGCAGCCGATTTTCAGGCGTGTAACTCCTCAAACGAGGAGGAGTTACGCACAGTCCGTGAATCGTTAAGGAAGTCCTTCATCGAAGAGATGTGCATGGACAGGACATCCACCACCATTCAGGACGAGAATTATGAGAAGGGCCGACCTCACCCTCTCTCAATCTATCAGAACAGCATCGTTTGCCATTCTGAAGGCGACAAAGGACTTGGCAACGTAGAGCCAAGTCGCACACCGCCATCGAGGTCAGAAAATGAAAAGGACCAAGATAGCGGGACCGATGACGACAGTCAGTCGTCACAGGGTCAATCGCCGAGGTTGGAATCTCTGTTACGAGATATCCAACAAACCGTTCGAGCAATCGAACGGAAATACGACAGCTTGTTGAACACAAGTGTCAACCAGGCGAGGGCATTGACGGCTCTCACGATGAGAGTCGATCAGCTGGCTCACGTAGAAGACCAGCAACGGCCGCCGATGTCAAGCACAAGAATCGACGGCCGACAGATCGATACGCGAACGGAGCGGATAAATCCGTCGCAATCGACACCGCGCGTTGGATTCCAGGACACATACACGATAGACGAGCCTGGAATCAACGAAACACTGAATGGTGCGAACACCATTCAGAACGCGCAACGGCGAATCCCGCCACGAGAAATCAGATCGTGGAAAGATTTCACGAACGGAAGGACGAGAGAACACATCGTTCCTTCCACAAGTGAACTAAACCAAACAGGCAGAGGTCACGAGGACCCCAGCCGAATAGTTAGCCGATGGAACGTCACGTTCTCGGCTAAACATGGAGAAGATGTAGAGGCTTTCCTCAAGAGTTTCGAGGACAATGCCCGAGCGTCCAAACTAAACGAGAGCGACATGCTGGCGTCGCTCCCGTGCGTACTCAGGGATGTGGCGAGCATGTGATACCGGAACTACAGCCGCGAGTGGCGAACATGGGCAGATTTTTGCCAAGCCACTCGGCGCAGATGGGGCTGCGCCCACGATAGGCAAGAGCGCCTAAGAGACGACATTAGGAGTCGTTACCAACACATCGGGGAATCGAGCAGCCATTACATAACATGCATGGAGAGCATGTTATGTGAGATATCCCCGAGGATGACTAGGCTCCAAGAGCTGGAGAAGATTTATATGAATCTTCTCCCAGAAATCAAGAGGATTATCAGGATTGAGATCTGCAACACGCCAGACGAGCTAGCGGATCAATGCACAAAAGCTGAATATATCCTGGATAGGGAAAAGGGCGATAGGACGCCAATTCACCCATCCAAAGCGATAATGCCAGAAACGGTGTACAGACCGCAGAACGAGAAGACAGGGACGTCTTCTCATGTAAAGGTAGCGACAACGTCAGCGTGGATCTCCAACTGGCATCAGTTAAAGAGATTAACATGATCCAGATCGGTGCAGTGGGCTTAGGCCATGTAACCGAGGAGCAACGAGCACAAGTCGAGGCACTTGTGCACGAAATGGTCGGCACGGAGCCGACCACACTTGGGTGCACCACGTGGGTGACCCATTCGATTGATGTGGGAGATGCTCGCCCCATCAAACAGCGATATTACCCATATTCACCGGTAATAGAGGCTGAAATGCACGCACAGGTCCGTAAGTTACTGGACGCTGGCGTCATTGAACCATCCACGAGTCCGTGGTCGAGCCCGGTCGTGATGGTTAAGAAATCCGGTGGAGGATACCGGATGTGTATTGACTACCGACGAGTCAATACACTCAAGGTTTCGCCGGACGGCTACCCGGCGAAACGCATGGACGCGGCTTTCCGCAAGGCCAAAGCGGCAAAGTTTTGCACGACGTTAGACGTCAGCAACGCGTACCATCAAGTACCTCTGGACGAGGCGTCCAGAGAGATAACGGCTTTCTCTGTACCTGGAATGGGCCACTTCCAGTACAAGAGAATGCCATTTGGCTTGGAAGATGCAGGAGCATCTTTCCAGCGCCTAATCGACATGGTCGTCACTCCAGATTGCGAAGACTTTGCATTCGCATACTTGGATGACGTCGTCATAATGTCGAAAACGTTCGAGGAGCACCTCGAACACCTTTGTAACAATCGGGTTTTCTATGGGGTAGGAGGAGGTGTCCCGGTTACTCCTGGACTCAATACGTCCAGGGGTACTACTCGCGAACAGGCTCAATACGCCTGTTACAAACCCCAGCTGTCACGCTCAATACGCGCACAGCTCTAACACGGAACGAGCTCAGTACGCTCGCAAACCCCTTTACGCGGTACTTTCAATATTTATACGGATTTTCATTGCACGTAGATAAATAACTAGATACACTTTTATTTATGATTAAACTATTCGATACAGTGGCAGGTGTCTCGTGGACGGGAAATTCCCAGGATGAGTGGTACCTCCAACAGCTTAAGAAAGCCAAAGAGGAACCACTCACCGATCCGAAGATAAAGTGGGTCGGGGGGAGACTGTTTTATTACAACCCCGACCAACTTATGCAAGGAATCCTGGGAGAGGACGACGAGGCTTGGAAGCTCGTCGTTCCTCTAGAAAAACAAGGGGATATCATGAAAGAGTGTCATGATAGCCCCACAGCAGGACACTTGGGGCGAGAGAAGACTCTCGCACGGGTTGCCCGTCAATATTATTGGCCACGTATGGATGCGTGCATCGCCAATTACGTGCGGCAATGCCAGACTTGCCAGCAGATAAAGGCTGAGCAAAGGCCGCCGACGGGACTCATGGGCCGCAGGGTCATCGAACGACCCTGGCAGTATGTCGCAGGCGACATTATGGGCCCGCTACCCAAGACGAGTAAAGGGTACGAATACATCCTAGTTTTCCAGGATTTATTCACACGGTGGGTGGAAGTGATTCCGCCCCACCGCGCCACAGGCGAAGCCATACTGGCGGAGTTTACAGAACGCATCTGTCTCCGGTTTGGAACACCCGAAGTCTTCCTCTCCGACAACGGGACAGAGTTCAAAAACCGAACGATCGACGGTTTTTTGAACAAAAAGGGGATACGTCATGAAATGACGCCCCCGTACCATCCGCAGGCTAACCCTGTCGAAAGGGTTAACCGAACGATGAAGCAGATGATCATGGCTTTCATCCAAGATGACCATGATCGCTGGGACGAGCATCTTACAGAGCTCGTCCACGCGTTCAACAACTCCAAGAGTAGTGCCACAGGAATGACACCTGCGTTCCTCGTCCACGGCAGGCATCCGAAGCCCTTAGACTCGGAGTATAGCAGGCAGATGCTTGATATACTAAAACGAAACGAAGAGGAGGCTCGAGAAGAATGGGCTCTCCGAATGAGGAATCTCTCCGAGGTCCACGACATGGCAGCGGAGAATTCCGACAGGGAACGAGATCGACAGGCGCGTTACTATAACGCGGGCCGACGTGAAGCGAGCTTCAAATTCGGAGATCTCGTATGGAAAAGGAATAAAGTCCTTTCCAATGCGGCAAAAGGAGTAGCTGGGAAGCTAGCTCCGAAGTTTGCCGGACCGTACAATGTTACGGAAATCTTGGGCAGCAACACGTACGCGTTGCGTGACCAAAGTGGACGGACAGTGGGTCCGATCCACTCAGAACAGATGAAACCGTACATCCCCGGAGCAGACGTTCCTGCTGAAGAAGAGGACGTCGAGACCAGCGCCCGACCTCCGGGGGAAGGCGGGAGTCGTGTGGACGCGCCCACGACTCCATCAGCAGAGGCTGATGAGAAGAAGAGCGGTGCCAGCGGGCAAGCGTCCCAGGCTGGGAGCGCCCAGCCTGAGGAAAAACCTGTAAAGCGCAAACGCGGACGCCCGCGTAAAGCGTCCTACGCCGTCACGCAAGTTAGAAACGCGACGGGAAAGCGAGGACCGGGTCGTCCACCCGGTTCTAAGAACAAGGCCAGCGCGGCCAAAACGTAAGACGCGAGGAAGACACGGTTGACAGGAAAGAACCGACTCTGAGAGCCATTCCTCACCATCCCTCTTTTTCTTTCTGTCCCTTTCCTAGATGGACCCTTACGAGCTGGAGGAGGGCATCGCCCGTCTCCTCAGCGAGGACGCTGAGGAGCAACCAACGAAGTTCCTGACCGGGGGCACCCTGGAGGGGACCCCCAAGGCGACGGAGGCGATTGGGGAAGAGTCCCAATCCCCGTCGAGCCGGTCAGGGACGGAGGCGAGCGACCAGGAGGTCGCCCGCGAGACGGAGGCGTGCGGCGAAGCCGCCTCCCATCAAGCAGAGGACCAGGAGGTCCCCTGCGCGACAGCGAGCGGCAGCAATGCCGCCCGCGAAAACGCCGAAGCGAGTGGCCAGGAGGCCACCCGCTCCCTACGGCGACCCCACGTCCCCGAGCCAGGGGCCGTGGCCTCGATGACGGTGAGCGTCGCCGAGGAGGGGGACGGAGAGGAGCTCCGTTCTCAATCATCCCAGCGAGGAGGCGCCGAGGACGGCGCCCCCCTTCAACAGCGGCCCCTTTCCGCCGCAGAGAGGCTGGAGGAGTTGGAGAGTTGACTCCACTCCTCCACCGAAGACTATCGGTGGGCCGTCGGACAGCTGGAGGAGGCCCACCGGGCACTCCTGGGCTGTACGGAGGGGGCTGAGGGGGAGCTGGCGGAGATGGCGCGCGCCTCCCTCAGCCTCGTGGAGATTCGCGCCCAGCAGGCGGGCCTGGCTCGTCGAGCCTACGACGAGGTGTACCAGGCCCACCATAAGAAGAAGGCGGAAGAAGACCGGGAAAGGGCCGACATGGAGGCAAACCGGCGGCGGCTGGAGGAGGAGCTACGGCGACAGGAGGAGCGCCGCCGCAACCGGGCCGCCGAGAGGAAGAAGGAGGAGGCGGAGGAGCGTAGACGCCTCGCCAACCTCCAGGCCCGCGTCGACGCAGACGCCAAGGAGAAGCGGCGCCGGGAGCTCTTTGAGCTGTACCCGGGCCGTTTCTTTTGTTCGGTGTGCGCGGAGCCAGGCGTGTTCTGCGCGAATCAGTATCCGAAGAAGGACCAGCACGGGTGGTACCTCAGCAAGAGGAGGTACGAGTAGGCTGCCCGTGCTGGACCCTTCTTCAACCCCCCTTTTTTTGTAGATTGAGGGCCAAATAAAGGCCTCGCGCCCTTAATTTACACCATGACGATGTAGTTCGTATTGGATTTATTTACCTCCCCTAATCCTCTAATCCCTAACCTGTAGAGGATTGGCTCGCGAAGAGAAACAGAGGCCGTAAAGTCGTAGCTTAACGGCGTCTGGGAGGAGGGTGTGACGCGAGGTACTATCGGGTACCTCGCGCCGTCGCGAGCCTTCGCGGCGCGAGGGGGAATTAGGCCGTGGCGCGCGGGAGCGGCGGCCATCTTGGAATCTCGGGAGATTCTCTCTAGCCGTCGGCGACGACGGACACGTGCGCGAGCGGACCACCCGGTGATCGAGCGGATCGAGAGGAAGCGAGCGACAGCAGGACGTGCGAACGCGGAAGCAGCCGAGGACGAGCCAAGGCTGCGACAACTGTAAGTACCGCCCGTGATTGTAAGCGAGTGCGGGCGCGTACCGGCGAGGAGTCGAGGAGCGCCTCGGCTCCCTGGTGTTGACAGTGTTCTGCGGAAGCGGGGGACGTATCCCCAGCTCGTCATTTTTCTCTCTCTCTCCCTAGTTCGCGGTCGCGGACTCCTGTGCGGTGGGAGTCGCGGTTCTCGCAGAAGAGCCGCCGCGCGGTACAGCATCGGTACCTCGAGCACGAGCTCGAGGTCGGGTTCGCGAGTCGTCGCGCGGAACGGGTAAGCGGCCCGTTCCTTCGTGTGGGCGTGTACGTGTGTGTACACGCAGAGCAGGCAGGCGGCCTGCTCTCGAGCGCGGTATTTGTTTACGTGGAGCAAGGTCGTGCTCCGCGTAAACATCACCGATCGCGGATCGCGCGATCGGCCGGCGAATTCTCGGCGCGGCCGACAGCCACGCGAACGCGAGGAGCGCGTTCGTGCGACAGCACGCGAGTACAAGAAGTGAGAGTACAGGCGTACTCTCACGTTGTATACGGGCCGCGGCGACGTGTATTCGCCGTCGGGTGCTCGCGCGCACCCCGAGGTAAGGACCTCACGGGGCACTCGTGCGTGCCCCATTGCACCCATCTCGCGGAGACAGGTCTCCTCCGCGAGGTAAATCAGTCAAAGGTAACCCCGTTACAATATATTTATTTATTTATTTACTCTTGTCAAGTAATTGTTTGTACAAAATTCCAACTGTAAGCTTTCCTTGTTCATTTCTATATACGATGGGTCCATGGGAGAATAATTTTGAGCATATAAGTATCTAGAGTAAAGAAAGTCACTTGACAAGTTATAATAGGAATACATAAGACTCGAAGGGAAAATACAATGTGTACAAGACAAATAATTGTAAGCGCATAAAGATATTCACTCACAGAAGAATATTTTCTCTTAACTTTCTTTTCTCAAGATATTTAGAGGTACAATGATTTTCTCATGTATTCCGTACAAAAAATTAGTAAATCTTAAAAAAATTGACACTGGTCAATATAATTTCTTTTTTTTGAGTCTTGTATTCCCTTTTATAGCTTGACAAGTGATTTTTTTTTACAAAATACTAACTGACTTTCCTGTTGGTTTTTTTAGCCGATGGGCCCATTAGAGAACATTTTTGAAAGTATAAATATCTGGAGAAAAGAAAGTCACATGCTAAGATGTAAGGGAGATGTAAAAAGAGCAAAATGCGTGGGCATTAATGTAATTTACGTAAGTTTATGTGGTACCTCACAAAACACTCGCGAAATTCGACAATTTATATCGACAGGAAATGGTCCAAAACGCATTAAAACATGGTCCTACAAAAAAAAATTTTTCAAGGACTTAGACGATTTTTAGAATTTCGGACTTAGTTTTTTTTCTACCATAGTCAGATGACGTTTTGGCGTGATTTATCACCTGATTTATCACCTGACAAATCACTTGATTTATCACGTGATTTTTTGCAGTAGGGTTCTTTACTCGTAATTTTTGCCTTTGTTTATGGATTTCTGTTACCGTTTTGCTGTCCTTATCCGAGACTCCATGTTTTTCGTTGTGATATACGGATAATTTTAATATAGATAATTTTAAGTAAGAAAGAGATTGATAAGTATTTATAATAAACAATAATTTATTTTAGATTGGCACGCAACACTTATTAAACTTAGCTAAAAATATAAAATCTTTAAGGGCGCTCATTCATTTAAGTACAGCATTTTGTCATGTAGATCAACAAGAGCTTTGCGAACGGACCTATAATCCTTCCGTCGAAGTAAAAGATGTAATAAGAATAATAGAGTGGTTAGATGATAGTGCAATTAATCAAATTACACCACAGTAAGTATTAATAAACATATTTTCTGCCCTTCGGCCGGAAAGCGCTAACTTTCCGAGACTGCGCGAATCCAAGTTAGCGCTTTCTGGCTCCATCAAAACCAGCATATCCTTAATTTTTTAAAACGATTAGCTTATTTTGGTATATTTATAATCTTCTTTTTATATTTCAGATTGATTAAACCTCATCCAAATACTTATACTTACTCAAAACGTTTGGCAGAAAAATTAATAGCGGATGAATATGCCACTTTACCATGCGCAATAGCTCGACCTTCAATTGGTGAGTCACTATTTATTATTGTGCACATGCATGGAAAAAAACAGTTGCGCCTACTAGTGTCAGTTCAGTAAAGAGTCGCTTGTTAGGTTACCGCTACGCTAGATTTAAAGCCAGTACTTCAATAGATTTTCTATGGATATCCTCTTACTGTATACCCAGTTGAAAATATAAAGGTTGAAATCTACGAACACCGTTCACGGAATCATTAATTTTCTTCGGTGTAGTTATTTGCATCGAATCCGTATTTATAATAATAAAAGCTTGTTATGAAAAAGTATATGTATTCCATAGAATCTCTTATACAATATTTTCTTAAGGGGGTTGTAGACCTAACAATTAACAAAAAATCAACTTTTTTTTATTGTATTTCTTTTTATTAAGAAAATCAAGAAGTTAGATCTCAAAATGTAAAAAAAAAAACAATTCGATTTTTTATTTTTCTTATTAGGGCATAATTACTAATAATGAATTTCTAATTCCAAGTGTATTGTTAGTGGCACTGGCACAGTGCACTATATACTTTTTATTTTAGCGTCACACTGTGCCAGCTTTTAAATTGATTATAAACAAAAGTAATATATCCTTCCGGAGGTGTACGCAGGAGTTAAATATAAATAACTGATAGTTCTTATAGTGGTGAAACTTATAATTTATTATTTGATGCTTGATTCTATCAAACACACTCTAAACTACGTTCGTGAGATTAGTATTCGCAAGCTGTGTGTTTGAACGGGAAGCATCATCCATGATTATAATCAACGACGTCCGATTCAGAACTAAACAATCGCGCGAGGCGATCTCTCTAGTTGCCGAAAATTAAAATTAACCGAGAAAAGGAAAGGGGAAACCGGCGCTAGGGCGCTTCACAGAACATTCATACACACCTCTATTGAAAAACCTTACGTAAGATCTTACGTAAGATCTAAGATAAGATCTAAGATCTTACGTAAGGATGCGGAACGTAAAAAAAATGGGCTACACATCTGAAAAAATTCTAAGTCCCATCGAAAAAAAATTCTTTAATAACAAGTTTATCTACATTTTGCACGGTGTTTGATCCTTTGTAAATAAAAAAATTTCAGATCAGATTTTGGCATAAGATCTCACGTAAGAACTTACGTAAGATCTTACGTAAGATTTTTCAATAGGGACGTACTGCATTTCCTTACATGATAAATAATAACGGCTCCGACATACCGCCCGACATGCATCCGATGTATCCGATACATAATACAATACTTCAGCGTGGACATTCCTATCCCATTTCAGTTTACAGGTTTACAGTTTTACAGTTCTTTTTGTTGAGCATTAATTTTCCTTTACAATAAAATCGACGTACCATATACTAATAATTTGCTATCTCTATTATTTGAAAATAAGATATAATTCCTACTAGAATTTCTATGGGAAAGGATTTCGGATCAGGAAATGGTTCTATTGGCTGCATCGTAGTACATAAAATGACAAATAAATTCTGATGTAACATCAAAGATATAGCAGCAAAAATTATTATAAATAATAAAAATATACAATTTGAGATACAGTTTGAATTCAGTCTTTAACTTAAACTAAATTCCGGTCAACCACCAGCAGCAAATTTAACAGACATGTTAAATTTTGTCAAAATTTCTATAATCTCCTTAACAAAATCAAAACGAAAAATAGGATGTTTTAAATATTTTTTTATTAAAACACTGCCTATATTTAAAATTAAAAAATTCACCTATTTCGCATGTCTCCCCCACCATCTTTTGGCAATACCGTCAGTACGGCTCCACCGCCTCAATCTAATCCCACGTTTCCACGTGATATGTATGTTACAATCTCTTCCACTTAAAGCAGATCGCAGTTGACTCATTTATCTCCTCAAATGGTTCAGGAGGCGCAGTCAAGGAATCTCCAATTAAAAAATGGTCTGGTGTCAACGCAGCACCTCCTCCTGTGATTGAGTGCACTGATTGACCTGGAGTTCAAACAAACCTCAATGCACTTGGCAAGGGTGGAGAATTCCTCGAAAGGGAGCTTTTGCTCGCTCGCCACTCGCTTTAAATGATGTTTAAAACTCTTGACACTCGTCTCCCACAGGCCGCTAAAATTAGGAGCCCGGGGAGAGGTTTATCTCCATTCGGATTCGGCGGACACGAGCTGCGCAGTACGTCCTTCCTGAGTTCTAAGCACTACGCTCATTCAGAAGCGTCGCAAAAGGTGTGTAATTGCCAGTTCAACGAAGTTTGCATGCCAAACCATCTGGGTATCCTAATTTTCTCCAAACGCGGCTTTTTGACGCTGATCTTATTCCAGAATTGCTCTAGATCTCAGAGTACCGGGAGTCCCATACAACTCCTCGTATCCAGAGCTCTTGTAGTAGTGTTTTTGGCCGTATAATAAACAGCGAAAACTCTCCAACCCAAATAACCAAGCAATTGCAGGCAAAATAACTCGTTTAGTTAAGCCCTTGATTTCAGTATTTTCTTTTATCCGAAAACGGAATGCATCTTCTGATAGAATCCAGCGCATTCCCAGCGTGGATACTGTGTCTGCTTCTTCCATCAGTACGTTCACAGTTGCAAGCTCGCCGGAGCTTGGCAACCGCTCCGCTCGATTTGACGCCCACTTGCAGAATTGCATACCTGCTGAGGCCAGAATCCCAATCATTTTGTCTCGTAACTGGATCGCTTCAAGTAGTTCGTCAGTACCAGTGAAAAAATCATCGACATATTGCTCTTTCTTAATAATACACTTACACCTTCAGGGAACCGATCTTGTTCATCCTCGGCGAGCTGTAGGAGGCAAGCATTGGCAAGGGATAGAGAACAATCACTGCTATAAGTAACTGTGGATAGACGTGCAGTCTGTATCGGTCCTTCTGGCTCAAATCGCCATAAAATTCTCAGCCAATCTCTGTCCTTATGCAGATGAAATTGGCGGAACATCTTGATGATGACACAGGTAAACACTGCAGTCAAAAACGCCCAGTTGACGATGACGACCTGTACATCCTCTTGCAGTTTCGGCCCTGTATGCAAGAATGTATTTAATCAGCTACTTGCTTAGTCACACTGTGAGGCATTAAATACGACTCGTATCTTGCCAGTGCCATCCGTTTTGATCAGTGGGTGGTGATTCAGATAATACACCGACCTGCGCTCAACTTCATAGTGTGAAACTATCTCTAAATCATGCAAAGTTTTCTTCTGTTATTTCTATTCTTTCCCGTGGAAACCATCTTATAAAATACTATAAAAATATACAAATTTTATAAAATCCGTATCATTTATCAGGTTTTATGCGGTTTTTGCACTATTTTATGGAGTTTTATAAAACCCTTTCAATAGGGTTGTTTTATTTACTATTATTATTGCCATTATCATTATTGATACTAAATTTTATTATCATTGTTATTGAAAAAAAATTAACATAATTGTTTCTGTTATTTTTGTTACAATTATTGCTCTTATTATCATTAACATATTCATGTTATATTAGATAATGAACATATGTAATTTCTTAGCAGTATCTTAAAAGTAAACTAATAGTACAATGGATAAGCTCCTTGGCTAGTAAGCGTAAGCACAAAGGTTCAATTCTCGTCAATAAATTTTTTTTACTATTATTTTATTATACATTTTTAAATAAAATAATTAATTTTTTAAAATTTTTTTTAAATGATTTATTATTTGTATTAACAGCGTCCCGTAATGCTATCGTCCAGCGAGAGGCGCGAAAAAAAAACACTATCATTTGTTTACAATCGTATCTGCCGCCAGTTTTCGTTGATAGCCGATGCGTTCGCACGTGCAGCTTAATTTTTATACATTTATTTTTTCAAAAAATATTATTCTTTATTTTTACTATTTAATTCATATTAATTAATGAATAGCTTATTACGCACCAATAAAAATTATGTTTATAAAAAAAATCTGGAAGATTTGAACCCGATTTTATAGTCTATCGCCTTATCCACTCTACTAATATTTGAATTGAAATTATAAATCAGGAAGTCGCATATGCTTTTATACCTACCCACTAATAATTATTGTTTACATACATGCAATACCTATTCATAATTTTTTAAATATTGTCGAATTAGATAACAATTAACTAGCATGTAAATGCAAATATGACATATGTACAAACATATATAAAAAAACAAAATTAGTAAAATCTAAATTTCCAGATACATGTCTTATCTACAATATTTATTTTAAATATATGCAACAATGTATGCTTTACATTTGCAAATAGCATTTTCACTTTCGATTACAAATTAATTCAATATTAACTGAAACATTATATAATTGTTTATATTGTTGAAAACTTTATATATGTTTATGTTATTAAAACGTATAGTAAAAAAAATATATATAGGGCTCTCAAAATTAATCACCTGTCGGCATAAAAATTTGTTCGTCTCCCCATAAACCAAATGCTAAAAGCGTATAGAAGTCGGTCGGTAACAGCATGCCGCGTTTGTCGAGCTTTCCATCCACCGCTGTAGACGCATATTCCCTCACCACCGAACCCCACGAAAAGAGGCGAGCGAGGGAGGGAAAGCTAGATGCGTCTGGTTCTTATACGCATCCGTGAGGCGCCGCTAGTGCACGGATGAATCGGACGGACACGGGTTTGCTATACCCCACCGGAAATCTCTCCTTAATCTCTGGTAGTAGCTTCTTGGGTGGACTTGCTTCCAGTTGTCGATGAAATCGTAGGTTGCGCCGTTCCATGCAGCTTAGTGTGCGGTGATTTTCGCCACACACATAACATCGATGTTTGGAATTGCAGGCGCTTAGCCTGTGACCAGTTCTCAAACAATTGTAGATAGTCCAGCTGATACTACATGAGACTTTCTTTCCTCCTGGGAAAAACGAGTGAAATTGGAGCAGTAACTCAGAAAATGATATCTTTGGCAGAACGTACATTTTGAAGAGCTTTTAACCTGACCTTTTCCTTGCATTGTTACATTAAACAACGCAGATTTGCCTTTTCGAGAGAATTGATGTTTCTTACCGCTTTTATTACTAGATAACGCTATGTCAGTAAATAAATCACTTTGCTCCATGTCGATAACGTCCAATGTGTCGAGACGTCCCTCTAAAAACTGCTTGAGCTGTGTGAATGTGGGAAACTCCGCAAGATTCCTCCGCTCTACTTCCTTCGCCCAGTCTTTATGCGTTTCTGGCGGCCGCTTACATTCAGCAAAATAAACGAGGATGTCGTCCCACGCCGAACAATTATATTTCGCCTACTTAAATAAATTATATTGGATAATAAGGACAAACGTGTGCCGCTGCAGCTTTTTTTATTCACCCGACATATCCCAGGTCATCAAGTTATGGGCCCAGAACAACGAAAAACACAGGTGAATTTAAAACCGCTCCAAAACAAATTCACACCTGAAGCAGTGATCCAAAATGGCGAGCCGACCTCCAAATTCGTACATCCTGGTAGAAAAACTCACCGGCCAAGATAACTACCACTCGTGGGCGTTAGCCATGCAGGCAAACTTAGAGTTGGAAGAATTGTGGGACACGATCAAAGCAGCCCCGAACAAAAGCGTGAGTACAGATACAAAGAAAATAACGAAAACTTAAACCGAAAATAATATTGGCTATAGACCCGATCGTGTACGCACACGTTACTCAAGCCAACACAGCAAAGGAAGTATGGGAAAATTTGCAAAAGGCCTTCGACGATAACGGACTGGAAAGAAGAGTTGGCTTGCTTTGCGAGGTCGCAACAACACAACGGTGCTTTAATTGCAACAAATTCGGGCACTTCTCCCGCGACTGTAGAAATCCAAGAAGAAATAAAGAACAAACGAATACCACTCAATCCGCCGGAAAAAATAATAAAGAAAACAGCGGAGAATGCGAAAAAGAAATTAATAATAATAATAAAATTCAAGTCACACAAAACGAATGGGTACTCGACTCAGGCGCATCGAGACATATGTGCAATAACAAGGACTTAATATCAAATATATGCGAATCCAGCACCAGTTTAGTGACTTCCGCCAATCACAGTCGCGCCAAAGTCCAAGGCGAAGGTGCGATAATCCTGTCAAATAATAACCCTATAAAACATAAAAATTAAACTGCAATGCTTGCTTTACATACCCAAATTAAGTGTCAACCTTATTTCTGTAAGTACAATTACGAAGACTGGTCACCGAGTAATTTTTGAAGGATCCACATGTAACGTAGCTACAGAGAAAGGCACTACCATCTTTAAGGGACACTTAAACGGAAACTCGATTTATACAGCCAATTTGAACGATACATCAAAATTCAACTATACATACAACAGGAATGCCAAGATTTATGCAACCACGACGGTGACCAACGCAGAGATATGGCACAGGCGGATGGCGCACCTCAACGTAAATTACCTCAAGCAACTAAGAGATCACGCGGCAACAGGGGTCAAATTCTGCAATGAATTTGATGCATCATTATGCAGTACCTGCTCTCTACGAAAACTATCCAGGGCACCATTCAAGCCGAACAACAAAAGAGCGCAAACGAAATTAGTGTTAGTACACAGTGATCTCTGTTTTGTGCCAGAACCGTCAATGGAAGGTGCCAAATACTTTTGAACATTCCTGGACGACTTTTCAAGAAGAATCATAATATATTTCTTAAAAACTAAAGATGAGGTTCATAAATACATATTACAGTTTATAAATCTTGTAGAGAATCAATGCAAAGAAAAATTAAACACGCTTAGGTCCGATAATGGAAAGGAATACGTCATCGAAAAGGTCAAACAGGTACTAGAATCCAAGGGCATCCGGCACGAGACCTCTATCCCATACACCCCCAGCAAGCGGGAGAGCTGAGAGGATCAATCTTACTCTCCTAAAAAAAGCGAGATGCATGTTAATAGAAGCGGGGCTGCCAACAAAATTCTAGTCCGAAGCCGTAGCCACAGGAGCATACTTATGCAACCGCTCGCCCAAGAGATGCCTGGAAAACTTGACGCCGGAGCACGTATGGACCGGTACCAAACCAGATTTAGCAAACATTAGGATTTCATACACACACCTAATGATTTAAGAGATAAGCTGGACGCAAAAGCCACGGAGGGTACATTTGTCGGATATTGCCCGGACAAGAAAGCGTACCGCATCTACGACCCATACACCCAGAAAATTGTAGCCTCAAGAGACGTCGTATTTCATGAAAATACCCAACAACAAGAACAACCGAATCAAACATACTTGCCCGTAGAATCACCTTCCACCTACGAACCGCAACCAGACACGGAGAATGAGGAGGAAACTAATAATGCCATCGATGAAAATAAATCAAGGACACCTACAGAAGAACCATCATCTGACCCGTCGTAATTTAATACAGCGACCTTTATCATTCAAATTCAAAATGCGATATCGATCATAGGTAATTTCTACTAATTTCCAAAGCAGCAAAATTCAGAAAAACGAACATCGCTAAAATAAGCGAAAATTGTGGTTATAGAACATCAGAGCTGTTTGGAAAACATTGATGTAAGAATTTTTTAATTTGCATCGGTACTTGCGCATTGTAGATTTTAATTCTAGGATTGTTTCGACATGATTTAAACCAATAAAAAAATATTGCTAAAAAAATATTGATAAAAACATAGTCTACAACCCTTAACTTAAGAGAAGACTTTAAAAGGATTTACTGCATCCTTACATTTATCTAAAGATAATAAATTTAACGTAATTAATTTTATCATAAAAATATGTTGTTATATTATGTCCTTTAAATTTTTTAAATAGTTACTCCAGCATGGTCAGAACCTTTACCAGGATGGGTAGATAATTTAAATGGTCCAGTGGGATTAATTGTCGGTGCTGGAAAAGGAGTAATACGTTCCATGCATTGTAATGCAAATTATCACGCAGAAGTAATTCCAGTTGATCTTGCTATTAATGCTTTGATTGCCATTGCGTATAAAACTGGATTAACAGAACAGAAGTAATAATTATAATAACAATTTTTACATTTTATGTTTAATCAATCGTAGTTATTTTTTAACTTAATTTTTTTAGGTCCGGACGTATACCAGTTTATAATATTACTCAAAGTGGTGTTATTCCAATAACTTGGGGTGAAGTTCTTCGAAAAGGAAAGTCTGTAGCTTACGATTATCCATTTGAAAATGCCATATGGTATCCAGACGGTGATATTCGTAGTAGTAAATTCGTGCACAGTTTATTTGTCTTTTTCTTTCATATACTTCCAGCATATCTAATTGATTTATTAATGATTTTGTTTCGTCAAAAACGCTTGTAAGTATTTTAACTTGGCTCTAGTATAATTTATTGAGTGATTACTGCAAGAATACAGAAAAAATTCATGCGAGATGCTTCCCTAAACAAATTTCTATTCAAATGTACACATTCGAGGAAAAGATATTTCCGGTTTATATTCCAGTCCGCTTCGGCACTAATGGGTTAAATGAAAAAATATTTTCGGTCACTCACACACCGGGTAAAGGAACAAATTTTAAGATTTTTTTGCCTTTTAGCATTTTGCGATCTGATGGAGAATCTATAATTATCCAATCAAAGGTGAGCCAAGCGCCAGTGGATGGAGCCTACTTGACACTTTTTCAATAATTATCTAAATAGCTCGATAATTATCAGATCGCGAAATGCCAAAAGGCAAAAAAGGTCTTAAAATTTATCCCTTTACCCGGTGAGTGACCGTAAATATTTTTTTACTTCTTTAAAGTAGAAAATTTAAAAAAGCTTATGTAACCCATTAGTGCCGACGCGGACATTTTTGGTCACTCGATATTTCCGGGCATATTTTGATCTCGTTTTTTTTTTTAAATCCGCTCGGAATTATCAAGTATCCAAAAATGTCCGCGTTGACACTAATGAGTTAACCATTGTATTGTATTAAAATATATTTACTGTTTTTCCAGTATGGTTCGCATTCAAAAGCGAATATCCGATGGTCTTGAAGTACTTCAATATTTTACAACTAAAGAGTGGATTTTTCATAATACCAATTTACTTGTTCTGTGGGAAGAACTGAATGAAAGTGACAAAATAGCATTCCCTATCGACTTTTTGAACATTAATGAAATGGAATACATCAAAAATATAATACTCGGCGCGCGCCAATATTGTATGAAAGAAAAGCTGTCAACACTTCAAAAAGCAAGGAGACATCAAAAAATGTAAGTAATTTTAATGAAGACGAGACTCACTAATTGAGAGATCGAGCCCGCCGAAGGCTCGATCGAATTTAAGCTAAAAGACTCGTTCGAAGGATCACTAGGTAAATATTCAGAGTACTATTATTCCATCAAAAAGGTTTTTTTTTACATCAAAGTTTTACGTTAGTATTCATCATAATGCACTCTTAACCTCTAGAGAACACTGCTTTTGCAAAATCTACTTTATTTTTAATTTAATTTTAATTCAACATAGGTTAACATATTATTTTGCGTAGTTGTAATAAAATCAAAATATTAATTAATAAATTGTTCAATTTAAAAAAGAAATATTTACAAAAAGGTGTGAAAGCAAACCCTCTTTTGCTTTCTAACACTCCGATTTAAAAAAAAAATCATTAGATTTATTTATAAAATGCAGCATTTATGTATAAAATAAATTTTTTTAAAATACTATTATTAAAAATCGAATTGAATTAATTTATTTATTGAACGATTAAACAAACTTACCTGTAAGTTAAGTTCAATCGCAATTATACATATGAAGAAGCCTCGTTCGCGAGATTACAAATGTAGTATTCCCTCCGTTCCCCGCTAAATACCTCAACGTTCAGAGTTTTAAAGAAAAAACTGGTGGTGGCGCTGCCATCTACCACTTCGCTACTCGCATGACCGCCTCTCATATTTTTAGAGTTTACTTAAAAAATCGCTGAATGACCACGTAGGGTAGAGTTCATCGGGTGGGATGCAATCTCTTCGAACGAGGCTTCTTCATGTTAAAGAATTTTAAAGAATTTTAAAGAATGTTAAAGAATTTTCAGTCCATCCCGCTGTACGTCTAATCGTGCTAAGATTAACCACTTTAAGTAACGCTGCAGACGTAGCTGCATGTCTTGTTGAATGACTACCAAACACTGTCATATCAATTCCACTCTTTTCTAATACTTAGCAATAAATAAATCTATGCATGTCCTCACACTACCATTCTTTTCCTCTGGGAGTTATATGCAATAATTTTTGGAATTTATAATTAGTCCTAAAAACTCACACCTCGTAGACGTCACTATTACACTCTTTTTCTTATTGATAGAAAACCCCAACAAATTTAATAATTACATTGTTATACAAATATTTTTAAACAACTTTGATAGTTCTTTCCTATACATAAAATATCACCCAAGTATATAACTGTTAATAAACCTTGAGAACGCAGCCAATTCATAACTGGTTTCATTATGTTAGTAAAAATAAACGGACGACGGATTAACCTAAACAGGAAGACATGTAAATTGATACAATCTATCTCCAAATTGAAATCTTAGAAATTTCCTACTCTACCTATCTAACCTCTATTACAAAGTAAGCGTCCTCAAGGTCTATTGTACACATGTAAAAATCAGGAAAAATTAGATTACTTGCCGTTCTTATATCTTCAATCTTAAAGTGTTGTGCATTAACCAACATATTTAAATTCTTTAAATTTAAAATAAATCTAAAATAAAGAAAATAACTAAATAAAAATTGTCGTTCTATCGGTTTACATTCTTCAACAGCTCCCTTTCTAAATAAATCGTTAATCGCTTTTTAATAATTGAGTTTTTCATTCTCTTCGATACGAACTGAAGGGACCTTATTTTGTCTAACTTCTCTAAATAATGCAACTTTATATCCCTTAATACAGTCGTTATTCGTTATACAGCCCTTATTACAGTCTAATATAAAGGGATCCCTTGTATGGTTTACTTAGATGTATTTGTATCTGTTCTGATTGAACTGTTTCGACTGCCGTTAATATGGTACCAGAGATTAGGGAGAGTTTGCCGATGCCGTGTTGAAAAAGCGTGGCGATTTCGACAACGGCGCTCCTTGCGGTGTGCGTATGAACCAGTCACATCTAGCTCGAGTTCCTCCACTCTGCTCGGCACGGCGTGTATAAAAATTAGTTCGCCTCCCCGTAAACAAAATCCTAAGAGCGTAGAAGTTGGTCGGTAATAGCATGTCGCGTTTGTTGAGCTTCCGCTCCACCGCTGTAAACGCATATTCTCTCACCACCATACCCCGCACAAAAAGAAACGAGCGAGGTAGTCTGGTCTCGGGTATTTTTCAACCAAGGAATCTATCTCTTCTTTTTGTAAACCATTATCGTACCAATACTTCCATCGGCCTTTGACTGACGAGTGTAGTTTCATATTTAGGACATTCGTGGTGAATGTGTTTTCACCTAACGTCTCTTCAATCTATATATCGAATTATATCTCCTGTGTATCATCCACCTCTATAAAGAAAAAACACAAAAAATGCGTGTCGTGAATTTGATTATATTTTACAAATACGAGTGAGGCGTCATAAGAGCGCTATTCTTTACTTTCTTTTTTTTTTGTGAAAACAAAGGAGAGGTTTTTCTTACTGGAACGTAAGTTATATACTCAATAAAGGCAGAAAACAGGGGCAGCACCGTAATGTATTCAATATAATATATAAAGTTACTCATCTCCTTACTGCACAGCCTTCTCTCCTACTCTCTTCAACCCCTCCATCTGCCCCTCCAACAGTTTCATTTTCTTCCGTATACTCTCCATCACCTCTCTATTTTGCTTACGCTTTCTCATTTCGAGAACTAACCTCCAAACGTCCTGACTCTAGCGTACAACGAAAGAATATGAGAGGCGGTCGCGCGAGCAGCGAAGTGGTAGATGGCAGTGCCACCACTAGTCTTTTTTTTTTTTGAAACTATGAACATTGTGGCAGCTAGCGGGGAACGGGGGGAATACTACACTTATAATTTCGAGAATGAGGCGAATGAAATATAATTTAAGTTAAATTAAATGGAACATTGCCGATTAAATTATTCGAATAATTAAAATATAGAAATAACTATGAATTTAGTTTTTATGTACTATATTTGCATGACGTTATTTATTGTTTTCTTTACTTTTTCGATTTAACCGTGACGGGTTGGTCTGCAATTTATGTTTCTTCCCTCCTCCATATTTCTATTGGGATTTGACACTTGTGTGTCGAAAAGTAGAAACAGTTTAAGCTTGGCTTCTTTGCTAAAATGGGCATAGAAGCAGCGTGTGTCGTAAAGCCTTTGCTTGAGTTGGCAGGTAACAAAAAAATATAGTTGTGATAAATATAAACTAATTGTGAAGGATGTAGTTTTTTCCTCACGCACAAAAAAAAAATTTTGATTACTGTACAGTGACAGGTTGTAACAGTAGAGTAAATAAGTTGAAGCTTTATTTCAACAAGTTTCCAAAACCGAAGGAATGCATCGTCAGCATTACAGATGGATTGGATAATGTTGAGAAAGTAGATAAATTAACACTCACATTTTATATCTGTGAAAAATAATACATCTATATTATCACTATTTCTAAAATATTACAAAATATTAATATCTATAAACTAAAAAATTAAAAAATCAGTTTAAATTTATAGGTTATAAATATTTACTGATAACAGTGCAGTAAAGCACCAATAATATGCTTACATTTTTCACCTAATTCTATTTTGCACGTCCACGTACATGACGTTATTTTTCAACAAATTATTTTTCTCCACTCCCACCTCAAATACGCATGTTTGCATGCGATTTGCGGCTCTCGTGGAAAAAAATACGGTTTCACACTGGTGCATAAGTGAATCTTTGCCTCGGGAGACGTCTCCCGACGCAAATAATTCACTTCCGCACCCGTATAAAAATGTACTATTTCTTTATCCCCTGGTCGAAAGTACGCAGTTTCGCCACTGATTTCGGTGGCGAAAGATTATTTAAAAAAACTACTTTGACTTTGAAATGACCTTGAAACTTGACCCCAGGGTCATGGTCAAGGTCACCATTGGATTTCCCCCTCTGAACCCTACAACTTTTACATTTAACGTTTTTTTCCATCTCCCGTACTTTCCGAGATATTTGCCTGGGGCAATTAAAATGAATCACCCTGTATATACAGGGTGGCCCATCTCAAGTGACCCACCTAAATATCTCCGTTAGTAAGGCGAATAGAAAAAAAATGTTCAAACACAAGTTGTTCAGGACAAAGGGGGACACCTGACTGTAGCATTAGTTTTGACCTTGATTTCAAATTTCAAGGTCATTTGAAGGTCACCTTTTGTTTTTTAAATAGGAAACCCTATTTCTGATACCAGATTTTGAATGAACATAAAATTTTGAGTCAAAAGTGTTTTTAGCATTTCTTTGACTAAACGCATGGTTTCTGAGAAAAAAATTGGCTAATATTTAAACATTTTTAAACTCTTTAATTTTTTTCTCGAAAACGATGCATCTAATCGAAAAATTACTAAAAATATTATTGATTTAGAATTGCATGAAAAAGAAGGAGGTATTTTTTATTTTTCTAATTTTCAATTTTTTAGAACATTGTTTTTAAGACAATTGCACAGAATTAAAAATTAGAAAAATAAAATATACCACCTTCTTTTTCATGCAATTCTAAATCAATAATATTTTTAGTAGTTTTTCGATTAGATGCATCCTTTTCGAGAAAAAAATTGAAGAGTTTAAAAATTTTTAAATATTAGCTAATTTTTTTCTCAGAAACCATGCGTTTAGTCAAAAAAAATGCTAAAAACACTTCTAACTCAAAATTTTATGTTCTTTCAAAATCCGGTATCAGAAATAGGGTTTCCTATTTAAAAAACAAAAGTAGACCTTCAAATGACCTTGAAATTTGAAATCAAGGTCAAAGCTAATGCTACAGTCAGGTGTCCCCCTTTGTCCTGAACAACTTTTGTTTGAACATTTTTTTCTATTCGCCTTACCAACGGAGATATTTAGGTGGGTCACTTGTGATGGGCCACCCTGTATATATACAGGGTGTCCAAAAAGTCTGGAAACACCCAAATAACTTTTCAGATTATTTATTTGTAAAAAATGTCAAGGTCATAATCGATGTAATTTTCGACAAGGAATTCAACGGCGACCTTAGATTTGACCTTGAAGATGACCTTGACGGTTTTTTTAAGGTCAGGTCAATTTTTTTTAATGGAAAGCACCATTTTTGACATCAGCAATGGAAAGAGCGGGAAATTTTAGATTCAAAACCATTGAGATCAATAATTTTCCATTGATCTTAAAGGTCATTTGATTTTACTTTTATCGTTATCCAGGAACAACGGCGTGGACGTAGTAATTTCTGTTCCCTTTGGGGTGCTTTATTATCGTGAGTCCCCTTGCCTCTCACGTGATTGGATAAATATTTCCAACTATGATTATCGTAGACGCTCGAACTGCTCCCCCTTTACATCTTGACACTGTCCTAAACGACGGTAAAAAGCACCAACAGCAAGCTTTCAAATACCCCCAATAGAAGTAATCAAGAGGCGTCAAATCGGGTGATCTAACTGGCCATTCAATAATGCCTCTTCGTCCTCTCCATCGATTAACAAATACCGTATCTAAGTAAGCGCGAACAGTTCGTGCATAATGAGCTACTGCGCCATCCTGTTTATACCATGTGCCATTGAAGTTTTCTCCGGTTATTTACATTATTGCAGGAACTATTTGATTGCGGAACATAGCTTCATAATTTTGGGCATTCAAGTTACCATCAATAAAAAATAGTCCTATAATGTTATCATTTATTATTTCAACCCAGACATTTAATTTTTGTGGATATTGTGATTTAGCTTCTCGTGTCCAATAAGGATTATCAGCTGCCCAATATCTATAATGGTGCTTCTCATTAAAAAAAATTGACCTGATCTTAAAAAACCGTCAAGGTCATCTTCAAGGTCAAATCTAAGGTCGCCATTGAATTCCTTGTCGAAAAATACATCGATTATGACCTTGATATTTTTTACAAATAAATCACCTGAAAAGTTATTTGGGTGTTTCCAGACTTTTTGGACACCCTGTATATATATTCTAGAAAATAATTGTTGCATTTTTCTCATTTTTTTACCTGTATACGATATGAAACTTCATTTACCCAATTGATTTAGCGATATAACTGAATAGATTTATTTTTTCAGTCAAATTCCCGAAGATAATTTTTTATAACCATTTTTTAATTTTATTTACTAAATGCTCATTATTATCGTTTTCTGCTATGTCAATGATTAAATATTTCATAGACTGTATCGTTATACGATTTTGAAGTTAAAATTACACTTTCATAAAAATGTCAATTTTTCATATCTTTAAGTATCTAAAAATTTCATCTATAATATTTTCGTTTGTATAATTGATTTTGGGATTTTTGTTACTTTACTTTATCGATCATAGTTTAATAAAAAATTGCCATTGGCTACAGTTAAAAGCCAAAATTTAAATTCGATATCATTTTCCGAAAATATTTTATTTTTCTTTAATAACATACATTTAAAATTTTGTCGCAGTATACCTATTTTTTATAATTCCCAATAACTCTCAGTAATTCGATTCCCAGACGGAACAATTAGTAACATATGTCGAAAATCTCTTGATGCAAGAACTTCTTTTGCTCCAAATATTTCATTATAATCAGATAAATCAATTAAACATTTTTCTACAGCATTTAAAATATCTTTATAATTTTTATTATTATGTTATTCAAACCTCCTATTTTTTATTTTTTCCCCTTTGTTTATACACTGTAAAGATTTCTTATTTATTTATACACGCGTTTATATCTTTAATAAATTATTTATTTCAACACACAGAATTTTGATAATGCTTTCACGCACAATTATTGAAGTAATATTAAAATGACGTAGGCTTATTCTTTAAAATCAAATTCTTCCGGCCGCGCTTCGCGCTCTTTTTCTTTCTTTCGTGAAGATTGGCTTTCGCAAGACCAGCTACTGATTTTACGAAGGAAACGCTTCTGCACTTATCTGCATTTATGTCGCTCGGGCGGCGGCTCTGCCGACCAGGACCTGGAGGTCTTCTCCGTAGATTGACTCCGTCCCCTTTGGTACGGTGTGCTGGCGGTATCGTCCGCACGGGCCTGGAGTTCGGCACCTCTCCGGTGAGGGGTGGTGTGGTGTTGTCGATCCCGGCCGAGCAAGAGAGCGCGCTCGTCGGGGGCTCGCCCTTTTATCTATCGCCGAGAGCGCTCTGGTCGCGCAATCGTGGCAGAAATTCGGGCATTGACCCAACGCTTGTTTTTCCTTTTGCGAGGTCTCCCCGACGTTAACTGGCGGGACTCAACGGCCCGCGCCGTTACAACACCTTTGCTTTAGCGATACAATTAAATCTGTTTACTTTTTGAGTCATTTTTCAATTGTCACTTTTTTCCCATTAATCTGCTCTTTTACTTTACCGATATCATTGAATTTATTTATTTTTCAGTCGATTTCTAGAAAATAATTTTTCACCTTTTCTATACCTGTATATACGATACAAAACTTAATTTAGCCATTTGCTTTAGCGATATAATTGATTTTATTTTCATTATTAACTTTTTATGCGATGTCAATGATTCAATATACCGTAGACTGTATCGCTATACGATTAAGAAATTTATTGTAAATTTTTTATCCACATTTTTTGGAGCTAAAATTACAATTTCATACAAATTGAGGGGCTGAGGAGGGTTTCAATAATGAGGATGTTCCTGAGGATGGGTTGAGGAATATCACTGAGGAGGGGGGAGGAGGGGGGAGGAGGGGGAGGACAGTTAAAGAGGAGCAGGAATATTTTTTAAATATATGAAAAGACATCATTAAAAGGATAATATAACATAAATAAATGAAAAAAATGAGGAGAGGAAATGTTGAATGAGGAGCGATGGAGGAGGGGGGAGGATGGGGATAATCTTTGGTTTTGACCTTATAACTATATAATATAGGGAGATATATAGCAATGCTACCTAATGATCTTTCGAACGGTCAGTCAAAAGATATAATTGATATTATTATAATATTAAAATATATCTATTACAATTACATACGTTTAAGCTATCAGCATAAGACTTGATAGAATTGATGTATTATTTTGATTTTTCATATTCTTTGAAATATTCCTATCTTTTATACTTTCAATTAAGTAATGTAATTTTACTGAGATCAAAAATAATATATCAAAAATTCATTTCTTTGTAGGTTATACTGGATTCACATTATCGCAGTTTATTTGTTTTACTTCATGGTAGCTAATTCAATACTAAATTACTTTGATATTTCAAGATATATTATGGATTGTGCAACAAGAAAGATTACATCAATACCAATATTCAGAAATCTTTTCTACATTTAATAGAAGTCATTTGATCAGTACATATATATTTTTGTATGATATAATTATTATATATCTAAATTTTATTTTTACATTATATTAGCATATTCTTTTGGAAAACCATGTTTTATAGAAGGTTTGGTTTATTAAATGGTGACGAATGAATAAAAATGATACTTGGTATTTATTAATCCCATTATTTTTCACAGAATAAACTACCAAAATGTACGAAAAACTGATATTCTATTTACGGCAAAACAAAACAAAAATTACCGATTCTACACCTCGCATCCTGCTTCCTCAAGTCTTTCCCGTTTTTCTGAAAAATTGGGGAGATACATGCTTTTTCTCATTAGATAAGGCTAAATCCATTTCAAATCAATCAGAGGTCGAACCTCCTAGTCGCCAATCATTATACAAATAGTGTATGTGATTCTACTCGGAAAATAAAGGGATACGTATTTTTTTGTTTTGCTGTATCATAAAAATTGCATTAATTATGCACATTTTAAAGTGCATTCAGAATCTGGAATGCTCAAACAGAATTTCTCATGGATAATTTTAGAGGGCTACCATTTCATGGATTTTTAATGGATTTTAGTGAAAATTTTTTTCTTTTGTTGCACTTTGGACCCTCTTTAATACTATGTAAAAAAATCTTAAACGCTTTGAAAAATGACCGAAATATATGCAATTTATTAAAAAATGCACTTTTTATTCAGATGCATTTCTCTCAACAATGCCATCTTTTTTTTTGCTGAATTTTTTTTGCTGATAGAGGACACAATCATCTATCAAATGAATAGTTTTTCATTTGCAGTTTTTGCTTGTGGAGTGAGAAAAAAATTCGCAAAATTATCTAGAAAAAACTGCTTCGATATAGTCTGCAAAATTCACTCAATTTACATTTAAACTCCACATGCTCTGATAATTATACTTGCGCATACTTGCGCTTCTGCGTAATACGTGTGTGTGTGTGTGTGTGTAAACTCATCAAAATAAGATTTATTTGAATTTTCGTTCGACTCGGCTGATTCTACTTCAATACCATATGCATTTTTTAATTTTACTTCTATAGTCTCAGAAAATGCTGAAACAAGAGATTTTTTCTTTTTAGCTATGTAATTGTCCAATGATAGCCTAGGTTCGATGCTTTTTCTTTTCAGAGGTGAGACCAGGGTGTCTTTGGAATAAAATTATCATCTACTTCCCGAATGAGTTCATCAGGTTCATTCTCAGACGCAGTATCATTATTACTTGAAATACTCATTTTTAATATACGTGAATAACAATTGCTGCAGACAATAGTCGATGGTACAATCGGCCATTGAGGATAATGTTGTATCAAATAATCAGCTAAATCTTCTAGACATTTTTAGTATAATTATAAATAATTATCTAGAAAGTCTAAAAAATAAATCAGAAAAAAAAGACAGAAAATAACTCAATATATATCTGGCAGGCGTTATTTCTGACTACGTGTTGATGTTAGCCACCTAGCGTACACATATGAAACTAGAAGGGCATGTAATAGAGTTTAAATGTAAATTGAGTGAATTTTGTAGACTATATCGAAGCAGTTTTTTCTAGATAATTTTGTGAATTTTTTTCTCACTCCACAAGCAAAAACTGCGAATGAAAAACTATTCATTTGATAGATGATTATGTCCTCTATCAGCAAAAAAAAAATTCAGCAAAAAAAAAGATGGCATTGTTGAGAAAAATGCATCTGAATAAAAAGTGCATTTTTTAATAAATTGCATATATTTCGATCATTTTTCAAAGCGTTTAAGATTTTTTTACATAGAATTAAAAAAGGTCCAAAGTGCAACAAAAGAAAAAAATGTTCACTAAAATCCATTAAAAATCCATGAAATGGTAGCCCTCTGAAATTATCCATGAGAAATTCTGTTTGAGCATTCCAGATTTTGAATGCACTTTAAAATGTGCATAATTAATGCAATTTTTATGATACAGCAAAACAAAAAAATACGCATCCCTTTATTTTCCGAGTAGAATCACATACACTATTTGTATAATGATTGGCGACTAGGAGGTTCGACCTCTGGGTGATTTGAAATGGATTTAGCCATAAATAAGTGAAATACTGAGCCGAATCAAGCTCTACAAGCTTGAAAATGACTTACCCACAAGGCTATAATTGAGGAATTTCTTAAGAGGCAGAAGAGATAAAAATACTCATCTCCAATTTTCGATAAAGCTAGCGTAATTATAAACATTATAAACATTACATTTTTTAGACAATCTTTCTTACCTTTTCTTTCAATATATCGCCACTATGTATGTGAACCTTTTATATTTGAGTATGTAAGTGAATAAGTTTAGGCAAGAAGATATTCATATGAAAAAAAGAAATATGCTTTGCTAATAATAAACAATATTGTATATCTTTATTATATTTCTACAAAAAATTTTAAATATTACAGCTTTCACTCACATAAATTATTTTTTAAACTTTTACTTCTATTATACAAAATTTTTGAGACTTGTAAAAATGATTTTGCACACTCATGTATATGGCACGTCAGTCTGTTGATAATAATTTTTTAATAATTATTTAATGGTATTAAATAATATTGATTACATTATTAAGTTGAATTTAATATAAATTAACTTTTGTTTTCATTTCATTACTACCGCAGCATTTCTTTATATTTTTGCTTATGCTTACTCAACATCTCAGTTACTGTCACAAGTTGTTTGATAGTTCCCTGAAATAGAAAATACATTCCATCAAAAATAAAAATTATTCTTTCTTTTATTGATTAATTTATTCAAGTTTGATATACTATTTATTACGACTTAGTCTAAATTGTTTCTAAATTATTTTACTAAAGGTCTCGCCTTGCCACTGTTAAATTAAGGAGCAAATCTGAAGATAACGAGATAATTTCTGGTGTCAACACCTGGGGTAAGCATTATGCTACACTTACAGTTAACATTATAATTTGTGTTTCAGGTAAGGGATCAAAAAATAAGTAGATCATTTTTCCGTAATTAATCCATTATCTACACCTATTATATGGCTCCGCAAATTTATTGTAAGTGATTTTTCTTGACAATCAAAAGAAGAAGAAAAGTATAAATTAACACTGACGCTTCATTTAAAATACAAGAAATCAAGCGTCAGTGTTATTCGAACTATATTTGTCAATTTAAATTACAGTGACCGTACTGTGCAAAACCAATTACGTATGAAGCAAAAATCGTGACAATATTTTACGTGATCGTTTTTATTTACCCAGTTGTAAATACCATGTGGATAGATATATCATGGATCCACATGACTTTCACATAGATTTTACATGGATTCCACATAGACGTTTTCTACTGGGTATAAATATGTCTCTCCGAGTATATCATATGTCCAAGAATATCCTGGGAAAAACGAGACATAATCCAAATCTGTAGTCACTGAGTTTTGCAGTAAACATTTCTTTTTTAAGGTTTTTTCTTCGTCACGAAAGTTGGCGATGACTAAAAAGTAATGTTCTGAACGTGACCTATTCGCGTTACACACACCGAGAAAAAAATTTAGTTGGACCAATGGCCGCGAGGACAATAATTAGCCACAACTGCCCTTGTTCCGTTGACTGAACGGAAAATCTAATGGATTAATTCATTTTTTTTTAAATTAAACGCATCCATCATTAGAATAATAAATATTTTCGTCAAATTATTGTAACACATTTTTATTAAAATGACTTCAATATTTATGTTAAAATAAAAATATTATTTACTAAAACAATAGTACAGAGGTTAATTTAATGAATATTTTCATTAAGTGAATATTACATAATATATTAAATAAAGTAAATAAAAAAAATGTATTCATTTAATAAATAAGTTTCTTTCAATAAACAATAATTCTATTAAAAGAAACTATCGCTTAATTGTAACAATAAATTGTTGTATTAAATCAACAAACATTGTTCTTTTATTTTTGCAAATCATCGAAATATTAACGATCGATGTGATAATGAATTAGTTCATTTTATATTAATAATAATCCCATTAAACTATAGGGAAGTAAATGGTAACGCATCCGTAAAATTGTTAAAGTGTCTATATAATCTAAAATATACTACATGATATAAGGAGAGGAAAGGGGGCGCGGTAGGTGAAAGAGCCGGCGATGTTTGTGACCGGCGCACGACTTTTGTTTACATTCCGAACGTTCTCAAATTCTCGAATTTACATCGCAGCATGGCTAATAACGTTTTTAAATAAGGTTTCAAAATTGACCGCTAGAGTTCGGCTATTCTCGCAAGCGGCTGAGAAACGTCTCAGTTAGTATAGAAGGACAATTAAGTAG
Source organism: Sycophila sp. Sp_5 (assembly GCA_018906775.1). Classification (NCBI taxonomy): domain Eukaryota; kingdom Metazoa; phylum Arthropoda; class Insecta; order Hymenoptera; family Eurytomidae; genus Sycophila; species Sycophila sp. Sp_5. The sequence goes on from JACCID010000073.1 coordinate 169,982, forward strand.
TAAGGGTTCTAACATTGTATGCGAGCGATGCGTTTAATGATATGTATTATTTAATAAAACATGCGTGCGATATTAGCTTTAGGTCTATGGCTTCTGAAAAATTTAATTATAAGGTATCTGATAACATAGAAATGTAATCCTCTACTTCCACAAAACTTCAGTGTATTTCAGATTCTTTGAAAGTTTCCAGGCCATTCTACGATAACGATATTACAAATAACCAAAAATATGAAATCGAGATTCTTTTTTTATTTATTTTTATATATGCAGTTAGTTAACCCGTAAACGCCCAAGATGGCATAAATTTTACTCTTTTTTCATCGTTCCGCTCAAGACACAATTTGTTAGCAAATCTTTAAGGAAATACATATTTTTATAGTTCAGAATTCGCTTTTTCTGACGGTTGTCTATAATTTTTTCTAAAAATTTATTAACTATGAGAAAATTTAGTTTAAACAAAAAAAAACGTGATTTTTCCATCCTTTTTTTCTTTATAAATCGAATTTCCAATATGTTTCCCGTCTGCAATGAACTTTCAACCTCATTAATCCGTAGAATAAATGTCTAAGCTATAAGAAAACATGATTTGAAAATCGATTTTTGCCCTCGCGGTTTTCAAAATGGCGCCGTGAATCCCAACAAATTTTCAAAATCAATTATATTTAGATCAAATCCTTGTTCAGAAGTGGAATCTACTATATGCTGCTTCAAATCTTGTGAAAAAAAACAATACAAACACTTCAATTAGCGAAGAACTTTGAATTTTGGATTTTATATTATTAGGAGGGAGTAACTGATCACTTATATCACTAACACATACTGTCTCTCCTTCAGTCCAATTGTATTTATGATCAGGTTTTAAAAATTAATTTTTAATTTTGTAAAAATTTGCAATTTGCAAAATTGCAAAAATTGCTCCAATCGTTTTGAAAAAATTTACACGTATTCTTCGAACAATTGTAAGAACTTCTTATTCTTTGCGAATTTCTTCAAAACTTCATCGTTTCCGAGAAAATATTCCGAAAATACATTGATCACGTGTAAAGATGGCATAAATTTCACTCATGTGCAATCTTATTCCACTGATACTCGTATTGAATGAATAATGCTATCATAATTTTTCTATCTATTAGTGAAAACAACAGTATTTTAAAAATAATTGTTATCATATTATTTTTATTAGCAACATCATTCGTATTCATACAATCTTTAAAAAACGCTAATAGAATACTTAGTATAGTACCATGCATTTTTTTCAATAGATCACTTCATTTTGGAACCATACGCATTGAACTTTCTATCATATTACATCAAAGTTTACTTAGTTTCTTACGTCATAATAGTCGTTAGCTATTATTTAGTATTAGCATATCATAATCAATTGAAATTTGATATTTGTCATACTTTCATTTTGAGATGGAGAAAAGAAGACATTCTAAAAGAGTTAGTTCTGAGAGAAAAAAAAATGATTTGAATAATAGTAAAAAGTTGAAAAAAACAATAGTATATGAATGCGAAGTCGATGAATTCGATAATAATGATCATGTAATTTTACCTAACTCTGAATATTCTGGAGAATCTGATAGAGATGATGAGATAAGTACTGAATCTTCTTCAAATGATTCAAACCAATTTAGTAACTATGGCATCAGTTATAGTACAATATTCAACAATTATTCTCAAACACAAAAATTATTAGAACCTGATCATAAATACAATTGGACTGAAGGAGAGAAAGTATGTGTTAGTGATATAAGTGATCAGTTACTCCTGCCTAATAGTATAAAATCGAAAATTCAAAGTTCTTCGCTAATTGAAGTGTTTGTATTGTTTTTTTTTCACAAGATTTGAAGCAGCATATAGTAGATTCCACTTCTGAACAAGGATTTGATCTAAATATAATTGATTTTGAAAATTTGTTGGGATACTGTTACTAACTTCATTCAATATTCGATCAAATCAGAGAGACTATTGGTCTACAGATGTTGATTTACGATGTGAAGGTGTCGTTCAAGCGATGAGCAGGAATAAATTTAAAAAGATGAAGTCAAACTTAAAATATGCAAAACTTTCTGACAAAAATGATAATGATAAGGCATGTAAAGTAAGATTGATTTTAGATATTTTTAGAAAGAACGCTCTTCAATTCAAATATTTTTCAAGTACACTTTCAATTGATGAAATGATGGTGAAATTTTTTGGTCGCACCAGTTTGAAACAATTTATACCATCAAAACCAATAAGATTCGGTATTAAAATATGGGCTCTTTGTAATTCTCAGGGATACCTTTTTGACTGTGTGTTGTCTTGAAAATGGTGCATAATCTTTTATTGACAGTTTCAAAAACAAAAATATCCATGTATCATTTATATTTCGATCGTTTTATTATCAATCGTTTTGAAAAAATTCTAGTGGATTCTCTGATCAATTTCAAGGTTTTACTCTTGGTATTTTTTTCTGAAAGTTTATCGTTTTCGAGAAAAAAATTCATGAAATTTTGCAGAAAAATTTCTCATTCACGGCACCATTTTGAAAACCTCGAGGGCAAAAATCGATTTTCAAATCATGTTTTCTTATAGCTTAGACATTTATTCTACCGGTTTAACAGGTTCCAAGTTCATTGCAGACGGGAAACTATTGGAAATTCGATTTATAAAGAAAAAAAGGATGCAAAAATCACGTTTTTTTTTGTTTAAACTAATTTTTCTCATAGTTAATAAATTTTTAGAAAAAATTATAGACAACCGTCAGAAAAAGCGAATCCTGAACTATAAAAATATGTATTTCTTTAAAGATTTGCTAACAAATTGTGTCTTAAGCGGAACGATGAAAATAGAGTAAAATTTATGCCATCTTGGACGTTTACGAGTTAAAGCGATACCATACATGATTGAATTAAAAAATCTAATTGTGTTATTTCAATATCTTTTTAGTCGATCCATCAATAGCCTCTAAGTTATTAAATTTACATCGTATTTCTGTTGTTTCAGCAACATTCTAGTCTATTCAGTTAACTACCTTTAGTTCATTAAATAAACTTCTTATATCTGTTGTTTCAACAATATTGCAGTCTGTTTAATTAACTGTTTAATAAACTGTAATTTATAAGTCTAAGAACACGCGAAGTACGCTAGAAGTGTATAGTTAATAAAAAGTAGATAATTATAAACAATACCTGTTGCTTGGATAAAATTTGCAGTTCTTTCACGTGAGAAACGCAAATGTGATGCAAAGTAGCTAGATCTTTCGCTATATCTGATATGTTTTTTACCCGATGATTTGTACCCTCTGGTTCTGGCTTCTCTGAAACATTCTTCATATAACAACATTATTGTAACTGATGAATGTATTGTATAAAAATGTTATGAACGTCTTATATAACACTGTTCAAGTGAATATTATCAATATAGGAGATATAACTAAACATTGACAATCCGATTTTAATCCCATTGTTCAGGTTGGGATACCCTGTGCCTTAATCAATATCGATCCAGTATGAAGATCTTAATTTCTTCACGCTTCTACTTAATTTTTTTGGGGCGAAGAATTATATCTAAAATGTAAGAAGGGGAAAACTACAACGATTGAAGTACAATCTGTTTTTGTAATTTTGTTGAACAACCAACAACGCACAACACCAACGATAAATCAATACCAAAAACCAATTTCACGAGCTATATTTTTAGACTTTTTTACACTCCGTGGTGTAACGTCGCGATTAAAATGAAAATAAAACAAATTTCAACAGAGAAAATTTCTGCCAGTTTCACTAAACTTTCCTAACTCTAGCTCGCCGAACCTCAAGAAAAACTTAAGGGTTGACCCCACTGTAATTTTTTTATCTTAAAAGGTGCATTGAACCTTCTAGAATATGAGGCAAAAAATTCTTTCCAGAAAAATTTTATTTGAATTTCAAAATCTTGCCTGGAAACTGTTTCTAAACGACTAAACGAAACTTTGAACGCTTTTTCTGATTATTTTTCGTTGAAATTTTAAATTTATCGTTAACATTACATTATGCAGTGCACTAGATAAGATTTTTGATAAAATAATTTAAACGTTATCTACAAACTAATGTACCTATGCCGTTTTTTTGGCCGAAAATTACATGTTTTTCTTCAAGTACACGCTAATGACAATAAAATCAATGGTTTACTAACTATAGATGTGTAAATTAAGTGAACTTTTTTTCTTTTATACAGCTTATAAATTACATCTTTTACATTGCGTACTGCAAAGTGCCTGTAGTTAAAGACGTTTGAAGATATCAGCGTTTCTGCCGGCATTTTTGAATATTTTACAAACAAATTTTTATTTTTGTAGTTCTATGCACTGAGAAAGAGATTTTTAGTAAAAATTACAAATTACTTTAGTTAAATTTAAAAAATGGCTTTTATCAAATCTTGTTAAATATTCTGTAAATATATGCTACTTCATCTTCGAATTTTTACTAAAATGATTAGTAAATTTTGTATGCAAAGAAATAATATTTAAATTCATTTGAATTAAAATTCAAAAGAAACATTTATCCTTAAACTTTTTCTTTTTTCTTCGGGGACGCTATCACAGCTATTTAACTTTTAATTTTTAACTCACGGTTTTGATTTATAAGGAGTTGGAATTAATTCGTAGCGTTTTTTTGCAAAGTTTCGTGGTTTATTATAAAAGTATCATTACAGTAGCGTTATTCAAAGTATTATCCATCGTAGAGGTCTCCAGTGATGGTTTCACCCGTTTGGAGCAGCTCATAATAGATAACGCCCAGCTGATCCCACCAAGTTCGAAATTTCGACACCAGTCGAAATTTCCATTTTTGAACCGCGCAAACTACTTTCTGCAAGTTTGCTCAGCCAAAGCATGTTCACCGTAAACATGCACTAAAATACGATAACTTTCCGCGGCACTTTTCTTCATGTTGAAGTAATGAAGTAACACTCCCCGCAAAAACGATTTTTCAGGCACGAACTTTGACATGTTTGATACTACACAACAAATGCTACAGACACAATAACGAAATGTCATATAGTGGTAAAGATGCGCTATATCAGTAGCTTCCCGGAGAATATTTACTTTTGTGTGTGTGACTATGGATAGTTAACTAACGCCATCTTTTGTAAATGCTACGAATTAATTCCATCTCCTTATATTATTATAACAATCACCGATTTTACTACTAAATATTACGCATTATTATTAATTTGCTTGCCCTATCGCACTAATTTAAACTTCTTATACTACCGTCGGTAATGTCGCATACATTATTAAACTTTTGAAAGTCAATCGTATATACAGGGTGTTCGAAATGTTCCGGACCCCCCACTTATAACATAAAGTAAGCATTTTGGAAAAAAATGTTAAATACAAAAGTTGTTAAGTTTTGAAGGTTGAACTAAATGATGACCTTGGATTTGTTATTGGTTATCATTTTCAAGGTCATTTAAAGGTCATCTTCAGTTTTTTAAATAGGGACCCCTATTTTTTATTTCAGATTCTGAAAGAGCACAAAATTTTACATCTGGATATGTATCCACGTTATGGCTCAAAATGACCTACAGAGGTCATTTAGTGGTTAAATGATTATTTAGTAGCAGAAAGCCAAGAAATCCCGATTATTAAGAACTTTGGGTGTATTTGACGAAAAGAAAAAAAAAATTTCGTACTTTAATACTAAAGTACATAATTTGATTTTCTAGGACGAACTTTATGGTCACTTTAAAATTGGCCTTCATTTTTAAGGTCATTTGAAAGTTATCTTCAGCTTATTAAAAAGGGACTCATTTTGTATTCCGGATTCGGGAGGAGCATTAAATTTTAGGTCTGGAGATATGTACAATATCCACGTCATGGCTCGAAATGATCTACATAGGACACTTGGGGGTTATTAATTTCAAAAGCAAAATAATCTAACCGTTTTACATGAACAGTTTTTATTGCAATAATTTTTTGCAAGGGTTACGAGTTTCTACGCATGATTCATAGCATTTTCAGGATCGTTACTTGTACCTTAGAAGATTTTGCTCACTATTCTTTTTAGGAATCAGTTCATTTATAATTGTTAATTAACAATTGTTTACTCCTATTTACTTTTCTGTTTTTAAGAGTTAAGTAAAGTTCTCTTACTTCGAAATTCAGATAATTGTATTAATTTTCAATAATTGTACTTTTAATCGTAGTGAAAAATGGCACATCTTACTGAACGAGAAAGAATATCTTCGTTGATAATGCGAGGGTGGGGTGATCAAGAGAGAGGTTACAAACAGGTACAGCGTTTATTCAATGAAACATTCAGAGTTGAAGAAAACAACCCTATTTCAAAAAGTACCGTAATTCGTACAATTAGACGTTTTGAAGAGACAGGTGGTATTAAAGATCCTCCTATATCAGGTAGATCCAAATCATCGTCTAATGATGAAAAGAGCTTAGACGTATTACAATCATTTATTGAGGACCCCCATTGCAGCATCAGACGTTGTGCACAACAGCATGAAATGGGAGCTGCATCTGTGCACAAAATTTTGAAACTCAACAAATGGCATCCTTTCAAATTAAAGTTGGTACAGGAATTATCTGAAGATGATTTTGATAGAAGGGTAGAGTTTTGTGATGTAATGATGCAAATGATATCTGATGATCCTTTGCTCCTCAATAACATTGTTTTCTCTGATGAAGCCACGTTTGAGTTAAGCGGAACAGTGAACAGACATAATTGTCGATACTGGAGTAACATCAATCCACATTGGATGAGAGCGGACCACACGCAACATCCTGAAAAAGTAAATGTTTGGGCTGGCATATTTAATGGAAGAGTACTTGGCCCTTTCTTTATTGAAGGTAATTTAAATGCTGCAATGTATGAAAACATGCTTCGAGACCAAATTATACCTGCTATACGGAATTTAACGGGTGGAAATCTGGACGAAATTTACTTCCAACAGGATGGTGCTCCTGCACACTACGGTATTCATGTTCGCCGATATTTAGATGCAACATTTCATGATAGATGGATTGGGCGGAGAGGTACAATTGAATGGCCACCTCGGTCCCCAGACCTAACGCCTCTTGATTACTTCCTTTGGGGATACTTGAAGGATAAAGTTTATGTTATAAAACCACGTGACTTGGATGAATTACGCCAAAGAATCACTGATGAAATAGACTTGACACCTCAGCAAATCTTGCGAAATGTTGTTGCAGCCTTTTACAATCGGTTAGCACATTGCCAAACTGTTAATGGGCAACAATTTGAACAGTTGTTGTAAAAAGTTCCTGTCAACGACATTTTAAAAAAATTCAGTTTGGGCGAATAGTCCACTGTCTTGATTTAGTTAGCTGGGCCGCCGATAGTCCTGCCTTAGCTGACTGGGCCGCTAGTGTTCTTGTCTTAGTAGGCTGGGCCGCCGATGGTCTTGCCTTAGTTGGCTGGATCACCCATGATGTTACCTTAATTAGTTGTACCTCCCGTGCCTAAGCAATAAGGCTCATTTTGATTAGACATTTTTTTATTTATCATTTTCTCCCCCGAGGTATGTAGTTATTGGGCCTAAGGCTTATTTTGATTAGAAATTTTTTTATTTATCATTTTCCCCCCCGAGGTATGTAGTTGTTGGGCCTAAGGCTTATTTTGATTAGACATTTTTTTATTTATCATTTTCTCGCCCGAGTTATGTGGTTGTCTGGCCTAAGGCTTATTTTACGCCAGTGTCAATTACACCTTCTACAATCCTAATGCAGAATTTAGCGCTGGTGCAAAATGGAGAATTACAACTAGGAGGCTTAATTTGGAAAACTAAAGTTAACCTTCAAATGACCTTGAAAATCAAGGGCAATGTCAATTTAACGCCACCATAAAGTTTGTCTTGCAAAATCAAATTACTTTAGTATTGGTCAGATACACCCAAAGTTCTTAATAATCGGGATTTCTTGGCTTTCTGCTACTAAATAATCATTTAACCACTAAATGACCTCTGTAGGTCATTTTGAGCCATAACGTGGATACATATCCAGATGTAAAATTTTGTGCTCTTTCAGAATCTGAAATAAAAAATAGGGGTCCCTATTTAAAAAACTGAAGATGACCTTTAAATGACCTTGAAAATGATAACCAATAACAAATCCAAGGTCATCATTTAGTTCAACCTTCAAAACTTAACAACTTTTGTATTTAACATTTTTTTCCAAAATGCTTACTTTATGTTATAAGTGGGGGGTCCGGAACATTTCGAACACCCTGTATATATTAATTGAACCGGTTGCTGAACACTTTCGAGTTACGAGACGCCACCTACTGTTTTTGTTTTGTCGAATACCTTCCTTAAGTGGTCGGCTTCGTAGTTGGGAACAAGGTTTCAAATAAAAGATCTTGACCCCTTTTGATGAGAAAGAAGTCGTTTATTGGTCGTGAGGGGAAAAGCCATTGAGGCAGAAAAAACCCTCGATTATTGATATAATGCGCGTCAGCGCGCGTGCGCCGGCGCTAATCCGGGCGGTCCTGATGGACCTGGTGCCGATCAGTCGGCGACGCGGAGATGGCCAGATCTCCGCGTGTGGTAATATGAGTGTTTGTTTCTTATAGTGGATGAATGATTAGCGTCGTGAAAATGGCGGGCGAAGACGAAAATACCGAGAAAAAAAGAGCGTCGATATTGATAATCCTTTTGGATCAACGCGCGACGTGATATGAATTTTATTCGCGACCTCCGACTTCCTATTATCGATCGCCCTCGCCTTCACATATTTTATCGATCGTCTTTTTAGCGGCTAATTCAGACCCGTGAAGTGTCGACAAATGAATGTGCGCGCGAATGTGTGGACGCCTCGATTTTCGTCTTCGACCGTAACAAGCTTATTGCTCATGCGCAAATAATCGAACGCTAAAACAGTTTTGAATGATTTAAAGCTATCTAAGACTGCAGTGCGTCTCCAACAACTGACGATCATTGTATAGGTTATGTACCGATACGCATTTTACATCCCGATTTATAAAACTTACTCATGTTTTTTGTAATATTTACTGGGGTAAATTACATTTTTTATTAAATCCTTTGTAATTTTACTAAATAATATATTAAAATTTCTACAATATTGGAACTATTTTTACAAATAATAAGTTTTCTCAAAATTGTATGTATATTATACTAAAATTTGTAGTAAAATTTGAACAGCATTATGGAAATTTAATAACTTACAATTTTTACTACGCTAATTAGTAAAATTTGACGAAGATTTTGAATATTTTTGAACGAAATAACAAAATTTAAAATATTTAAATTAATTTTTCTTAAAACTAAACAAAAGGTCGAGTAGGTCTCCCTTTTCATTGGGAAAATTTTTATTTTTGCTAAAGCTTTTTTCTCATTGTATACAGGGTGTACCAAAACTGCGCACTTTATTTTTGAGGGTAGAAAGAGGGTGAAATTTGGTGTCGAAAGTTCTTCTTCAACTTTTCTGAAAAATGCGCCCCCATCAAGTTATTTAACATTGAATTTGACCAATCGCAGCGTTGCTCCGGCCACCAGACCAGTGATTCTCAACTCAATCTTTTTCTAATGTTAAAAATAATCGTAACTGAATAAAAGAAAGTAATATAAAATAAAATATAATAAAATAATTTAGTAATTATTAATAGTAAAGATGAATAATTATTTATTATTTATTATTAATGTTTTTTTATTTTTGATTATTATTTAATGTTATTTAAACGTCAGGCTGACGGTTGCGATAAAATTCAGGCGGAGGTACAGACGCAGGTCGATTACGTTATGTTTATTTAATTATTCGCCTCGTGCGTGCCGGGAAATTTGGCGCGCGCTCGGTCGACCGAGCGGGCGTGTGCACACACTGGGATGCCAGACATAATCATTTCACGAATCTGACAATTCGTGAGCTAAGAATCATGGTTCTGTCTTTCAGTGATTACACGGATATGTACTTGATTTACGGTGAATGTCGGGGCAACGGAAATGAGGCCTCTCGCATCTATCGAGAGCGTTATCCGAATCGATTGGATCATCCATTACCTCAAGCGTTCTATCGGTTGGATAATCGTCTCCGCCAAACAGGACAATTGATGCCAGGAGGCGCCGGAGGAAGACCTCGAGATGTTCGTAATTTGCACGCGGAAGAGGAAATACTTCGCTGAGTAGAAGAGGATCCGACAACCAGCTGTCGTAGAGTTGCAAGAGCAATCGGCTGCTCAAATCATTTCTTATCATTTATTTAGAAACGTTTAGTTGATGATATTCATAATTTTATTTTAGTATCGCGTATGGGTTTTGCGCGCGTATTGAGCGTGGCTATGTGGAGTTGCAACGAGCGTACTGAGCTTGTTTGTGAGTAGTTCCTCTGGACGTATTGAGTCTAGAGGAAATCGGAATACCTCCTCCTACCCCATAGGAAAACCCGATTGTTACAAAAAAAAAAATACAAAAAAAAAAAAAACGCTTTCTTAAAACAGTCATATTGGTGATATCCCTTAACAAAACCCAAGAAAATGTGGCGTCGGCACTACTGCTTTTTCCACATTGGCAGACAAAAACATCGCGTTGCGGTCCCGTCTTCCATTCATCGCAGTCCATTTCTTTCCTTATATACGTTTCATGCATAAATTAAAAATCGATAGATGCGCAGGATCTCTCATCAATATTAACTTCAAGTCGAACTAGCGCTCGAGGTTTAACGTGGTGCGACACGAAACAGATGCGTGAGATGCAAGTATTGAGAGCCACTGCCACTGCTCAAACATTACACAACCGACATCAATCGTGTCATGGTTCTCAACTAGTGTAGTATATCGGAGGTACACATACTCCCATTACTCCGGGAATCCAAAATTTTATTGCCTTAGCAGATGGTCGGTGTAATAGTTTTCTGTATTACTGACCGATACTTAGACCAATAACTATACGTTGATTACTCTGCAGTAAAATTCTGCACTTCTACTTCAAATCGACTGCAGATTGCAGCCAACTTATCCTTGGTATAACACTTAAAAATTTGAATGATGTTCAAACAACAGATAATCTTTTTTTTACTATTATATGAGTTGGTCGGGTGTAAGTGCAAAATCTTACACTGAGAAAAAAATCTAGTTAAAACAGAAGAAATTCTGTTGATTCAACAGACTCAGCGACATGACCAGTGAACAGTGGTATACAGGTCGTCTCATTTTAATCTATCACTCCGAATAATTTTGCAGGATGATCTCCAATTGAAAAACTTACAATACAAAAGTTATAGGGGGTGAAGGGGGTTATGTAAAAGTATCAGTGACCTTAACCTTGATAACATTTTTCAAGGTCATTTGGAAATCAAAATAATTTTTTTAAATAGGAACCCCTAATTTTGACTTCAGATTCTGAAAGAGCAGGAAATTTTGCGTTCCGATATGTATGGATGTGAGGGGTCAGAGTGACCTCCATGGGTCAAAATCTCTGCTGAAAATGTAAAAATTAACATGGGAACCCTTAGACATTTTAATCGGTAACCTCGTATAACTTTGCAGTACGACCTCCGATTGAAAAATTTCCAAAATGATAGTTGTAAAGTTTTAATGGGAATGTATGGCAGTAGTCTTGGTTTATACCCAAAGGTCAAACTGAGGAGTCATTTGGAGGTCAACTTTTGAATTTCAAATAAAAACCCTAATTTTTTCATCCAGAAATTGAATAAGCAGAAAAGTGTACGTTTTATGAATGATTCTGAATGAAGGTAGCATTGTAGAATATACTAAAGTGAGAAGATAGGAGAAAGAAAGACTCACCTGATCTCGTGGAACCATTATCCTTTATTTTAATTGCTACTTTTCGGCGCTGTTTCTTTTTTAAAGGGAAACCCCAATTTTTCGCTCTTTAAGGGGAGGTCGTACCATCCTACATTACCGACCGCGATACGAAACGCTGTTTCCAACTTTTCTCTGTCATTTATTAGTGAAATAATGCACAAATTAAATTCGACTCAAAAAATTCATTGAAGAAGAGGGCTCAACTAAGATAATTGTAATACGGAGTCAAAAATCGTCGCTACCTTACTAGCAAATAAGCAATGGCGCTGCGATCGTTCAACTCAACATAGTTTTATGCCAAATTAAAAAATTTATTAATTTTATAATTTTTAACTCCGTATTACAATTATCTTAGTTGAGCCCTCTTCTTCAATGAATTTTTTGAGTGGAATTTAATTTGTGCATTATTTCACTAATAAATGACAGAGAAAAGTTGGAAACAGCGTTTCGTATCGCGGTCGGTAATGTAGGATGGTACGACCTCCCCTTAATATACTTCCATTCGCACCGTTGACATTAGCGTTATCCGATGTGCACCACGGGGAGGTTGTCAAATCGGATCTCCAAGAGAAACTTATTTTACGTTTTTAGAAAGCCACTGAACTAAAATATTCACTAGGACGAGGTATGACAATTGCGTTAATTTCGTCAAAAAGGCAGGAAAAGAATGAAACTTTTTAAAGCGCCTGCAAACAAGTGAAAGTTTCTCAAAGATGCTTTGGCAAAAATTAGCATCATCATTTGGAATCTTGAAAGTTACATCCAATTCTACCGATGTCCGCTATAACTGACAGTTTCAATACAATAATAAATAAAAGGTACCTAGAGTTTTCAACTTGATATTTTTAACCTTAAATCGACATAATGATCAACATTGCACTAGATGCCTCATCGTTCCCATGTTAATTTTTACATTTTCAGCAGAGATTTTGACTCATGGAGGTCACTCTGACCCCTCACATCGATACATATCGGAACGTAAAATTTCCTGCTCTTTCAGAATCTGAAGTCAAAAATAGGGGTTCCTATTTAAAAAAATTATTTTGATCTCCAAATGACCTTGAAAAACGTTATCAAGGTCATGGTCACTGATACTGTTACGTGACCCCCTTCGCCCCCTATAACTTTTGTATTGAAAGTTTTTCAATTGGAGATCATCCTGCAAAGTTATTCGGAGTGATAGATTAAAATGAGACGCCCTGTATACTGTTGTTTTAAAGGCACGACCGTTGCTTTTAAAGTGCGCCTTTCAATTCAACATTCATTCTAATGAAACACAAGATTTTTTCAAAATTAAAGAATAATTCTCAGAATCAGAAGAATTTGTGTAAGTTAATTTGAAAGTTATTTTATAGTTTGATGAATTTTTTAATACATCAAATTGCAAAAAATAACTTCTAAATCAACACAATTTCTGAGTGAGAGATATGAGCTCGTCCATGATCATTGTTACTCGATCGGTAATGTACCATAACCACGTGGGCCTCTCGTTTCGCTGCCGCGTATAGTGTACCTAATTTTTGCTTGGAGTATCCGCCTATGCAGGTGGCTCTTTATAACCACGTTTCCCGCACGCCGATGCAACTACTTAGCCGGTATTTCTAAAACATTTTACAATGGTTTTAAAATGTGATATGACGGATGCTTTACTAGACATGGGATTTCTAGATGTTGATCAAATATAAATACTTTTTCCCAAATGCATTTTTTACCATTCTTTAAATATATTTTGCATAAAGATATTGAATCAACCGACCGAGCATTAGCGAGGGAGGATAAACTGCTATATAGTTAATTATTATTTTAAACTTAAAATTTTATGCATATCACATATTCACTGCATGTGAGTTTGAGTTGCAATATTATTTTATTTCCTATACTAGATTCTTACTGCTTTAATTATTTTTTTAGGAAAGTATAATTTGTCAATAAACCGCCATATGGCGACTACTTTTCTGTACCCGCACGTGATCAGCATTCATGCTGGTCAGTATATAAGAAGAAAAAATCCAAACGTACATATGTAACTATCATGCGTGCGATTATATATATATATATATATATACAGGGTGATTCATTTTAATTGCCCCAGGTAAATATCTCGAAAAGTACGGGAGATGGAAAAAAAACGTTAAATGTAAAAGTTGTAGAGTTCAGAGGGGGAAATTGGTATTTAAAGTTTTTCTCAACCATGCTTTTTTCAAGATATTGGCCTACGAATTGTGTAGACAGCTGGATTTGACCTTGATGCGACTGCAGAGGTCAACTGGACCCCATGACATAACATCATGTTTGAATGTAAAATTTTCCGCTCTTTTAATTTCCGAGGTCAAAAGTTGGTGTTCCTATTTAAAAAAACTACTTTGACTTTGAAATGAACTTGAAACTTGACCCCAAGGTCATGGTCAAGGTCACCATTGGATTTCCCCCTCTGAACCCTACAACTTTTAAATTTAACGTTTTTTCCATCTCCCGTACTTTTCGAGATATTTGCCTGGGGCAATTAAAATGAATCACCCTATATATATATATATATATATATCTCCCTATATTATATAGTTATAAGGTCAAAACCCAAGATTATCCCCATCCTCCCCTCTCCTCCCCCCTCCTCAGTGATATTCCTCGACCCCTCCTCAAGAACATCCAAGAAAAGATAATAATGAAAATAAAATCAATTATATCGCTAAAGCAAATGGCTAAATGAAGTTTTGTATCGTATATACAGGTATCGAAAAGGTGAAAAATTATTTTCTAGAAATCGACTGAAAAATAAATAAATTCAATGATATCGGTAAAGTAAAAGAGTACATCAATGGGAAAAAAGTAACAATTGAAAAATGACTCAAAAAGTAAACAGATTTAATTGTATCGCTAAAGCAAAGGTGTATAAACAAACGGGAAGAAAATAAAAAATAGGAGGTTTGAATAACATAATAATAAAAATTATAAAGACATTTAATTGATTTATCTGATTATAATGAAATATTTGGAGCAAAAGAAGTTCTTGCATCAAGAAATTTTCGACATATGTTACTAATTGTTCCGTCTGGGAATCGAATTACTGAGAGTTATTGGGAATTTTAAAAAATAGGTACACTGCGATAGAATTTTAAATGTAAGTTATTAAAGAAAAATAAATAATTTCGGAAAATGATATCAAATTTAAATTTTGGCTTTTAAATGTAGCCAATGGCAATTTTTTATCAAACTGTGATCGATAAAGTAAAGTATCAAAAATCCCAAAATCAATTATACAAACGAAAATATTATAGATGAAATTTTTGGATACTTAAGGATATGAAAATCGACATTTTTATGAAAGTGTAATTTTAACTTCAAAATCGTATAACGATACAGTCTATGAAATATTTAATCATTGACATAGCAGAAAACGATAATAATGAGCATTTAGTAAATAAAATTAAAAAATGACGCAATTATCATGTTGCTGAAAATTTTAAATTGAAATAATAGTTTTAAAATAAAATAATGGTTATAAAAAATTATTTTCTGGAATTTGACTGAAAAAATAAATCTATTCAATTATATCGCTAAATCAATTGGGTAAATGAAGTTTCATATCGTATACAGGTAAAAAAATGAGAAAATGCAACAATTATTTTCTAGAATTCGCCTGTATCGCAAAATGGGGGGTGGACGAGCGGAGGGAGTAGGGGGGGGACGCCCCTAGTATATATATATATATATGTATATATATATATATATATGTATATATATATATATATATATATATATAACTGCAGTGCATAAAGCGTCTAAAGTAGATTTGTAAGCGTCTTTGTGACAGTGTGTGATACCAACATATAATACCAATGTAAGAAAACATCAAATGTGTTCCGCTTAAATATGCATAGTTTAAAAGAAGCCTTCATTAATTTCATCAGTTTCCAGCAATTAGGTTGCAGTCGGATACAGCGGCAGAAATGAAAGGCGTTAAAGTTCCGTGAATAAAAAAAAGCTTCAATTTCTTTTTATCGAGATTCGGAAATTTGATTAAATTACAATTACAAAACACTAAATCAAAGGTATAAGCTGTTGAATCAACACCATAGGATTTTAATTTAACATAACGTGGTTGTTCATTTCAAAATCAAAGTCTGTCAAATTGACAGAATATTCTGTTGCTTGCATTTATGGGTACGAATCTTTTGATCCAGCTAACTTTTTTCTCAGTGCAGTTCTGTACAGACGAAAAAAATGAAGAAGGCTATTGAAAATATCGATCGATAATACGGGAATATGTTACTATTACTCCAAGCAAAGGTCAAGCTCTTCTTCCCGAAGGAACTACGTCCCTAATTTTTCTACTTCATTTAAAATCACCGACCAATTGTTTTCTATGCTTCCGTTGTATTGCATTTGCATCTGAGATGTAAGAAGCCGTACCCTAGGCTACGAAGACGACGATCAGAGCATCATCCGCATCGCATCACATCTTTCAAGTTATGTAACTTATGCCGTTAATGGGGTACAAAAAATCTAAAAAAATTCCAGATAATGTCTTACTATTTTATCTATGTTTCGGATTTTTAAGATTCTTTGAAAAAAATCTCCATGAAAAAAAAATAGGAGAAAAAATATTTTTTGTGATTACGGTGACGCAGGTGGGGGGGGGGGAGAGGGGAGATAACATTCGCACTTATGATCTGTCAATGTAAACAGAAGAATCTATGGAGTAATTAAAAAAATCGATGAGGGGTTCATTTCTTCTATCATATCGACGAGTACGCTTTTTTTCATTATTTTAAAAACTGTGTTGATAAAATCTTTTTACGAGAAATAGAGGAAAAATACTTACCGATAACTGATCCAAAAAGACTACCATTCTTTCTTTGTTCTTTAATATAAATGGATTAACAACTTCCATGTACGGTTCTTTTCCACCAAATTCTACAAGATTAGCTAAGTTTTGCAAGCACTTTGCCACCATTATTAAGGAACTAAAATTAATTAAGCTAAATTAGAGTACATGTAAATAGCACATTTAAACAGGAAAATACTTGGTGATTAAAAAAACACTCGGGAAAATAGTACAATTGAGTAAGGGGTCAAATTCTAAGCATTTTTGGCCTTTTGGTATTTTGGACAATTTTGGATAATCATCGAGTTATTGTGAATTAAAAACTAAGATAATTATCCAATCAGAGTTCGAGCTAACGATGATCTCCACACGGCTCTCCTCGCGCGTCTGGTCTACCAGCACCAGCTCGAGCCATTTTGGTTAATTATCTTAGTTTTTAATTAACAATAACTTGATAATTACGCAAAATTGTGCAAAATGTCAAAAAGCCAAGAGCTTCGAATTTTACCCCTTACTCGATTGTACTATTTTCCCGAGTGTTTTTTTTTTTTATAATCACCGTATATAATAGAAGGACTTAGTATACCTAAAATTTCTTTTTTTTTTTTTTTTGTAAAATCATTTATAAAATGTAAATTATAAAGCAGCATAAATTTGGTCTAACATGTTATGTATATACATTAAATTCTTTATAAAATGAGCTTACATAAAAGTCTCAAATTATTTCATGTTACACCAAGTTTATTTTTAAAAAACACTTTCTGCCGTTTTTTAAAAAAATTGTTTTCACCATAACACAGCTTCCTCTAGAAGGAAGCAAAAACGTTTCTGATAGTAATTTAAAATAAATTATTGTAAACTTACTATAAACTTACCGAGTTGCTGCTGGTGATGGTGATTCCGTGATTAGATTAAAAGATTTGGGATTGAGAATTGCCGGGCACAACAAGCGTAGAAATATGAAACCGCTAACAACTCGTGTTCTAACTAATCTTTCTTGAGGCCATTTTGTAACTACTGATCTTTGTAAACAGCAACAAATGTATCTTAAACTTTTTGGACATGTATCTGGACTTGTAAAGATGCTTAAAGTGACTTCATCTAAAACCTGAAAGGATGTTTAATATTAATTTTTTAAATGTAGATAAAAAACGCTAATTTTTACGTCTTGTGACGCGAGGTACTGCAGTGTACCTTCGCGTCGTCGCGAGCCTGCGCGAGCGAGCGCGACAAGGTAAGGCTAGGCCGCGGCGTGCGGGAGCGGCAGCCATCTTAGAAGGTCGGGAGATTTTCTCGAGCCGTCGGAGACGACGGACGCGTGCGCGTGTGCGACCCGGTGCGATTGCGGAGCCGAGCGAGAGAAGGTCGACGACGACAGGCGAGCAAGGCGTGTAACAAGCGGACAGCCCAAGGATCGACGGCGGCTGCAGCAATTGTAAGTACCGCCCGACCATTGTATTGCGAGTGCGGACGTGTACGCGGCGAAGAGTCGAAGAGCGCCTCGACTCTGAGTCAAAGTATTGTGCGGTGAACTTGCGGGAACGATTCCCCCGTTCTCTCTCTCTCTCTCTCTCCGGTAGATTGCGATCGCGGACTCTCGTGCGGTGAGAGTCGCGACTCTCATGTGTGTATATGTGTGTACATATGGAGCAGGTAAGCGGCCTGCTCGTAAACACCACCGATCGCGGATCGCGAGGTCAGCCGGCAGATTCTCGGAGCGGCCGAGAATTTGTAGGAGCGCGCGCGTTTGCGTTCACGCGCGGCTCCGCTCGGCTATACTCGGGCGCGTTCGGAGCACTCGGCTCGCGCGCACGTTCTCTACTAACTTTCCCGGGTCGCGGGCAATTGTAATTTTGTTTACGGAGGCAATGAAGGCCTCCGACTTGCTCTTTACTTGTTCGTGTCGTTATTTCTAGTCCGCGGGTCTACTCGACACACCGTCCCTAACATAACCTCCCGGATAGCGCCACTCTTCCGTAGAGCTGGGTGGCCGGCATCAGCTGTCCAGGATCACGACAGCTACGTGAGCGCGGGGGCGCGCTCGCTTTCCTGTACGCGAGTACAATAAGCAAGAGTATAGGTGTACTCTCGCGTTGTATACGGGCCGCGGCGACGTGTGTTCTCCGTCGGGAGCTCGCGCGCACCCCGAGGTAAGACCTCGCGGGGCACTCGTGTGTGCCCCATTGCACCTGTTTCATAGAGAAAATCGCCTCCTCCACGAGATAAATAAATAGCAACGACCCCGTTACAGTCTAAAATAAGAATAAAAAATCAAGTTTTATAGAAAATTTTAATTTTCCTCTATATTAAAGAAAATTTAAATAAAATTAAAACCGGTATTTTATCTAATGGACTGGTTACGCTTCAAAATCACTAGCGCTTAAATTGATTGACTGTGCAATGCTAGATAGGGTTACCAGCAAATACATGTTCAATAGGAACTTTGCGGTAGAGATACACCAACACGTGAAGGAAAATCAGTTAAGTTATAACTGGTTTACTGACGAATCGAAGAACGAGAAAGGAGTAGGTGCGGCAGCGTGGTTGAAAGGGAACAGTAGAAAAATAACGCTCTCCCTGGAATCCTACGTTACGCTCTTGTGGAAAGGTGGACATACCGGAGGGTCTAATTGGCAAAGAGAAGGGATGTAAAATTAAAATGGGTTGCTCGTCATGCGGGTATTCGTGAAAACGAAAAGGCCGAAAGACTGGCAAAAAGAAGAGCGGTAGGGCTACAAGCAATTGCCGCTAAGAGACTCTGCCAAGCTGTGAGCTGGATAGTAAGAGTGCAAGCAGAATTGGATCAGAAATAAAGAACGAAGGAAATGGAAGGATTGCTAGGAATGTAGACAAGCCAGGGTGTTTATCGCGGAGTCCAGCAAAGTGGGTGGGCGAGCTAATGAATCTCCGTCAGAATTGGAGTAGTGGAGTGGTTGACTGGTCATTGTGACCTGTCATACTTCAAGAGTAGGGTAGCGAGGAAACCCTATTGTACCTTTTGTGTCGCTGCCCTAGATTACTGGGCGGGACACGCAGCTAGGGTGTATGATGAGTAGCTGCTCAAATCTAAGGATGTTTGCTCTTTGAGGCCTAGCAGATTTCTCAGTTTAATAGGCTACATAAGGAGGTAGATGTAGCCTATGCCAGTATGTCCCTGTAAAGGCACGCTGATGCGTTTCCGCTCTGACATTAACTATTGACTATCTGTCGACTAAATTGATCGACGAGGCACAAATTTTTAACATAAAAAATTATTTATGAAACTTTGTTTGAACAAAATGAAAATAAAATTCAAGTTTTTATACAAATCCATTTCTCATTTTTCGACAAAAAAATAGAAAAGAAAATAAACAATTAATATAGCGAATATTAAAAATCAGAAGCAAAACTGTTTGATTAATGACCATTTTAGAAAATTTGATTTGAAAATAAAGCTTCATAGTGATTAGCTATGTATAAAACAAATAAAATATCGAAAATGAAACATATTTAAAGATAGAGTATCAGAGTTGGAAATGCCGAATCGGATTAGTGAGCAGATGGATTAGGCGAGCAGATGGGTAAATTATCTCAAACCTTGATATCGAATCTATGACCTCCATTTAAGAGTATTCTGAAAAAACGGCGGAAAGATTAAATCTTAGAGTAGAAAAATTCAATAATGAAATACACATTTAAAAGTAAAACAAATAATTGGTCTTAGAAGAAAAACCACGTTAAAAATCCGCATTAAGGCCTATTGCTTATCTAATACTGCATAGATGACCGAAGATGTGGTTAGAGCTGGTGCATTATTATTTAAAACAGCTTTAATATTTTATTTTAAATACTAACTTGTAATAAAAATTCTGCATTACTGCACGCGTCTTCCGGTGAATCCATTTTAGAAGGATTTAATTCGCAACTCTGTTTACTTTCGATGAGCTTTATAATGGTATCTTGTAAAGCAGATTTCAGAAAAGCTGTACATACTGATTTCATATATAAATCCATAAGAGCAGTCGTCAAACTCGCTGCTCTAAATAATGTAGAAGTTTCATCTTCCTTATCTACCTGTAAACCATTAAAAGAACAAAATATAAACTTTATCAATTTCAGAAATTTATTGAATAAATTATAAAAATAATGGTACATACTTCAGCTTGGTTTAATGATCGTAAAAGCTCTGCCTCGCGTTTTTCATGCCTAAAATACATAAGAATATATTAGATTATGACCAGTGCATACATTATTCCTTTAAAATGTGATCGCGTCTGAGGACCTTCGGTTTTCTCTACTTATCGATCTCAGGTGAGATCGCATGCCAAAATCTCACAGTACTTTTAAAATTAAAGTTACACTGAACTGTAATTCCTTAAATATACATATTTCTTACTTTTAAGTGTACCTATTGGAGTCAAAATGTTGATGGTACAGCCATTTCCGACCATTTTAGTATTTTCAAATTTTTTAAAAATCTTCTCAAGTGACGTCCTACCTGAGATTTTTTATATCAACGCAGGAATCTAAGTGCATAAACTCTCTTTGATATCACATTATGCGACGCGTCATTATTTGACGCATATACCTGGCTTTCGAGTTCAAGGATCGACGGTACACACCTGAGATTCAGAACCCTGTTTAGGAAGCTTATGCCAGTAGGTCACTAGCCAAAATAGGGACTACAGACTAATAAACGCACATACATCGTATACGTACGAACAAAATCGTAAAGCTAAAATTGCTCTATCTCACTCATACCTCCAAAAGCAACATAACCTAAATTTCTGTTTATATTTGTTTTCTTTCTGAACTACTGAATCCTTCCGAAAATTTAAGGAAGTATGGTTAAGTATGTGATATAATGGCGAAAGCTAAGTGTCCCTGAGTATTATACCCGGGCAATCGAATGACAGCGAATAGAATTTGCGAGTCACAAATTATGAAACTTATAAATCTCCCTATATTATATAGTTATAAGATCAAAACCTAAGATTATCCTCATTTCCCCTCCTCTTTCTTATTTTTCTGTCCTCATTTTTTTCATTAATTTATGTTATAATTATCATTTTAATAATGTCTTTTCATATACAGGGTCATTCATTTTAATTGCCCTAGGCAAATATCTCGAAAAGTACGGGAGATGGAAGAAAACGTTAAATGAAAAAGTTGTAGGGTTCAGAGGGGGAAATCCAATGGTGACCTTGACCATGACCTTGGGGTCACGTTTCAAGGTCATTTCAAAGTCAAAGTAGTTTTTTTAAATAGGAACACCAACTTTTGACCTCGGAAATTAGAAGAGCGGCAAATTTTACATTCAAACATGATGTTATGTCATGGGGTCCAGTTGACCTCTGCAGTCGCATCAAGGTCAAATCAAGCTGTCTACACAATTCGTAGGCCAATATCTTGAAAAAAAGCCAGGTTGAGAAAAACTTTAAATACCAATTTCCCCCTCTGAACCCTACAACTTTTACATTTAACGTTTTTTTCCATCTCCCGTACTTTTCGAGATATTTGCCTGGGGCAATTAAAATGAATCACCCTGTATTTAAAAAATATTTTTGCTCCTCTTAAACTATCCTCCCCCCTCTTCCCCCCTCCTCAGTGATATTCCTCAACCCCTGCTCAAGAACATCCTCATTATTGAACCCCTCCTCAGCCCCTCCTCAATTTGTATGAAATTGTAATTTTAGCTCCAAAAAATGTGGATAAAAAATTTACAATAAATTTCTTAATCGTATAGCGATACAAAAAGACAATAATGAAAATATAATCAATTATATCGCTAAAGCAAATGGCGAAATGAAGTTTTGTATCATATACAGGTAAAAGAAAAGGTGAAAAATTATTTTCTAGAAGTCGACTCAAAAATAAATAAAGTCAATGATATCGGTAAAGTAAAAGAGTAGATTAAAGGGAAAAAAGTGAAAATTGAAAAATGACTCAAAAAGTAAACAGATTTAATTGTATGGCTAAAGCAAAGGTGTATAAACAAAGGGGGAAAGAAATAAAAAATAGGAGGTTTGAATAACATAATAATAAAAATTATAAAGACATTTTAAATGCTGTAGAAAAATGTTTAATTGATTTATCTGATTATAATAAAATATTTGGAGCAAAAGAAGTTCTTGCATCAAGAGATTTTCGACATATGTTACTAATTGTTCCGTCTGGGAATCGAATTACTGAGAGTTATTGGGAATTATAATAATTATTTATTCAACTTTTGTTTTTACATAATAATATACATTTCATATACTTATTCAAATGTTTAGTGTGTTGTGTATGTGTTTGTGAATCGTGTTTCGCGTTTTCTTACAAACTATTAACTTTTTAACTATAATAATAATCTGCATTCTCACGTCTTCTTCTCTCCTCCCCTCTTGCCTCATATCTCTCTTCTTTCTTTCCTCCGCTCAATCTCTCTTGTATTGATCTGCTCCTTTCTCTTGCATTGCTCCATTTCTCCTCCTCTCCTACTTTAAGATGCTCCTTCCTATCTTTACCTCCTCTCCTTGCACTTCCACCTGTAAGTTGACTCCCTTTCTTTTCATTTTTTCTTTATTTCTTGCGCTCTATTGCAAATCCTGTAACTTTCCTTTCTCTCCTCTATGCTGAGCCACTTGTCTACCACCATGTCCTCTTCTTCTTTTAGGTTTTTTCTCATCTCCCATACTTTTTCCTTCTCTTTCTCCTTTGCGAAAAACACTTTTGCTGCTTCTTTATTTTTTATTGCTTTCACTATTTTAATTTCACAATAACCAATTATTTTGCTTATCCATTTCTCCAAAGTTATCTTTCTATTTGCTTGCTTTCCTCTCTTCACTATAAGTACGCTCCTCTTCAATCGCATTACTTTCTCCTTTTCTTCTTTTATTCTCTTCTCTCCATCCATCTCTCCATTTCCTCCTCTCTCTTCTTTTTTTCCAATCTCTCTCTTTTCTCCTTACTTTCCATTTCATTTCTTTCATCCATTCTTCTTCGCACTCTCCCTCCTCCATAAACATTTCATCTCTTCTTCTATATCTTTGACACTCATTTCTTCCAATTCTTTTCTTATTTTTCCTAATCCATTTCCCTCCTCTTTCTTAGTCATCCTTTCATCTCTCTCTTTTTTCTCTCCTATTTTCTTCCAATTCTCCTCCTCCAAATCTTCAATTCTTTTTTCTAGTTCTTTGTTTATTTCTTCCACTTTCACTAATTTGCCTTCCACTCCTTTCAACCTTCTCCTCATTTCTCCCATTTCTCTAATCAGCTCTTCCATTCTTTTCTCCATTTCTCTCTGTTCTTTCTTTCTTTCTTTTCTCTTACTATTAATTTTCTCTCTACTCTCTGTTTACCTTGCGCTTCCCTATTGTCTCGTATCTATTTCTCTTATTAACTGCTTCTACATATTCTTATAATTTCTTATCTCTTTTTCTGTTTGCCTTATTCCATTACGTTCCGTCCTATTGTTCTCCTCCTTTTGCGTCTTCTGACCAGTCATTTTCTCTATCTAATTTCTTTCTTTTCCTTTTTTTTTTTTTTCTTTTTTTTTGTTCATGCTTTCCCTTTTTCTTTGTCATTCTTGCTCTTCTCTTTTCTTTTTCTCTTCTCTTATCCATATTATTTTCTTAAATCTCGCTATATTTTTCCTTACGTCTTGTATTTGTTCCTTCCAATTTTTTCCTGTCTCCTTTGTTTTGACGCAATCCTCCATAATATGTTTTATACTTTCCGGTTCTTTTTTACACATTCTGCATAACCTTTCTTCGTCCTTTTCCCAAATTTACATGCCTTTGTCTCGCTTCCCATCCTGAATCTTGCTGTTACCTCTAATCCATCTTTTGCTCTTCTCACTTCTTTTCTCTCATATACCTTTCTCTCTTCTCCTATTATCTCTTTCAGATTCCCAATATATCTTGATTTACTTATCCTTTCTCTCCAGATCGTTTTATTAACACTTCTTATCGTTTCTATTGCCTCTTCCTCCATATTTTCCTGTTCCTCTATTCTCTTTATCCATTCGATTCCTGACCATCCTAATTTCTCCATCATTTTCTTCTGTCCTTTTCTCTGCTTTTGTTCTTTAAATCCTCCCTTCTTTTCATATATTCTTTCTTTCTCAGTTCCCAGCATTCTCTTTCTATCGAGTTTTCTTCCTTTTTTGATATCTTTTTATCCCATCTTATAATTTTCTTTACCGCTTGCACCTCCATTTTGTCTCTTTCAGTGTCTAACATTAATACATATGATGGAGTTTGTCTATTCAACTTCGTTACCCATTTTATGTATTTTTCTTGTAGTCGTTCTATCTCCTTTTGTTCCTTCCATCCCCACATTTCTGCCCCGTACATAACTATCCCTCTTATCATTACATCGAAAAGTATCATTCTCATTTTCCAATTGTTTTTCAATTTTCTCTCCCCTATGCTCCACAGGCCTCCCATCATCGCATTTGCTCTTGCACATACTCTTTTTATCTGTTTATCTTCTTTATTGTTTTCTTTCATTTCGTATCCCAAATATGTGAAGCTCTTCACTTTCTCAATCTCTTTTCCTTTAATTTCGAAACTGCTGTTCTTTCTTCTTCCTCCTGCCTTTCTGAAGCACATTACTTTTGTATTTTCTGTATTTATTTCCATTCCTTTCTTCTCTATGTATCTTTTCAGTCTTTTTAACATCTTTCTCATGTAATCTTCATCTTCTGCAATCAAGGCTATGTCATCTGCGTATGATATATTCCTTATTCTTTTCCTTCCCAAGTTTGCTCCTGCTCCTTGCACTTTTTTCATTTCTTCCTCTAGATCTGACAACGCTATGTTGAAAAGTGTCGCGCTTAGTGGGCATCCTTGTCTTACTCCTTCCTTAATTTCAAATTCATCTATTATTTCCTCCTTGATCATTATTCTTGCTCTTGTTTTTTCATATATCTCTTTTATCTTGTCTATTAGGTTTCTGTCTATTTTTTTCTTTTCCATTACCTCCCATATTTTCTTTCTTTTAATCTTGTCGAAAGCGGCTTTCAGGTCTGCAAAGCAAACAAATATTTTTCCTTTCTCTTTTCTTATATTTCCTTCTATGATTTCATTTAATGCCATTATTGCTTCTATCGTCCCTTTTCCTTTCCTAAATCCAAATTGTGTATTTTCTAGTATATCCTTTTCCATAATTTCTTTCTCGAGCTTTTTCCTTAACCATTCTGCATATATCTTGTATCCTGTGTCCATTAATGTTATTCCTCTGTAATTCTTAACATCGTTTACATCTCCTTTCTTGTGTATCGGTTTAATTATTCCTACTTTCCATTCCTCTGGTATTTGTTTTCCTTCCCATATCTTTTTAATGCAGTTTGCTAATGCTTTCTCTGTTTCCAGTCCACCATATATCCAAGCCTCATTTTGTATTCCGTCTTCTCCTGCTGCTTTTTTCATTTTCAGTTCCCTTATTATTTCTCCTACCTGCATTCTTACTTCTTTCAGTTCTATTTTGCTTTCACTGTTTTTCGTTCTTTTCTCTTCCTCTGATTCTCTTTCTTCTTCTTCCTTTTCCCTTTTTTCTTCAATTACGTATTGTTCTCTGAAGTGTCTTTTCCAGTCTTTCTTCTTTATTTTTTCTTTGATCTTTTTTCTCTTTCTTTTACTGTAGTTTACCCCTTCCCAGAATTTTTTCATGCTTCTATCGTCCTGTATCTCTTTTAACCATCTCATATCTCTCTCTTCTTTCTTCCTCCTTATTAACTCCTTATATTCATTTCTTTTCTCATTTCTCGTTATTGTATCTATTCTTCCCTCCTTCGCTTCTTTTATAACCACCATCAGCTCTCTTCTTTTCCTTTACATTTTTCTTCCCACCATATTTCTTCCTTTTCTTGTCTCCTCCCCTTTCTCTTCCTTGTTAGTGCTTCTGTTAGTTTCTTTTTTATCTTTATCCACTCTTCCTCACCACCTAAACCTTCTATCCTTTTTTTATATTCCTCTCTTTCCTTTTCCCCCCCAGCATACATACTCTGTTCTCTCTTCCTCATTCTCTTCTTCTTCTTCATTATTATTTTTCCTTCCCCAACTTACATTTAGCATCATGTGGTCTGACTCATCCGTTTCTGTTACCTTCATCTTCATATCTCCACCTTCCTTAACTAGTACATAATCTATAACTGTCTCTCCTCTTGCTCCTATGTATGTAAAATCCCCTTCCTTATCTTTGTCATTGCATCCATTTAGAATCCCTAAGCTTATCTCGTCAATCCATTTTAACAGCTCTTTCCCCTCCTGATTTGTTTTATTATCTCTGCTTCTTCTTTCCTCTCTGTCAAATTCTTCGTTCCATACGCCCCATTTTGTCCCTGTTCTAGCATTAAAATTCCCTCCTATTATTACATTGTAATATTGTTCTTCTTCTATCCACTTTTTCATTATTTCCATGTTTTTCTCCTTCTCTTTGTTCATATACGCAACAATTATGAGCCATTTTTCTTTGCCTATTTCTAAACTTGCTCCTATTACTTCCCTCGATTCCTCTGTTTTCCATTTTTTAACCTTTATTTCTTCTGATTCTCTTATCGCTAGTATAATCCCTCCCCTCGCTCTCCCCTTTTTCTTTTCTTTGACGGCTTCTATACTTCTCCATTCGTGATTTTTCATTTCCACTTCCCATTTTTCTTTTCCTGTTTCCCATGTTTCAACCAATCCTATTACTTCTTTTTTTCTCATTTCTTCCCATGTTTCTCTTTTGCATTTTTTTGTCCCTGCCATGTTCCAATACAGCGCTTTCAGTTCTTTATTTTCCTTATTTTCATTCTTTTTGAAACCACTCTTGTTTTTTTCTGCTCCACACCCATTCTATCTTTTCCTCCCATATATTATTGTACCCTATTTTTTACCGTTTTTCCTTTGTTTCTTAGTTCTCTAGCTTTTTCTAATACTTTTTCCCTTGTTCTTCTCTCATTCCATGTCAAGTCATGATCAATGTAGATTCTCTGCTGCCCTAATTTCTTTTTATTCTTCATTATTAGGCTTTTTTCATCTTCGTTTCTGCAGCTTGCAATTATTTTTTTTTTGTTTCCTCCAATTTCTTTTATCTCTCTCAACTTGACTTTTGTTTCAATTTTTTCTTCTATCCATTTCTCAAGATTTTCTTTCTCCCACTTCCCTTCTAGTCCCGTTATTACTATATTATTCTTTATCTTTTGTTTTTCCATTTCCTCTATCATATCTTCTAATCTTTCTTCTCTTTCACTTTTTCTTCCTGTATTTCATTACTTCTTTCATTAGCTTTATTTGGTTTGTTCCCATCCTTCTTCCTTTCTTCTTTCCATTCATTATATTCCTCTTTCATCATCTCCCATTCTTCTCTCTGTTTGTCTAATTCTTCTCTCCATGCTCTTTTTTCTTCTTCGTTCTTTTTTTCCCTTTCTCTTTCTCTTTCATCCATTCTTTCAATCATTCTAATCCATTTCTTTTCCCAGTTTCTTTCTCTTTCTTTTTCTCTTTCCTCCCATCTCTTTTCCCAATTTCTTTCTCTTTCTTTCTCTCTTTCCTCCATTCTCTTTTCCCTCTCTTTTTCTCTTTCTTCTATCTTTTCTTCCATTTGCGCGAAATTTTCCTTCTGTGCCTAAGCGAACATGTTTACTAGCATGTCTAGCTCCTTCTTTGTTAATTTTGGGTCTTTTTCCCTTTTTTCCTCATTGTCCTCTTCTCTTTCATCCTCTTTAGGTGTCCTCTGTGTCTTTTCGCTTTTTTTAAAAACTTCTCCTTCATCTTTTCTTTTCATCTCTTCAGTCCTCTTTTTCGTTCTCTCGTCATCATCCAGTGGGCTCATTGCGTCTTTCCTCTTTTTTTTTTCTGTTAGGTTCCAGTTTGTTTCTCCTTCTTTCCCTTTCCTTGTTCTCCCTTTGGGTGTTTCAATCCAGTCCTCCTTGTCTGTCTTATACATTTTCTTCTCCCTCTTATCCTCCTTTTTCTCTCCTTTCTTCTCTCTATTCTTTTTCTTGTGTCTCGGCCTTAAACTTTTCTCCCGCCTAAACTATCTCCTTCCTTCTCTCTCTTTCTTAACCTTAAAACTCTTTCTATTTTTTCTTATTCCTTTCACCTCTCCTTCACGCAACAAATTCATATGTTTCTTACTCCATTTTTCTCTCTCTTCCCCCGCTCTGGTATTCTTACTCCTTTTCTCACTTTTTTCTCACCTTACTCCTCTTTTCTCCTCTTTTCGTTTCCTGATTCGCAAACACAACTTCACACTAATACCTTGTTTCTATTCTCCTATTGGGAATTATAAAAAATAGGTATACTGCGACAAAATTTTAAATGTATGTTATTAAAGAAAAATAAAAAAATTTCGGAAAATGATATCGAATTTAAATTTTAGCTTTTAAATGTAGCCAATGGCAATTTTTTACCAAACTATGATCGATAAAGTAAAGTAACAAAAAACCTAAAAACAATTATACAAACGAAAATATTATAGATGAAATTTTTGGATACTTAAAGATATGAAAAATCGACATTTTTATGAAAGCGCAATTTTAACTTCAAAATCGTATAACGATACAATGGTATACCGATACAGTCTATGTAATATTTAATCTTTGACATAGCAGAAAACGATAATAATGAGCATTTAGTAAATAAAATTAAAAAATGACGCAATTATCGTGTTGCTGAAAATTTTAAATTCAAATAATAGTTTTAAAATAAAATAATGCTTATAAAAAATTATTTTCTAGAATTCGTCTGTATCGCAAAATGGGGGGTGGACGAGCGGAGCGAGTAGGGGGGTATAACCCCCCTAGTAATTATATATACTGTGACGCGGGGTACTGCGGGGTACACTCGCGTCGTCGCGAGCTGGCGCGAGCGGGCGCGAGCGCGGCTGAGGTTAGGCTAAGCCGGCACGCGGGGGACAGATTGCCAGGTGGGCAATCTGGGGAGATTCTCTCGAGCCGTCGAGGACGACGGACGCGTGTGCGCGCGTGATCAGGATGCGACCCGGAGAGCGACTAGAAATCCCGAGGAGGCGAGCGTCGAGAGGCGAGCGTTCGAGGTAGCAGTCAAGGACGAGCCAAAGCTGCTACAATTGTAAATACCGCACGACTTTTGTAGCGAGTGCGGGCGCGTACCGGCGAAGAGTCGAGGAGCGCCTCGACTCTCGAGCGGAAACCTTAGTTCGTCGAACGCGGGGAACGTTTCCCCCGTTCTTTCTCTCTCTCCGTAGCTCGTGATCGCGGACTCTCGTGCGGCGGGAGTCGCGGCTCTCGTAGACGAGCCGCCGCGTAATTCGGCATTGAGACCTCGAGCACGGGCTTGAGGCCGAATTTGTTGTACATCGCGTGGAACGGGCAAGCGGCCCGTTCCCTCGTGTGCGTGCGTACGTGTGCGTACGCGTAGAGTAGGCAAGCGGCCTGCTCTCAGACGCAAACGTTTGTTTACGAGGAGCAAAGTCGTTGCTCCGCGTAAACACCACCGATCGCAGACCGCGCGATCGGCCGGCGAATTCTCGGTGCGGCCGAGAATTCGTAGGAGCGCGCGCGTTAGCGTTCACGCGCGGCTCCGCTCGGCTACACTTGGGCGCGTTCGGAGCATTCGGCTCGCGCGCCCGACATCTACTAACTTCTCCGGGGCGTGGACATTTGTTATTTCTTTTACGGAGGCAATAAAGGCCCCCGACTTGCTTTTTACTTGTTCGCGTCATTCTCTCGAGTAGTCCGTGGTACTACTCGACAAACCTTCCTCATCCCTAACCTCCCGGATACCGCCACTCTATCGTAGAGCTGGGCGGCCGGCATCAGCTGTCCAAGGGACGGACAGTACGCGAGCGCGAGGGACGCGCTCGCATCTAGCACGCGAGTACGAAAAGCGAGAGTACAGGCGTACTCTCGCGTTGTAGACGGGCCGCGGCGACGTGTGTTCGCCGTCGGATGCTCGCGCGCACCCCGAGGTAAGGACCTCGAGGGGCACTCGCACGTGCCCCATTGCACCCATCTTGCGGAGGAAGGTCTCCTCCGCGAGATAATAGGTCATAGGACAACCCCGTTACAATACACGAAAAAAATACTTGGTTAAAATTTCAAGATTTGAGCTTACTTTTTATACAAGATGTTAAAGTATAAATTTTTTCTTTTGAATAATATCGATTGGTCAATGTTAACTGATTAATAAATAGACAATATTAGAAAAAATCTCCAGTAAATGTCTATAAACGCTTGATAACATAACATTGCGTATATAGGTATAAGCATAAAAGAGTAGGTAAATGAAAGCGAGCAACCCTAACCCGCGCATCCCTAATTCTCGGGCACTCCTTGCTTATACAAGCCGAGCGGCTGGCCCGCTCGAGATCAGAAGTACAAGTGCACGAGCCCACAACACAGCAGTATTACTATCAGATAAGCTACGCACTTAAGGGACGTCATAATCTCGTTAGCCACCGCGGAGTCAGGAGAACCCAGCCGAACAGATTTGCTTTTTCACAGCCGACGCACTACTTCCTCCCGCACTAAACCGACTTCTCTATTTGTACCCTGACACCCAAAATAAAAAAAGGAACTTCATCTTTAATTGTCAGCGCATTTATTTAACTCAAGACCATCCAGTTCCCCAAATATTTATGCGTCTGTAATTGTTCATCAATTCTTAATTTTAGATTAATTATCGATAAAACCTCCTTAATTAATAGATAACGAGCATGCGCTGTGGTAGGCATATCGCAAGCAGCCTGCACATTGTTTTGCTTTCACACGGAGATCAAAGTTCAGGTAATAAATAATAATCAAAATTACTATGTTTTTATGGCTACTCAACTGTCGACCGTAATTAAACCTTTTCCTTTCCTCTTTACAAAAACTCTCCCTTTACATCTCCAATAAAAACCACATTTCCTTTTCCAAAATCTGCGTTCTCGTTAATCCTTAAAAAGCTCCTTCCTAACACGTTCCTCTAATAAACATCAAGAGACAATAAAATAATCCTACACGTCCGGAATTTTCCGCTAATCCGCACTCCTGCACTCCTGGAAACTTTCGCCTCTTCTGTCCCTTCGTTCCACCTTTTCGGCTTCTTAATTATTGTCCTTCGAGACAATATAAAAAAGCCCGACACAAACCCTCGATATCTCAGTACCGTCCTTGCACTTACTCGACACTCATCGCACAGCTGTCGCGCATATGCGTCGCGCCGACGTGATTCAAAACAAGGAGAAGCAACGAAGTGATCACCCAGTGTATATTCAATCAGTGAAAATGACGAGAAGCAACGCCGCTCAAATGCCAGATATTTTACGTGCACTCGCCAGCCACGTCAATCGCGTCGCCGTCCGGATCCCTCCATTTTGGCAGCACGACCCGGAGATGTGGAAGGCCAGTTTGCAACTGCAGGAATAACAACGGACGACACAAAATACTATTACATCGTGGGAAACTTGGAGCTGAAGGTCACACAGGACGTCCGAGACATTTTAGCAAATCCTCCGTCCAGCGATAAGTACAAAACATTAAAAAACGAATTGATCAAACGACTCAGCGCGACGAAGGAGCAAAAATTACGGCAGTTATTAGAACACGAGGAGACAGGCGACTGAAAATCTAAACAGTTTTTGCGCCATCTCTGGATTCTTCCGGCAGCGCAGTATCGGACGAAGTGTTAAAACCATTGTGGGTGTCGCGACTTCCGAGTCAGTCGCAGTACATTCTCGTGCCGCAGAACGATCTGTCACTCCACAAACTCGCAGAGATTGCAGATCGCCTCAAAGACGTCCCGACGGCTAGAAGTCGATTAAACAAGTTGCAGCAAAGCACGGAAGCTCTCGTCATGCGCACATTAATAGAACAGCTGACGTCGAGTTTCAACACAAAAATCTACGAAACGATAACGATGACGCGCCAAGAAATCGCCGCCATCTCACAGGAACATTACGGCAATTAGAGATCCCGCTCACGCTCGCGCTCCAGGAACGGCAGAAATTGGCAGCAGCGACCGAACGGACCGTGTTTTTAGCACTACCGATTCGGAATCGATGCGCGCAAGTGCGCGCAACCATGCTCCTTCAGCTAGGGAAACCACCAGGACTCTCGCTAATGGCGGCAAGCGATCACTGCCCGACTTCACGCCGCTTGTACGTAACCGACGTGGAAACAAAAACCCAATACCTCGTCGACACTGGCGCTGATGTCTCGCTGTACCCGCGCCAACGAATTCGTGGGCCGCGAGACAAAAGTGACTACGAAGTCTATGCAGCAAATAATTCAATCATCTCAACTTACGGAACCATTCCGGTTCCGTAAGTTGAAAAACCAATTATTGGAGTTGATTTTTTATATCACTATGGATTACTGGCCGACATTAGAAATAACAGATTAATCGACAGCACAACATTTTTAACTGTGTCCGAAAAACCAACAGACGAGGAGACAATAGTCAATGCATTATTCACAAAATACCCCAAAATTACGCGGCCCAAAGGATCAATATTAATCGATGATATAAAACATTCAACGAAGCATTATACCCGCACGACGCCTGGCCCCCCAATATCTTGTAAACCAAGGAGACTTGCGCCGGACAAATTGAGTGAGGCCAAACGCCAGTTCAACGAGATGATTCGCGCTGGTTTGGCCCGCCCATCAGAAAGCCCCTGCGATTCACCGTTGCATATGGTATAAAAGAAGAACAACGAATGGAGAATGTGCGGTGATTATCGGCCTCTCAATGCCCGTACCGTACACGATAATTATTCACCACCAAACATCGAAGACTCCACGCAAAATCTATACGGCAAGAAATTTTACTCGAAAATCGATTTTGTCAGCGCCTTTAATCAAATACCCGTGGCCGAGGAAGACATCGCTAAAACGGCTATTGCTACGCCCCTCGGTCTCATTGAAGTGCTGGTAATGACCTTTGGACTACGAAACGCAGGCCAAACGTTTCAAAGATTTGTCGACGATGAGTTCCGCGACCTCGACCCGAAATACCCCAATTCGAACTTCAAATCTATATTAATTAAATACATCGACGATTTTTTCCTCGCTTCGGACGACAAAGAACAGCATTTCCGCGACCTACAAACTTTATTTGAGTGGATTAAACGGCTCGGACTCGTCATCAATGCAGCTAAATGCGAATTCGGCGGCATTGTCAAGAGTCGACGAACTGGTACAAACTGTAAACATTGAGCGCCTAGCTTAGTCGCAACAAAATGACTAGGAGCTCCACGCCTACCTGCAAAGACCAGAAAGCGGGCTCGACCTTAAACAGGTCGAAATTCCAGGTACGCAATCCTCAGTGTATTGCAATATCTCCACGGCAAAAGCACGCCCTTTTCTCACCGCCCCTTTCGACGAATCGCTTTCGACGCACTCCACCAACTGTCGCACCCGGGGATCAAAGTTTCAGTAAAATTAATTACACAAAAGTATGTATGGCCGTCCATCAAATCAGACTGCACAAGATGGGCAAGAAGCTGCATTCCATGCCAAAAGTCTAAGATCTTACGCCACGTATCAGCACCCACTGGACTTTTCTCACAATCATCAGCTCGATTTGAGTATATACACATCGATATTGTCGGCCCGATGGTCACCTCCGATGGATACAAATACTGCTTGACCTGCATTGACCGTTTCACCCGATGGACGGAGACGTGGCCCATATCAAAGCGACGACGGTCGCACTCTCCTTACTCAGTGGCTGGATTACTGGATTTGGCACACCACTTAGGATAACCACCGATCAAGGTCGACAATTCGAATCACACCTATTTAAAGATTTGAATACATTATTAGGTACGACTCACATTCGAACAAGCGCCTATCATACCGCCGCCAATGGACTAGTGGAACGCCTCCACCACTAACTCAAGGATGAGATCAAAAGCCATGAAAACAATCACTGGACGAGGATTTTACCTGCAGTATTACGAGGTATTAGATCTGCTTGGCGCGAGGATCTTAGCGCGACTTCTACGGAACTAGTATATGGAGAAACCCTTCGCTTGCCCAGCGAATTCCTCGCACCGAGTAAACACAATCAACTCACATTGAGCGACTTTGTTACAGAACTCAAGAGGACAAAGAACAACAGCCGTACAAAGGGCCATATTGCGTCATAAAAAGACATGAACGGAATTTCATTATATCCATCAAAGGCAAGCAAGTCAATTACGATCCACATACTCAAACCAGCTTTTATAATACAGAAAAAAGACGAAGAAAATAAGCCATTCACACATTCACCCAATAATACACAGCAAGACCAGCGCACGACGAATCAGCAGCAGAATCTACAACCTCCACCGATAAACAGGCGACGCTCTACTAGAAAAATCAGATTCCGAGACCTATACGGCTTACCCATCAGCAGCATTTTTTTTTTTTTTTTTTTTGTGAGAATCTCCTGCAGCCTCATGGGCCTAGCAGTACCTGCCGACTCTTTATTTTTGCCTACTACCGAGCGAGGGGAGGACACAGCACTGACCCCCCCCCCCCCCCGCTTAGGTGTGATGGGAGGACACGGCTCTAACCCCACCTACCCTGTAGCCCAGCTTTTTCCCTCTACCTTCTCTGCCGGCAAATCTCCTCCTTCCGTCCCTAATCCCACTCCGCATTCGTCCAGGGTTATGCCTGTGGAACGGGGAAAACCTGTGGCCAAACCTATAACTAGGGTAAATGCCAATTAGGATAACCCGTTCCGGAGTAGGTCGGTATATTGAGAATGCTCAAATTAGATGCCCAAGTCACATTTCGTAGGCCTGAGCACTGAATTTGTCATTCTCATACCTCCCGCTCACTTTGTTGAGTGCGGAGAAAAATACCTAAGAGATCGAGGAAGCATCGCAAACTCCAGCGGGGTCACCCATCCAAGTAGTGTCCACGCCGAAAGTTGCTTAACTTTCCCGAACGCCCGAGGTGCATATCCACCAATCAGCCAAAGCGTTGGTCCATCAGCAGCAAATATATTTTCGATTAGATAACATTAATCATTGTAAAAATAAAAGCTTGTAAAAATATTTTTTTTGTGTAACAAAAACACTGGCAGGGGAGTACTGTGGCGACTCAACTGTCGCCTGCTACCTGAACCGCCGAGTGCAGCGCAACCGTAATTGAAGCTTTTCCTTTCCTCTTTACGAAAAAACTCTCCCTTTACATCTCCAATAAAAATCACATTTCCTTTTCCAAAATCTGCGTTCTCGTTAATCCTTAAAAAGCTCCTTCCTAACACGTTCCTCTAATAAACATCAAGAGACAATAAAATAATCCTACACGTCCGGAATTTTCCGCTAATCCGCACTCCCGCACTCCTGGAAACTTTCGCCTCTTTTGTCCCTCCGTTCCTCCTTCTCGGCTTCTTAATTATTGACCTTCGAGACAATATAAGAAGACCCGAAATAAACCCTCGATATCTCAGTACCATCCTTGCACTTACTCGACGCGCATCGCACCGCTGTCGCGCTCATTCTTACCTTAAGGGGATGCCTAACTTAATTTATGCGTTCTACTATACTGACGATTCTCTATGTTACTTACTAACCTCTAAGGCAAATTTGATTTTTGAAATAATTTTGAAACGGCTTTATTAATAGCATTTCTGATTGCACCAAAACAGTATTTATAATTCGTAGAATGTGCGTAGACTTCTTTTTTGGCTGATTACATTTCCAATTGAAAAATAAGTCAGTATTTTCAGCAATAGGAAATGAAATCAGCTAAAAAAGAAGTCTACGCACATTCTACGAATTATAAATAATATTTTGGTGCAATCAGAAATGCTATTAATAAAGCCGTTTCAAAATTATTTCAAAAATCAAATTTAGGTTAGATGCTATAGCAGAGAATATAGAGAATTATCGGTACAGTAGAGCGCGGAAATTATGTTCGGCATCCCCTTAAATATAATATCATCGCATTCTACCAACGACAAGTTTGAGGCCAGACTTGAATTCTAGCCAAAATTACTTTAAAATATAGTAATTTTTAAATACAGTTAAAATTAACATATATTTTACGAAAATTTACAATACAGCATAGTAATTTTTACTATGTCAGTACAGCAATTTTTACTATGCCAGTATAATTTTTAATAATTTTTCAAGAAGCGGGTTCGGGAAAAGAGAATTCTCTTGTATCCAAACTTGTATTTTTGTGTACACATGTATTTTTGCTTTCCTACACCTACATTAACTGATTTTATCAACGTGTGAATCATATATGTCCTAATTTACGCAACACATTAACGCAATCGCAAGTTCACAGTGTTGAGGACTACACTGTAAAAAATCCCATATGAAAATTACAAGTTGCGTTAGCGATTTTACGTAAGTACTAGTAATTTTACGCTGTGAATTAGAACACTAAGTGACGTAAAAATACAACGTGCTAGTATTTTTACGTTGACAGTAGCGATTTTAGTAACACGATTTTAAACTCCCTACAGTTAATGTATGTCGCATTATTACCCACATTCAGTGTCGTGGTTTTACTAGTATAATGACGGCGAAATTTACGTCGTTGCTAGTAAACTTACGTTCTAACAAGTAATAGTACAAGTACAATTGCAATTTTACTACCACAAAAAATCCCTTCGACCGCCCATACGTCAGGCTCTACTGCCGGGGCAAAGAACACAGGCCAAGAGTCATCTCTACGTAAAAGTTTGCTAAATTAAATGTGACATGTATTTTTCCGCGACGATGTTCCCCCAGGCAACGAGGACGCCGATCGACGTCACGCAATCGCGCCGTAATTACTTTATCCATTTTCTAACGCGATGTACGTTCCCCGTGGTTCCACGCCCTGCCCGTCACGATGATGCTCCAGCTGACAAACTTGGCGCGAAGGAGAGAGAGAGAGAGAGAGAGAGAGAGAGAGAGAGAGAGAGAGAGAGAGAGAGAGAGAGACGGCGCGAAGCCCAGCTGATCGGCCAGCGGCCCGCGCTGTACGCGCGAGAGACCGCTTCACGAGAATGTCGTTGCTTAGGCCCAGCCGCCCAAGCTTCCACATCACTGCTGAGGATATCGGTGGGCAGGAGACGCCCGGACGACGCAGCACTGCCGCCTCCAGCCCCGGACTCTGACCTAAACAAGACCCGGAGGCCGGGCAAACACGGCGCCCGCCTGTGTCGCAGCACCGACGACCACCATCACTCACGCACGGAGCAGAGAAGCATACGGCTACAACCAAAGGGCGCGTCAACATAAACATCGGCGTCGAAATCAGCAGCAGGCAAAGAGCGAAGAGCAGCACAGCGAGCACATGTCGCCGGTCGAGCGCGACACGTGCTAGACGAAGAAACTGCTCCGCGTAAACACAGCGCCTCCGCTATGCTCAAAATAATCGTCGGCCGTGTGGAATAGAAGGCGCCCGCGTCGCGACTGTATCGTTCTATAGGGCGATCGACGGCGCAATAATTAGGTTTGTCTAACTCTTTGACTAATTAGATCAATTAGAAAGAAATGAAAAATGTAACGACGTAAGAGTGAGTGAGAGGGAGAAGATCACCATGTTGGCGATCTCATTCGTTGCCTGGATCGCTCCCGGTGTGCACCCCCAGTTCAAGCTCCGAGTTTTCGTCGAGAAGAAGTCTGTCGAGTCGTTCTCGGTCGGTGCAGTCGAGGTCGTAGAAGTTATTGTCGAATCCAGAAGTTGTCGTAGTCGTCGGAGTCGTGAGAAAGCGGTCGAGAGGTCGACAGGAGGACGCCGGTGAGTGGGACAGTGCACGAGGCTGTGGGATAAACGAAGGTGTCGACGGAGTGTCACATAACGGGCATTACAGCCGTCGGGAGGCTGTATTTCGCGATCCGGGGCGCGAATCGGCGTGTGGAAGTTAAGTCGAAGTACAGACGAGAGTTTTGTCGTGACGACAAGCGAGGGCATAGTGCGCCAGACGCATGACGAAGCGAAGTGCATGCGAGGTACTTATTGCAGTTATACCTTTGTAAATAGCGTTGTTTTCGACCACCGGAAGAGGCCCAATAAATAGA
This sequence comes from Sycophila sp. Sp_5, assembly GCA_018906775.1. Lineage (NCBI taxonomy): Eukaryota > Metazoa > Arthropoda > Insecta > Hymenoptera > Eurytomidae > Sycophila > Sycophila sp. Sp_5. The sequence goes on from JACCID010000073.1 coordinate 208,520, forward strand.
TTTAATCATAGTTGTTATGTCGATTTATTGTGAGTGAGAGGGTCGTATGCATGTGTGAATGGTCTGGTTGCCGCGGATAGCCGAATCCTGTCGGCTATCTTGTCTAAGTCTCTACCCCTCTTAGCAGCTAGCCAGCGCAGCGGGAAGCAGCGCGGGGCGGTGTTTCAAATACCTGGCACCCGTTTATCAAGGAAAAACCTCCGGAAAAGTATTAATTGTTTGTCAACGATGCCCGGGGAGATATCGCGTCTTCGCGAGTAAACGCACCGTCACAGATAATTTAAATATTAAAAATTATATACAGGCTATTTATTATTTCATTAATTACTATTTAAAATATTCAACAACGATGTTCAATTAAATAAGACTGTATTTTAATAAAACTTTGGTTAGAAAATATTTGTTTTTCATTCTTAATTATGAAGTAAAGTTATTTTTATATGCAAATTGATTTAGATTTTACTAAATTATTCTTCACACAAATTGCCATTTATGTAATAAAATTACAAATTATCTAGCATTTGCATTTGTTGTAGTAATTTTAAAAATGACTCGCATTTTTACTACCACATACCTGGGCAAGTGCTGACATCTAAAAATACTTCATCGGGCGGTAATTATGCTTATACAGGTGGTACTTCTACTACTTTTGTGATTGTAAAATCGCATTTGTAATTGTATATTCCCTACAGCTAATGTAAGCCGCAGTATTACCCACATTAAGTGTAGTAATTTTACAACAGGATTTTTTGCAGAGTATCCAAGTGTCCTTATATACTAACTGAATACATGTCTGTCCACTTGCAATTGTACGATTAAATGGCGTTAAAAATATAACCTAAAAGCATCACAATGAAAAGAAAGCATGTTCGCGACCATTGTAAACTCGCCACGGATCGGAAGTGCAGGTCATGTGACATACTGCGACATCTGTATTTCACGACAGAGTAACTTAATTTTTACTATTCTGTACTGTAAAAATTGTGAGAACATATAATAATAATTCACAGCCTTGTCCTACACATGTAGCAATTATCCATGTAATTCAAGTGTGTCCCTCACTTACTAGAGAGTGTAGTAATTTTTCCTCGAACTTTTCTCACCGTGTACTGTTGTAAATCTTTCTCTAAAAAAGTAAAAATCTAAACAGTCGATGACTAACATACCTGAATATTCGCAACAAGCTGTTTGCTAAAGGGACTCGGTCTAGATGGCAGACGTCTGCTAAAGCTTTCACGACATGCAATTCTGGATCAAGTAATAATTGTTGCAATGGGCTGTATTCTTCAGGTGGCATTGCTAAATCGTGACGGTACCTATGAAACAGTAAAAATATATTTATTTATTCTTATCATATTTATTTATTCACAATAAGGAAGTATTTTGTAGCTGTAAAGTGCGATTTCCTAAAGCAACCATACTAAAACTGTAAAAACAAAAATGTTTTTATATTTTCTTTGATATTTCGTAGGCTCCTTAAAATTTAACTGATGGGTTTTTATGACGTTACCTCCTTATATCCCGAGTTTTATTGAATTCTGATCATTTATTCACATGCAGATAGAACTCCTTCAAATGAGTTTTTTCTTATACAAACAATGTTTAGGTGGCTTTGAGTTACTTTTATTAATTAAATAATTTTACCTTATTCGCAAGCGAAGAGCGCCCCAATCGCCAATTGGCGTCACGCCAGCAAAAGGATACCACTCGTCCATTTCTTCACCATTAACTAAACTTGATAGTTCTACTATCAATTCTGCAACTTCGGTATCTTTACTTCGTTTCCCTTTGTTGTATAAAGTCAAGGAGAAAGACATTACGTCCGGAGGCACATCTCTGCAACAAACAGATGTATAGAATTTTTAATAAAGTTAAAGTTTCTATAAGGTTTTTCACAACGCATTAAAGAGGGCTTCTATTAAATTTAATTTAATAAATTGAATTTTTTTACACCATTTAAGTACTATTAGTTTAAACAGAAAATGTATTTGAATATACAAAGCCTATCTTAAATTTATATATTATTTTTATTCTGTAAAGTACACGATCGTGAAAAATAAAAGTTATTAGAAAAGATTTTTCTCTAAATTAATCCTAAAATTTACATGATAGAAGCCTTAATTAGACAGAACAGACAAGAACAGTTAATTAATTCAAGAAGGTTATTCCAATATTATATTGGGTTATTGGGTTATTGTCCTTCTCTATCTACTTTTTTACACGGAGAGAAAAATTCGAGTAAAAAATAAAATAAAATTTAATCAAAATTGCTATAATGTCTAGGAGTCCAAGGATAAACTTCAATTCTAGGAAAAATTACTACAATGTATAGTAATTTTTAAGTAAAGTAAAAATTAACACATATTTTACGAAAATTTACAATACAGCCAGTATAACAATTTTTACTGTACTATTATAGCAATTTTCGCTATGTCAGTATAGTAATTTTTCATGAAACTGGTTAGGAAAAAGAGAATTCTTTTGTATCCTTTTTATTTATTCCTTCTGATCTTTCAATCTTGGAAACTTCAATAAAGATTTTGATATTTTGACATTTTTTATTTATTGTGTTATACTTTTTGGTGTATAATATCGCTTGCTTACACATGTATTTGCCTGCCTACACCTATACTAACTGATATTATCAACGTGTGAATTATATATGTCGTAATCTTACACAACACGTTAAAGCAATCGCAAGTTCGCAGTATCCAAATCGTCCTTATATACTAACTGAATACATGTCTGTCCACTTGAGATTATACGATTAAATGACGTTAAATTTAAAAATATAATCTAAAAACATCACAGTGAAAAGAAAACACAGTCAAAACCATTGTAACTTGCCGTGAATCGGAGGTGCAGATCATGTGACATTCACAACATCTGTATTTTCACTACAGAGTTACTTTTTTACTATTGTGTATTTAAATACTCGCGTGAACATATAATAATATTTCAGAGCTTTACATTGGACTATACTGTATACATATGACTATTGTAGGAAAACCTACCAGAAATTCAATTAAAGTTTCCAAAATTGTATATCATTTTCTACATCTATAATTCTTATTATACATTGTAGTAATTTTTACAGAATTAATTTAGTACTCTTTAATAACGGCTGTGTTAAAACTTTCAAAATATGTAGCAATTGTCCATGTAATTCGAGTTTGTCCCCTGCCTACTAGAGAGTACAGTGTTTTTTCCTTGAACTTTTCTCTCCGTGTATTGACGGAGTCGTAGGATTTCTGTCCTTGCCATTACTGTTTACATATGGCGGATCACCGTTTGATTGTCTTTATGGATTAATTTTATTGAATCCACGAGCCTCGAATTATTTGAATCTATGTAATTGCAGTTCCACAGCGTGCTGTGCGAGTTAAAATCTCCGACTAATAAAGTGTTATAATTTTCGTTTAAAATTAGATAAAATATACCTACCGATTTTAATGAGAAATAATTGTAATAATCAAATATAATTCTATTGGTGTAAAGTTAATTGTCACGTATGATCTTAAAGCGTTAATGATTTTTATGTGAATATATTATGTTTTGGAACATAGATAATTCATGAATGACTTCACTAAAATATAGAGTAGTCGTATATTACATAGGTTCTACATACTCTAAAATAAATTCTTCGTCCCAGATTGGATGATTTCCTGTTTTTATTTTTGTCCGAGCCACTTTTACATTGTTCAAAGATATTACTATAAATGGATTTGGAACAAGCTTGTATGGCAATCTATGAGCATCCAAAATATGCAACTGTAACGAACGCAGTTCGCGAAGTCGGGCTACTTTTGGCGCTCTTGTAAGTTGAGATACGCATAATGGTTTTAATGCATTAATCCAGTCATGCGCTGTTTCCGTATTTGGTGCAGCTAAGTAAGTTATTGTAGATAAACAGGGTAAAGCTCGCTCAACTAATTGGAAACAATGAGGACGATCAAAAACGCTTTCATGTACCTAAAAGTAAAAAATAATTTTTTATAATTGTAATTTACACGATATAACAAAAATTTATCCGGTAAGTTATATCACAGGATAAAGGGATAAATTGTAGCAATTTTTCCCTTTTCCTATTTTGTGATATAATCAATAGTTATAAAGTTATTATCAAACTAAAATTTTCATATTTATTCAATCAGTGGCCGAAAGCTTTTATCGGCTTCAATCAGCAGCCGCGTGGCAGTGTTCACTCTGGTAAGCCTCGCCCATCGAAGCTTGACTAAATCATTGCGTAACAATCCGGGTTTTCATAGGGTAGGATAGGATGGTTTTTCTATTTCAAATGTGGGCTCATAACGCTTACGTTTGCTATCAGTGAAATAAACTCATGTCACCTGTTTTGGATACGGGGACGCTCAGTTCGCGTCCACAACTCTTAAATGCTCAGTACGCCCCGTTTATCTCGAACGGAGGCTCAATACACTTCCCTTCGGCCGTAAAGTGAGATCGAATATGAATTAAATTTCATTAATCAACAAAAAGCAAGTATAAATATGAAAATACATAAAAAATAACACTCTTAGAAACGTCGGAACGTTGCTTAAACTAATACGACGCAGTTCTGCCGACGCTCCGATTCGCTCCATAAAAATATAAAAGAAAAATAAAATAAATTAATTAAATATTATGGATTACATAATTTCTGACTTAGATTTACTAACTATATATTTTACGAAATGCTCCGATCATTCCATATCACTTCTTGGGCTAACAAGCATCTGTCGCGGTACGTGAGTCTCACTTTTGCACTCAGCGCGAGCAAAATTCCCTTGCTATTATTGAACTCGACTCAGAGCGCCCAGGAAACTGAGCACTGACTGAGTTTCTTTTTAATACGTTAGCACCAATTTTCGGTTTCCATTCACGTTTTAAGATTATAATATTTTTTCTGTCTTTGGAAGCTTCTTGCTGTTTTAGCTTTGGCAAGATCCAGTGCTTCCGTCAATTTTTTTATTCTATAGAAAATCTTACCCCCCTTTCGTATCTTGCTCTAACGATTGGAGAGGTATTAAATCTCTGCCGAAATTAAGATATGCGTGGGAGTAACCTGTACACTCGCTATGTGAGGAATTAAATGCGAATGTAATTTGAGAACCCATTATGTACTGTTTAATCATTGTTTTCACATTACGGTTTGCTCTCTCGACTGTATTGCATTACGGTGAATATGGCGGTGCTAATCTATGCTTAATCTTAGCAGTTTCTAATAATTTTTATCGGGCTTCCGAACCAGTACAATATCTTTTCCAGCCTTTATTAATGAAGCTGCAGTTGCTTTTCTTACAAGACGTAGGCGAGACCGGGGCTAGTTGGCGCAATTTTTACATTTTATTTATTTTTTTTTAAGCTGTAAATTGAATGCGTAAAAACGTCGTACTATTTTAAAATAGAGTGCCCAGACAATACTTAACAATTTTTTTTAAAACGAGTAGAGCGATTAAAAAAATCTAGAATGAGTTTTTTAACTAATCGATTTTGAGTCAATCTGCCCCGCACACGGGGCAAGTTGGCTACTCAGGTGGGGCAAGTTGGCTAATAGTTAATTTAGACAAAAATTCCAATTTTTATCAACATATTTATATATTATTAACAATATAAACATTTTAATGATAAATTAACAAACATTTTTATCTGCATAATTGCAAAATAACTACAAATTTATAAAAATAAATTTGATTTTTTTCTAAAAATAAACATTTAATAGCATCATTGACTAGAGCAGTCATAACAAACAAAACGTTTTTTTTTATTAGTGCATTTCTCAAGTGCCCACCCTTTACAAGAGAGGCACTGAATCCACGAGTCTTTCGAAATGCTATCACAAAAAGCTTCTTCACAAACTAAATAAAAACTTTCCGATTCTGTGTTTTCAACACATTTTTTAACAGTTTCCATTTTTTTAGAGTCTTTTTTTAAAGTGGAAACATATGAAGATTTTCTTTTATTATTTTCTCGTTGCTTTTTTCTTTTAGCAATTTCATTTCTTACTTGAAAATCAGTTAATATAGCACTAGATACTTTCTTTCTTTGACTTTTGGTTATTCAAGCACTTGCTTTAAAAAATGGACTGATATTTTTAACGGGAGAGTTTGATATTAATGCTGGAGAAGATCTGCTCAATGTAGATGTTTTATTTTGTCCACTATGCATACTGCTGCTGTTTGGAGCACTTAAATCACGGTCATCAGTAGCAGATTCAGCAGATGGAAAAGATCTAGTGGTATTTGGAGCACTTGCATCACAATCAACATTGTTCGATTCGACAGGTAGAAGAAGCCTGTCTGTAGTATATCCTGCTGCGAAATCACATGCTTGAAATATATTTCTATTAAACGGAAAGATTCCTGTAGCTTTAAATCCCGCTTGGATATTATTTTGTGTTATAGGTAAAGGTAATGCTATTTTTACTATTCCCGGGATATTATAGATAGTCATAGTTTTTCCCGGGTTGTTAGTCATCCAACTATCACAAGCGCTATTCACATATTTTTTAAACGGGCCATAAACACTTCTATCGAGAGGTTGGAGCCGATGCGTGCAATGAGGCGGAAATGATAACATTGTAATACCATTGTTCCTTGCATAATCAATCTCATTGATTGATAAATACGACTGATGATTGTCAAGTAACAATAAAACAGGTTTTTCTTTCGAGCATTTTGTATGAATCACAAAGTGCTTTAAGAAAATACAAAAAATATCCTCATTCATCCAGCCCAAAGGGTTAGCACATCCAGCGCTTCCTACTGGACCATCTCTTATAAAATGATCGTGATATTTAACACGTGGAAAAATAAAAAGTGGCGGTACAGAATTTCCGGTTGCAGAAACAGCTAACATCATAGTAACCAAAGTGCCGCGTTCAGCTGAAGTAATTCTACCGACTTGTTTTAATCCCATACGTGTCACAATTTTGTTTGGTTTTTGAACTGTAGTTTCATCAGCATTCCAAATGTCACTAGCAGAAAATCGATTCCTATCACTCTTCTTAAATTATCGAATTTACATTGTTAGAATTAAATGCTGATGCTCTTGCGAAGCTAGTTGCTACCGGAGTTCGAATTGAAAGGCAAGAATGTCGTTTTAAAAAGAAAGTAAACTAATCAGTACCTGCCATTTTATTTTCTATCCAAGAAACTGGCAAGTTGAGATTAAAAGAATTAGCGTAATCATAAGCCAGTCTTCTTATTTCTTTCGGTGACAAGCCTAAATATATGTCTGAGGCTGTTTTAATATAATCTACAAGATGTTTTTCTTGTTCATCTGTGAATATCTACATTTAAAAATAAAAAAATGCTTAGAAATAGGTATATTAAATAACATATTTAAGTAAGTATTCTATACTATAAAATAAGTACTTGACTTTACAGTAAATAAATTTAACCCATTAAGTCCCAAACGCACAAAATTTTAACGTTGACTTTGATCGCGCACCATTTTAAAATAAATGAGGGACTTTGAACCCAAGGCACATAAACTTATGTTTTTGAGGTCGCTCTTTCGATTAACGGTGGCGAAAATTCCGAAAAATAACATTTAACCTATTATTTTTCAACAAATATAAAAAACAATGCACTTTGACTCGGATTTTTTTTTAAACCTAATTTCAACAATGTTCCGAATGTCTAGGCAACTTCTAATACAGATAAAAGGTGTTCCCGAGACTTGTACTTCAAAAATATATAGCGAAACATTTCGATATATAGCGTTATCCAATTCAAAATGGCGTCCGAACGCCAAATTTTTGTTTTAAACTTCACAAATTTTTTTCTCGAAAGCTATAGACTTTCAGGAGGTGGACGATTCAGAGAATCATGTTTTCAAAAGCATACAATAGAAAAAAATAGAAAAAAGCATAACAAGAATCTGAGAATCGATTCAGAGAATCATGTTTTTTTTTTTTTATTTATTTTTTAAAGAAAAAATAGCTAATCATTCGTATGATTCTTTTGAAAGCAAGGTTGACAATAATACGAGGAACACGTGTTACAAAATTTTCTAGTTCGTGTCTTGCAGGTTTCAATGCTACACTTTCTTGGCAAGAAATTTTTTTCTATTGTATGCTTTTGAAAACATGATTCTCTGAATCGTCCACCTCCTCGCGGTGAGAATCGGGCAACTTTATTATAAATAAAGGCAAAGGGACGTTTACGACAAAAAATTTTTTACAGAATTTTATCTCAAAAACTATAAACTTTTAAAAGATTTGGGAAAGAACAAAAATGTTTTAGAATTCATCAAAGAATGATCTCAATTCTTTTCAGATTTTTTAAGGACGTTTTTCGAAATTTCGATATTTTGACTTTGAATTAGTATCACGACATACATTTGGGGCAAGTTGGCGCAACTATTATTATAAGCCAACTGGCCCCACGAAAAATGCGCCTACTAGCTCCAAGGTTACAGTATAGCTTTAAAGATAATTTTTTCCGGTTTAAAAAATCTTACGAAAAAAATCTAAAATACAAAATGATAGCTAAAAGCAAGCTCTATAAGATTCTGTAACTTTTATTAATAAATAATAATTTTTTTTAAAACAAATGATTCTTTCTAAAAAATTTTGATTTTACAAATAGATTTTGATTTTACTAATTGATGTTTTGATTCTGAAATGCTTGACAATTATTCACAAGGCTACTTTAAAGGTTTACATACCAGTGGTGTTGTCAAATACAACTAATAGATGAAGATAATAGCTCTGCGCCTACTTACCTCTGTAGCCAACTAGCCCCGTTCTCCCCTATTTCGATCCATTTTGTGAATGTGTCTTGCATTGCGATCATTTGAATAAATCTGTTGCTGGACCTAGATAGTGGCCCGACGAAATCAATCGATTATGGTATCCCGTGGCTAGTTTGCACATGTTGCTTTCATTTGTCCTGCAGACGATTGTTGATTGACCTTACGTTGTTGACAAACGTCGCATGAATCGTCATCATTTTTTGCTTCCCGGAACATTCCAGGCCAATAAAATCTTTTCGCTAAGTGTTCTAAAGTTTTCGCTATGCCTAGGTGTCCTGCTGTTGGTATATCATGATTTCTTTTAGCACTCGATTTCTTTCGTCTTTTTGTACACATAACTTCCATTCTTCTTCTGATTCTATTTCGTTAAAGCCCAATGTGTAAATTATTTTTTTTAATAATCTTTCGTTTCTGATACAATAATCCGGGTATTCTTGCGGAATATCCGTCACTGATATAAGTATCTTCAGAAATCACTTCTCTTTTTCATTGTCTGAGGTATATATATTTTAATGGATCGTGAGATAATACATCAGCAACGTTATTTTCGGAGCCTTATACGATATATAATATCGAAATCGTATTGATCTAACTCCAAAGCCCAGCGTGCTAGTCATCCTGTCAGATTATCAATGTTATTTAACCATTTTAGCGCCTGGTGATGAGCCAGGACTGAGAATTGACATCCGTCAAGGTAGTCTCACATTTTCCAAATAGCCCATTTAACTGCTAAGCATTTAAGTTTAGTAATTGAACAGCGGCTAGCATAAGCTATAACTTTTTCATTTATTCTATCGTTTTGTGTCAGTACAGAACCTAATACTTTCATACATGCACCAATTTGAAAGATAAAAAGTTTTTAGAATATTGTTTTTAAGACAATTGCACAAAATTAAAAATTAGAAAAATAAAAAATACCACCTTCTTTTTCATGCAATTCTAAATCAATAATATTTTTAGTAATTTTTCGATTAGATGCATCCTTTTCGAGAAAAAAATTGAAGAGTTTAAAAATGTTTAAATATTAGCCAATTTTTTTCTCAGAAACTATGCGGTTAGTCAAAAAAATGCTAAAAACACTTTTGACTCTAAATTTTATGTTCTTTCAAAACCCGGTATCAGAAATAGAGTTTCCTATTTACAAAACAAAAGTTGACCTTCAAATGACCTTGAAATTTGAGATCAAGGTCAAAACTAATGGTACAAAAAGATGTCCCCCTCGATCCTGGACAACTTTCATCCGAACAACTTTTTGGTTTATGGCTTCATTTAGGAGTTATTAAACTGGTTTGATTAAAATAGCCCACCCTGTAAATCTATCTCCAAATTCGTCCACTATATGACCTAAATATTTCAATTCTTTCCTTGCAATATTGCATTAATCCCAATTTGATCGCAACCTTGGTTCTTTAAGCCGTTCAATACTATCTTTATCCATTTTAAATGTTCTTCGAATGTTTTTGATATTATTGTTATGTCGTCTAAATATACAAAAACATTTTCCGCTATAACTGGTGGGATTATTTTATTCATCAACCGTTGAAATGTTATTCCTGCTGCATGTAATCCGAAACGCAATGCGTTGAAGTCGAATAATTCCATGCCTAGTACTGTAAATGCTGTACCTTTTTTAGAATTATCATCATGTGCCACTTACCAATATCCATTTCTAAGATCAATAGTTGATAAAAAACGAACGCCTTGCAGCTGATCCAACATACAATTTATACAAGGCAACGGATGTGCATCCTTTGTTGACGCTGCATTAATATTCCTAAAATCCACACAAAATCGTAGTCTTCCGTCCTTCTTTTTTACTAATACAATCGGCGAACTCCATGGACTATGTGACGTTCAATGTGGCTATTTTCTTCTTTCTTCTCTTCAATTAATTTATTTAACTCCTTCAGTTCTTCTGTAAGTGACTTAATCCGTATACTATCACTAACTGTACAAATATCGCTGACTGTAAGTGACGGTAACAAATGTTTATTTCATAAAGAAAATTTAGTTTCCAAAGCGTTAACCAAATCTATTCTAATTAGCATGCTCTGAATCAATTCTGGAATAATAAAAAAATTTACAAAACGACTTTTTCAAATATTAATCCTTTCCTTCCATGAATCCTTATTTTAACAAAACTTCCATCGGCCATTGACGCCATACTATGAACTTTTTCTTTATTAATAAATAAATAAATACTTCCCGTATCGATCATAGCTTTGCATATAACGTCACCAATACTTACGTCTACAAACATTCTCAATTCTTCTTACTCGTTTACTCGTTCGCGCTTCTCGGTTCAGCTCGCATCTCATTTCCCGTTATATCATTAGGGTGACAATTACAATTTCAAACAACACCAACAAAATTTACGCCATATATTTTGACAATTACTCCTACACTAATCCTACACTGAGAAAAAAATCTGGTTCACTCAATAGAAAAAAAGCTGTAAATTGAAAACAGTGGAATATTTCATTGAATCCATACCAGGTTCCACCGTTGCAATGGCAAATCCATTGTTTCAATACCGAGGTTCATTATTTCAAGGTTAGGACTTTTGAATTTATCGATTTCATGTTAAAATAATAGTATTTATTTTATGTGACGAATTATACAGGGTGTCCAAAAAGTCTGGAAACACCCAAATAACTTTATAGGTGATTTATTTGTAAAAAATGTCAAGGTTATATTCGATGTAATTTTCGACAAGGAATTCAACGGCGACCTTAGATTTGACCTTGAAGATGTCCTTGACGTTTTTTTTAAGGTCAGAACAATTTTTTTTAATGGGAAGTACCATTTTTGACATCAGCAATGGAAAGAGCGGGAAATTTTACATTCAAAACCATTGAGGTCAATAATTTTCCATTTATCTTAAAGGTCATTTGGAGATTATTCAATTTTGAGGTCTCGCAGAAAAACTCGATTGAAGGAAATAGATCAAAGCTTACTTCAGCTGTTTTCTTCAATCACAAGTAGCGCTGACCTCAAACCTAACCTTGTTTGTATCCTTTAAGGTCAATCCAAGGTCAAAATTTGTTTCTTAAGTCCCCCTCATCTGATATCGGCAATTGAAAAAGGAGAAGTTTCCATAGCGTTACCCAGAAACAATTATTGATTATTACCATTTCAAGCTCTTCTATTGAATTCGTTCAAATAATTTTCCGCAGCAGTAGTGTACAATCTGAAAAAATATTTTACTGGTTTTTGAATTTTCATATTCTGATCAGCTTGCGTCTCTTGCAAAGAAAAGTGCAATGGACAAACTCACTGATAGAGAAAGAATAACGCTTCTCATGATGAGAGGTTGGGGTCCGGTGCAGCCATCTTATAAGGCTATAAGGGATCATTTCAATGCTACATTTAGGCCTAATAGGACTCTAATTTCATTAGCAACAGTTCAAAAAACTGTTATAAGGTTTGAAAATACCGGCACTATTAGTGACTAAATTAAGCGAATTTCCATCCCTACAAAGTAACACTGATACACAAACTGAACGAAGATGATTTCGACCGTCGCGTTGAATTTTGTGATGATATGATAGCTCGCATAGTTCAAAATCCTAACTTTCTATTTAACATAGTATTTTCAGATGAAGTTACATTTCAACTTGAAGCAAGTTTGAATAGGCATAATTGTAGATATTGGGCAGCTGATAATCCTTATTGGGCACGAGAAGCTAAATCACAATATTCACAAAAATTAAATGTCTAGGTTAGAATACTAAACGATAAAATTATAGGACCATTTTTTATTGATGGTAACTTGAATGCCCAAAATTATGAAGCTATGCTCCGCAATCAAATAGTTCCTGCAATAATGGAAATAACCGGAGAAAACTTCAATGGCACATGGTATCAACAGGATGGCGCAGCAGCTCATTATGCACGAACTGTTCGCGCTTACTTAGATGCGGTATTTGTTAATCGATGAATAGGACGAAGAGGCATTATTAAATGGCCAGCTAAATCAACCGATTTGACGCCTCTTGATTACTTCTATTGGAAGTATTTGAAAGATCCAGTGCACAAAACAAAACCCCAAAATTTGGATGAATTACGGCAAAGGATCATTGATGAATCAGCTCTCATCCTCGCTGAAATCATCAGAAGTGCTGTTGGTGTTTTTTACCTTTGATTAGGACAGTGTCAAGAAGTAAATGGGGAGCAGTTCGAGCATCTACGATAATCATAGTTGGAAATATCTATCCAATCACGTGAGAGGCAAGGGGACTCACGATAATAAAGTACCCCAAAGGGAACAGAAATTACTACGTCCACGCCGTTGTTCCTGGGTAACGCTAAAAGTAAAATCAAATGACCTTTCAGATCAATGGAAACTTATTGATCTCAATGGTTTTGAATGTAAAATTTTCCGCTCTTTCCATTGCTGATGTCAAAAATGGTGCTTCCCATTAAAAAAAATTGTCCTGACCTTAAAAAAAAACGTCAAGGTCATCTTCAAGGTCAAATCTAAGGTCGCCGTTGAATTCCTTGTCGAAAATTACATCGAATATGACCTTGACATTTTTTACAAATGAATCACCTGAAAAGTTATTTGGGTGTTTCCAGACTTTTTGGACACCCTGTATATTGTATAAATATACAGGGTGGACCAAAAGTACCGAACGGCAAAATAAATCGGCGGAATTGTATTATAAGAGAATAAGCTTAAAACAAAAGATATAGGATATTTTCTTGGCCATTCGACGGTGATAATGACCATGACCTAGACCATAATCTTGAATGTCATTTCAAGGTCAACTTTGTTCTTTCAAATGGGAACCCTTATTTTTGACACCGGATTCGGAAAGAGCATAAAACTTTGGATCAAAAGGGCTTTTAAAACTTTTTTGACTAAACGTACAGTTTCTGAGATAAAAATTCGCTAATATTTAAACATTTTTAAACTCTTCAATTTTTTTCTCGAAAAGGATGCATCTAATCGAAAAATTAATAAAAATATTATTGATTTAGAATTGTATGAAAAATATGGTGGTATTTTACATTTTTCTAATTTTAATAAACTGTCTTGGCCGCTGCGCTCCGGATTGCTGTTGCTGCTGCTGCTGTTGTTGCCCTGTCTGTGGCTGGAAATCCAGCTTAGACTGCGGCGCAGACGCGTATAACTGTTGGGAGCCACCTTGGGCTCCCGCAGTGCTCGTGATAGATGTTATCAGCACCTGCGCATATGATGGCGGAATGTAGCGAGCGTCCACCTCCATGTCGCGATCATACTTCCTTCCTATCCGCTGTAAATCCTGTAATTCCTCCTTCTAATTACCCGGCGCACCTGCCTGCGCTCCGGCATTGGCCTCCTTAGCGTCGAGACAACTAGCTTAAAGTTCGGCTCGACACCATGTAGGCGAACCGAAACGGCACTTTCCGTACGGAGATCGACCGACGCGGTCGATCACCCGAATTACTCTGACCTTTGTCTAATATTTTCAAGGAGCGTCCCCAAGTTCCCCCCCGCCTGCCTCATGTGTCACTCCTATCCTCGCACCTTCGTAGCGCGAGTCTTTAAATCGAGCCGTGATCAGGGATCGGCATTAATCATTACTTTGTTAATATTTTTGACTAAACTTAATATTACATTTGTAATGCATTAATGGTCAGCTCGAAATTTCATTACATTTGTAATGTATAATGGCCAGCTCGAAATTTCCCATTACTTTTGTAATGTTAATAGCCGAAAAAAAATTAATATTACATTTGTAATGGTCGAAAAAAATTATAATTACATTTGTAATGCATTAATGGTTAGCTTGAAATATCCGATTATTATTAAATAAATAAACAAATAAACAAATAAATAAATTAAATTGGTAATTAAATAGATAAATAAAAAAATAAACAAACAATAAAGACCAAGTGTGGGGTGGGCTGCCTTGTAGACGACGTCTCGACGTCCTGAGGGTGTTCCTGGATACCCCAGGACGACGGGACGTCGTCTACAAGGCAGCCCATCCCGCACTTGGTCATTGAGAAAAAAATCGGGCGCTGTTCCTGTAGACGATGTCCAAGTGTCCAGGAACACTCTCAGGATGAATTAATTTATTTAACTTATTTGTTTATTTATTTATTAAATTTATTTATTTATTTACTTATTTATTTATTAAATTTATTAAATTTATTTATTTGTTTACTTATTTATTTATTTATTTATTTATTTATTTATTTATTTATTTATTTATTTATTTATTTATTTATTTATTTATTTATTTATTTAATAGTAATCGGAAATTTCAAGCTAACCATTAATGCATTACAAATGTAATAGGAAATTTCGAACTGACCATTACACATTACAAAAGTAATAAAGTAATCGTAATTTTTAATTACAATTTTGCCGATTCCTGGCCGTGATAAAGTTTTGCTTCTATCGCTCTTAATTTCCACATTGCTTTTACTCACTTTTTTTCTGAGCTTTCCTTTTTCTACTGCGCTCTATTTTGTAATATTATACTACCTAAAACAAACATTTTTTATTTCATCTAGAAATTTCATTTTGGAGCATAATCCTTATAGGATATAATTTAGAAAACTTTATATTGCTTGAAATATTCAAATATTGAATACTTACCTTGATATAAAATTGTCTTCAATTTCGGGGTGCACTTTTCTTTACGTTAGAAATTTATATTTAACGTACTTTATTTACAAGTTCTTCGACAATTACTCCGACTAAAAGTTATGTTCCATTATACCAACATAGCTAACAATTTTTGTACATAAAACGAAACACTTTCTCAATTCTAATTAATAATACGGCATTAAAATCAAAATATTTATGCTCAATCAACATCTACCATACTTGATCTATCAGATTTGCTATACAGATATTATAGGTAAAAGATAGTTAATTAAAAAATTCGAATATTAAGCTCCGTCCTGTGTAACTTTCAGTTCACTTAATGCTTCTCTATAGGTGTTATCGACCTTATATTTATTAATTATTTTTTCACATAAAATATTTGTTAATAACACAATGTAACCTAGAGGATGATAGAATTTACTACTGCTATTTTTTAGCATAATTTTTCTGTATGTCAAATTAGTTTCCCATTTATTTATAATTAAATCTTTTTTTCATTTGTTCTACCACTAGTCATGTTTTGACATCGGTACTTTTACCTTATATATAGATATACTTCAAAATATTCGCATACATTTTACACGTAACAAAGCTATTGCTCGTGCACACAAGCGATACTTTTGTTACAATTGATTAGACAATTATAACAATTTTCAATGCACAATGACTCAACAATTATCTATCATATCGTAAAATGATAAAAGGTAAATATTCTTAAAATTTACCCCTCTATCCAGTGATACAATTTTCCGGAAATATTTTTTGAAAACTGTGTGTAGACTAAAGAAATATTATTGGATATGTACAGAAAAAGTTCTTACCTGGTACAAATATGCACAGCTTAAATCAATTAAACCTTTAGGTTTAGTTCTTTTTGGATTATCGTATAAATATAAATGCGTGTCACTACTATCGACAATGAGTACAAAATACAATGCTTTCCACTTTTTATTTTTTTCGGATTTCTTCTCCAAATAACCTTGCATTTTTGTGCCTTTATTTTTTTTAACACCTGATTGTTCACGGCATTCTCTCAATGTAGCATAAATTTTTTCCGCATGCTGAATTTCTTTGTTGACTCTTACGGTGCCATCTGGTTCCGTCACCATTGCTTGAACTAAAGTATGTCCTTCTACTATTTGTTCCTTTCGATATCTACGAAATTACAAAAACAATATTTTCTTAAATCATCTTCACAAAATGTAATTGCAATTAAAAATAAATACTACATATTACTTCAATCCACATGATAATATGTAGATGTTCAAATAACTTAAAAATACATAAATATTTTAATTTTTTTCTTAATCTTAAAGAAATTTATTTTAATTTAAAAAAAAATTCAAAAATATAAATTTCTTACCTGTTAATAACTGCATCGAGACATTCAAATGTTCTTCCACCCATTAGATATCGCACTCCTTTTTTCTCAATTCTAAATCTTTGAATTTGATTATTGATATGAAAGAAAAGAGAGTAATCTCCGGGGCTATTGTCTGATGGCCTCACCTACAAAAGTAGCAATAGTGGTACTAAATTGTTAATATAAATAAAAATAATGATTATTTTTAGTTCTTTATAAAACGATTGTTGTTTTTTAATACATATTTAGTTGTACAATAAACTCGCACTAAAATTAATTAAATGTAGTAAAAGAAGTATCTTCGAAAAATAAAGACATAAATTTGTTATGTTAGAGTATATTAAATAAAAGAGTGTTAATCCTTAAAAACAATTTGAGAGACTATACTAATCATATTTCAGATTGACGCTAGTATTGTAGTAGAGAAGATTATAGTCCGAGAAAAAGTCATGGCGCCCCTGTAACCCCTGTACCCCGTGAAGAAATCCCTTGCTCTATAGTAAAAGAAGAAAGAACTGTTAGAAATAAATCCCCCAAGCCAATTAATGAGAAGAAGGATAAAAGAAAGTGATTAGAGTAATTCGAAGTAAAGATGTTTATCAAGTGAAGGGAATTACGCTATAATTAAGGAAGATAAATTTAAGGATTCTGAGGAAAGAAACATGCAAATGTTCATTCCAAGGGAAACATGGGAAATATTAACCAAAAAAGCTCTTTACAGCGAAAGCAATAAAGATGAATAATCAGAAGGAACAAAGCTTAACCTAAGAAGTAAAGTTACCCGAAATCGAAAATAATTCTAAACTCCAATTAACTGACAAGATTGCATCTCAACCCTCAACAAAATTGCGCTTAACACCCCCATGAATATATAAGCCCCAAAGCAAACTCAGCTCAAGGGTTAAGCACACTCGTACTTTAAAATGGTATAAACTCAGCCGCCGAAGGCGCGAGTGAAGAAGAGAGTAAATCGTTAGGGGGCATGTGAAATCATCGCAACACGAAAATACTATTTGTTCGCGAGGATGCCAAAGAGCAGCAGCGAATACCCGAAAGGGATAAGCGAATAATTATTTATTTGTATTTGTTTACTTTAAAAAAAAGACAGGCAAAAAGAAAAAAAAAACAATTAAAGTGTGCGTAGGGTTTCGGACGTGGAGCTAAATTTTCGATGCGCGTGTTGCGACAAGGCAGTAAACCAAGAATAGTACATTTCTCACACGAGGTTAAAATTCTTTCCTCGCACAAGTATCGAACCATTTTTTTCTTCACAACTTGGTCCAGGTGCGATTTTACGCAAGCGAATTAAAGCCAACGTGCGAAAGTATCAAGAAAAGGACAATTTGGCACTCCGACTGCAGGCGATAGGAACGCAAGCGGGTACGTACTATCGATTTGAGAGCGTTTTTTGACAAGTAAAAATGTGAAATCGTTCAATTATATTATATTTTATGCAACTCCGCGTAAAGCAGTGCGTGAAATACTTTTATACGCACAGTTCGGCATTCTTATACTTCGTAAATCAGATCTTTACACTCTCGTTGCATAAAATATTGTTCGACACTTGTATCAGAAGTGATTTCTAGACTCGTGTGAATAAAGTGTCATAAAACGAACTTTTGTCGCCCAAGTCGAAGGCTCTCGAAAATAGTACATTACAGTACAAGAAGCGAAAGCTGAAGTTCCGCCACCGCTGAGGGCGCCGACTTCACGCCGTAGCGGGCCTTCAACGTTCGTCTCATGTACTGTATACTATTTTTCTTGATACACGGTCGAAAGTATATTTCGTTCGAATTTACATTTAAAAAAATTATTTTTTTTTAGCTTGAGTAATTTATTTCGATGCCCGCCCCGACATTTACGTCACGAGCGCAGCGAGTGCTGCTGGTCGAGGGGGGGGGGGCAACGAAAAAATCAAGAATATAATGTCATTACATAGAATGATAAAAAATAATAGACAATTATTTTTCCTTTTTTCATTCGAACTTTTACTAACAAAGATATAAATTATTCGTACTTGTTAAGGATTAATTATAGTGTATTTTCAATTTTTTATTAAAAAAAATAAACAAATTAATTAAAAAAAATTAATCCTGAATAGAAAAGCGTAACTTACTCTTAAACAATCGCCGTTAATATTTTTAAACATTTCTATGGAATTAAAAACATTAACTGGGCGAATTATGGTAAAGAAGAAAAAATAATTATCTATTACTTTTTATCATTCTATGTAATAAAATTACACTCCTGAATTTTTTTACTAACAAAGGTATGAGTGATTAATAACAGTGATGTAACTATGGCATACTATATCTATATTGTGCACAATTATGACGTCACTCAGATTTTTGAAAAGCGCTATATTCGCAAAATATAAACAAAACCTTCAAAACATTTATTTTAACAAAATCTGCAGTTGCCTAGCAACCAACTCAAAGACATGCGTGGCGAAGACTGCTATCAATGGCGAAAGCTCGTTTATATATATAATAAGTAAAAGAATATCTTTCGCCACCGAAATCAGTGGCAAAACTGCGTACTTTCGACCAGGGGATGAAGAAAAATTCTTTATTATACTCACCAAGAAACTTCCAGGACCAGCTTTGACTAACATGTCAACTGCTTCACTTTTCGTAACATTAGGGTGAAACCACGAAAATACAGTGTTAGGATCTATAGAATCATCTAAATCCTCTACTAATTCTCTGAATATTAAACCCTGTTCACCGGTTCTATGAGCAGTCACCCAAAGCCATCCATCACCCATATCATTGTGAACAAAGAATATGTCTCCTTTTTGAAAAGTTAATTCATCCGTATCAGGCATTTTTGTATACGGTAAAATAGCAACTATACGCTTTTTATCATTCACGGGTTCTGGTGGAGGTGTAGGATGTAATAATCTTTCCCTTTTTAATAAATCAGAACAGTGAGTATAATATGCTACTAAATCCATTAAACTGTTGAATTGACGTCCACCTAAAAAGAAAAATAAGTTAAGTATGGATTACTTTAATATTTATCTTACTTTTTATTTACATTTAATTAAGTTTTATTTATAAATTATTATATAATTTACCTATGTAGTAATCTCCGCATACCGCTGTTATTCTAAAATGATTAATTCCAGTTCTTCCTAAATAAGAAAGCACATAACTTCCAGGTTTTCTGTCACTTTCTCGTACTAAATAGCTTCCCATTTTACTAGCGTCCCAAAGTCGCTCTTCAGCAGTAAACCTATCTAATCTTCCGTGATACCATCTAAAAATCATAAATACGTTACATTGAGTGAAAAAATAAAAGCATATAGTCATAAAATTAAATAAATTATAATGACATTTTATAAAATGGCAAAAAATTACGTTCGCTACACGGGCCTAACTTTTTCGCACTCTTCTACACAACGCCTGTGTAAAGTGCAACTTTACACATTCTTAGCGATGACACGTGCGTAAAGTTACACTTTACACACTGGTGATGTCGACTCGTGCGGAAAAGTAACTTTACACCCTTGTAGCAAAAATAACTATTTTATAATTTGCCAATATATTCAATAACATTAATTTGAAGTTGGATTGTTTGTATTGAGTCTGTTTATTAGTATCCGAAGAAAAATCTAAGAACTTTTAATTTTTCCAAAACGTATTCAAAGAATAGCAAGAATAGCTAGATTTCGCAACTAACGAGTTGTAAATGATCAGTTTGTATATTTATGAATCACATACATGTAACCACTGACTGATAGATACAGAATAAAAGGGAGATTATATTCTGGACTGGTGAGTGACTTCTATACATTTACTATTAGAATATCAATATTTGTACAACCATTACGAAGCAAAAGCAAAGGGCGATCCCCCAGCGATAAACTAAAGCAGCGCATGAATACTGACGCAAGAAATGTGGACTCTCGAAAAATAGTTCCAAGAGTTGCATTACACCCGAAAAGTAACGCATCTTCCCCATTCCAATATGCGGTAATCGTATTTAAGGAAGTTCTATCCCAACTGTGATAGTTAAAGTAGATAGATAGATAGAATGTATTCTTTGTAGGCAAAAATAGAATATAAAATAAAATATGAAATACATAATAGTCACAGCATAAAATCACAGTATAAAATTACAATAAAATACAATAAAATTATAATAAAACTTTATCACAGTCATCAATCACATCGCACTATCACAGCATTTGTCAATAACCTACTAGAACAAAAGAGTAGAGTACACCGAAGTTATTATTTAACTCACTAAGTATGAGTGTAACATCTCGAAACAATGTATCATATTATTTTGCATTTTGATCATCTGAATTAAAGCAGCACACGTCGACATCTGACCGTAGCTTTACAGTGTTGTCGTATCTTATAGGTTATGATTGTAGAGGTAGAGTGACAAATTCTAAGACTTTATTGCTTTTTGGCATTTTGCGATTTAATGGATAATTATTGAGCTATTGTAAATTGAAAATTACGATGATTGACCAATCAGAGATCAGCCAAATGCCAGTGAGTGGAGCCTACTGGACCGGTTGACTGATTGGACAATCGTCGTTATTTTCAACTTACAATAGCTCGATCAAAATGTTCCCTCAGTCGGTAGAACGAAAAACTTGCGTAATTCGGTGCTCCGAGTACAAGTTCCACTCTCTCGAATATTATAAATATTATAACCTCTGCTAATGTTTACATATATTTTGTTCTTAAAACATAGTAAACCTATATTAACACGTTAAGTAAAATACAAAAAAAGGTTGCTAAATAATAAAAAATATGCATGTGAATAAATGGTTATGACATCAGCATTTTTACTAATTTTGATTAAAATTATTTTAGTTTTATATTTTTTTAACTTACTGATTTTCAGGTGGAGCTGTGAGGTTGGTATTATTCACTCTATCTTGCTCATCTATTTCTTGAATGTCATCGGGTAAATTTTCAAGAAATACGTCGAAGTCATTATCCACCATCAAAGATTCAACTTGCCCTCCATCTTCACTTCCAGTACTAGGTGAGTCTACTTTTTTATTTTCGAACTAAAATAAAAAATAGTATTTTAAGTGAAAGAATAATTAGTTACACTTTTAATTAGAATACTATGTAATTATATAGTTCCTCAGAGTGCCAATATTGCTTAATAAAAAAATAAATTTTAAATATTATTGTTTTATTTTTGTAAAAATCTACTGAATAAAGAAAAAGTACGTGATGTATCATTTTTTCGTTCTCGCTAATTCCGAATACTCGCCTAGAATCATTAACAAAGGTTTTTATCCGACCCATTACGCTGGTAAAAGATGACAGTTGTAAAACAAAGAATTAATGACATATTGAAAGAATACTAAAATTTTTAAGGTTCATAGTACGGGTCAGTTATCTAAAAAGAAAAATAAAGGTCAACTTTATTGATGTCCGTTTATTCATCTCTACAGTTGAGTCAAGGGGATTTATTATGTCCGTAAATATTTTGGATAATTAGAACTTTTAACCTTTAAATTAAATAATTTGAAATCCTACTACGCATCAAACCAAATGACATATATTATCAATAATTTAAGACCAGTCGATGGATGGAACCTCAGGTATGCTAAAGAAATATTGTTAAAGAAGCATGAATGTGCATAAAACTAGAGATTTCTGTCTAGCTTTCTTTAGTAAGATATATTTAATTTTTCAAAGAAAATCTGCTTCATAATTTTTTAAAGTATGTTTCTTGACGTTTGGTCGCGTGATTGGACATTTTTATCAGACAACTCTTTTTTAATACATTTTTTAAATTTATGTAACTGATTAAAAAATCTAACACAGACACACAACCACATCCTTTTCTCCCCATTCCAGAGATCCAAATATGTAGAGGCACACAACAGTCACTGCGCTCCCACTAAAACGCTTTAAAACATACATTTTTCTATTCGATATTTTAAATTGAAATTCTTTTTTAACAATAATTTCGAAATCCAAAATTACAGCCACTGATTTCCGACATTTTCAATTAGATACTCAGGAAACTTGGTAGGCAAGGTAGGTTGATGTTGTTTATAATAAATCTAAAATTAAGTTATAAAATTTCTATAATCAACGCACGAAAACGCTAGTAAATGTGGAAGTTTGTGCATTTTCTGGTACTAAAATTCTAAAACTTCAAAATACTCGAAGATTTTTAGGAATGTTTGAATAATTATTATTGTTATAAATGAATATACACAAAAGAATTGGTGTTTTTATGAATCCCATTCTTTATCGACGAAACTAGATCATGAACATATACCAAAATTTATTTATATTAGGGTTTTTGGAGTCGCTAATTATGAATATGGAGTCAGATTTTACAAATTCAAAATGACGGATCCAATATGGTAGACAAAAACTTTAACATTTCATGAAATTTTAATTAAATATTAATACATATGTTTTTGGGGTCGCTCATCACAAACTTGAAATCGGATTTTAAAAATTAAAGATGGCGGATAAAATATGGCCGACGGGAAATGTCATATTTTGAAAATTATATCAATTTAAAATTAAAAAAAAATTAAAAAGCAGAAAAAAAAAACAAAAAAAGAAATAAATCTCTGCCATAGCTGGTCCCAAGCCCGTGTATCAGCAGACAAGGGTGTTTCATAATGAGTTTCAAATTTGCCAATTGAAATAAGAAAATCTGAGTCAAACAACGTTGTAAAAAATTTTCTTAGCGCACATTTACTATATTCAACATTTTTCGTCGGCCATATTGGATCTATTGAATTTTCACAATCTGATTAGACATTCGTAATAAGCATCCCGAAATATACACGTATATATTTTTTAATTCACATTCAATAAAATAAAAAAAACAATCCGCCATATTGGATCCGCCATTCTGAATGTTCAAAATCTGACTAAATTTTTGTAATACGTGACCCCAAAAACCTTAAGATAGTATATTAGCACGGAAAATGAGATATAAACACGATGGCTGACTAGTGTTGATTTCTGAAGGGAGATATCGAAAATGGTAATAATTCAAAAAGGATTAGAAATCACTACACAGATCATTTGAAAATAAAAAAGAACGTTACAGACGAAAGAAGGAATAAATAGTTTTTCATTTACGACCATTTTATAGTTTAAAAATGAGCGGCTTTAAATGCTACTAGGTCTACTTATTCTTTTAACCTGAATGGTGCTTTCCAATTTGAAAAGAAAAAACATAAATATGGTGGTTTTCCCTGCTGAAAACGTATCTGTCGAATTTGACCTTTAAATGATTTTGATCCTGACGTGATGAGGTCTAGTCGATAGTCGATGTCAGAGCGGAAACGCACCCACGGCCCCTCGCGGGGACATGTAATTGATGCACATAGGCCAATCAGCCCATTGCGTTCGGTCTCCTCATCATTCATCCCTTATCAACCTTCCTATACAGGGTGATTCATTTTAATTGCCCCAGGCAAATATCTCGAAAAGTACGGGAGATGGAAAAAAACGTTAAATGTAAAAGTTGTAGGGTTCAGAGGGGGAAATTGGTATTTAAAGTTTTTCTCAACCTTGCTTTTTTCAAGATATTGGCCTACGAATTGTGTAGACAGCTTGATTTGACCTTGATGCAACTGCAGAGGTCAACTGGACCCTATGACATGACATCATGTTTGAATGTAAAATTTTCCGCTCTTTTAATTTCCGAGGTCAAAAGTTGGTGTTCTTATTTAAAAAAACTACTTTGACTTTGAAATGACCTTGAAACTTGACCCCAAGGTCATAGTCAAGGTCACTATTGGATTTCCCCCTATGAACCCTACAACTTTTACATTTAACGTTTTTTCCATCTCCCGTACTTTTCGAGATATTTGCCTGGGGCAATTAAAATGAATCACCCTGTATAATTTATTAGTCTGAGAAGTCTGTTTAGCCCCATAGGGCAGACGTCCCCAGGCTCGAGAATCCACTCCTCGCACACTCCCCGCCTTCCACCCATCAGCCTAGGGCAGTGACATAGGAGGTGCATGGGAGTTTCCTCTTCTCCCCCACAGAGTCTACAAATGTTCTCAGTGCCTAATCCTATCCTCTTTCTAAAGTGTAACAGATCGCAGGGACCCGTCAACCACTCCGCTACCTTCCTAATGTCTTTTTTGGGAAGATTTAACATCTCGCCCACCCACTTTTCCGGGACAGACTCTGCGATGAACGCTTTGGTGTGTCTGCAGTCCTGGTACCCTATCTATTTGTTGATCTGTTCCTTTCTAATCCAGGTCTGAACTCTGCTATCCAGTTCACAGCCTGGTAGAGCCACGGCGATTGCCCTGGCTGGTTTCAGACCCCAAGTTGCACCAAAGGCTCTTCAGCAAGCCCAGAAAGCAGCCGTAAAGTTCCTTTTCTTCTTTTCCAAATGTTTACCCCAGTGTGTCTTTGCAGTGATGCAAGTTAATTTGTATAAAAGGAATAGTAGTCCCCGCAATTTTTGCTGGAATCATTGATCCTTTTTTTTCCCTACTTAAGGGACGGCTCCCCCGGCCGCCGATGTCTGGGCGGGCTGCCCCGTCCTCTCCTCTATTCCTGCGCTTTCACCTTTGCCTTTGTGGAGAACAACGTGCGCTCTGCCCGTGCCACAGAAGGATCTAAATCCCAGCGCCCTCAGCGCCTCCACTTCAGACTCCTCTATGAGCAGGCGCACCGCCGTCTCCACAGAGCCTTTTGCATCATCCTTCGTCAACCAGGAGGTGACCACCCTCCGCTCCTGGACCCGCAGTGTGTCGTTCTGCTGGCCCATTCGTTTCAGGATCACCTGCACGGCGTGCTCACCTTCAACAAACATCGTCACCCTCTCCATTTTTTGGGGGGCGCTTTGCTCCACCACACGAAACTTGGCTCCCTCCCATGGAGTCTAACTTGGAGCGCTGCAGATCAGCTACTCCTTGTCTGCTGGGGTGGCACAGTGGAAAATCCTGCCACGCCCCCCCCCCCCCCGCAATCCTGTCCTTGAAGCAGGGGGATCGGCCCTAGATAATGTTGTCGATCGCTTTCTCTAGCGCTCTGACATCCATTTTCCCCTGCTCCTCCGTCAGGTGCACTTCCCGATACATCTCAGGAACGACCGCCAACTTAAGTTCCTTGGCTGTCGCCTGGCTGTAAGTAGCCCCTGTTCTTTCATTCATTTTTTTGACCTGTTGGGGGGGTAGATTCTCCTGAGGATCTTTCCCCCCGACTCCTTTTTAACGATTCCCTCGGTGCTTTGAGGACGACGGGAGTGTCAGCCGCCGAATCGGCAGGGCCTGGTGCTCCCGTTACCGGTGCATACTGGCCCGCCTGCTACCGCCTCTTCTGACGCCTCTTCCTCTCTGCGCTCGAGATCTTTCTCTTTTTGAGAAGCGCAGAGTCAGTCCTTGTAGCCGACGTCAACGGGATTTCGCTGCCCAAAGGACATTGGTCCCGGGTCCTAGGGGCCCTGTCCCTGTGGGAAGTACCTTTGAGCTAGGGAGCTCAGTGCGAGACGACACGGTGTACTCGCTTTCTTTGTTTGTGTGTGTATCCATGTTGTTTAGAATGAATGGTTTGGGTGGAGTGTTGGTGTGTTTGTAATGACGTGACGTGCCAACGAGCCCCGGCTGCACTGAGCATCAACCGACCCCCGCGACCTTTGGCATCTTAGCCCCGACCCGGCGCTGTGGCCTCGGAGGAGCCCCCCCCCCCCTCCCCGGTCCAGCATGGCCCTGTTCGGGTGGTACGCGGCAATACTAGGCCGAGGGGGATTATTCTCCAGATGATAGGGCAGCCGGTCCGGTCAGCTACACCATAACCTGGACCCCTGTGCTGTCTGGCAGCCTAGCCGTGTCGAACCTAGTTTTTCCCCTGTACCCTCAGCGTTGCGCCAAGACGCCTCCGCCTCTAGGCCGGCGGCAGCCTAACCCAGCGCAGCCAAGAGCCCACCCTCGTGTAAGTGTAAGTGTGTGTGATGTGTTTCGTGGGGCCCCACCCGACCACCACGAGGGTTGTTCCTCGGTCGCCTCGTAAGCCTCAGTCACATGCTAAGCCCCGTAAGCAGATCCAAGCACCCCTTGACCCGGGAACACGCCCTAAAAGCACTGTCTCCTGGCGCGTCCCTACAACCATACATCATAGTTACCATTCACACGAAGAGCCCGTTTTACGGGGATGCCGTCCCTTACACATACCTTTCAGACGGTGCAAGAGTAAGTGACCCAATGGTCTGACGAGGCTCAAGCCCTTCCACCAACTGATTGGGTCTAACTAACATTGGATTCTCCAAAAAAATAAGAATAAGGTACTGCGATCTTGAGATCAGACCGCATTTTTGTATGCCGGTTTAACCTTTTAACGCTAAAAATTCGCCTTCAAAACTTTGCAATTGTACGTAATAAAAGAACTTGTAGTTCTTTGACGCATTGTTACTTACACGTCGCTTTTTTTGAATAGATAGTATAAAAAAATAAAATATTTGAAAATTTTTCGCGATTCGTGCCGTCACGATTTTTTGAAAGGTTCGATCTCAGGGCTCAAATTTTATTATTAGCGTAATGTAATGATCAAAGAAAAAGGTTATGTGTTTATGTAGTGTGAGCGTTTAACATTAAAAAACATAAGATCCATTATGGAAATACTGGTCCTGGATACTTATGTACCAATCCACGTAATGGGTAAGGTTTTTCTCTCTCTCTTACTGCTTTATTATTGTTATTATTAATTTAATAATTATGTATGTATATTTTTTTAAGTATGATGTATACAGGCAAACCTGGTCCATCAATACTAAACTTTTCGAATCAATTATAAATTTAAAGGACAAGATAAAGGGTGATTTTTAAAGGGTATATTTATTTAAAAAGAAAAAGAATATAGTTTTAATATATATAAAAGATGGCCGAAGTTTTTAACTAACGTAAGAGAGAGAAGGAAATTTATTCTAAGTGTAATGCTTTTATAATAAATGCTAATACATATAGCCTAAGCGTAGTGCTTATAGGCTTTTTACAAGGAGGTTCATAGATAATCCAACGCTATCTTGTCCGCACCCTTGGAGCTCCTGGAAGCGAATGCTGATTTTTTCGTAATTCGCCGGGATTTATATACCCCGAAAGGGTATATAAATATATCCTTCTCTCTTTTATTTGTACAAATTTTGTATACAGAGTTTTCGCCGGCCGTCGCATGGCGGCGCTTCGCTTGAAGTTGTTTCGTATTCCTACGCGTGCCGGCCCGATAAACATCTCGGCGCGTGGTACGTGAACGCGGCCTTAAGTCTAGTGCCGATCGTCTCTCTCGCATATGTATACAAATATTTGTGACTATTAACCCTGTTTATTGATTTTTTGTGCGGGACCTCACAGCATCTTAATCTCAATAAGCAATAAATTGCCTTAATTCTATCATCGGTAAAACGGAATCCTTGTGCATCTAATTCGTAAGGTAGAAACTTAATTGTCGAAGAAAATAGAAACGCACGGTATATCATAAACTAAGAGTTCCATCTCCCTCTGAAACCCACCAGGTGTTGATACGACCCCACCTTACTTACGGTTATTTTATAATCGCCACATATCTGAATATCACCGTTCTTTCTAACTACATACATAATTGGTGTGGCCCACACCGAATTTTCTATAGGTTTTTATAAATTGTCTTTGCCTTTTCTTCGAGATCAATAACACATTTTTTCTTATTAAAGCTTCCTAATTTGTTTGTGAAAACTTCTGGAAATTCTTGTACTGTTTTTCTATTTCTACGATTTTGTTAATCTGAATGGAACCACTTTAAGATTCATTTTAAGTATTTTTAGTGCAGCCAAACATTTTCTAAATCTATTTAATATCTTTTCATTTCACTTCAATTCTAAGTACAGCTTCTCAAATCCCTTTCACCTAACAGCCTTTTTTTAATTTATTCACTAGGAACGCTCCATGCAAACTGATCAGTAATTTATAATTAGTAATATAGTGACGCTCCGATGATATTGGAGGTGCCGGATCTGGGTGGGAAGTGAGTTCCACAGACGAGCTCCTTGGACTTGGAATGTCCTGGCTCCAGTTTCCCCTAAGTATATTAAGTTCCTGCGGCTCACCTCTAGCAGAAGATCTGGGGACATGCGCAGAGAATAGACTCGCGAGATAGCTAGGCTCTCGCATCCGAATGATTTTATAAAGAAGCAGTGCTGTAAAGTACAGTCTGCGAGAGTCGACTCTGAGCCACCCCAGGCGTCTTCTGTAGGGCGAGATGTGATCTTCCCTCCTAACTCCGTAAACATATCTCACACATGAATTGCTCAACCTCTGGAGTCGGATTCTTTGCTCGTCGGCTGCGTCAGAGTACAAAACTGCGCAGTGGTCCATATGTGGTTGGACAAGTGAGTCAACTAATCTCTTTCGGAGTTCCTCGTTGGTGCAATCCCTAATAAACCGCAAACTATATAGGGCTGTGTTGATCTTTTTAGTAACGGAATCAATTTGCGGTTTCCACGTTAATTTGTTGTCCAGTACAACACCAAGACTAGTAACTGCTCTACTGAATGGGATAAACACTCCTTCTCTCAGCTCAACTCCTGGCAAAGACCTACTCTCTAGGTCCTCTTGGAACCAAAGAAGATAGCCTTAGTTTTGCCAGTGTTGAGCTTTAATCCACAGTGCAATGTCCATTCAACCACTTTCTGTGCCACAACAGATAGTAGAGCCACACCTTCAGTTAGTCTGTCTTTGGTAGTGTGAAAATAGATTTGAAGGTCGTCTGCATAGAAAATGTATCTAACTGTGAGTCCGTCAAGTTCGTAACGTAGGTCATTGACGTAGAGGCTAAATAATAGGGGCCCCAGGACAGATCCCTGTGGAACTCCCAGATTGGTTTCTATAAAATCTGAATTTCCATATTTATTGGAAAGAACCATCTGGGAGCGGCCTTCTAAGTATGATTTAATCCAAAGTAGAGCTGCCCTAGAGAAACCCAAATCCTTCAGCTTGCAAAGCAGCTTAGGATGCGAGATGGTATCAAAAGCCTTACGAAAGTCAAACAATAGAAGAAAGGTGACATTCTTTCTGTCGATGGCCATGCGTACGTCATCCGTTAGCTTTACCAGTGCTGTTTGGGTGCTGTGATGTTTACGAAAGCCGGTCTGTAAGGGGTCCATTAGATTATTTAGATTAAGGTACTCTGTGATCTGGTCATGAGCGATCTTCTCCAGAACCTTAGAGAGGAAGCAGAGCAGTGCAATCGGACGAAAATCGGAGGGTGACTCCGGAGCTGCGCTCTTTTGCAATCCATCATCCTCCTCCCCCCTTGCTTGCGATGAAAAATGAAAGATCGCAATGATCACGTCATTTAAGCTCATAGTTTTAAAAACGAAACCTTCTTCGCTTGCTGAGTTTAAGAAGTCCCGTACTGTATTTGTGTTCTCAAGAGGAGAAGAAGACACCTCAGAGAAGAATTCATTTAGGCTGTTGGGATTAAAATTGTGGGTTCCACCCATCACTCGCCCCGGGAGGAGGCCAAGGCTACGCAACTCCCTCCAGATGTTCTTATTCTCATCAAGAGATGCAGTAAGATGTTTCAAGGAGAGATCAAAAAGTTGCCGCTGATCCGTCTGCCGTCGTTACCTCCGTTTCTGCACTTAGTGCAGTGGATGTGTTGTTATTCGAAGGAAGTATCAAAAAATCATCGGATTTAGCTGAGAAGTTTAATTGCGCCTGATTTACTGTTTCCAGTCCATGTTGCTTCAAAGGCGCTTGAAGTTGCGTAACCCGAACGACTCCAGGGGATGTTGGAGAGAGCGCCTGGAGTTGTGCAAACCTACCTACCCCAGGTGATGATTGGGTGGGCGCCTGTGGGGTTGGTGACCCGCCATTCATCTTTGTCTTCAGCGCAGTCGGTGTCGGTGCGCTGAGCTTGGGCTTCTGGCGGGGGACGGCAGAGGATACCAAACCGTCCGAGACTCGTGATGCTGACGACGAGTTGCCGGATGTTTTGATGTGTACGGGAAAATGTCTAGCTTTAATGAAATTTTAAAGTCTGGAATAAAGTCTTGCACATTTCCAAGACTTTTTAAAGAAAAATAGATAAGTCTGGCAGAAAGTCTGGGATAGTGGCCGTAGCCAGACTTTGCCCAGACTTTTACAGCCAGACATACCCCAGACTTGAGCCAGACTTTTTTTTTTACACGGGCAGGCAACGATGATTTTTGCTGATGCCTTCCTAACCTCTCTCCTTCTCCAAAAATAATATTTTTAAGATTGTCTCCCTGGCTCATGGAGGTGGAGCCTTGCAGATGTGTACCGATAGCGTGGAGCCTGCGGGAGACCGATTTAATTTTTTCTGGAATAATACTCGCACATACGCATGAGTATTACAGAAATAATGGATAAAGTGAGAGCGCCTAAGGAGGCGTATGTTCACTTACCGTGAGAGAGAGAGAGAGAGATAGAGGAGATAGATAGATGGATGGTGATAGATAGATAGATGGATAGAAGGCCTAACCAGGAAAACCAGTGCATGTGGAAGCAAAGGATTACATATTGCAATAGTAATTAAAAATATCAAACTCTACATTAATCATTTACAAATGTAAATGTAATTAATAAAATAGTCATTTTTGCCGATCCCAGGTTATAAGTTTAAATCTGGCGGTCCAGTCTCTGAGTATTGAGAACAAACAAAGTTGGAGGACACAGTCTGACCCTTCTCAGGAACGTTTCGACTCGCGCATAGGCCAAAAGCCCGTTGCGCTTTGCCTCTTGTATCATTATCCCGAATACCTTCTACCTTCCCAAGGAATTTTATCCACAAGCTGCTCTTGGTTCTCTTTGCCTATCTAGTCTATATTCTAGACTTAAACACTTAATTCAATCTTGTTTGGTCAAAAGTTCGTCCTTTCTTGTGGGATAATAATGGATGCGGGGGAAAATAAAACGTCACGTAGGAAGATTCCTTTATTGGCCTTAAGGGAAAAGATCTGAGTGGCATAAAAACCCTCGAATCGTAATAGGGAGATGCAGTTGTATCGCTAAAACTCGTCTGTCCATCAGCAGGGAGAGCGGCTGAGGTGCGGTAGTCTCGCCGACTTCGTTGAAACGAGCAGTCGGAAGTCCCGGCTTGCGAGGTGAAGAATACAAAAAAACGAATAAAAAAGGTATCAATCGGAGACAAAGACATTAAAGTTCTAAACTAAATGGTGACTTTGAAATTGTTATTCATTATTATTTTCAAGGGCATTTGAAGGTCATTTTCAGGTTTTTTAAATAGGCACCCTTATTTTTTATTTCAGATTCTGAAAGAGCACAAATTTTTACATCTGGATAGTGGCTCAAAATGACCTATAGAGGTCATTTAGGAGTACTTTAATATGTCTTACTATTTTTAAAACCAAAAGAAATGAAAAAAAAAAACGTATAAATTATAATAATTTTCATTATACTGAATTAAATAAATAATAAGAAATATAATAAAATCGGCGTTCATATTTTACAAATTGTGTTCTTTACATCGTTTAAACGGGTTTTTACTATTTTTTATATTACAAAGTAGTCAAAAATAATAAATACTAATTTGATCCTAATACTGCTTACTACACAATAAGAACTGTTTTAATGTTAGTAAAAATAAAAAAAGGAAATAAAATATACTTAATATTTAAATTTTATTAATCTTTTTGATGGTTACATCATTTGAATATTTATATAACTGTTTTCTGTACTACATTATTGATCCTCTATAAAATAGCATGAAATCCACAGTAGTTAAACCTTTAGAGAACGGGGATTTTCCGATTTAAATTTTTCTATTTTCACTAAAGTTAATATCTAAAAACATTGGATGACTAATTTTAAACACTCTAAGTAACAGGTAATCCCTAAAGGGACCACCCCCGTCCTCTAAAGGTAAAGCCAAACTCCATTGCTTAGTGGTGGATTTAACTTCAGCTGTGCAATTGAGATAACTCCATGCGGAGGTTATGCCCACAACACATTGTGCTGAAGAGCTGCGTTAGCTCCACTTTTGGAGTAAGGTTAAATCCACTTTTCTTTCCTGAAAAGATTTTACCTTTGGTTCACCGGGAAATCAAGTGGCAAAAAAAAGGTAAGGGAAGCTGTCAAGAGGCTGCAGGTAGAGCTGGCCCCTCAAGAGCGCCATGGGAGTACAGGGCCTCATAGCAGCTAAGAGGACAAGCCCCATAACCGTTATTGCGACTGCTGAGGAATACCTAGAAACATTAGACTAGCGATGGAGACACCCTCAGGTCAGCTGCCAAGAATAGACATGTGTTTCGGCTATGTGATTCGACAAAAGGTAGTGTCTTTGCCTTCATAGCCTCCGTTGAAAGATCAAAGGGTGGCTGCTTAGTGCAGGGCCAGAAACTTAGAGAGGGGAGCGTTCCACGTTTTGGTTCTTGGTGCCTCAGGAGCAGGATGGTGGCATACAACTTCACCCTGCAAAAATGAGGCTGGCTGATCATAAAGAACTAACCAATCACAAATGACTCATAAAGGCAGGACACCGGATACGTTCAGGTGTTCTAGCTACCTAAATCCCATTTGATAAGGCTTAAATGCCACAACCATAATTGAAAATAACCAAGATTTACTTGCACCACAGTAAAGGTGCCTCGGATGTACTGCAAAGAGGAATAACTGCGGTACATACAGGCTTATCACTGGTCCAAGAAGCATGGCTAGTTAAAAATTTTATTAGAAGTTTGGCAGGGTTGCAGTCTTTTAGAGTCGCGACATCCAGTAAACCTAGAGTATGCATTGAGGTGAAAGGGATGAACTATGTACAGGGGACCTTATGGTGGTCACAACAAATGTTACAACATATAGCATCAACTTACTTCCCCCATGATGATGAGAGTGTGCCAACAATAGAGCTCACACGCTTAGTGGATCACTGTAAAGCACTAAATTACTTCTACTGTTAGGATGCGATGCAAATGCGCACCACCAGCTGTGGGGTAGCACAGACACAATTCGTCGGAGTTAAGATCTGATGGAGTATCTGATAACCACAGATCTTGACATTCTGAATATCGGAAACACACTAACATTTCGAAACTCTTTATCACAAGAAGTAATATGTCTAACCCTATGCTCAAAGGACCTTATAGAAAAAATCACAAATTGGAGGGCTTCGAGTAAAAACCCCAAACATGAGGTAAAAATATGTGTTACCAACAATGCTAGTAGACTGGACGAGCCAGGTGCGCTGAATCGGACAATTAGAAGTAACCAAAGACGAGACAACAGTTAAAGAAGAGGTTACCTCTGGCTATCCACAAGGAGGGGTTCTATTTCCCCTTCTGTAGCCTGGTAGTAGACTATCTGCTGTCAATGTTGAATGAGGCCGGAACTCATGTAGTAGGATACGCTGATGATGTACTGATCATTAAGCGCGGACCCTTCCTGGATACGATCATGGAACTCATTCAAAGAGACATATGGTTAGTAGAAACCTGGTATAAGACAACTAGCCTTGGAGTCAATCCAGACAAAACCGAGATGATGGTGTTTACTAGGAAATATAAGAGGAATAAGACCTGCAAGCTTATCAACGGCACCTAGAAATCAAAAGCCAAAATTTTATTGCGACTGTACGGCAACAACAAAATGCCGTAAGCAGCAACTGGGGATTAAGACCAGAAATACTGAAATGGCTATACAATGCGATTCTGAAACCCAGGCTTACCTACACGGCAAGCATGTGGTAGAACAGAACTCATCCCAAAACGTCGAAGGGACAGCTGGAAAGGATAGCAGGTCTAATGCTAAGATGCATAACCGCAGCGGAAAGGTCTAGACCCATATCCTCTCTCGGAGCCGCGCTGGGCATAGAAAAAAAATTCGGTGGGTATTCCAGTAGACGATGTTCAGGTACCCAGGAACACCTTCCGGACGACGGGAGGTGTCTGCGGGAGTGCCCACTCGGGAAAATGTCCGTACGAAAAAATTCTTACAGAAATTTACGTGTAAAATATTATGCAATGTCACGGCTGGGTCTAAAGACTCACGTCGCGAAGGTATGAGGGTAGCAGCGACACATAAGGCTGGCGGGAGAAGATTTTTTGGCTGCTCCTTGCAAAATATTAGAAAAAGGTCAGATTATTTTGGACTATCTTCCACGTCAGTCGATTTCCACACAAAAAGTGCCGTTTTGGTTTGCCTTCCAGGCATCGAGCCGACAACAAATCAGGGTAGTGTAAAGGCCAATTCAAAGAGAAAAGGTCCAGGAGAACAGCAGTCCAGGTGTCATCGAGCTTCTGCAAGCCGCAGAATTTCCTGGGAACGAGAGCGTAGGAAAGCGAGAGCGGGTAGGACGACCAAGGTACGACGACCAGGTAGGAGGAGTTTGCACCTCCTGTTCAGACGTGTCCCGGAGTACTCCTTACGTATGTTTGTGTGGCACAGCGTCCGCAAGTGTGTCTGTATGTACAACGACTCGAGTAATGCGCGCGATTGCGATCGATCTCAACCTGCAGGACAACGACAAGTGATTTGTTTTGTTTCGTTGTTTTTATTTGTCGAGAGAGAAATAAATCTTTTTAATACTTATTTCAATCTCATTATTTTTCCCGGTCATGTACAATCTTTCCACGAACCGCGACCAACAACCAGTCGGCGCGCGTAATTTTCGCGATCCTTTTCCGCTCGGACTCAAGCTCAGTTGAGCTCGAGAAAGTCAGGAGATCGTATCTACAAGACTCCTACATATAAAAACATCTTGTAACATCTCTCGATGAGAATAAAAATGTATGGAAGGAGATGCGAAACCTCAGCCTTCTCCCAAAGCGAAAGGTGGAGGGATCTCACGGTTTTACCCCAAGTGCCCTCAATGAGCTGTGACGTGTATTTCCGAGGAGACGAGGTTCCCCCAGGTAACGAGGTCGCCGATCGACGCCACGCAATCGCACTATTTTATTATTTATTTTAATACTAACACGACGCACGTTTCCGGAGGTTTCGCGGCTGCCACATCGCGACGACGCCACGGCAAACCCACCCGGAGCACAGACGAGAAGAGGAGAGACGACGCGACGCTCAGCGGGTGCCCCGGCTGTCACCGGACATACAAAGACGACGTTCACACCAGGCGGTGAGCCAGCTGACAGCCCGGCACCCTAACCCTATCTGACGCACGAGGCACACTTGGAGCGCTAGGGAGCAGCGCCGACGACACACACACTCAGCTGCACACTCAAACAAGCGAAGCAACCACGAGTGGGCACGACGACCTGGACATCGGCCGCGAGAACAGCAGATTGGCGACAAACGAAGATGCGGCGAGCACGTGTTGCCCGCCTAGCGCAGTACGTGTCAAAGCGGGACGGCGCGAGAGGCGCGCATGCGCCACAAACGAAGGCGCCGCTCGAGCTCGCCGAGCTCGACTGTAGGCAGGGCCGTACGGAGGGCCCGCGCCTCCGCCCGCGCAATTAATGCAATCGGTGGCGCAGCGCACGTTCGCCATATTCGCGAGTCCTCGCGTATACACTGCGTCTCCGCCATAATTGAAGTACTCGTGGGCCGTCCGGGAATAGAGGGCGCGCGCGTAGCGACTAGATTGTCCTGCAGGGCGATTTTAGGCGCGATAATGAAGTACTCGCGCGACACCTCACGTTCTTTTTCGTTAATTAGGCCGATTGAAGAGAGACGCTAATTAAGGAATGCGAGTGCGAGTGAGAGGGCAAGAGACGCCTACCCTGCGTTCGAGATCGCCGTCTTTCGAACTCACTCGTTGCCTGGATCGCTACCACAGCACACCTCCAGCCCAAAGCTCCTTATATAAGTTTTTTGTAGAAGTCTGTCGAGAAGTAGAGTCGTGTCGCGAAGTCAGTCGAGAAGTCAAGTCGTCGGAGAATCGTAGGAGAGGATGTCCTGCGAGAAGGCGATAGAAGGACGCTGGTGAGTGGAGCCGAGCAGTAGGCTGTGGGACGATCGTCGCCGCTGCGCAGGTGAGGTGTCGGCGGAGTGCTGTAACTCGGATAATTCAGCCGTCGGGAGGTTACTTTGTCGCGAGGGTGCGCGATCCGGAACGCGAGTCGATGTGGAGTAGAATCGCGGTCGTAGTAGATATTTGTCGAGTAGACGCGTAAATAATTTGCGATTGTGTGGCGTACGGAACGCGTTATTTAGCGAAGTGCCAGCGAGGTCTTAGATTTATAAGAGAAGTTGTATTTTCGTCGTGAGAGCCATTATAAGAGGCGAATAAATAGAGTAAAATTAACGACGTTGTTTTATTTACGAGAGAGTATGTTTCGTGTGTGTGAACTGTCCGATTGTCGTGGATAGCCGAAATCCGGCGGCTATCGAGTCTAGCTCTCTCAGCAGTTAGCCAGCGCAGAAGGAAGGAAGCAGCCCGGGGCGGTGTTTCAAACACCTGGCGCTCGTTTAACAGGAAAGTCTCGGGCACCTGTGGTGCAATCTTTG
Organism: Sycophila sp. Sp_5; assembly: GCA_018906775.1. Classification (NCBI taxonomy): domain Eukaryota; kingdom Metazoa; phylum Arthropoda; class Insecta; order Hymenoptera; family Eurytomidae; genus Sycophila; species Sycophila sp. Sp_5. The sequence goes on from JACCID010000073.1 coordinate 245,633, forward strand.
TCGGCGGTGTTCGGGGACGTCTCGCGACTCTCGCGGACGAAACTCAACGTCACAGAGCATTTTACTGAGGTTTCATCCTCTCCCTAGGAAGACATGAACGAAGTTAACAACCTTATAAACTCTGCGAGTGATGACGGTTTTAATTTCAAATCTGACAATTTTAATGACGTGGTCTTAGCGATATCACATTTTTCCTCGCAGGCGAGAGGAGAGGATGGAATCCCACAATCAGTGGTGGTGAAGGCACTTCCCACCATAGGTGAATATATCGTGAGGATATTTAACACCTCCTTTGCCAAGGGCATCTTTCCGGAAGCTTGGAAAAAGGCGCAGGTCATAGCCCTGCAAAAGAAAGTAGCCCCGACGAAAACCTCGGATTTTTAACCAATAGCGCTGCTTTGCTTCCTTTCTAAGGTTCTGGAAAAGATAGCCCATGACCAAATCACGGAGTACCTCAAAGAACAAAACTTACAAGATCCCTTCCAGATTGGTTTTCGTAAACATCACAGTACACAGACAGCACTACTCAAAATGACGGACGATGTGTGTATGGCCATTGACAAGAGGAAGGTCACTCTTCTTCTTTTATTCGATTTCAGTAAAGCATTCGATACCATCTCTCCAGCTAAACTACTGGGAAAGCTGAGAGGTTTAGGGTTTACCAGGACGGCTCTTTATTGGATTAAATCATTTTTACAAGGCCACTCTCAAATGGTTATCTCTGCAAAGAATGGAAATTCAGAGTATATTGAAACCAATCTGGGAGTTCCACAAGGGTCCGTCTTGGGTCCCCTACTCTTTTGTCTTTGCTTCAATGACCTACAAAACAGACTTGACGGACTTGACATTAAGCACATTTTCTACGCAGATGACCTCCAGATATATCCTCATACTGCCAGGTGTTGGGCTGGGCCACGGAGTATACGTTCCGTTTAGCGCAGAAGTCACCAGCCTTGGTGTTGCATTAGACAACAAATTATCGTGGAAGACGCAGATTGACTTCGCAAGGAAAGTCAATAAAGCCCTTTATAGTCTGCGGTTTATAAGGGGCTGTACCAATGAGGCACTACGCAGGAGGCTAATTGAGTCTCTCGTTCAACCGCATCTGGACTACTGCACGGTCGTGTGTTTAGACGCAACGGACGAACAGCATATCCGACTGCAAAGACTAAGCAATGCATGTGTGAGATATGTTAACGGAGTTAGGTGGGATGATCACATTTCCCCCTACAGAAGGCGATTGGGATGGCTCAGAACGGACTCCCGCAGGCTGTACTTCACAGCACTACTATTATACAAAATTATCAGAATGAGGGAGCCTTGTTATCTACTCGATTTCTTTTCTGTGTTCTCTCTGACAGCTATTGCTAGGGGTGAACCGCAGGAACTGAACATCCCCAGAGCGAGCACTGAAACTGGAGCCAGAGCATTCCAAGTACAGGGAGTTCGTTTATGGAACTTCCTTATCGCTATCTGCCATCTTATACCGCTTTTAATAGGATGCTGCGCTAATACCTGTTGGCGATAGATCCCTAACCTCCAATATCAAATTTTCATCTACACTGCTGGGCATGGGTCCAGTGAACTTAGATCTATTCAAGTAACTTGACTGATATTTTTAATATCTGTGATAATTTCAGTATTCATATATTTATTTATTATTTATTTATTTAATTGTAAATCAATTATTTCACCGGCTGACTTTTGTAAAGATAACTTTAAAGATAATCCTCATAAAAGAAATATGTTTTTGTACATGTAAATTTTTGCCAACACAGGCGAATAAAGGAATGTCTATCTATCTATCTATCTACCGACGTGTGCAGCAGACGGTATCGCACGTGAGCAGCACGCCGCTGCACTCAGCCGCATCGAGGAACGTACGTGCGGACCAGAAGCGGCCTCGTTATAGCAATTACTAATATTTTGCACGTAAATATCTATATTAATTTTTTTCTTATTTTTTTCAGAAAATAATTTGTTACATCTGAGGTGCAAGTTATGAAGAGTAATTTAACCCATCAGTGCCGACTCGGACATTTTTGGACACTCAATATTTCCGGGCGGATTTAAAAAATAAACAATATCAAAAGATGTTTCATAAAATATCGAGTGTCTAAAAATGTCTGCGTCGGCACTAATGGGTTAAACCTGTTTGACGGAACGATAGCGAAGATAAAGAGCACTATTTGGATCCTAATAGTGTATAAATTGCTTAAATTGTGTCAGTACTTAAAGTGTAGAAAGCTCCAGTAATTAAAAGTGGTGAATAAAATTTTTATCATACTATACTAGAGAGTGTATTTTTTCTATTTAACCCAGACCGACCGCCTTAAGTCCACTGTTTGCTTTCTCATAGCTTAGTAATGGTAAATTTTGAAGTTTCATTTAAACTCTGTGGAAACTTGTTTGAAAGAATATTAAGCTCAAAAAACATATTTTTAGAAAATAATTTAAGGCTGTGCGTGCTTGCGTGTGTGTGCGTGTGGCGGTTTATTTTGAGAGCTATGGCTAAATTTAACCTATCTTCGCTCATTTTTTTTCTATTATTCTGAATTTGGAAAAAAACTAAAAATTTTCGAAAACAAAAAGGTAAAAAATTATTTTCTAGAAATCGACTCAAACATAAATAAATTCATGATATCGGTAAAGTAAAAGAGTAGATTAATGGGAAAAAAAAGAAATTGAAAAATGAATCAAAAAGTAAACAGATTTAATTGTATCGCTAAAGCAAAGATGTATAAACAAAGAGGGGAAAAATAAAAAATAGGTGGTTTGAATAACATAATAATAAAAATTATAAAGAAATTTCAAATGTTGTAGAAAAATGTTTAATTGATTTATCTGATTATAATGAAATATTTGGAGCAAAAGAAGTTCTTGCATCAAGAGATTTTTGACATATGTTACTAATTGTTCCATCTGGGAATCGAGTTACTGAGAGTTAATGGGAATTATAAAAAATAGGTATACTGTAATAAAATTTTAAATGTATGTCATTAAAGCAAAATAAAAAATTTCGGAAAATGATATCGAATTTAAATTTTGGCTTTTAAATGTGGACAATGGCAGTTTTTTTACCAAAATATGATCGAGAAAATAAAGTAACAAAAATCCAAAAAACAATTATATCAAACGAAAATATTATACATGATTTTTTTGGATACTTAAAGATATGAAAAATCGACATTTTTCTGTGTAATTTTAGCTTCAAAATCGTATAACGATACAATCGTATACCGATACAGTCTACGAAATATATATTTAATCATTGACATAGCAGAAAACGATAATAATGAGCATTTAGTAAATATAATTCCAACAGAATATTTAAACTCGTTAACTCCGAATAGTTACATCAAAGTAAATTAAAATTAAAAAATGTGGCAATTATCGTGCTGCTGAAAATTTTAAATTGAAATAATAGTTTTAAAATAAAATAATGGTTATAAAAAATTATTTTCTGGAATTTTACTGAAAAAATAATTATATTCAATTATATCGCAACAATTATTTTCTAGAATTCGTCTGTATCGCAAAATCTAGGGTGGACGAGCGGAGCGAGTAGGGGGGTACCCCCTAGTATATAATATATCTCCCTATATTATATAGTTATAAGGTCAAAACCAAAGATTATCACCCTCCTCCCCCCTCCTCCCCCCCCTCCTCCCCCGCTCCTCCACCCCTCCTCATTCAACATTTCCTCTCCTCATTTTTTTCATTAATTTATGTTATATTTATCATTTTAATGATATTTTTTCATATATTTAAAAAATATTCCTGCTCCTCTTTAACTATCCTCCCCCCCTCCTCCCCCCTCCTCAGTGATATTCCTCAACCCCTCCTCAGGAACATCCTCAATATTGAACCCCTCCTCAACCCCTCCTCAATATTAAAATAATTATGAAAAATAGGTATACTGCGACAAAATTTTAAATGTATGTTATTAAAGAAAAATAAAATAATTTCGGAAAATGATATCGAATTTAAATTTTGGCTTTTAAATGTAGCCAATGGCAATTTTTTATCAAACAATGATCGATAAAGTAAAGTAACAAAAATCCCAAAATCAATTATACAAACGAAAATATTATAGATGAAATTTTTGGATACTTAAAGATATGAAAAATCGACATTTTTATGTGTAATTTTAGCTTCAAAATCGTATACCGATACAGTCTACGAAATATATATTTAATCATTGACATAGCAGAAAACGATAATAATGAGCATTTAGTAAATATAATTCCAACAGAATTTTTAAACTCGTTAACTCCGAATAGTTACATCAAAGTAAATTAAAATAAAAAATTCTGGCAATTATCGTGCTGCTGAAAATTTTAAATTGAAATAATAGTTTTAAAATAAAATAATGGTTATAAAAAATTATTTTCTGGAATTTTACTGAAAAAAATAATTATATTCAATTATATCGCAACAATTATTTTCTAGAATTCGTCTGTATCACAAAATGGGGGGTGGACGAGCGGAGCGAGTAGGGGGGGACCCCCCTAGTTTATGTATATATATACATAAATACATACATTTAATGTTTTTAGGTAAAAATAAAGAAAACAAAAACATAAAATTAATTCTGAGAAGAAATATTTATTATTAAACAATTATTTTTATCAATCATAAAAAGCTCAAATTTCTGGTATTATCTTTTAAACCTTCAAGGAAAAGAAGCAATACATAATATGAAATAAGAATTGAGTAGTACAAATGTGCCTTTTTGAGATTCCCAAGATTCCCATGGATTTGATAATTATTTAAGAAATGCTTAAAACTTTGCACCTATATTCTTAACTTCGATCCTTATTTCTTAAAGTTTGAATAATTACACAAGCTATATTTGCATACTATAGAAAATCTACCAAATTTCTCAGACGTTAGTATTAATATCTTAAAAACAATATTTACGAATGGATTGAAAAATTTTGTACATGTACAGCATATGATACGAAATGTTTACAAATAAGTATCGTAATGATCGACCGTTTCTCTGCCGGAAAATTAAGGAACTTTTTGGCAGAATATATAAAATTCTTTGTTTTGTGGGCAAATTCTATAACACATTTTGAACATATTTAGAGGTTATATATGACTCTAAATTCTAATAAACTTATAATTTGAGATTATAACCGTCGCCGCACCGCCTTAAAGCTGATACGCAAAGCGAGATTGCGTATCCCGTTTTCAACCTTGCGAATATGCAAACAGCTGCGCGCGCATCTAGAACTTTTGCCTTTAATTAATGACGCAAGCCCTCAAGAATGTAACCGTAATATATTAAGCTATCATAATAGTTAATGTTCAAAAAGTTTCAACAGTTAATCACAAGGACATAACTGATGGTAAATTTTCCGGCAGGGTTCATTATTAAAATGTAGCTCCGTAAAAAAACCTACTTTCAACGAAAAAATAGACGTTAAGATAGTTAAGACCTTACTAAAAATGTATTTAATCGTCACATGCAGATCACGTGATTGTCATATGATTATGAAGATTTTGTTGCAACAATTGAATAATAATGTTATCGGCAAATGATCCACATGTGATGATTACGTGATCATTGCTTGATAATCATGTAACTTCTTTCAAAAAGGGACAATGCGGCATTACTGGGAACTCACACACTTGCCCTGACACCTCACGGCTCCAAATACAACTCCTCTATGCCACCCATTTTGCATTTCCAGTATAGCGATTAGACTTTTATTTTAACTGTAAATTAAAAAATAATTAGCATGGAAGTCGCAAATTTTTTATCATAATTTTTTCCTATACAGGATAAAACTTGCGAACTATCACCTTCCCAAAACAATAGAAACATACATAGATATAGATAGATATAGGTTAAGGTATTTAAATGTTATAGATATTTACTGGTAAATATGTAAAAGTATTGCAATTGTGTGTTTGCTCTTCTCTTTTAACCCTTTCAGCCACAGACACCTATATATGGGCGTCTTAATTTTTTTCTTCTTTTTTTCATATTTTTCATAATTGATGCAGGATTTTGAAATTTGTTGCTTTTTTAGGTACTACTGTACCTAGACTATTGAGTCATGGAGATATTTTGTGAATATATGATTGTTCATAATTATTATAAATAAACAATTGTCAAAAAACATGGGTTTTTGAGAATTTAATACGTTAGCGGTGAAATTTAATAAGTACCATATACTTTTTATGATTGGAATTCTTTGATTGATGAACAAAGATTATAGGATCGCCTCTAGGTTTCCACAAGCCAGTATGGCGGATCCAATATGGCGGCCATAATAAAAAAATGATGATTTGTTAAAAAAAAGCTGATATGATTTGTATTTAGCGTTGAAAAATACATCAAAAACGTATATTTGGAGTACTTTATAGGAGACAATTCAATTTTGTGGTTATAAGGGTGGTTTTCATCTCATTACAAGGGTTGATTTTTGAATTTTCGTTATTTAGACCTCGTATTCAGTTTCTCTGCGTTAAAAAATACGTTGGAAACCTATATTTACACTTTTGGACCATTTTACCTGAATTTTGTGACTGAAAAGGTTAACAGGAGGTCGAAGTAATAGTAAATTCCTAATTTACAGACCGATATCTTTAATAGCCTTCTTCATTTTTCTAACCGATTACTGTATAGAATAGTGTTAAATTTCGATTAAATAGCTATTTCAAATTAAATGTAGAATTGCGCTCAGCTTATATCCTAGTGATAAATTAAAAATAAACAATTTTTTTAAAATTATTTTACGAAAAAATGAGCTGAACGCAATTTTACATTTGTTTTGGAGTGTATCTGCAATATGTTACGTAATTCTATACAGTAATTGATAAGAAAAACGAAGAAGGCTGTTGAAAATATCGATTGATAACGTGAAAATTTACTGTTACTCCGACCTCCCCTTAAGGGGATGCCTATCTTGATTTTCGTGCTCTGCTATACCGACAATTCTTTATATTCTCTACTAGCATCTAAGGCAAATTTGATTTTTCAAATAAATTTGAAATAGCTTTCTTTATGGCATTTCTGATTGCATCAAAACATCATTTATTTATAATTTGTAGAATGTGCGTAGACTTCTTTTTTAACTGATTTTAATTTCAAATGAAAAATAAGCCGGTATTTTCAGCATCTACGAATTATAAATAATGTTTTGATGCAACCAGAAATGTCAGAAAGCCGTTTGAAAATTATTTGAAAAATCAAATTTGCCTTAAATGCTAACAGAGAATATAAAGAATTGCCGGTATAATAGAGCACAGAAATTAAGATAGGCATCCCGTTAAGCCACCTTTACGTGTACAGGTGCAATATATGATGTCACCACTTTCTTTCATATTGAAAATAATTTCATGAAAATTATTCCCCGTGGAAATCATCTTATAAAATACTATAAAAATTATGCAAATTTTATAAAATCCGATAAATTATTTATCATTTTTTATGCGGTTTTTGCACCACTTTATGGAATATTATAACATCCTTTCAATAGGGTGCTTTTAACAGATGTTGTCTGCAAGTACATTAGCATTTACCACATTTTACAATAAAATTAGCCTTGTAAACACGTTCACTTTCTATGAAATTACGTTGCCCAGAATTGGCACAGGTGTAATCACAAATATAAAACTAAGTTTTCAGCTTAGCGGGACGAAACCATAACCTTTCCTCCTGGCACCCGATCGAAGAGGTTACATATATATATATAACTATTGAATATTATGGAGGCGTGGTATATATATATATATATATATATAGCAAACAAATTTGGCTGCCTGATGGCCTTTTTACAGTGATTAGGCAGGGAAATAGTATATTAAAAAACAAGGGAGGTAAAATAAAAATGGTCTCAGAGCCGAAGGCGAAGATGACAAACGTGTGATCTGAGACTTTTTTTTTTACTTTACGTGTTTCGTATACTATTTTTCAGCCTAGCGGGAGGAAACCATAACCTTTCCTCCCGGCGCCCGATCGAAAAGGTTACAATTTCAGCCTCACTAGAATGAAATAGTATATTACGTAACAAGGGAGGTAAAATAGAAATGGTCCCAGATCACACGGAAATTGGCACCCGAGCCGAAGGCGAGGGTGACAAATGTGTGATCTGAGGCATTCTTTTTTACTTCCCATGTTGCGTATACTATTTTTCGGCCTAGCGAGGCGGAAATCGTAACCTTTTCGATCGGGCGCCGGGAGGAAAGGTTATGGTTTCCTCCCGCTAGGCTGAAAAATAGTATACGAAACACGTAAAGTAAAAAAAAAAGTCTCAGATCACACGTTTGTCATCTTCGCCTTCGGCTCTGAGACCATTTTTATTTTACCTCCCTTGTTTTTTAATATACTATTTCCCTGCCTAATCACTGTAAAAAGGCCATCAGGCAGCCAAATTTGTTTGCTATATATATATATATATATATATGGACCACGCCTCCATGTGAGTCTTCAATAGTCAGTTGTTTTAAACACATAAAAATGTTAATGAAGAATATTTTTTGCATTTGTCTGTCACTCTACATACAAAATTACCCCACTTTTTTACAAAAGGGAACACTTTAAATAGCAATTGATACAATTTTACTAAAGAAATTACAATCTACATCCATTCCATGTAAAAATGAACATGCAAATCCACCTGAAATTCATCATTACATATGTTTCCTAATGGAGTCTAAGAGAAAATTTTTATTTTTTTCATTTTTAAAAAAATTAATTTATAGCTAAAAATGGACCTAATTTATGAATAGTAACACTCAAACTGAAGATTGATAATAAGAATTCTATTTTCAAGTTTGTTCTTTCTGTTAATGCATTGAGAAAACAATAATTTTTACCAAGATCCCCCAATTTAAGGGTCATAGCTGCACAATACTCCATTGAAATGGGCCTCAATTTGAGCTACAAATTAATTTTTATATAGGGATTTATGTAGGGATTTCTGATTGACTTGTCTAAATTCCACATGAATTCTACATAAATTGCAAATGAATGTTCATTGATATAAAAATAAGTTTATGGGAAACCTGGATTTTTTAATTGTCTTATCTTTGACTCATGGATTTAGCTAAAATTTTCCCAGATGATTCCTTTCATCTTTAATGCATAATATGTACAGTTCTAAGGTTCAATAGCCACTTTACGTAAAGCAAAGATTTAAAATTTCTGAAACTTTTACATAACTGGTTACAGGGTTACTATTTTCTTTAATAAGATTATTATTTATTAAGCATTTTATTAATCAAAATTGTTTCAACAACAAACAATTCCAGATAGTTGGTATGAAACAATAATATCAAATCTTAAGATTGTACATGCTTCCTTTTAAAAGTAAAAGAAACATTTTTGAAAATTTTAAACAAATCCATAACCCAAAACTGAGACACTCAAGCACTTGGCTACCACAATTAAAAAAATTAATGAATAATAAGCATATATAGCTGAAATAACAAATTGTAATATTATTTTATAAGGATTTTATTTTTTCAAATTACAGGAAAAACTGTAAAGCCTTATTATAACTTGTCTGCCTCTATAGAATAATATTTATACTTCTACAATCTTAAACATCATTAATAAATTGATACAAGAAATTTATTTACAAATAAAATTTCCAAAATTCTTTAAATATATAAAAGTAATAGAAGATTTGGATACAAGGTAATTGAAATAGCTTATTTTTCTGTATCAAAGTTTGGAAATATTATTACCTTTATAACCATTGTTTAATAAAATTTATTTTTATATAAAAAAATCAATTTACATTATTTTGTATAAATCTTAATATTTATAAATGTTTACTTCAATTCATAATGTAATATAAAATGACAACATCTTAAATATGAAATTTTCAGAAATAGATTAGTAAAAAGCACAATGAAATTGGTTTTAAAGATATTTAAACAGCTATAAATATTTTGATTAGAAACTATTTTTATCAATGTTATAAAATTAATTTGCATCAAATACATAAAAACCATTATAATCCGACAAAGTCTACAAAGAATTAATAAAATAGAATTCTAAAATTTAAAAATTTTTCTTTAAATAATAAGAATAGCATTAAATGTAATTAAAAAATTCCACAGATATTTAGAAAATTAAAAAAATTATTGTACTATTAATAAAAAAAAATGAAGCTAAAACTGCTACTAAAAAAACTAAAAAAGTTGAACTGTTTACAGTAAGTTAAAATCAAATTGTCATATTAAAAACTACCTTTGTATTGTTTGATGCACTTGGTCCTCCTCTTACAAATTCAGCCATTGTTTGCCTATGTTCACAATGTGTTATTGTAAAATAAGCATTCTTTCATTGTTTAACGTTAAATTCTAGTAGGCTGAGTGTGCAAATTGAATCATAATAGTAAATTAATCTAGTCCAAAAAAAACTATATCCATCCTTTGTATTAAATTGTGGTGTTAGAGAATATTGTTTCTTTCCGCACTGGAATAAAAAAGAGAATTATAAACAATATCAATAATGAATAGACTAGTAATTTTTTTTAAATTGTGTACAAACATTGACATTTTTTTATACACTATACTTGGCTTTTATAAGCGGCATCGAGATGGAGACACTGCATCCTTCATAAAGTAACAGAAGAGTCTTCATTGATTATAGGATGTATGTATATGTATATATTTTCTTCTGGTGGATGCCGCACGGTCCATTCACAGTCGCTCATTCAAGGGTTCGCATCGAATTACAGGCCCTGACACGCAAAATCGAGCAACAACAAGCAATAAGAATAATACAAATTCTGGACCGTGCTCTAATAATTACCCATGTGACGTCGCGGCCCGTTCCGAGCGGATTTCGTATTTATTCTTTTAACGAACATACGTCAAATTTACGCGGGAATTTTAAATTTGAATGCTCTGAATGGCATAAATAATTAAGAAATAACAAAATACAAGGTGAAGTAAATAAGAAAATGAATTTATAAACTTATGAGAGATTGAAATAACCTCTTCTGTTGTATCGTTACTAAATAAATACACGCCTGTAGTTCCTATAGTAATTTATTATATTAAGAAAATACACTCGTGAGGCATGTACGTCTAGGCGTTCGCTCATAAAATGGATACCCACGCGGATGAGCGTGGACATACATTACAATCCTTCCCCAGAAAATAAGGAGAAGCTCTCAATAAATCAAGTGTTTTCCGTGGTTTCGAAATACGATTTGATCTTCGCCGCGCTTGTAGAAAATCAAGCTTCATCGGTGTATTCCCTGTTGAAAATATCCAGCTGGATATTTTCAACAGGGTTAACAGCTATAGTTGTCTTATTACGTACACTTAGCTTGATATCGTCATTTGCATTACTGTTAACGCTAGACTCCGTTTCCTGAATATTTACATTTACTTACGATTTACAGTCTTGATTATTTACTACAGTAGCTGGTACAACATTTTTTCAGTTCATCTAGATGTCTTTTCCAGCAAAGACCATCGGTCGATTTTACATCATACATTACCGGTCCTAATTTCTCAACAATTACAGCTTGTTTTCACTTATTATTGCAGATTTCTATTTCCTCTAAATCATTCCTTTTGTTTGTTTTAATCTTAGTTCTGCTGTAACTCTTTCCTTAACATTAATTTTAAGCAGATCTGCCCATCTGGTTCTAATTTTTTTATTGGAAAGGTCTGTTGTGCAATAGGGTGAAGAGCGATAATGAAATAGAGTCTTGGCCAGTGCTTCTTTTTTTGATACCTTGAGTAATTTAAATTTTGATTTGAACGGTTTAACTTCATGCTCAGCACCATTAGGTGCTGGGTCTGACTCCATTGTTTAAAAACTTCTTAAAATCTCCCGAAAAGAATGCTAGTAATTATCACTGACAAGTTTGGCTGGTAATCCCCATGTGGCAAAATAATCACGAAAAACATCAATTGTGGACTCCGTAGTAATATTCTCATCTCTCTTATGTATATCCATTTGGACTACAGAGCATCAGTAATAACTATGCGTCCTTTCAACGGACCGAAGAAATCCACATGAATCCGTTCATTGGAATTATCTGGTCAATCCCACGGGTGAAGTGTTTCTTTCAGATTAGTCGGGTTATGCACCAAACAAAACTCGCACTTTTTTGTTATATTTTCTACATCGCGATCGATACCTGACCACCACATGTACGAGCAAGCTATTTTTTCATTATTTCATTTTATTGCTTTCATGCGCACTATGCCCATATAAGAAAAATATTTTTTAATGAATCTGGCACTATCAATCGATTGATATATAGATCTATATCCCCTCATCAAGCAATAAACTTCAACTGAAATTTCATGTTTTCTGATTGTATACGGCTTAATTTCATCCGCCACTTTCGATGACCACCCATTATTCATAACATGATTATAATTAAGGAAATGTAAGCAATATTTTGCAATTTAGAACATTTCAACTGGATACATGTGACCGCTTAAGCATTATCCAAAGAATCTTTTTCTCAAGTAAACAATGATAACCCTATTGAAGGGGTCTTATAAAACTCCATAAAATGGTGCAAAAACCGCATAAAACCTCATAAATAATTTATCGGATTTAATAAATTTTTAAAAATTTTATAGTATTTTATAAGACAGTTTCCACGTGGAATATTTCGGTCGAAATGGCAGTATATAAATGTAACAAATTCACTTTTTAAATTTCTATTAAAAATTCGCTAGAGCAATATGATGCCCAAGTGGGCTCAGGTCCGAAGCCCTGCCAATACTGAGTGTCCAGATCTCAGGTACTGAACCTTACTAATACTTTACCGAAAATTTAAATGCTCTCAGCCCGCTTTGGAGTAACTTACGTATAAGTACGACTAATATTAAGTATAATACATCCACAGTCGAATACTTTCAATGGAATAGGCTTGAACACTCCAGTGTCAAAACCAAACAAAACTCATGGCATGAGTTTATTATAACCTCAACCGGTTGTTCAAGTCGTCATTTAGGCTAAATTGTCTTTTTTAAAAAAGATATTTTTTTTAGATTTTTCTGAAAAATTATACAAACTATTATGCTATAATAGTAATGCAATGCAGATTATAAAATTATTGTATTAATAATTAAATTTTATCAAAGGTATTTCTTTACTTCTTATGTTTATAATACATATAACAAATAAACAAATATTTATTTAAAAATCTTTTAAATGAATTCATGTACAATAAGTATAAATTGTTAAAAAACAAAATTAAAATAATAAATTCAAAGATTGTAAATATCAAGAGCAATGACTAATTACAGAAGCTCTAAAGTTTTTTTTTAACATTATCTTTTAAAATCTATTTCTGTTATAATGTCTAATCAGTGTTAATGTGTTAATAAATCTTTTAACTAAATTTGAAAAGTAATTGAAAACAAAAGTTTATTAAATAATTGATCACTATTAATATTTAAATTGAGTATTGTGATAAATACTTTATTTGTGAAGTATGTGCAGCATTTCAATAGCAGTTCATTAATGCTAAAACCAATTCTAATATTATGTGGGTTTTGTATGATTTATAATGTTATTTTTATGATACATCAATAAAATAACTTAAAGATCAATCAAATCTTTTTAAATTTGAAAATTAATATTTCATCAGCATTTTGTAAAAGAATAACAATCTAAATCAACTATTTCTAACTAATTAATGTAAGACTTAGTAATGAACCAATTTTAAGAAAATAATTAAACAAAAACATAATATTGGATAACATTAAATATAAATTGAAAAATCAGCAAAAAAGAAATAATTTCTAGAATTTCTAGAACAACTAAAAAGTTATAAATTTGAAAAGATTCAAAAAATCTAAAATTATTGCAATATCAAAATTAATCGATAAAAATTTTTATAATTTGTATGTAGGCTCATAGTAAATGTCTTTTTACTTACCGCTAATCAATTTTTTATTCCATATCATTGAAATATTGATTTAATTAACATTTGTTATTTACTTTAAAAAGATTTGAAAATCTCTTCATTTTTGATAACATCATTATCACACACAGGGCATTATCACAAAATTTTCAAAAACAAGATAAAGAAATTTTCTTACTCTATAATGCTAATCTATTAGATTCTAAAAAGTTTTTCATTTTATTATATACTGTTTAACAACAAAAATAAATCAAAACAAATTAGAAAATATCACGAAGCTGTAAAAGTATGATTGTGCCCTTTTTCAAAATCACAGACAGAAGTAAGTATGCAATCCTTTTAATCTTAATTTTTTTTATTTACAGATTTTAATCATTAGTAGAAATTGAAGTAAAAAATTAAACTACAAATATGAGAGTTCTAGAACTATACAGTGGTATTGGCGGTATGCACTATGCTTTACAAGGTAAGAAAAGTTATATAAAAAATTTTATAATATTGTAACCTCAAAATGGCAAGATAAAAGGGTCTGAAAGTCTATGAAAAATACAAATTTCACGCCATAATATAGCAGACTAAATAACAATTAAATTGCTTATAACAAAGAGTGTAAATGAAATATCGAAAATCCAAAAGATACTTGCTGCTGCAAGCAAATTAGGTGTTTTTAATTGACTTTCTGACCTCCTTGCCAATTTTCAGCTCTCATATTATAAAAAACCATATACTAATACGTAAGTGATTATTTGCGAACATATTCTTATACATATAATTTATTTTAATACACGATGTCGAAAAAAACGTTACGGGTCTCGGAGAGGGTTGAATTCTAAGCATTTTTTGCCTTTTGTCATTTTGCAATATTTTGGATAGTATCGAATTATTATTACGATAGTTGTCCAAAGCAGCACTCAAGCTGACGACCGTGGCGGCAGGACTTACTCAAACGAAGAGTTGTTACATATATATCCTTACCGTAGTTCGATGGTTCGTAAAGATGGATTTTACTTCCACATTTTTCTCGTTTTTCCTTTTGAATAAACAAAAAAAGTATAACTCGCAAAATTTAGAAGGCACCTTATCTTGATAGCGCGTTCCAATGTCCAAAAAGAAGAAAAGTAGCGGAGAGAATAGTTGGGTAAAAATTACCCACACTTTTACGGTAATTTTTATTAAATTTTAATTTATAAAGCAATTTTTACTACGTTAAATGGAATAAATACAATGCAAATTTTAAAATTTACTGTACTATCTAGTAATTTATACTTTTAGTAATATTTATAGAAACTTTATTAAAAATTACACGAAAATGATTACTTTTTATTTTACTAAGATTTAAGTCTTAATCAGAAATTCGATAATTCTTATAAGCCGCGTTTCGGTAGCAGGCGATCGTCATTTGTTTGTGTTTGTATTGTATTCGGTTTTGCTTCATTTTGAAAGTATAGGTTAGTAAATTTTGTACCCTGCGTTAGTAAAAAAAATCACCGCATGATGGCGCCGTAGGTTTACTAATCAGTTAATAATTTTTAGGGGGCAGTCGCTAAGTGTTTAGGCTATTAAAGCACCCTATTGAAAAATCTTACGTAAGATCTTACGTAAGTTCTTACGTAAGTTCTTACGTAAGATCTTACGTGAGATCTTATGCCAAAATCTGATCTGAAATTTTTTTATTTATAAAGGACTAAATACCGTGCAAAATGAGGATAAACTTGTTATTAAAGAATTTTTTTTCGATGGGACTTAGAATTTTTTCAGATGTGTAGCAAAATTTTTAAGTTCCGCATCTGAAAAAATTCTAAGTCCCATCGAAAAAAAATTCTTTAATAACAAGTTTATCCTCATTTTGCGCGGTATTTAGTCCTTTATAAATAAAAAATTTCAGATCAGATTTTGGCATAAGATCTCACGTAAGATCTTACGTAATAACTTACGTAAGAACTTACGTAAGATCTTACGTAAGATTTTTCAATAGGGCAACGCTGCCCAAGTGGACCCAGGTTCGAATCCCGGCCGATGCGGTTTTTTCGTAGAAATGCAAAAGCTGTATACGGTTGTTTTTCTTATCTGAAGTCTGCGTTGAATGTTGACCTAGAATTGTGTTATTGTGTAGAATAAAAAATTGCGATGATGATGTGAAAATACCTACCCATTGTTATAAGTGTATGAATATGTGATTGAAAATACGAAAGCGACTATTATTAAGGGGATGCCTAACTTAATTTACGCGCTCTACTATACCGACGATTCTCTATGTTCTTTGCTAACCTCTAAGGCAAATTTGATTTTTCAAATAATTTTGAAACGGCTTGCTTAATGGCAGTTCTGTTTACATCAAAATATTATTTACAATTCGTAGAATGTGCGTAAACTTCTTTTTTGGCTGATTTCAATTCTTATTTCTGAAAATTCTGACTTATTTTTCAATTGGAATTGAAATCAGCCAAAAAAGAAGTCTACGCACATTCTACGAATTATAAATAATGTTTTGATGCAAACAAAAATGTCATTAAGAAAGCCGTTTCAAAATTATTTGAAAAACCAAATTTGCCTTAGAGGTTAGCAAAGAACATAGAGAATCGTCGGTATAGTAGAGCGCGTAAATTAAGTTAGGCATCCCCTTAACGATAACAATAGCGATGCATATCTGTAAGCGAAAAACTTTGATACAAGCGTTGTGGCAATATACATGTACTGTAAAAGCCAATAAAAAAACCCACTTAGTACTTAATAATTTTTAAGGGTGGACAGTGGTCTAATGGTCTAAGTGTTTAAGCTAGTTATTAGAGCAACCAACGCTGCCCTCCTGAATCCAGGTTTGAATCCCGTCCGATGCGGTTGTTCGCAATAAAATGCGAGGAACCGTATCTGGTCAACTTTCTTATCTGAATCTGCTTTGAGTTTTCCCCTGGAGTTGTGTTATTATTGTCAATAATAAAAAGTGTTATGGTGAAAAAATACCCTGCAATTGTCCGAATAAATATTAATTGTAAGTGTTAATAAAATAAGAAAAATTTTACGATAATAATATATATGTATATAGTAAGGATAACGATAGCGATATAGCCACTTGGTGATATACATGTAAATCTGCAAACCAATAAAAAACAAGTTAATTTTTTCTTAGTAATTTTTACTGCTAGCTTTAGTAATTTTTAGGGTAATTTTTATAGAACCATTTTCCGTATAGGATAGATAAAAGAATAGCTGATGAATTTTTAGGGGTAAACTCATTTTATCTCTTATTTTTTTTAATAAAAAAGGGTCTCTAAGAAGAAAAGCCTCTCTCTCTTTCTCTCTCTCAGGGAAACTGCGGCAGCAGTGACAGGAGTACCGACAGCAGTGGTAATAGTAGAACCGGCAGTAAGGAAGCAGTAGTGAATGGAATGGTGATTGATCGATGATCTTGTACTGTCAATCTGTCTGAAGTGTTCTCAATGTGGGCAGATGTTAGGCTTTTTATAGAAAACGCTTAAACATGGGCCTTATCTTCCTTGGAGAAATAGAGAGAATAAGGTTTTTCCTAATACCAAGGAAGTTTATGGTATTATAAATTGCAAATGCATGCAATATTATATTTTTTAGAGTGATTATTTCTCTAATTAGAGAAGACAATTTTACTATAGAAATCATCACTCTATTTAAAGATAAATATTAGTTAATGACCGCCTTCACTTGGATTAAGAGTTACAGTTCACTCCAGCAAGAATCAAGAAACAAATAACTCTCTTCGCTCTAATTAGCTCTACTAGAATGATTTTCACTCTGAAAACGTTAGTATATATGTAACAGACTTTTAAAAAATTTTTTATTATCATAACTTGCCATGTTATGGTTAAATTCTGTTGAAGGCTTGACCACATGAATTAAACGAAGAAATAGATGCACGCGCCGCTGTTTACGAAGGCGCGAGAATCAAAATGGGAGGGCCGATCTCGCGATGCCGATCAGCCCTAAGGCTCGCGGCGGCGGTTATATAACCTCAAATTAAAAGTTTAATAGAATTTAAAGCATATTTATATCGACCTAGCGTTATGTACAGCCTCCAGATATGTTCGAAATATATTACAGAATCTCCCCACTGAACAGAAGATTTAATATGATCTTAATTTTACGGCAAAACACATGATCTGCATATGACCTCCATGTAATACTCATATTCTATTCATATGATAATTTGAATGTTAATACGTAATATTGCCGCCAAAAATTCGAATTAAATGATTTTAATAATTTTTGTACACAATTGAAAAGAAAAAAATCGGAAAAAACATTTTCCATATGTTATGTATAGTCATTCTAACATCAATGAACTAAAATGTTGTATTTATTTAGGTTATTATTAATTAAGAAAACTTTTTAAGCAAAAAAATCTTTATTTAATAATGTAAATATACAAAATGTTTATTAAATTTTTGGTATTTTTTTCAGAAAGTACAGTAAATGGAGTTGTTGTGCTTGCCATTGATATAAATACTATTGCCAACAAAACTTATCAATATAATTTTTTAGAAACAAAAAATGTTAGCCGAAATATTGAATCTTTATCTTTAGATGAGATTAAAAAATTGAATATTGACTGCATTCTTATGAGTCCACCGTGTCAACCTTTTACAAGATTGGGTCTGAAAAAGGATGCAGTAGATAAAAGATGTTCATCTTTATTACAAATATTAGAATTTATACCCAATATAGAATCATTGCAATACATACTTTTGGAGAATGTACAAGGATTCGAATCTTCTCAAGCCAGAAATGAAGTCATACTATGTTTAAATAAATCTGGATTTAATTACAAAGAACTAAGTCTCAGTGCTAGTGATTTTGGAATTCCAAATTCAAGACAGAGATATTATTTACTCGCAAAAAAAAGGAATCTTCCATTCATTTTCGATAAGGATTGTACTCTGACTAATTTTCTATCGGAAGAAATTAGAAGAATATTACCTGATGAATTGTTAAGTAAATATTTAAATCTGTGCGAAAAGAATGAAAATAAACATTTTCAAATTAAAAAGATTTTAGAAAAAGATGTAGATTCAAAGTATTTAATTCCAGCAGAGATTGTAATAAAAAGGGGGAATCTCTTTGACATCAGAACTCCAGAATCTTTTGGATCATGTTGCTTTACAAAAGCATACACTCATTACGTTGAAGGTACCGGATCAGTTCTGACTATAAATACAAATTGCAACATTGTTCAATGTAAAGAAGACAACAATTTAAATAATTTAAAATTACGATATTTCACACCTAAAGAAATAGCTAGATTATTGTGCTTTCCTGAAGATTTTAAATTCCCACATGATGTAACCACGAAACAGAGATATAGATTATTAGGAAATTCGATAAACGTTTTTGTTGTTAGTATATTAATTTATTTATTAAACTACGATGGTACTTTGCATTAACAGAATACTAATATAGATTTTTAAAAACGTTTTTAAAAATGTTTTGATTTTTAAAAAACCAAGACTGCGCGCCAATTCCAGACCTGCTATGTCTTAAGTTTTCGAGGGAGCTCTTTTCAAGGACAATGATTAAAATTCTATCAAAAAAAGTTTTACCGTGAAAAAATCCAAAATAAAAAACTTTACATTTACTACTCACCCGAGACAAATGGGAATTATGTGCCAGATCTTTAAATTTTAAATAACTGCGGATGACCGTGTCTGATTTTTTTATAGATATTTTAATCAGAATTGTATTTGATCATCCTAAAAAAGTTGAAATTATTCTTTTTAATAAATTCAATTCAATAAAATTTTCATTCAGTATATGACAATAAAGGACGTCAATTTTACATACTTATCGAGCTATAATATATAATTTTAATAATATACATATTACATACACATCTGTAGTTAATTATTTTTCTTTAATTACGTTGTACAATTTCAATTATTCCTAATTGTGTAAAATGCAAATATTTGTTGTATATTTAAAGAAATAGGGTGAAGCAATTTTTTTACCAATAGTTCATTTACTGATTCTATTTTATTTGCGTACGTTTACTTCCCGATATTACAGGAATTAACTTGTATGTGCATACTTTAGCAACTATCGATACGGAAGTATAGAAATATCTTTCTGTGGATCCCAATACCATGTATAAAAAAAGCGCTTCGAATCAATCGTCAACTATTGGACGAGTGTCTCGAAAATAAATAAGACTGCCAATGCGCGGACTTGAAAGAGCGTGAAAAGGATTGGCAACTATAATTTTCATTATGGCACATGCGGAATTTTCCGACTGGAGTTCCGTGCAGGACATCAATTATAATATGCTACTCTATCTTAAAATGAATTCAAATCACTTCAACAGAGTCAAATTTAACTCGATGAGTGGTTTTTTTATAAAATAACATTTCACACCCATCGTTTTAGGATGTAGACAATACAATCTATATCTCAAAATGCAGTTTTTAATGGTGTTTCTGTCTACAAACCGAACAGAAGTTGCACAGAATGCAAGAAGAAGATTTCTTAGCAGAGTTCGAATTATGAGAATGTATAACCGCGGTACGAATGGTGCTAGAAGACCCCATTTGCGACCTGCATTTGTCGTTTTATCCGGTTACTCCTAAACTACTAGATCGAATTGGTAAAAAACCTATATACATATTCGAGTGCATTGATTTCAACGTTGATAGTTACTTCCATTATTTACGAATACTTTTGGTAAAACATTATTGAAATCAACATCTAAATCCACATAAATTTCAACATGAATTTTGACACACAAAAAGGAAAAGGCAACGGAAAAATATTTATATTGAAATCTGCATTAAAACTTGAAACTGATTTCTATACTCATTTCCACCTTGATTTCCACATGGATTTCCAAAAGGAAATCCACATGATCATTTTCAACAGGGATAATATAAATAATCCTAATAATATCTTACAAAATTTTAAGTTTGAAGTTTTACACTTTAAAAGGATAAAGGGATAAAATTAAAACAGTTTAACTGCATTGTCCAATTATATAACAAAGTTAGTTAACTGTACAAAAAAATCGAACACACAGTATTCAGCTATACATTTAGTTTTTTTCAATAGGGATCACCTTTTAAGACAAAACAAGCAAGTAAATATTTTTGAATATTCGTGTTTTTTATTGGAGGAACTTGACGTGTAAAAATGTAAACTCAAGTAATGTATACGAGAGTTCGACTGCGTATACATTCCTCCATGCATTTATTTTATATAAGAATAAATGCGGAATGAAACCGTGCGGAATAACGAGACGAATCTATTGTAGAAAAACTTTTAAACTCTAACGCTGACAAAGAATAAGGCATGAAAATTGAAATGGGGAATAAATACAACAATAAGGAACAATTAAGTTGTTCATATGACTCTTTTATTAATAAAATGATTCTTTAAATTTTATTATTCTTTATTAGAGGGATAGAGAGAAAATAAATATAGTGAAAGTAAGTTTTTGACATGTATAGCGGGTAATATACTTCATATTTTGTGTCAGTTTCTGAGATTTCTAGCTGAAACAGATGCGACAAAAATATTGCACTTACTGTAATTATACTGATAAAGCTAATAAAAAAATAATGTACTTTTTAAGAAAGTTAAGTTCACTAAGTATACTTAATATTTATTTTTTTCTCAGCATTTGTGTAATGCTGTGATGCAGGCGTGTGCGCTTTTAATATACTCGCCGTCGTCGCTGGATCAATAGTAGTGGCAAAAGTCGAGGCAAATCAGTCGCAACTCTTGCGTTCGTGAAACGGATAAGAAGCGAAAATGGGCTCGGAACGGACTACGAGTCGCGACTACGCGAGTTTCTGACAATTATGACATGACAGCTATTGCAGCAGAGAACAGTGACTCTGATTTTTTGAAATCCATTGTAGAATGATCCTTATGAGTGCTTCAATCTTCAGAATCTATATTGTAAAGGACTTTAGACTAAGAGCCAAGAGGACCGCAGCAAGCAGTCCCGAGTTCCAACTGCCTCCATCGACCTTCGAAGCTTCCAAGCATTGAGGTTCTCTAACTTTTTGTAGCCGTGGTTAAGTTTATGGACGGCTGGAGGGGGGACGCCGTTTTCATTTTCTCTTTGATCCTCAGTTTCTCGAGTGACGTTGTTCAGAGTGCTTCGGAATATTTGTGCCGCAATATTTAGCCATTCCAAATTCAGCTTTAATTTTTCCCAATTCTCGCTTTTTTTATATTTATTTTTCCTGCTCTACAACTTACAATTCAGTTCATAATCTACGAACTATATTATTTATTTTTCATGAATAAAGAAAAACTTGAGTTAGTGATATAAAATATATAGTCAAAAATCCAAACGTGAAAGTGCCTCTATCGTTATTAAATTTCAATTTTTAGTGTTTTAAAAAGTTCGAGGCAATTACAACAATAATATTCATGTCTATTTCGTAATTAACAATGGCATTTCTTGCACGAGATTAGCTACCCAATTGTTCACAAAATATATATATTTTAAGATCAAGTGAAATAAAGAAATTTATTGTGATGGTTATAAGTGAAGTTTTAATAGTTGTTAAATAATATATGTTGGTGAAAAAAGTGCTTTAACTTGGCTGGTTCTACAGCAAAATGTCTCTGAAACCGATTTTTCGTCGTACTCAGTGTGTAAGTTTATTTCTAAAATTGTACTTAGTTTTAAAGAAAACGCAAGTATGTTCATTTTTTCAGAGTGAAAGTTAAATGTATAATGAATGTTATGATAACGACCACTTGTTTTTTGAACATGTATCAAATAATATTTTGAAGCACAAAGAAAATCTATCTGGGAAGTGCTTCGAATCAAGAGATGGATTGCATTCCAGTTAGGAAAAGATGGGGTGCAGATTCAACTGCAAATTTCATTCAAATCCATGTAAAATAAAATAGCATGTAAATTGATATCTGGTCAAAAGAAAGGGTAAAAGCATATAATTTCAGGGATTCTTTATTTATTCTCTTAGGATGTACACAATATTTTGTATAGATAATCTAGGCTTTTACAATGAGTGTTTTACGTTGACAAAAATTAAAGATTGAATTATTTTATATAAAATAGTAACTAAATATTCCTTCCTTAGTGATTATTCTTTCTTCATAGTATATAACTGACACTTTTTTACTTATAATTGTGCGGGTACAAACCACTTATATATTTATATAGCTTATTCAATATAATCTTAATAATATTTTTTAATAGAACAAAGATCTTATCTTATAGTACTATCTAGCCAATGAAGATTTTACAAATATGCAAATGTGACTTTTAGTTTGACAACTGAGAACACAATTTTATTGATTTTTGGTACTAAGCATATCTTTTACATTCACAGTAAGATATATATTTTTAACGATTGTTAGAATCAGCCTTACTGGTGATTTTATGTATATTTTTGTAATTTTCTTTAAAAAAAAAAGTAATGCCTATTATAGTTGTGTTGCAATTGAAAATTTTAAATATTTTCTTAACTGACTTATTTGACAAAGCATCTAAAATTATTCATGCTAATATCAATGAGTAATAAGTAATTTTAAAAGTGGTTGAACCAGGTAATTTTTATGTGAATAAGAAATCAAGCCACTCTACATTTGAAATAAAAAAAAAAAATATAAGGATTGTTTAATTCAATTCTGTTATTAAATTTTCACAATAAAAAATTAATATTTTCCAATTTTTTTTATAAACTGTATACTTTATATTGACAAGGCTTTCAAAATTTATAGATTTGGAAGTACAGTTACTTAATGAGTATGTCCTTTATAAATTTTTATTTTGAGGTCAGTTAACTCCGAAGTCATATAATTTTTAGCGATATTCATTACAATGACCATAAGCTCCTTCGATCCAACTGTTTTTTCTTGCCTTATTGTACCTTGATATATCACTGTTAAACTTATAGTAGCAAATATAATAATGCAGTTAAGCAGGATGTATTAAGAAAACAATCAGATGAGATACAGTAAATTGTGTTAATTTATCAGATGAAAATGCAGGTTTACTTACAGTGATAGAGGATCAGAGAAAATAATAAATGAGAAATTTAGAGTCAAGAATAGGTGTATGAAAAAAGACTTACAGTGCAGAGTTGTAGATTGAGTGAAGCCAGTAAATAACAAGAATTAGGGATGAATAATAGGGTGTAATTAAATTTTGACAATATTTCAATCGAGCTAAATAATCAGCAGTTTTTCTTGCAAGAAATATACTCTTAAGGGGATAGCCCATATAAGATTTGATGAAAGGTGCTTTCTTGTTAAATACTTTTCATAAGAAAATCCACAAATTTATGAGTTGAGCACCCTCAGCCTTTCAATATTCTGTAATTTAAAGAAAATTTCATTATAACACGCAATCGCTTAAAGAGAAAAGTTAGAACTACTAGCAGAAGAAGCTAGAAGCTTATAAATTTTAAATAGCATAGCCCTATTTTTAATTCTATTAGCATATGTTTTTATAGCACTCTAACCTCAAAATGGCTACTTTAATACCAAATTTCGGCTCTCGTGCTATAAAATATCGTATGAGACTAGTGCGGAAGTGATTATTTAAGTTGTGCGACTTTTCACCCTCGCTTCGCTCGGGCGCAAAACATCGCACGACTTAGATAATCATCGTCCGCACCAGTGTCATAATATACTAATTACTTAAATTTAATTAATATAACAAAGTATTATGTTAATGCAGCTAAATGTACAGTTAAATTAGGGTTATGATCAAATATCATAATTTGCTAAGCACAGAAGCAAGTATCTAGAAAGTATGAAGTTTGTTGGATAGACTAGCAAGCTATAACTGTTAAATTGAGTAATCGATGATAGCTGTCACGAGATAGGAAAAAATTTAATAAATTTAATTTTTCTTTATTTGCACGTTTTTTTCATGCATTCAGAGAAAAAAAGGAAGAATTAGGTCTTTAAAAACAGAGTCAGAGATATATTAGTGGTGCAAACAGGAAGAACCTCCTTTGTGTGTGTGATGCGCGCGCGCGTGTGCATAAGGACACGCGAGGAGCTCCGAGTGCAAAGTACAGTTTACACACGCTTTCTTAAAATCAACTTCGTACTATCGTACTTTGTACTCGTGTTGGAAAATACGACGCGATCCACGAGTGGGAAGATTTGGAACTCGAGTGACTTTTTCGCTCTCCAGGTACTATTTCATTGGATGATCCCATCCAAGGCAAATCTGAGCTATTATCTCACTGCTTTATTCTGTAGTTCTGGGATAGGGGATACCCTACTGAAAGAGGTCACATGATCATATCAAGATTACATGCCGTTCACATGATTGTCACATATGCTCAATCATTTGACATTTTGTTGTGGCGGTATCGAAGTAAACATTCATACACAAGCATGAATGAGGAACCAATGTGATTGGTACTTTGTACTGTACTATCAATAAAATTGCTTTCTCGTTCATACATGTATAAGTATCCCTGCTAAAACTTGAGTATTAAAACAGATGAAAAGGAATTAAAATGTATATTTGAATCCTGAATCTGAATACCTATTAATGCCATTGATTACATTTCAATTCTTATTAATACATTTTAAAACTCAATTTCTAACAGGGATGCTTTCTTCAATACCACCAGTGAGAATTAAGGTAAAGTACCCGAAATCTGGACACCTTCTAGAATGGGACCGAAAGATGGATAACGAAAAATAACTATAATAAAAGATTAAAACGGTAAAACAATTTCTTCGTTAGCATTATTTGTGTTATTAGCTATGCGGTCACATTCATATTTTATAAAATGACTCTTTGAATTAAATTTAAATGAATGTGAAACTTTTTGAGGTTATGTTGCAGTTGAATTTATGTATCCAGCCTTAGAATACATCTTAGATTTCTATAAGTTTTCAAGTGCAAATAGAGATTGTCCATCTTTAGGGGACCATTACTGTCCACGTTTCAGTTCCAGCTCGACATATTGTCCAACTTTAGGAACCGCGTACATACATTTTAAAAGTTATTTTTTATATAAATCGACAAAATAAATAATAAATTAATAGTTACACTAAGAATTTTCCAAGTAATTTATTTCTTCCTTCTGTACTCGCCGTTTGTTACTTACTAGTCTGAAAAAATGTCCCGGTTTTGGGTACTTTACCTTATGTGACATTCACGTGATCTGCATACGATCTTCCTATGATCTTATGATCTAATGATTTTCACTCGATCATCCTATCATCACGCGATAATTACCTAACAATTATACGATTTTCAAGAAAAACATTTTATTACCGTACAATTATGTGACAATTATGTTATTATCATGTGACCTTTATATGATTCATGAGATAATCATATCATTATAAAATTAATTAAAAACGATTAATTTTAATCATTTTTTATTAGCAATTTCTGTTTTGGTTATCACAGAAAATCGCTTGATTATTGCGTGATTATCATATGAAGATCACACGAGGATCACGTGAATGTCACATTATTATCACTCCATTTGATAATTATGTCTCGCATCCATCTTTGTAACAGTACAATCTTTCTTGATTGGCATGTGAAAATCAAGTGATCCGCATGTGATTTTCATATGATAATCCTGAGATTAACCCTTTCACGCTCAAGGGAAATATTTTTCCCTTCTACAAAAAACGTTATTGATTATTCAATTATTATTGAATCAATATTTTTTTTAATGAATGTCAAAATAAAACGTATGTCCAAGGCGGCAAATGTGTTTCTGAACCATTAGAAAAACAAAGAACTGTCAAACTTTATTGCACAAAATCCAAATGTTATATTCGAATATTATTTAGTCTCAGCCATCTTATGGTACTGTAAGGATTAACAGATGATCATTATGTAATTTTTTTCTTTCCACAAATTGTAAGCACGAAGTTCCAATGTTGTGCATGAAGTCGTTTACCAATTTGGTAAAACAATCCGCATTGTTCTTTTTGATACTTACATGTACACAAAAAACTCCCAGGCCATGCGCTTATTGATCTTGCGTGTACATCACGTATATGACCATTTTAAAAATTATTATTAAAAGCAAACAAAATTACAAAAATGAAAACGTCAAAAACTACAAATAGGAAGTTATTGGGATTTTATAAAATTGTTCATTATATACACTGAGAAAAAAATTCAGTTGGATCAAAAGACTCGTGCCTATATAAATGCGAGCAACAGTATACTCTGTCAATTTGACAAATTTTGATTTTGAATTGAACAGCTTCGTTCTGTTAAATTAAAACCTTATACTGTTGATTCAACGCCTCATACCGTTGATTCAAAGTACTTGTAATTGTAGTTTAGAATATTATTTCACTTAAATTAACCATTCTATACATATAATTCAACCGAATTTCCGAATCTTGATAAAAAGAAATTAAAACTTTTTTTTATTCTCAGAACCTTAACGCCTTTTATTTCTGTCGCTGTATTCTAACTGCAACTTATTTGCAGGCAACTGAATGAAATTTATGAAGATTTCTTATAAACAACTGCACATTTAAGCGGGAACATATTCGATGTTTTTTCACATTAATATTATATGTCGAGTATCACACACACTTTCTCGCAAGGACGCTTACAAATCTAAATTACGCATCGCAGTTATATGTAGTCGCACGCATAGTTACATATGTACGTTTGAATTATTTTCTGCTTATATACTAACCAACATGAATGCTGGTCGCTTGCGGGTACAGAAAAACAACAGTCGCCTTCTAGCGGTTTTTAGACAAATTATCACTTTGCGGCTCCGAAGAAAACAAAGCCGAGAAGCCGGTATTAGGAATACCGGCTGGGTAGCCTCTTCGGCGTGCGTCGAAACGTGGTTATAAAGACCTACCATAGACTTAGGCGCATACTCCAAGTAAAACAGCACACTACGCGACAGCGAAGGCACGAGAGGCCCACGTGATTGGAAAAAGGGAGGGAAGCGCGATTTGGCCAAGTGATCGACGAGCTCATCTCTCTCACTCAGAAATTCTGTTAATTGAAAAGTTATTGTCTGTCATTTGATGTATTAAACAATTCATTCAACAATAAAATAACTTTCAAATTAACTTACTCAAATTCTTGTGATTTCAAGAATTATACTTTCATTTTACAAAAATCTTATGTTTCATTAGAATGAATGTTGAATCGATAGGCGCGCTTTCAAAACAGCGGTCGCGCCTTCAAAACAACAGTATATGCCACTGTTCATCATTCATGGCGCTGAGTCTGTTGAATCAACAGAATATTCTTATGTTTCAACTAGATTTTTTTCTCAGTGTATCGTAAACTAAATGGGGAGGAGCTTACAAAAATAATTTATCATTACTTCAAAAAATTCAAAACAAATTATTAAAAATTGTTGCAAAAAATACTTTTGTACAAAAAATCCCACCTAATTTAGAACAACTATTTACACTAGAGAGCCTTAAATATGAATATTATATGTTAAAGGATATATATATTAATTCAACTAGTAAAACAAGAAATAAACTAATTAAACTTCCAAAAATATGCAAAACTATTAGTGATAAAAATAGTAAAATTAAAGCAATAAAAATATTTAATAGACTACCAAATGATCTAAAAATTTTAGATATAGAAAAGAAATCGTCGTGCAATAAAATAAAAAATTAGATTAGTGAAAATGTATAAGAAAGATAATCGTCATCTTGAAAGATAAAAAAGGCTAATAAACATATTTGTAATTTTAATCAAAGATTGTTAAACTATTCGACATATTTAAACTATTAAGTTTATTCATAGTTTAATTTTTAGTTTAAGTAGTTATAAGTTCAGTAAGTGTATTTGACTGCTGCAGTTTGTGCAAATTGAAGCAGGACTAATAAAATTGGTATATAGTTATAAGTTTTTCTTTTGTATACCGGATCGGCCAACAGGAATTTCTTTCCTTTGCTGGATTACTTATGTAATTTAATGATGTATTTCTCTGGTTCAATAAATTCAATAAATTCAAAATATATAATTTCTTTAACGTGAAAAATAATAATTTCAAATTTCTACAAAAATTTACAAAAATAGAAAATACTGAACAACATGCAAATAAGATATTACTTCTGAAAAAATTTTCAGTGGTTCCGTAATATTGCACCAGTTAATAAAGTCATCAAAATTCGTGATTTTTTATAGATTTTTTTTAAATTATGAATCAATAGCGTCAAAATTTTTAGTGTAATATTTAATTAGTTTAAATGATAAAAAATCTAATATATGTTAAACAAGTAATTATTTTTATGATCTGATTCTACTGCATTATTGATACCTATAAAATATATTCTCTAACATAGATAAAAAATATAATTAGTATATTACATGTACTGTATACTATTTTTCTTTATACCCGGTCGAAAGTACGCTAAGTTTCGATTCAAAATTTGTATTTGAAAAAAATTATTTTTTGTTAGCTCGAGTAAATTTATTTCGATGCCCGCCCCGACATTTGCGGCACGAGCGCAGCGAGTGCTGCTAGTCGGGGGGGGGGGGGGGGCATCGAAAAAATCAAGAGTATAATTTCATTACATAGAATGATAAAAAATAATAGATAACTATTTTTCCGTTTTTCATTCAAACTTTTACTAACAAAGATATAAATGATTAATAACAGTGATGTAACTATTGTGTACTATATCTATATTGTGCACAATTGTGACGTCACTCAGATTTTTGAAACGCGCTATATTCGCAAAATATAAACAAAACCTCAACCGCGCTATCTTTCAAAACATAAACAAAACCTCCAAAACGTTTATTTTAACAAAATCTACAGTTGCTTAGCTACCAGCTCAAAGGCATGCGTGTCGAAAATTGCTATCTGTGGCGAAAGCTCGACTATATATGTATAATGAATAAAAGAATATCTTTCGCCATCGAAATCAGTGGCGAAAGTGCGTACTTTCGACCGGGGATAAAGAAATTAGTACATTTTTATACGGGTGCGGAAGTGAATTATTTGCCTCGGGAGACTTTTCGCAAATAATTCACTTCCGCACCCGTATAAAAATGTACTATTTAGAAAAAATTAGCTGACATTTTATGTTATTATTGTCTTCCATTCATGTTAAAAATG
Source organism: Sycophila sp. Sp_5 (assembly GCA_018906775.1). Lineage (NCBI taxonomy): Eukaryota > Metazoa > Arthropoda > Insecta > Hymenoptera > Eurytomidae > Sycophila > Sycophila sp. Sp_5. Next base: position 275,562 of record JACCID010000073.1, read on the forward strand.
AAACAACCGCTTTTAAATTTGTCCGAAGCAAATTTGTCGATAAATAAAAAGATAATACATTTTGTAAATATAGTATAACGTATTAATTTTATTTACAGATATAGTGTAAGGATCGAGGACCGCTATGGAATCTCGTAAGGCTCGATGGAAAGGTTTCACTAGAAGCCTACTTTTCATATCGTTGTACTTTGGAATTTCAGCTGTATTTGCAAGAAATATAGGTATGCCAAAAATTTTATTCTTACTCAATTTTTTTAATAATTAAATTTGTATTTTCGCAAATAGCCGATAGTGCGCCACATGTCCTTAGTAATCAAATTAAATCTTTTAAAATCCAAATTTAATTTAAATTACTAACTTTTGCGTTTAAACCCCACTTTTAAAAAAGACCGAAAATATTTCCATTAAATTTGTAAATATATTCTTCCCATGTCAAATATCAAACTAGCATAAAAATTTGAATTTGATTGACTGTCATTTAATAAAGATTTCTTTACTTTTACTTAATTTAATTAAAATTGATAATGAAATACTTTTGTGTCTTAAATGTTTTCGGATATTTGCCGAAACAATTTTAATATTACAACTCTTTGCCACTAAATGACAATATCTCCTTACAATTTAAGCAGGGACTCATCAAAATTGACGATATGCTTGAGGTTCCTTAGTTTCAAAAAGCGTATACTGCAAAAATTTCAGCTGGAACAGGTTAATCAATTTTCATGGGAAAAGTATTAAAATGCAGCTAATTCATTCAATACGCTTGCGCCTTCCTAGTAGCTTTCCCAGGGATATCGTAGGGAATTTTTGCCCTTTTGTTTTCAAGTATTATTAATAAAATTTGCAGAAAATTGTTATTCTAGAATTTAGAGATACATCAATAGTAATAATGTTCCAAAAAAATAATAAAAAGTTAATTTTATTGATATATTTTTATATTTTTGCACCAAATGTTTTATATAGGTTTAAAATGACATAAAATAAGAAAATAGGTACAAGGCCTCTTCTCTTCCCCAAAGATAAATAAACATAATTGCAAAAATTTTTATTCGCGTAAATTCAAATTAAATAATTAATGATGCATTAAAATTGTTATGTATAAAAAGGGTCAATGGCCACATTTTTATGCGTTCCTAAAGTTTTCAAAGACCCAAAGTAAAGACCAAAGCCAAGCTAGTTTTCGATTTCTATTCGTGAAATTCAATTTATAAGATAAATTAATCCTTACATTTTGTGTTTTTGTTTTTAAATTCTCCGTAGTTGTCTAGAAACACGATGTTTTGTTTACGTTCTTAATTGCTTCATTTACCAATGCCTGGTAAGTGATCAATAGCCGGAACTATTTTGATTGTTATTCCGTAAAACTACCATTGTTTTAACTACCTCTCAATATTTTTTTATTTCTTAATTTACACTTACAAAACCTTTCGGAAAGCTTATGAATTTTCTCTTTTATAAGAACCCGTGTTAAAAATACAAATTTAAAGATTTCTTTTTCTCGCAAATTATATGTAATTCTTAAAATATTCATATTATCTTATTTTTACCTAAGGAATAACATAATTTTTTCTAATTCTCTGCATTTTTTAAAAATTTCTGAACCTCCTTAATCTTTAGAGGGCCGGGATACGCCATTTGGCGTAAGGCCACTGACCTCCAAACATTTGACATCGTTTGAGATCTTTATCATGTGCTTCAGATTACTTTTCTATAGAAACAACCATTTTTTTAAATACCTCAAGTTGTTTCTGAAATAGTAGATATTGATATTTTATTTAAAGACATTATTTTTAATTGATTTAGTATCATGATGTTATTAAATTAATTGATAATTCATATTACTTTTTTTAATAAAATCAATTATTACTATAATTACTACAATTCCTAAGTGAAAAATATTTAAAACGTTAGATTAGTACTCGAGTACAATGTGTTCACAACGTCTAGACGTCATGCTCGATTATTATTTTATCGAGTAGTCTAATCTTGCACAGCACTTAGTGTTCATGCGGTCTCACACAACGATACCGAAAAGTACATTATATTTCTATGTACGGTAGGTTCAAGACTGAGACACCGGGGCATGCCATGTTTTTATACTTTTAGAAATCATCAATAGATGGCTACGTACCTACTCTACAGAATCAGTCTTCCGCAAGCAGTCAGGTTTTTATTTTGTTGGTATATAATTGTACTCCATATAGGAATACAGCCTTCTCTACACAAGAACAGGCCTTTCTTTGTGGGTGTTTGTTATCGATGACTGATAGATTAGTGAGCTTGAGTTTACAGTGACCGTCAAAATGACAAACATCAGAAGTAAAAAAAATTAACTCAACGGTGGTGGGCTTTCAGGCTAATTTTGCCATTTTTAGCAGAGATTATAATTTATGAGGGAGCTGGGCCCATGGGTTCTCTTAACGTAAATTTTTTAATTATTTAAAAGTTATAAGATCGAAATAGTTATAATTCCCATTAAAAAAACCATGGGTCCTTAAAATGAGTAAAGGTCGTGGTGAAGGTCACATTTAAACTCACCAATCGGAGATCCAAAAACTCGGGCGTGGAACACGGGGCTCGTATTGGCTGAGCACCGCGTTGAGGAGACGAAAATCACCCCCACCAGAAAGTATAGGCGTGCGTGAGATACCTGATCCTCCAGAAGAAACAGTCACCGTAAATTATACCAGATTTTCAAATGCTTAACCAGTTACGTATTATCTACGAATAATTTTTTGTGTATGCAAAGGGCTTATTGTATTATTTGCAGACATCAGCATTTCGAAATGAAATGAGTTATCGCTCTAAATACATTTTCTACATCATCGCTGTTCCCTACCCCTTTACGTTTTTTAATGTCGAACTAACATTTCACTCGGTATCCATACGTACTCCCCCCCCTCTCTCTCTCTCTCTCTCTCTCTCTCTCTCTGCGTGCGCGCGCGTGTGTGTGCGTGCGTGTGAGAGAGAGAGAGAGAGAGAGAGAGAGAGAGAGAGAGAGAGAGAGAGAGAGAGAGAGCGCGAATCTCAAGAAGCGTAGCCTTTGCAAGCGAGGACATCCCGCTGTTTTCAACGAGCCTTTCAAGTTTACCGCCATGGCAGCGGGAGGCACGACTTCCCGAGTGCCTATATATTATTATCCCCAGTCATTAATGGTAAACTGCAATTCTCCCTTTTCCCTTCTTGTTTCTTTCCTCTCATCTTTTCTCCATCGTCTCTCTCCTCTCTCTCTCTTTCTCTCTCCCCCCCGCTCTCTCTCTCGCTCTTACGATTATACTTATGATTAAAATTAGATGGCTTGCTGTTATTATGCGGTTTACTGTTTACATTTGGGACTGTTTGCACTAAAAAAAAAATTGCGTCACTACTGGACACATTAAAGCCATTTTTACTCTACGGTATATTTTATATCATTGGCAACAATAAAAGTTCAAATTAAATGTTAAATATTTACTACATTTTTAACGGCCATTATGTTTAAATATTATTTTAATGTAAACTTACCTGTACAGATGGATAAAATTTTTCTCTGTCTATAAGGTATATTTTGTAAAAGAAATAGTATCTATTTACTTGGATTTTAATAAAAAAAATACAGACGAGTGGAAAAAAGTGCGGTATTACCGTTAACATAACGGTAATTTTTACTGGAAATTTCTGCATAAAAATACATTAAGATACATCAGGCTATCTTGTGGACCTAAAAGTGCATACGACAGTCGTATCTAGCGTCCAGACTATCAGAGACATATCGAATTCAAAGGGGCCCCATGGCTAGCGTCTATACTCTCTCTCTATCTCTCGCTTAGCTTCCCACTGTAGGAACCCTAAAAGTATATGTCCATACACGTGCACACAAACCAGTTGCGTTCGTGTTCACGTACACGAATACCAACGCCTTCACGTACGAACGAGCCAAATTACATATTTTATATTATTCACTACATTACAATTATTAATCTTAATAGTATATTAGTTTTTTTAGAAAAATGCTATGTGTATTTTGTAAGCTGAAACGCGGTTTCCATCGGACTGTGTTATAATGCTCAACTTTACCGTGTAATTTCTTGATAACAGTCAAGCTAAGCTCTTCATCGTATTAATACGATGTATATAACAAATATCAATTAGGTATAATCAAAATTTTAAAGACTTCCCAATGAACGCTCTTAATATACATATTTCTACCAGCGGATTCTACATTTCTTTCATTCGACTTATGACTAGTAAAAATTGTTACGTAATTATAATAATAAATGTAAAGAAAACTTGATCATATAATAAAATTTGTTATATAAATAGTAAATTTTATTACATCTGGTAGCAATTATTTTACTTTCAAATTTTACTACATATTACAGTAATATTTTCAATAAAAAAACACGTGTATCCATCCTTTACAATATTTTATAGCCATTTTTACTATAACAAGAAAAATCCAGCGCGCTTCGCGCGCTCAATGTTCTTTTTTAGGTGTTTTTTTATAACCAGCTCTTCTAAATAATACATTCTGATTTTTTAGTTAAAATAATATAGCGATATTTAATTTTTCAACAAATTTAATTAATAAAAACTACAGTTAAAAAGGTTTAATACAATACTTATTTCATTAAATTGTTTAATGGAGAAACTCAAATCTTTAATTGAACTTTGGCGTCAAAAGAAAATGCGTTCCTAAATTTTTAAACATCCGGTCATCACTTTTGTAAGAGAATATTTTAGAAAATTTTACTTTACTTACTACGTTACAGCCTCCAAGGAATCTGTAATTTTTTATTAATATATGTTATTTGTTGAATCTTTACTTGAACAGTTTTTAATTTTATAACTTTTCTTGGTTTTTTGTGCGATTTTTCAATTTTTCGAAAACATTTTTTTACGTTTTTTACACAATAGAGTTATTATAATAAAATGACCATGACACAAAACGGTATACCCACAAAACGCAAGTAATTTCATCTGAAAGGGCGTAAAATCTTTACTCGTATGAATTATACACAAAGGTGTCTTTAAAAAAAAAAAAGATAGCTTGGAAAATTATTATTAAAATGGTCCCTGCCGGAAAATTAACTATCATTTATGTTGTAATGCTGCTTAGATTGTTCGACTACCAACTATTTTGATAGACTGGCATATTATGTTAAAATTATGTTTAGCACTGAATTAAACGCAGAAGAGCCAGATGCGCGCGCAACTGTTTGCACGCTCTTTCTCTCTCTCCCTCTTATGTCTGCTTACAGCTCTTAAACAGTTATGTGACTATACTGAATCGTAGGTTATATTTCGATATTTTCTAGTAGCGTTGAAACATACTGTTGAATTTTTTATTTTATATATAAAAATAAAATGGAGTTCTCTAGAAGGAATCGTTACAAGTTAAAAAATAAACGTATATAGTATATAAAGTACACGGAGAAAAATAGTGTTGTAAATATTACTAAAAATATAGAAAATATTACTAAAAAGTACTGTAATCCTGTCACAGGCTGTAAAAAGTGTCCTATTTACATCATACATAACTATTTTTGTAGTATCGTTTAAACAAATTTATTGTATTGTATACAAAAATTACAGTTAAGTACAGTAAAATTTAAGTATCTGTAAATTTTTACGGTGCAATATAGTAATTTTGTATGGAAAATAGAACAATTTTCATATAAACTCTACAAGCGCTCGTCTTTTCGTCAGAGCACATGCGCATTGAAGCATGCGCGGCGCCTCGTGCCACGTATCTCTGCAACGTCGTGGTACCTTCTAGAAAACGAAGTGTTATATTATATTTGTAATACCGCTTGCAATAGAATGCAGTACACATCTCTCCTAGATGGCGCAATGAAATTTGTCACTCGCAAGTGACTGGGTTTGACTTCGATTAATATATAAGGCCGTTTAGTCAATTCAGAAATCAATTGCGAGCGTCATAGCGTTCTTTGCGAAACTGCGATCTTTGCGAAACTACGATCTTTGTAATAAAGCGTTATTTGTTAGGAAATTAATTTGTATAGCTTATAAGGCCCTTCACTACTACTAATAGCAACAAAAAATTCCTGTATTCTACAAAATCGATTAACTTACTAGTAACCTGACAATTTCACATAAGATGTTTCCTCTAATCTCTCCTCTAATGTTTCCTCTAAGCAGGCAGTAAAAAAGCAAATTTTATTCTTTTTTTTTTGTATTGTTTACTCAATTTTAGTCGGAGTAAATTTTATTATACAGTATAGTAAAATTTATAAGATTAGAAATTTTACTGTATTGGACTGTAAAATTTATAAGATTAGAAATTTTACTGTGCTGGAGTGTAAAAATTATAAGATTAGAAATTTTACTGTACTGGACTGTAAAAATTATATAGACTGCAAGTCTGTGATCAGATTACTATACTGTTCAGCAAAATTTAGTTTAAAAAATCATAAAATTTCCTGCACTATTTCTCTTCGTGTATATAAACGCGCGGTTCCGATACCGTTATAACCTTTAATTCAATAATAGAATTTAGAACAGATTTTAACCAGCTGGCGTCACTCCACAGCGTCCAAATATGTTCGAAATATGTTAAATAATCTGCCCACTGAACAGAAGATTTAACATTTTCTGCCTAAAAGCTCCTTAATTTTCCGGCAGGGTTATTAAATTCATTAGATTTTCTATAATTAGCCGAACTGTATTTCATAAAATTTTTATTTTATTAACTAGTTTTCGAGAAAAAAAATTACTGTTAAAAAAATACATTTTCTTTGTTCAATGTTTACAGGAATAAAAATGATTATTTCTCTACGAAATTTATTGTACAGCTATATTACAGATAGATGACAATCAATCACCTTAAAATGCACTAAACGTAACAGTTTTTTTAACCTTCAAGTAAGGAAATATTTAATGTTTATTTATATAAGAAATTAAATTAAATAAATTTTATTTAACCCTTTAACGCCCAACTTGACCATTTTTCGACAATATTTTCAGAGGATTGTAACACTAACTTAAAATGGTTCAAGAAATTCTTGAGATACCATTTTTAACATAAAATTTTATATACTTTCAGAATTCGGTATTAGAATTGTCAACAAATTTAACAATAAAAAGTTATAAACAATTTTTTGCAAAAAAAAACGTGAATTTTATAAAAAATTAATTCGTTTAACCCAAATTTTCGAATGGAAAGAGGGTTCGCACATACGTCTAATATATATTTGGTCAATGGCATGTATACTTTATTGCAAAACAGTTGCAATACCGAATTTAAAAAGGGCGGCCATCCAAACACCCCTTTTCCACCAAACTTATCAAGAAAGGTTCGTGATTTTTTTATCGATCAGGATCGTATTTACAAAAAAAAATTATAGAACAAAAAGTTCTTAGATTTCATCAAAGAATACGTGCGAATTGTTTCAAACTTTTCCGTACGACATTTGGATTTTTAGATATGGCCAGTTTTTTGAAAAAATCCAAAAATCGCTCCGAAAATTCTGAAAGAATTTCTTGAACCATTTTAACTTAGGATTACACACCACTGAAAATATTGTCGAAAAATGGTCATGTTGGGCGTTAAAGGGTTAACATTACTTATCAAAATCTCCATATATTCTCATTAAATTCTCAGATGATTAATTTGTATTCGCTTTAAATGTTTTCAAAACCAGATTTTTTTATATAAATTAATTATTCATTAATTCAACAGATATTAAATAATTTCGTACATAACTAAACAATACTTAAGTATTAATAAAGTTTAAAATCAGTTTTGTAGTTGAAAGAAGCAAAAATTTTTTTTAATAACGATGGTTGAAAAGTATTCCTTCGTGCTGAAATTGTAAAACGTAAATTTTGTGTAAATTGCATAAAACATAATTGATACGTTTAATAAAAAAATAAAATCTATTTGTAAATTTTTGTTATTGCTTATACTTACACTATATTTGCATACATACTGAGGGAAAATGCAACGCGTGCGCAAAGTTGAATTTTTGCACTGTCAAGGAGATGTCCAGGGTTGCGGCTCCTGGATTTCGCCCCAACTCTGTACAATGATTTTTACGTTTAAAATAATGAATATGTGTCTCGGGATTTTACTCAATCGAGCCTATTAACAATGTTTACAGCATTTTTAGGTTAAATGCATTTACAGTAATCTTAAATACTGGGAACTTCAACATTGGACAGTCGCATGAAAGATGAAAATAAAGTATAATACATAAGCTAAAATATTTTTATTGGTTCAAAAATTATGTTCATACGTTGCCGCATATTTCATTTGAGATTTTTAATGAATTATTTAAGAGCCTTTAATTTTATTACTATGCTCCATTAAAAAAATTCCCAAGACACAAAAATACAATATTGGGCCCAGCGTTCCACATGCACATATTGAATAAAAAAAATACAGTTCGATGCATGAGCGATGAAGTGATTTTAGTCTCGCGTGAGTGAAATTTTCGCAAACATTACACGAGGCTCAAATCAATTTTTTCACATTTATATTGAAATGTACTAGAAGAAACTATTTCATTCGAGCATTTCGCTTAAATGAGTATAAAAGACAGTCAAATAAGATACGAAATTGTCTAATTGTATTTTTTTAAGGCAAAATTTACTGGAATGCAAAGAATAAATTCGAAAATATCTGTTAATCCATTTCATCCTCATATCACGAGAAAAATGGAGTCCAACTGCAATTTTTTACTTTATTTCGAATTATTTTTATGATTCAATGTTGTTTCAATCTGCATAACAGATGTTATTATTTCATAAAGTCTATGAATTTTTTTAATCATCTTACTTTTCTATTTAAATATTTTTATTTATTATTTTTATTACATTTAAGATTTCAATTTTGACCTTTTATATTAGTAAGTGACAGAAAATTGAACAACAAATTTTTTACTTCTTATTTTTTATTGTTAATATTTACATTATGTATGTAATTTTTTATGTTTAATCCGATTGCTTCACGTTTAAGCATATTTTCTCTCATAAGAAATTTAAGAGGTATGCCATGAAGTTGAGTAGTTATAATGAATTACGTACAGAGACAAACCTAAACGTTTAAATATGAAAATACAATAGTTTACCGAGATTTTTATAATTTTTAAAGATTTTCAACGAGTGCAAGGGGAAATTTCCATTCTTTGTTTGTGCAAAATAAAAAAATATTTCTTACTTCCATCAGGATCTTACCATTATATATAATCACGAATATGAAATTTAATAGATATATAAGAATTCTTTGTTGAAACGGTTAACTACCACAATGCAAGCGCAACGAAACATCTTATAAAATGAGAATGTCCCAAGCATCCGATGGAATATCGCCATTTTTGCTGCATATTATTTTAAACATTACAATAGGATTTCCCTCCATACACACAAGCAAAACGCAATGGACTTTTTTTATATTACATTCGAATGCGCACATTTTAAAGTTTAAAAAGTTGCGACGATTAAGTGTTGTAAGAAAATACAATTTAAGAGTAGAAAGTACGTAATGAAGGCTTTAGGGGTCAGGCAGTTCATCGCACCTTTGCAGCCGACTGCGGACTCGGGCATCAATTGCTGAGACTGCACCGCCATCTGCCGCATACACTTTCAACTTATCTTACACGTATTCAAACTTACAAATTCATCTTTTCGAAAAATCACTTCTCCATTAATATATAACTGGCCTGTTTTTAAATAAATTATTCTCTGCATGGAATTTTAAATATTTCTAAAATGTTTCGGTGCAAATGTTTTTGTTTCAGAGAGGTACGATACAGCCTACGAATGCGAGGGCAAAACCTTAAAGATAGAATGTCGCGAGGGCGAACTGATCCATTTAATTCGCGCCAATTACGGAAGGTTTTCCATAACAATATGCAACGAGCACGGGAACACGGATTGGAGCGTCAACTGCATGTCACCCAAATCTTTTCGCGTCCTCTACAACAAGTAAGTCCACGCCTTCACCTACGGAAACTACTAAATTACTGAGAAAAATCCTGAAAAACTTCCTTTGACCATTGGAATCTCCGCAATATTCGAATCCAAGAAGCCTCCAAGCTGCGTCATTGACTCTGTACGAGGAGCAAGAGCTGCAGAAAAGAGAAGGACAAGCGAAAGAGAAAAGAGAGAGAAACTCGACAGGCCGTTCGATCGGAATGCAGTCGCGTCATCTCTCTTTTCTCTTTCTCACAGACCGACCGACCCGTCTCGCGTTCACGCCTCCCCCCTCTCTCCCCCTCTCCAGCTCTCTTTCTCTCTCTTTCTGCGCGCGAGCGTGTGTGTGTATAAAGCGTGCACTCTGCCTTGCTACTTGCATCCCGCTATCCCTCCCTCACAACGACTACCAAAAATGTTTCGGAGAATGGCCAGATCGAGGGCGAATGAATAAGTGGATAAAAGAAAAAAGGGACTGTACGAAGAAAGGAAATAAAAAATGAAAATCAAAGAGGAGAGGTGGTGGAGGAAAAAACTTGAAGATGCAGAAACGGTATATAAGGTACCAATAGAGTGTACACGAGTTACATTATAGAGTTTTACATGATCCGGCAATTCAATTTTTTTTATTAATCAAGCGTGCATTGATAAAAAAAGAATCTCGGAGCATCATCAATCCGACACCTTTTCTACTCGGAGATAAATCTTTAATGAAAATTCACTATCCCTTTTAATACTTTAATCGGATAAGAGGCCTGGCCTTTCGCGTAAAGGCCTCTCTGCAAATTAATGTATCGCGCTAAAGTTAATTAATTTATTACCAATTCCATTGTGTTAATTGATAGTTTTCATAAATAAGTAGCAATACGATTGAGTTTTTGAACGAAATAGCGCCAGTGCGGCAAGTACATCTACACCGTCAGCTGTAAGCAAAAAAAACGTCCGTTCGCTTAGTTAATCAATTTCACTGATAACGTCATATTATCAACATGTAATCGGAATCCAAAGATTGTAATTGGAATAGTTTGTTTCTCAAAATTGGGTAGTTTAAGAAAGGCTTTAGTAAATTGCAGTTTTCATACGATATTTTGTAAGGTACCACTGTAATTGTATCACTAATTACTAACCTAAACAATTATTTTATGAGTACTTTACTTTTTGAAACTAATATTAGTATTTTTGTAACGATGCAGGGCTTATACTACGTTTATATTGTCATATAAATCGAACCTAAAGTCCAATGGATATGTATAAACGATTTTCGAATAATCAGTGAGGTAAAATTATGTACTGACATTAAAGATTGTACAATATATCTTTTTGACAAGCAAGTTCATGGTCACTATTAAAACAACGGTAATTTTTACTACAAAATTTCTTTCCGTTTATGTTCCAAATATTATTGATTTTTTTACAAGTTTTCTTCATCAACAACTGTGCGAAAAACTTCGTATTAATATTCATCGATAAAACTAGATTTAAAATTGCCTATTGCAAGTTAAGTCTATGCCACCTAATTTACATGTCTTGCAATTGCAATTAATTGAGATTGCAAAGATTTCAATTCTCTTATATTTTTATATTTTACCACTCGCGAGTTAATTTTACGAGACGCCTCCTAGCGGTAAAATAAAGTTCATACACCTAATTGTTATTCCACTGTATATTTTTTTAGTATTATGTTGCCTTAAATTTTTTTAAATCAAATATTATAAACATTTTAAATATACTTTATTTATATTTGACGAATCGAAAAAAAAATCAGTGTACATGTATGCATCAAATAGTCTTTTATAATGATTTAGCAAAAAATGGCCAAAAAAGAATATCCTTTTACTTTCGTAAACAAATGTACCAATAATAAAATATACAATGTAATAGGATACGTATCGATCAATATGTAACTCGAAACAAGCAGTCTACGTCTTTGCTTGCTTTCTTTTGCTTACCAGCGCACACACGGAGAGAAAAAACCTAGTAAAAATTGCTATTTTATATAGGAAAAGAATGACAGTCTTGTACTGTATTAAAAATTATTATGAAACATAGTAATTTTTATAAATAGCAATAACTGCTAAAAAAAATAGTAATTTTTGTTAAATATGTAATAATTTTTAGAATTTTTAATAAGAAATATTGAAATTATGGCATAACATTTTTTGGAATATATCTAATGTAATTTTTAATATTCAAAGTAATAATTTTTAGTATTGAAAGTACTAATTTTTAGTATTAAAAGTAGTAATTTTTAATATTTAAGAAAGTAATTTTTAGAACGTAGAATTTGCAAATTTTGCAAAATATTTTTTTTTGTCACTGAAATTATTCTCATCTTGACTTGGAGACTCTTGTATATATTACTTATTCGAATTAACTTAACACTCAAACACTTTTCTATCGCTAAACAGTATTGCTTAAATTTAACGCATTCGCTTCAATTACAAATATACGCAATGACCTATTATTAGACCTAACCTAACATACATAAATCTACTTCTACGTTTTCGCACGTAATGTACCATGACAGAAACTTATTTTTCTTATATACTAACCAATATGGCTTCCAACCACTTGCGGGTGACGATTTTTTCTCCGCGCCACCTAGGTATAGCATTTTAAGTATTTTATTTGAATCTTAGAACTTGTGGCGAAATATTAAAAGCTGATAAGCAATAAAATCGATTGAAAAAGTAAAAAGTAGAGTTTATTTCAATTTTGCATTTTTATTATTTCTTTTATTATTAAATTACATCCAATTTTTACGTATGCGTAATCCAGGCGCACCCGACGCGAGCTCAGGCACGACCGGCTCGAGCTCAGACGCATGCGCATACGCTTCCGACCACAAGCTTTACTATAGAAAATAGTAATTTTTGTAACAAAAGTTATCAAACGTTGTCAATATTCATAGTAAAATTTACTACTTTTTGTTCGTAAAATTTAATACGATTTCTGGTACAATTTATTATTATAACTTTTACTATAAAAAATAGCAATTTTTGTAACAAAATTTATTAAATTTTATAATATTAATAGTAAATTTTAGCATTTTAATAACAAAATTTACTATATCAATATCAAAATTCCTCATTATTCAAGACTGTCACTTCTTTCCTATGAGAAAATAGTAATTTTTATTAAGTTTTTTCTCTCCGTGCACGTATGCATGCGCACAAAATTAAAAAATTCAAGTCTTGTAATGTGAAAGGGCATTTTTGTAACTAATAGTGATTATACTTTCCTTGTAGAATAATGCAACATTTAAAATATCTGGGAAGCGGAAGAAATAAGTAGAGAGGAACAACTCTTAGCCGCACCAGGGTCCCATTACAGTTCATTCATGTATAATAAAAAAAATAGGATTTGGCAAAATTTTTGAAAATGTTTATTTAATGAAAATACCTACGTTTAAAATTAAATTTTCGGTATAGTTCTGTCAAATCTATGATTTTTTATACTGCTCCCTCGCTTTTCTCGAATTATAATTACCGTACGCTTTTATTAATTTTCTTGAAAATTCCTTCGTCCTCCAAAATCAGCAAAAAAACTTTATTGACGAGTTCCAGTTAAATGACGTGAAATTTAAAAAAGATTATATTTCCTAACTGTAATACATTAATAAAAAACTGCTGCCGATAGATTGCCACTTAACTTCCTCAAACATGATTTTACTCTCCTTTTTTTTAATTTATTAATAAGAATTTTTTTAAAGTTGTAAGCAAAAAGATGCGCATATGCACGGCTGTTTACTTTTTAATAACAATAAAAAAGTAGTTTTCTTTTCAATATTTTAGAATGTAATCGTTAGAAAATTTTTTAATAAAGAACAAAAATTGTGAATTGAAATTTAAAAAATTTTAATACGATACCCTAGTATGATATTGATGGGCCGGGCTAGTCTGAAAAAATCTGCAGGAGAATTCAAAATAACTTAATAATAAATTTTTCTGAAACTTTTAAGAATTGGTTGATTGTCAGGTTCGAATGGTTGGCCATTTTAATTTTCAAGTGCTTCTGTTGTATGGTTCTTAAGGTATCAATTCTTGATAGAATGCTTTTTGTATGCAAAATTCGAGGTCGCGTCATGTTTTCGATAACGGTATAGAATTAAGAAATTTAAAGAATTTTGGAAAGCTATTGTATACACTTATATATTGGAAGACTATCTATCGGGATCGCAGCAGTTATGTGACTTATGATACTTAAAGTTAGCCACTTGCGAAAAAGAGACATCATAAATTTTTTAAATACGGTAAAGTACCCGAAAGCTGGACACCTTCTAGAATGGAACCTAAAGATGGACAACAAAAAATAAGTATAGTAAAAGATTATAACGGTAAAAAATTTCTTTGTTAGCATTATTTGTACTATTAGCTATACGGTCACGTCAAGAGTTTGAAACTTTTTGAGGTTATGTTACAGTTGAATTTATGCGTCCAGCTTCAGGATACCTCTCAGATCGCTAGACCCAAAAGCAGGACATACGTTTTCTAGTGTAAATAGAGATTGTCCATCTTTAGGGGTTCGTTACTGTCCACCTTTAACTCCCAGCTCGACATAGAGTGTCCAACTTTAGGAACCGCGTACATACTTCTTAAAAGTTATTTATTTAGTATAAAAGAGCATGCAAACAAGTTACTTTTTATATAAATCGGCAAAATAGATGATAAATTAATGATTACACTAACAATTTTCCAAGCAATACATTTCTTCATTCCGTACATGCCATATTTACTAGTCTGAAAAAGTGTCCCGGTTTTGGGTACTTTACTTTATATAACGGTCTAAGAAAGTTGAAAAATTATAAATTTATTTATAATCTGTATTTACAGAACTATGGTTAAAAAATAATGTGCAATCCTTTGGCTTTAGTGAAAAATATACGATTCTTGCAGTAGAAACGCTCTTTAGGGAGTAAGAGACATCTAAACAGGATCGGACTTGGAAAACTTTCTATAAGAAAGTGTTAGGGTTCGTGTAATAATAATTTCTAGGTTTATAGCAAAATATGTTAGGTCCCGCACAAAAATTACAATAGTTTGAATTTTGCATAGTTCTCAAAATTATAAAAATTTGGAGGTACAATTGGTACTCAAAATTGGTTAAAACTTTTGTAAGAGGGTCGATTTGGAAAGTCCGTGGCAAAATTACAATAGCACCTTGCAAAATGTCACAAAGAAATTGTAGAATTTACTATAGTATTTATGTATAGACATTGTATTGTACAAACATGGATTTTTTGAGAAAAAACTTAACAGACATATTAACTTTTTTTTTTAACTACAATTTTGGCAATTTTACGCCTGGAAAGTCGGACGTAAGGTTGACTTTTACCTTCTAATAAAAAAGAACGACAACTATTGTACGTACTTGGGTCTTATTATTGAATTATTATTCTTAGTTATTGAATAAAAAGAAGAAATCCGTTGGATTTAATGCCGATGAGATTTTTTAACAATTGCATTTAAGAATAGGCGATAATGTATGTGAGGAATAAATGTAAAAGTTGATTTAAGATGTAATAATTAAAGGTTTGTTTGTTTTTTTTTCGCTGGGGAAATCCACAGATGTAATCAGCAACAGAACTGCAGCATTATAGCGTCGACTTTGCAGTTCGGAGATCCCTGCCCTAACACGCTCAAGTACCTCGAGGCGCACTATCAATGTGTATCTGGTGAGTAATAAAATTGATTTTTAAAACAAAAAACTGGGTGATATTAATAGATATTCGATGTAGCAATAATAATAATTGCTTCTATTGAAAGAATTAGTTGTATTGAAGAGTGCTGAGTTGGTGAGTTTCTGAAGTCAGGCGACTTACTAAGCGTGATAAGAATTTGATTACACGTGTGATATCGATCTCATTTCATGCACCAACACTCGCAATGTCGAAGCGGAGCCTTCAAAACACGTCATGCTATTACAGGCTTTATGGTTCAGTTCATATGATGCCAGGAACTGGGAGCGTGAGTGCGCCTCTCGTACGCAGGCGCACCTCGGACCCTCTCCTGCTTTATTGACGCACACTTTTCTTCATAAGAGCTGCAACATCGGCGTCGACTAGCGAGAAACCTCGCCTCTATTACTCTATGCACCTTCTCAAACTTCTCTGCCTTCTTCCAATTCATTCGCATCAACAGAAAATTCAAATGTTTAACGATCTGCATTCTGCAACAAAATCTTCTTAACATTCCAATCCACAAAGTTTACTTAAATACCCTTCATCGCGAGTCCTTTCATAGAATAATTGATTGCGCTTAAGACAGTCTAATATGACGATAGAGTCGGGCAAATAAAGGGAGGGTAGATTGAATTAAAGAAGATAGACTATAAAAGGCCAAGGCATGAAGTAGAAGAAAACGAGGTAAAGGTAAGTACAGCTATCGGCAACGGTCATCGGGATGTCCGGTATTTTACTTATCGACGAGTTCGAATAAAGATTTCCGCTAAAGAGAGATAAAGACTTTGCAAAATCGGTCACACTTCCAATGCATAATTCACCAAGTTCTGCAATTAGAAATTCTTTCAGATTTGTTCATTGAAGAACTCATTTCAAACGAGAGGGAGAGCAAGCTGGACAATATGACTCTTTGTCGTCTGTTTGAAATTTTCGTATGAATTATCTTATGATAATAGACATTTTTGAAAATCACCCCGATATAAGCACAAAGTTAGCAGGATATCGCATTTTAAAAAAAAAACGAATAAAACGAAATTTTCTTTTGCGAATGAATAGCACACAATTCGCGGAAAATTCGTCATCGGATAGTTACCCCCTACCGACTCATGAAATAGGAGGGATCTGCTTTCGAAATACGTTGCTAGCACTGTACCAAAATTGAAAAATAAATAAATCTCAAATTTTTTAACTCAGCCAATCAATTGTGAATAATTATCGACAAATTCTTTCCTAAAAAGTTTTTTCTTAGTGGTTTTACAACAAAGATGTCCTGCTATCATACTAAATGTCAACAATTTAAGCCAAATCCCATCAAAATTAATACATAAGTTGAACCTCCAGATTGTGACACTTCAAATTTTTAAAAGTAACATTATTCAAAATTAAATGAGTCTAGAGACTCTTATCTCTGATCATTTTCAAACATTAATAGAATGTAATAATATTAAACATAAATTTTAAGAACTATTATAATTTTTTCAATTGATTTTATAAACAAAAATTTTTAGGTGTACGACCCGCTTAATGGCCCCCTTAATTTATGAATCTATTTATAGTAATGCACTACAGTGCATTGCTTGAATGTACATTCGAAATTTCGTTCTCTATGTATAATATATGTAACTTTTTTTATAACCGCACCGACGCAATCGCAAATCTTTTTATCAAGATCTAAAATTCTCTTATGTAGTAATCTCTGAGTTGCCTATAATTAATCAATAAAAGAAATATAATGAAAGAGAAAAATTGACGGAATTTGATGTTATATTTGTAAGTTAATGTATTGTTGTATGAAGAGTCGTTATTGGGATCTAAAATTAGAGGGATAGTTCGCTAAAATAAAGTATTAAATCGCTAACTTTCTAATGTGTAGATTTATACTTACAATGCAAGCTTAGAAAAATTTTACTTTTCCGCACTAAAAATGTTGAGATGAATTTTACCTAAAATTGAGAATATATCAATATCTCAGATAAATATTTTGATAAAGGTTATCAATTCTTGCAATATTTCTCCTGTTGCATAAACAAATTTTTAAAAAGAAGAAGTCGGATAAATATTGGCTAGCGCTTTCAACATTGAGAGGCATCATAGAAGTATCAAGAACAGTTACTTAAGATTATTTCTAAGGATCATACATTTTTCTTAAATTACAGATTGAAAAATGAAGTTAGAGCTAACGAATGGGAGGCATTATGACTTTTGTTTCGAATGTTTCAGCAGCGACGCCAACAACAACGACTTCGCGGCCAAGTCCTCCGTGGTTGCTAACCTCACAGTCGCCGGTTTGGAGCACAGCTGCGACAAGCAGTCAAGTAACGGAAATATGGTCTCCCTCCAGGGCAACGACGCCCGCGTCGCTGACGAGCAGGCAGGGCGCCTCCACGAGCGCTGCCCCTTCAGCGAGCAGCGAGCCAAGGTCAGTAAGGTTTCTCCCTCTCTCTTTTCCTCCCCCCTCCTCCCTTTCTCTCTCCCTCGTGGCCATCATCCAGTCTCTTGCCGTTCGATTCATTCCTTTCTCCGAGCTACACGCGTGTCCCTATCTACGAGTTTTCCTATACTGCTTAGAAATCCTCTCTTACTCGCATCTTTCCTCCTTAACAAACGATCCATTTACATAAAGCGAACATTGGGGACATTTTCGTCCCCCAACTTTAAGAGGTCGCTGCAGTATATAAAACATCATTAATAGTAGTTTATTTGGAGTCATCGCAAGCTCCGCAGGCGCTTAGAATGTTACAATTCATTTTTTTAACCTTTTTGAACAACTTTTCTTTAAAAAACGGAAAATTTCGACGAAAAAAAACATTTTTGTCCTAATAAGTAGGGCGTGTATGAAAGGATTAAGCGCTTTACAGCCTTACTCTGCCAAATTCTCTTTTACTAAGCAAGTATAATGACAGCGGAAAATAACAAAAGTGATTTGTAGCTTATTTTTTACTTTTGAATATTGTCAATTTTGTCAACGTTCTCAAGCTCTTGGTAAAATAATATTGCTTTTCGTTTATCCAGTAGCAGAGCGACGTTCAGCAAAGAACGGATCGACAAAGAGTCCATCGAAGGACAAGAGGAGGAAGAGGAGGACGAGGAAGATGGAGATGACGAAGGTAGAGATGCACGAGAAGGAGAAGAGGAAGAGGAGGAAGAGGACGAGGAGGCAATACCGGCGCTCAAGCCGAACAGAGCCCAAATGCCGGGCGTTTTAGCCGAGAAGACGACGACGGTCATGACGAAGATGACGACGCCGCAGCTGCAAACTCAGTCGCCTTTCACCTCGACGGTAGCGCCCTCCAAAACTAGTCGTAGAACGCCAACAGGTAATGCGCCGCTGTATCAATCGGCCAGCCTTTTTCGCCTTTTACTTTATTCTGTGGAATTCCTTTTTTTCTCTCCTCCCTTCGAGCCTTGCAACAGTTTCTCCCTACACTCCCACTATTCATACTCTTTTCACTTCGCGTCTGCAAATGAAATTCTTTTACACGTATATTATTCTGCATCGAGCTTCGTACATACCTCTCAGGATAAGATAATCTCTTGCAGCCTGAGTCACAATTACACAGACCTCCATCCTTAGTCGACTCACTTATTTAATCAGCACTGTAACACTTGAATACTTTTAATAAGTCTCGAAAAACAAACCTCCTCGCTTATATATGTGCAGTCAAATAATATAACTAAAAAATAAAACAAAAATTCTTTACATGCAACCCGTCTAGTAATTCATCTTTCTCTTTTCTTTCTATTAATTTTCGCTGGACTCTAAAAGTTTTGTGAAATAAGTTAATAATAAATTAAGTTATACTAATAAATTTTAGAAAAAACTTCAAAGAGCTACTGCGACAAAAATTTTCACGATTATAACTTAACATGTTAACTTTCTTTTTTATTTGGTATAACAAATCCTTCGTTGTTCAAACGAACTCTCGCATTGAAATTAAATTTTTTTTTAAATCCTTAATTGAATTAAAGACAATTTTCCAATGTAAATCGAATACAATATCTATTGGATAAGAATATAAACCCAAAAAAATGGTTGGCAAAGGACTTTGCTCAATATATACTGTTGCAATCGAGCAGCGGTTCATCAACTTTCGCCATTGACTGCGCTCTTTTATAAATTTGAGGTTAAGTTATGTATTAAAATTAAAATATACATGCAACTTATCCTAAAAATCCCATCATAATGACAGATTTAATTGTTTAATTTGTTGACAATAGTATAGATTAACGAGACATAGGCCAACTAATAGATTGTTTTCATGGAAAAATTAGGTTCAGGACGAAACCTATGCCATTTTGCAAAGAATAATGCATAGATTCATTTGGTTATAAATGCAAAAAACCAGTTTTTAGTAGTTTTTTTCCTTCTAGCGTGAAAACTAGTAGGCTAATCGAACTGGCGTCAGGAAAAAAGTGTTAAAGGATTAAAATACGAACAACTAGATCGATTTGATTAAATTTATAATAGCTTTTGAGAAAAATGCCAAAAAGGGTTAAATTTTGACCTATTTCTAAAAAAGTCACTGTTCAACGGAGTGGAATTGCACGCGCCGAACTAGTATGAATGTATATATTCTTCCCCTCATTCACTGCTCGACCGCTACTCCCTACGATTTTTCCATTTTCATGCTCGCGGCCGTTTATACTCAACGTTGAATGCAATTTTCGTATTTTCATAACACTTCATCGAAAACCCAGGATATATACATCATAGCAATTTACTTCTAGTTTTTAAATCTACTTAGAATATTCAAATCGGCTAATCTCCCGAGTACTCAGACTCTACCGCGAAATAAGCAGAAAAAATTGAAATTGCAACTGAGCAAAAACGAATTATCCGACGGTCTGAAATCTGTACTTTTTTGGAAATAAGTCAAAATTGAAGCCTTTTACATTACGAATATTCTTTTTTCTGCCAAAGTTATTTTATGCCTCTTTATATTATATAAAGTTATATTCTACCACTTATGAAATATTAAAACTGAAAATGCTAAGTATTACTATAATGTATTGTAAATATTCATGAAATATGTATTAGTTTTTACATTAGTCGTTAAATTTTATTGCATTTTTCTCCGTGTATGCTTTAGTAATAATTTATTGCGCATGGACTCTGTATGGATTCTCATGTTTTGTTGATCTTAAATTATTTTTTTTTAAAATCTGTTTCAGAAGTGGCAAATTCGGTGGTATGCCCCGAGTTACAGTACCGCAATATCACGTGGAATGCAACAAGACTTGGTGAGGTTGCCGTTAAAAATTGTCCTGCTGGCGCTAATGGACTTGCACGCTGGAAGTGCGTCCATGAAAATAGTATTGGACCGGACACAGCCGTTTGGCAGCGTGGCACCCCCGACCTCAGCGAATGCCGCAGTCTTTGGCTTTCATCTCTGGACAAGCGAGTCGAGGAAGGGGAACTTATCCTCGGCATCAGTAGCGATTTAAGCCAGGTGACAAATAATAACAATAAGGAACTTTATGGCGGTGATATGCTCATTACGACGAAGATCCTCAAGAGAATGGCCGAGCGCATGGATAAGGAGGTAAAGGCATATCAGGACTCGGGTCAACGGGAAGTTAGCGTCGCAGAATTGCTTCAGGGTGCTGTAACCATCGGTAGCAACCTTCTAGCACAAAATGATTCCTGGAGGGATCTCAGTCATAAAGAACAAATGGAAGTTGCGACGTCCCTCCTTATCGGTCTAGAGGAGAATGCCTTTTTGTTTGCTGAAAATCTCAACAAAGCTCGGACGGTTGTGCACGAACGCAGAAATATTTGTGAGTATAAATTAGTCTCTAACATGCCTTGACAGAACTAACTCAATCCTGACATTTTTATCGTTTCAGTAATGGAGGTGCGCGTTCTCGAGGCTCATGAACTGGAGATACAAAGTGCTGAGAACAAGTTCGAAGTATTTCCGGCTGATACAGGCCTTCGTGAGCACTGGGCCAAATTGCAGGATCGAATCGAGTTAACGCGAACTGCATTGCTGGCGAGCAAGAAAAACGACAAAAAGAACAGCTTTGTTAGACTGGTTTTTATGGCGTTTGATAAGCTGGAGGAGATTTTGCAGCCCCAGCCAGAAATGGCCAACACTTCTAGGATAATTAATAGCAAAGTTATCTCGGCTTCCCTGGGCAAGGGCAAGCACGTACAGCTGGACGAGCCCGTTAGACTCTATTTTCAGCATTTAAAAAAAGAAAACGTGACGAATGCGCGTTGTGTTTATTGGGACTATACGAGCAGTTCGTGGTCCGAAGAAGGCTGCGTCACACGAAAGAGTAACCAAACGCACACGATCTGCGAGTGCAATCACTTGACTAACTTTGCCGTACTCATGGATGTTCACGCGATCGAATTAAATATGGGACATCAGATAGCGCTCAGTATAATCACCTACATCGGATGTATCATTTCGGTTGTGTGTCTAGTCCTCGCAATCATCACCTTCCAACTCTTTCGAGGCCTCAAGGTATGATAATTTTCTTAAAATTTTCAAACTGCTTTGACCAAAAAATTATTTTATATTTCAGTCTGATCGGACAACGATCCATAAAAATCTCTGCGTCTGCTTGCTCACAGCAGAAGTGCTATTCATGTTTGGAATCGATCAGACAAAAGAAAGGATATTTTGCGGGATCATCGCCGGTCTTCTCCACTTTTTCTTTTTATGTGCTTTCGCCTGGATGTTCCTTGAAGGATTCCAACTGTACGTAATGCTGATCGAGGTATTTGAAGCTGAAAAATCGCGGCTCCGTTGGTATTACCTTGTGGCATATGGCGCTCCACTTCTCGTTGTTGCTATCTCTTGTATAATCGATCCTCATAGCTACGGGACGAAGGACTATTGCTGGCTTCGTGCGGACAACTATTTTATATTTAGCTTCGTCGGACCAGTCATTCTGGTCATTTTGGTATTTCTCACTCTTTTCATTAATTGTCATGTATTTTTTCCATGAATTCTGTTAATTTGATATTTAATACAGGCAAACTTGGTATTCCTATCTATGGCGATCTACATGATGTGTAGACACGCAAATACAAGCGTCTCGATGAAGAGTAAGGAGCACTCTCGATTAGCCAGTGCAAGGTAAGTTACAACTTACTTAATTCACGCGTGTGCGTGTGTGTGGAAGCGTGCAGTTCTCCTCTCCCCTCCTCGCTCCGGCTCAGTAAACTTCATAAAAGTAGTTATTTGATTGAGATCATTGAGGGTCACAAATAATTTGCACGAGTATCTAAGAAAGATTGAAGCTAAAAGTTTTCATGAAACGTCTACTGTCACAGCAATCAGAATAGCTACTTTAGTAATGTACCTCTTTGAACGCGTGTGCGTGTGGTATATATAGCTTTATAATTAAATATATTGAAGATGGTTATTTTTTAAAATTATTTATTCAAAAATTTATTCGTATCATCTTTAAACAATCATTGAATATTGTAAGATAATTCTTGAATTTAATTCATTTACATTTAAGAAAAAACAAATTAGACAAATTCTTTTGAATAAGTAGCTCAGACTATTCCTATTTGAGAAAAAATGATGAACAATCACTTCCAATTAAACTACCTTTTGCAGAGTAAATATTCTATAGAATAATATTATTTATTGTAACCTTGTAATCGATTGTTATTAAGCAAACAAAAAGATTTCCAAAAACTTTTACTTTAATGTCAACATTAGTAAACATTTAAAGTAAATTATGTTAAATTAATTATTATTTTTATTGCAATCATTTATTCAAATGAAAATTTAATTATATTATTATAAATTCTATTAAAAGTTGAATTATGAAGAATTTTTTTAATCGTAAAATAGAACAATTAAAAATTGAAAGCAAATTAGTATTTATACATTTATTATTTTGTAACATTCATCTATAATTGGAAAATAACCGTCTTAATGAAAACATATTTATGTGCACATACAGACACACGCGCGCGTATGATCTTACGTGTACATAATATCATGTTGTGGTTACACATGGCGCTCTTATTGAAAAAAGTCAAGCGTTTCTTTTTGTTTCTTTTTTAAATTGAAAAGTCATACGATTATGTGCTTTTTATGTAACGTTATTATCATGGAATTATCATATGGTGATTAGTTGAAGATTATTATTGTCCCATGATTATCAATATTGTGATCTTCCTATGATTTTGCTGTGATCATCGACTTTTTTCAGTAGTGGCGTCCACTTCTGTGGTCATGTAGCTTAAAAACTTAGTTTAAAAACTGTTTGTTTGGGCTTAAGTTTTCTTTACTTTGCAAGCTTCGTTTTACTCACTTTCTACAGCATTAAATATGAATTTGTCTCAAAGAAAAAAAAGAGCTGATAATCTTATTATCATATGAAGCAATGAAGCAAGATTAAAGGTTATTTTCTTGCAAATATTCTGATCACTTACTTTTTTTATATTTACGTTCACTTTAGTTTGTTATTTTGTTGGAATGACCTCAGATTGCATTCTACACTGTACACAATCATTGATAAAGAAATCATTTACAATGGCTTTTATGCTTTATACCTATAGGCACTTCTAAATTATGAAAAATGTATATATAGTAACGATAAATACTATTTAAAATTTCAATGAATATTTCAACAAGGTATAAACTGAAATGAATGTTGAAATATAGCTTTTTAAAATTTGCCATTTTATATATGTGTTTACTAAATGGTCAAAGGTATCGATAAAGAAATAGATTTGGTACAAATTGCTAGTTGCTAATCGAATGCCACTAATGTGATTTTCCGTAGAAATAAAAAATATTTCAATAAATTAAGTAAAAAAAAAAAGAAAAAATAAAATGATTGATGGTGTCGGTAAATCAGCTAACTATTGCTGTCTTTTTTCATTTTTGTATTAAAACTTCTACCCACTTCTGTCTACACTGTACTACATTCTTCTGCATGGCGTGGTTGGTTGGTAGTGGAAAGGAAGAGAATGCTCTTCCCAACAAATTGCAAGCGCACTTGTAAGATATTTTTTCTATTTATTATTCATTCTCACCTTCCTTTTTTAACGTATGCCTTTTTAAAATTCCTTATTGGCCATATTATTTTGTTGTCAGTACTTCCTCTTTACTGGAAATAATAAAAATCTCACTGAATTCACCTTCTCAAGCACACGACTAATAAAGCAGCAGTTACACATATTCACTTTTTCACATTCAATAAAGATAATATTATAAAGTGATCGGAAAAAAGTGAATAAGTGTTACGGAAGATTTTCAGTAGAATTATGAGAGCATGAAAGAAAATTTCTTAGGTGATTAGATACTTATTCTGCTAACAATGAACTGTATGTAATATAATAGGTAGCATCTAAACTGACCAAGTTAGATGAAGTATTTCCAACTTTTCTCTAAAATGTATCTGTTTAATTTAGCATTAAATGTAATTAATATAAATAAAAATATGATTCATTAGGGCCTGGTTAAGAGGAGCAATAGTACTAGTATTTTTATTGGGCCTGACATGGACTTTCGGCTTGCTGTACTTGAATCAAAACACTGTGGCAATGGCGTACATCTTTACCATATTGAACAGCCTTCAGGGCCTTTTCATTTTCCTCTTTCACTGTGTACAAAATGAAAAGGTAAGATCTTTTTAATATATACTTATTTTATACATCGTTTCATGACCACATCTTAACCTCAGCCAGAAAATAGCCATCAATTTAACATACATAAATATTAAATAAAACGTTAAAAAATTCCAACTTTAACCTGGCCTCTAATGTCAGTCGCTTGCTTCAAAACAATAATATTTAAGTTATAAGATGTACAAAAGCAAACTCACAAGGTACCATACCCTGGCAGCACTCACTCAATTAGTCAATTTTTAAGCCAATCAGTATAAAATTGAAATATTCATAGATATAGTTAGCAAATGGTTAGTCAACTATCGATGATTCATACTGAGATAATCGTGTGATTCTCTCGTGATAATCGCAACGAAAAATTAAAAAAATTAATCACATCGCAAAGTACCTAGTTGAATTAAGCGTTTTTAATAGTTTAATAGTGAAGTTTTTCCCACAAGTATTTTAAGAAGACCATCCTTATAGATGACATGGTTATCGCATAATTGTTAAGGAGGTTCTACAAGTAATTGATCTAAAAATGAAAATTTAATGAAGCTACAGTTAAATGTTTAGAAGGCTTCATGAGCTCAGAAAGGATAGAAAGGGTATGTTGTGCTCAGAGGTGTGAGTGAGACAGAGTGAATGTAAATTAAAATTTTTGTTTGTATGTACACAGTGATATATGTGTATTAGTACAGTTGCAATTTTAACTAGTGACATATCGGTAGAATAATTTTAGGTAACGCGTTTTGCATTGTTAATTTTAACTTACAAAATGTGGACAGTCAAAAATAAAATGACCAGTTATGAATAGCTTTTAAATCATATACAAAATAAACTTACTGTGCACCAAATAATTTTTTGTTACGTACATTTGTTATTAAATCATTCATTTATTAAGACATATAATTCTGCTTTCAGGTATTGTAGAAATTCAAATTACATTAGTAAGTCAAATCAGCTGAAAAGCTACATATTGTTCTGGTGAGCTTTTGCTTCCTCCTATGGAAACTATTGAATGGAAATGTTGTATGCCACCGATTTAGAAGCACTGGCTGCTTGTCAATCAAAGATAAATTCATAGATTTAATTGATTTTCATTTTAATTAAAGAGCAATGTGCAAAAATGCACTGAGAAAAATACTTAATAAAATTTATTAGAATTCTAGAAATAATTACCAAGTAACGTAGAAATTGGGACTCATAATGGCACTATATCCTACTTCACTAGAGTATTAAAAATTTTTATTTTATTTTCGATTAAATAATGAGCTTATACCTAAGAAAAATTATTATGTAATATAGCAAAAATTTTAAATAGTAATATTTGTACCGTAATTATGTAAAATTTATTAATAATAATTTAAATTTTGTTAGCACCTGAAAATATTTTACTAAGCAACTTTACAAAATGTTCTCTATTCCTCAATGTCTATGAGTTTTGCTATGTTACATAGTAAAATTTGTTAGGTTCTTAATATGCACCGAGCTTGTCGCTCGCGGCGCTGCAGCAACTCCAGTCGAATTATAGGTTAGAACTAATAGCGCACTATTGTTTCTGATAGATCGTAAATGCCTTTTTGGTTAAATTTTGTTTATTCTTATAATATATAGAAATATTAATATTTTTTTAAATTAATTATTAATATTAATATAAAATTGTAATTATATACTATAAATGCTGAAATACAGTCGGTGGTCTAGTGGTCTAAGTGATTAGGCTATAGTAGAACGACGCTGCCCAATGTGGATTCAGGTTCCAATCCCCGTCGATGCGGCGATCACATTAACACACGGTGGATTTCGTTGTTAAGTTACTTAGTAATTTTTATTATATTATTTCTCTCAGTGTGGTAAAACACATCTAAAATATTAAATATCTAAAATAAATGCTAAATTGAATAATACACAGGATATTCCTAAAGTAACTTATTTTTATATTAGAAATGCGTTTTTAAAAGTTCTAGGTAAATTTTAGTGGAATATTGTAGCATATGGTAAGAGTGTAAGTGGTTGGTACCGTAAGCCAGTTAGGTCTCTGATAATGAAATAAAAAAAGTGTGTTGGGCTAAGTCTTAACGTGGCGCTGTTTGCAGGTACGGAAGGAGTACCGCAAGTTCATCCGACGACACTCTTGGCTGCCCAAGTGCCTAAGGTGCTCAAAGAGTTCAAGCTTGGGCAGCAGTGGCGCCACGTCAGGATCGGTGGCAGCGACGGGCGCCAACGGTGCCGGCAAAGACTTTGCCTCGCACAATACCTCCTCTAATCCTTCGGCCCCGACAACCGACAGTTCTGGACTTTCAGCAAACACCAACAGCAATGTGGGTAGCAGCGGTCTCCCGCAAGCCAACAATCACAGTCTTTGCAGCCTTGCAACCTCTAATCATACGAATCTTTCAATAAACCTCAACCTCAACAATTTGTCGATGCCGTTCAGGCAGGCCCACCCATCTCGGGCGCTCGGCCCGCACCAGATGCACATCGTCGCACCCAGCAACCACAATAGGCATCCTATCACTCAGCAAGGTATCCAAATGCCGCTGTATACACACCAAACCGGCCGGCTCCTTCCATCGCATCTTCTCTTCCCCTCTTACAAATAGCAGAGATTTTTCTCACGCACTTTAGCACTTTTCATCTTCTATTTGCTTTTCCATCATTCAATTGTCTTTTAACGACTGAACGTACTTTAAAATCAAGTTCCTTTCAATCTTACTAATATCCCTACTAATTCTTTCAGATTTGCTTCTCTTTCTGGCAGGGTTTGGTGTTAGGCGGTTGCTGGCTACTTTGTTCTTTTTCACTGTATCTATTCTCAATAAAGTGCACTGTATTTCTAAAAGCGCACAATAAACTCGGAAGATTCGTAGTGGGTTACGGGAGAGACGGCAAGACTTTCCCTAGTAAAGATGGAATTATACAACTAATTGTCCATCTGCTTGGCGAATAATCTGCACGATACGCGCCAATAAATCCATTATCCTAAAGGCTTATATTCAGCGCGGATAACTACCTTGCAGAAATGAGATTTTTCTTGCCTTGTTCGTGTTGTCAGATTAGAGGCATTTCTCTCTTTCGCTCTGATGTAACTGATGTCACGTTTAATGAGAGCGAAAGAAGAGAATGCCTCTAGACTGGCCACACTTGTTGAGCAAGATGTTTTGAGAGTACAGAAGCTCAAGTCAGCGTTACCTTAACGAGCGTTCTCGTTCGAACATTTCTGCAAGGGATAAAATAGCAGGTACACGAAAGCAGCACATTAGCAGTCCCTCCTCCGCTTTATCCTCGAAATGATCGGCGGAGAGGGGAACGGAGAAGGGAACGCAGAGGTGAACGCAGAGGTGAACGGAGCGGGTAGATAAGGGCAAATGTTGGAAATGTTGCTTTGCAGTA
Organism: Sycophila sp. Sp_5; assembly: GCA_018906775.1. Lineage (NCBI taxonomy): Eukaryota > Metazoa > Arthropoda > Insecta > Hymenoptera > Eurytomidae > Sycophila > Sycophila sp. Sp_5. The sequence goes on from JACCID010000073.1 coordinate 304,139, forward strand.
CCTGGTGTCTACTATGGAACGCGGCGGTGCTTGGGCGACGAGCGAGAGGCGGCTGCAGCACGAACAGGATCAGCGAGAGTCTGCTGGCCACATGGTCTCGACGTTGCCTTACGCACGCCACCAGCACCAGCAGACACACCATGCTTCTACTCTTTTAACCCCAGCTCCCAATATCCCGAAATCTGCTACTGCTACCTGGGGACCCCTTAACAAAAATCTCGCCTGGAAGGTAACTAATTCGCTTTCTTCCAAAGCGTGCTTCCAATTCTCGGTCTATCGTTTTCGACGAGCGCGCTCGCATGCTCGCGCTCCAACCCTCTGAGCCCCGGAACCGGCTTCACTAACCACTCGACCCCTTTGCGGACTTTGCTTTCTGCCGACAGAACACTTCTTCTAAAACGCATTCGCGCGACTCTGGCCACGAGGGTTCCGAGCAGGAAGAGAGTCCGCGTGTCCTCGCCGGCTACGGCGCCATGACGCTCCAAGGCTACTCGCTGCGGGCGCGGGAACGCCGGCTGCTGGGCGAGCTCGAGGTGGGCTCGCGCGCGACCACTGGTCGCCGCACCACTTCGCCCTACAACCACACCTACACGGAGATCCGCGAGGCCCGCCTGCAACACCAGCACCAGCAGCACCAGCATCACCCTCATCAGCAGTACCAGCAGCAGCACTACGGCCTGGCCCAGTCCGGACAGGACGACCCGGTGTACGAGGAGATCGAGCGCGCCACCGGCTGTCCGGAGGGCCTCGCCTCGGACATGTCCGACGAGGACGGCCGCCGACAAAGCGATATGTCGCGGCAGTCTTCTCGCAGTTACGGCGACCACCGACCCCTCATCCCCTACTCGCCAGCGGTAGATCGCGGCCTCGAGGCGTCCTGGGCTCTGGAAAAGCTGCGCCGGCAGCAGCATCAGCAACCCCGACACGTCGAAGCGACCGAAGCCCAAGCGCAGCTCAGGCCGCAGGACCACACGCGCACCGTCGCCGTTCTCGACGGGCACACGGTCGTCTGCCACTTGCAGCCCCAGACGGAGCTCTACGCAGGGCGTGGCATCGCCCCTCCTTCCTACAGCGAGTGCTAGGCCCCGATACTGTGATCCTTCTACCCACAGCCACATATCCAGCTTGAGTATCGAAGCCGCCGTATTATGATAACTTTATTTTTCTAGCTCCGTCGACTCTGTACATATTACTTATGGGCTTTTCACTGCGGTATTCGCCAAGGGCTTCGCTCCGGATTAAAGAGAGAGAGCACAATTAGTCACTGTTTTTTAGCTATTTTTTAACCAAGATGGACCTCTCTCTTTCTCCTGGCTGAAGCTAATCTAATTCTTAAGGATAAGCAAATCCCGCGCGATATTTATTTTTTTAGCACACCTAGGCGTTTCTAAGATAGGCCAGAATTAAAGCACTGACGTTTTATATGGATCATTCCACTTTTAAAAGCTTAAGGGAAATCTTAGGGCTAACGTTAAGGGAGTTGTCTGCTACTGCTGTCTGCAATCCACCTTTGAGGAGCTGTGGTGATTTTCAGTCACTCGATAACTAGAGAAATACCTAAAATTTTTATACATTATTCAATTTTTCAGAATTTTTCAAACTCTTCCTTACATGCCAATTTTTAAAAGTACCATCTGATCCCACTATTTGAAAAAGAAGCAACTGAAAAGTAAAAATTGTTTTTCATTCAATTTCCTTTTTCGTAAGAGTTTAACGGCTTCGTAATAAACATTTTCTTATAAATTTCACTAGACGCTATTGCAATTCTATCAGACTGCCAACCCACTAACTTTAGCAATATATCATTCAAATTATATTTTATTTAATCCACCTAGTATTTTGAAATAGCGGTAGATTCTATAGACCGAGAAAGTCTATATGGTTTGTACGGTTCAGTAAAGTTACTTTGTAATAATACTTACTCTATATGTCCTATGCGGGATTCATGCGACGTTTTTCATAGCAGTCTAACGCTCAACTTTTTTAATGTTGTTTTTCTATAAAACTGCGTACTTCCATATTTAATAGTAGCTCAATTCAAAATATGCATTACCACATGCCGATATTCAAATGTATATAACTTTTAAATTGATTGAGATTTTTCAATGTGTAACATCTGAAATTGTTGCTCGTTTTCTCTACTCAAATATTCAAGTGCAAGCTTTTACATAAAAACAACATTAACCCATTAGTGACGGACATTTTTGGACACTCGATATTTCCGGGCGGTTTAAAAAAAAAAACGAGATCAAAACATGCTTCTATGGGTAATTTAGGCGTAGGATCGAACTGACCTCAGGAAAAATAGACTTGCCTAATAAGATAATTATCTTTCTTTTTTCGTTTTCTTCATATTTTGGTATAAAAGCCATGTTCAAAATTTCAGCAAAATTCTTCATCCAGATCTGAAACACTGTCCTGGTAAGTTTACCATAAACATTTCAAAAATTTCTGATAAGTATTATATTACGTAACAAGGGAAGTAAATAAAAATGGTCTCAGATCGTACAAAAATTGACATCCGAGCCGAAGGTGCGGCAAAAATTCTGAATTCTGAAAAATTCCTATATCCGTAAAAAAATAAGCTATAACATTTTTAGAAACATTGTAGATTCTGGAAATCTCCATAAATCCTCCTTGAATGTGCATCAATCAAAATTTACTAAAGGGATCAGTGCCCTTTGTTTTTATTTCCCGTTTCAGTTCATGTTAGTGCATAAAATAATTTTGCGAAAAATTTATGTTTTATTCAAATTATATCGTTACATTCAGTAACTTTCAACAAAGATTGTTGATACTTTAACAGCTGCATTTTGAGAAATAATAGTAATGTAAAATACTCAAACCAAACTGAAAAGAATTACATAAAGTACGTAAATTCGTCACAAAAGTAGGTCACACTAGTTTGAATTTACTTAATGATGTTCAATCTGTAACGATATTCACTAGGTACAAACGTGACCTTATTAGTTAGTTTAAAGTATGGTCGAAAAAAGTAAAAAACAAATTCATTTAATTTAAACATATATTTATAGAAATCTGTGTCTATAAAAATGAAAAAAAAAAAACATTTTCACCTTATTTGAACCAAATATGCTTCATTGAATACTACAAATTCACAGACTTAATAAAAACCAAAACTGTTAAGAAACAAATTAAATATTAATCATTTCAAGTGGCACTTTTTACGTTTAAAACAAAAAACTTCTGCAAAGTTGTAGTGTTTGATAAAACGCATTATATTTTTTAACTTTAAAGCTTTCGAACAAAATTTCTCAAAATACACTAAAACTGACTATTTTTTTTCGTTTTTATAATGTATAAATATAGTTAAGTTTCTATAAATGTATGTTAATAATGAAAGAATACTTTGAGATGTTTAGAAATAATAAAAAATGAACCTAAAAACATTTGGAAAAGAGGATGCAATCATGTGGAAAACGGCTATAATAATTTAAATTCGTTTGATAAAGGTTTATAGTTAATTACTATTTTTTATCAAGGTAAAGTGAGTACTTCTCAATAGTATTTTTAATAAGCGTCTAAAAGAATTTTTCGAAAAAAATATGATATTTTCAGTAAGTGAAAATTATTTTAAAATTTTCGGTAATTGCATACGAAAAGACAATTAACTTTTTCATGAGAAAGAGCACTGACTCCTTTAAGAGGTAATTAATGTTGTGTATGTAATGCAGAAGCACATATAAAGAAAAATACTCGTAATTACGTAGGGTGATTGCATTAATGAAACGAATTCTACAAGTAAAAAAGCAATTTTATACTGAATCTTGACAACTACCTTAACAATGTCGTCTACAAGACTAGCCAAGCCTTCAGTTTTATTACAGTTTAGTTTTAGGCGAAAAAAAATTTGATTCTTATTGAGAAAAGGTCCTTTCCAGAGGATAAAAAGATTGCGATTTTTTCCCAGCCGTGATAAAGAATATGCATTTTGTATACTAGTGAAAAACTTGCAGAACGTTAAGGGGCATTCGCTTTTATAATTCTTAAAAAGCGCACCGTTAATTATTAGATTTATTAATAAAAATGTTTTAAATGTTCGAAATATTTTAAAGCGCATGTCCCCTTAGAAAAATGTTCGTCCGACTTCCTTTTCCAAATGACTGTGTAAACAAATGATCTTCTCATTTTCTTCACGTATGTCAGTCAGTAAAAATTTACTCACACACATTTATTGGGGAACGTAATGATCGCATAAATTCGTTCCTAAGAAAATAACGAATATGTAAGAAAGTATGTCTTAACTATTCTTCAAATCGCTGCATACGATGTTAATAGGATGTGCAGTGATAATGCCGAAAATTTATCGATAACATTGTAAATAGATGTAAATACCGTTGTACATGTTGAATACTTCTGATATAAGTGCGATTGACGAGAATCTTCGTAAAAAAATTTATGTGGATCATCTAAATGAAATAAATTTACTAGATAGTAGTAAAAATTTAATAAATAGTTCATGTGAAGAGAAATGCGCTATAACTGAACATAAGTAAGAACTGAACATAATGGGCATGTAAATAAATTAAGTGAAAAAGTAAAATATGAAAATTTCTACCTAGCTATAGGCTAATTAAAAATATTCCTTCAAAGTAGATTTTCAAAAAAAAAAAAAAAAAAACAAACAAAAAGGAAAAAGAAAATAAACAATAATGTAAGAAATATGGAAATTGCCTTCCGTCAAACGGTCGAAGGGCATGAATGAACCTAAGACAGTGATGAAGATATCTTAAAACCAGTGGATTATCATTCAGACGAATGGATAAAATGTGAACTTTTTTTAGCCAACCAATAAACTAATATTTTATTTCACTGCCAGATGCAATAGAAGCGTTACAACTTCATATAAATTTCCTTCATTATTAAGAAGCCGAGTTTTCTACAAATACGCCAGTTCATGCCATTAATCTTTTTTACGAGTTTCAATTAATAAATGTTGATTCGTATGGTAAACTTCATTTATTGAAATGTAGAACGTGGATTGGGTGAAGCTAATAACTTGTTTAATAATTTTCTATACTACTAAGACTGTCTGACGACACAAAGGAGTAAATAAATGTGTACCAATCTTTAAAAATGAGAATTTTTTATTTCATAAACCTTCTTTTACAACTTTTTTTATAAGTTTTCAAATATACTAACTGGGAGAGGGTGGTCTTATCAAATGTTTAATAACATTTTATTATATCAAAGTACGATGAAAACCTACAATCGAAAAATCTTTTTTCCTTCACAAGTTAGAAGCATTTAAACCTAAATTTAAAAAGCAACGACTTATGAAGTATTATTTTTTCATTTGCCTTTTCTGTTGTTTTTTGTACTTGTATTTAAATGTTTTTAACTTTTGGAGGAAAAAGGAAATTTCGATTGCCAAAACTTCAAATTAAATTACTTGTCTTTTTTTAAGGTATTTTTTTAGGCCTATCAGAAAATAAGAATGTTGACTTATTTAATCATATTTTGATGTAGCAAAACGATACTCAAAGATTGACGAGACATTCTTCTGGCGATTGCTGCATAATGTTGTTCAACAAAATAATGATAAAAATTAGATTAAACTTTAAATATGGAATTTCTAAAGTGGGGAATTAGCAAGTTTAAGTCCTGATCTTTGAATTTCTTTAAATAAAATAGGATCATAAATAGAGTGACGTTAAATAAATATAAAAAAATATATAGCGAAAGGAAATAATGCACTAATTTACTAATTTCCTTGTTTATTATCAATTTTAAAAGGTTCGAAGTACAATTAAATAGAAAGCAACTGAATCGCTTGGTGTTGCTTATTTCTTTGTGCGATAAGTAGCGCTGTTAAGCCAAAGTCCGCTTCAACTTTGGCATCGATGATTTTGTTATGGAGAATATATCGAATGACATGAACGTTTCCAACTGCAGCCGCTATATGCAGTATATTTTGAAATATATTATCAACAACTTGTACGTTAGCTCCCCATTCAAGTAGATCTTTTGTTACATCAAAATTTAAGCTTTTGACCGATTCGTGTAATGCTGTCGAGCCGGATGAATCTTTACAGTCCAACAAATCTGGTTCTGCCTTCAGAAGTATATTTAAAGCATCCCGACGAGCGTGGAAAGCTGAAAATAAAAAGATCTTTCATATGCGCTTTGCTAATTGAATCTTAGTCTTTGAAAAAATTAGTCTACAGTATTTTGGGCATGCCTTCTTTCTTAAAAAAGCTTTGTTTACTGCATCATACTGACTAGTCCTCAAGATGCTCTCCAATATAACGAACGATTGGTTACCTCATTTTTATATTAACGGCGCCAAAATTTTAAAAAATCACACTGTAAAGAACGCGAGTTTGCTCTATAAGAGAAATACGAGAAAATACGTGTTCATACCGGACAGAGATGAAAATAAGCTAATATAATCTATTATAACATGTGGACCATTTTTTAATGATATAAACAAAACAAATATTTTACATTTGATCCCTCAAATTTTTAAATTATGTTTTAAAGTTTTTTATTAAGAAATTAATGAAAATAAGTGCAAGACAAAATTATCCAGAACAATGTTCTTAAGACTGATATGTGTAATTTTCGTAAAAAGGAAAAATAATATTTGTCAATGTGCATTCATTTATTTGAATTTTACTGATATATTTTACTAGTAGTTGAAATTCTTTCTACTTGGACGCTTCTTAAAAGAATAAAATAAGTGTAGATAGTAGTGCAAAATTGTTTATAGCCTATCTTTCAGTGGAGAAATAATACATGATGCAACTAGTGAGCAAAACTATGTTCACATGCGAAAATAAAAGTCTTTTGCATTTGCGTGCATGTCGAGTTTTTTTTTTCGAGAAAAAAATTCTTCATAATTCAATTTTTAAGAAAATTTATTACAAATAATGCAGATATCGCCTATAAAAACCAAATGCATATTATTGTAATCGCTTAGGAAATATTTGAAGGAAAGAAATGTATTTACAAAAATGCCTTCCCTTGCTAATAAATAATTTTAATCACCTGATAATAATCCTAAAAATATTTAAATTGAAATTAAAAATTATTCTTTAGTATTAATTGTCCATAGTAAAATATATTATAAATAATTCTGTAATAGCCACACTTAGCTCAGTTATTAAAAAAAGTTTCGACAGATTATACTTATAACGAAATAACATTCATACCGGCAATGTGTAAAGCTGTTCGTCCATTGTTACTTTTATCTTGGATAGACAGGGGCGAATGTTTTAATAAGAGTGAAATTATTTTTGGATCTCCCGATCGACATGCTATAAGAAAGGACGTCCAACCGTCCTTATTCGAAACGCTCGAATTTGCTCCTGATTCCAACAATTTTTTTACGCATTTGAAGGCGTCGTTGCTCTTCTTTGTGCAACACAACATTAGCGGGGTCCAATCACCGCGCTTTAAGCAATTAACATCAGCTCCTTAAAAAGAAGGCTCTATTTGAGCAAATATTTTTTCAATTACATATTTATATAAATAAAAATAAAGAAAACTCGTTACAGTTCTTTTCTCATGAATCTAAAAATAATATTTTTACAATCTTGATAACGAGTCATTTTTTTTTTCATTTTCATTTAACTGATAAAAACGGTCATTTTTAGAGACTCGTAGATACTTGGTCGACGTTATCTATTCATACTATGAATTATAGCAAAATTTTCCGTCTTAAGGTTTAAGCTAGCATCAATTGACTTTTTAATATCGAAATCCAACGAAATTGATAAATAATTTACCTTCGGATATAAGGTATTCTAAAAGATGAAATCTCGCAAACTGCGCTGCTTCGTGCAACGGACTTTTCATATCAAAATTGGTAAGATTAATTTTATAAGTTGGTTCAATCGAATTTTTGCATAAATATTTCACAACGTCAATGTGGCCTTCTCTAGCTGCGAGATGCAGTGCCGTATCGCCTGTATTCTTATGTCGATAGTCAATCCAATTCTTTATGCCATGCACATCAATAACTTCTTTAACTTTAGCCAACTTACCGTTCTGACAAGCGAGCAACAATTTCTTCCAAACGTTATCTTCAATTGCTAGCATTATTCCTAAGTAAAAACATTAAATAATTACTTTTTAAATAAGACGCTTAACTTTTTAGTTTTTAGCGTTCATTTTAAAATTCGCAAATATTATCTTTTAATATAGAAAAAATAAAATGCTTTGCTAAATAGGTGATTCTCTGCAGCTTAGCGCAGACTCCTTCAATGTGCAAAGGGACGAAACATTGATATTCTATGACTAAATTAATGCACAAGTGATAAATCCTCTCTTATTAGTAAATATTCGGCTTTGGATGGAGAGCAGACGCGAAATTTCATCGGGCATGGATCTTCCGAAGAGAGAAGGTATACAGTGAACAAGATTCTGACCATATTCGCTACACGGAAGATCCGACCTTGCAACAGTCGCGTATTCTTCCGACACCACTGCATCCCTGCCCACTGCTTACCCCCTTTATCAAAAAAAATGATCGATAAACCTATTTCCCGCTAAATTAAAAAGAAAATTAAAAAATTACAATGTTTTTCCACAAATCTTAGTAGTCGGTCTCTCCCCCACCCCTTTTTATTGTATTTTTATAGTATAAGACTCTACTGTAACTGATGTTATATATTTTATATTCTATATTCTATTTTTGCCTACATAGAAGTCGAATAAATTATATATCTATCTATCTACAATTTTCTCTGTCTCTCTATACACACATTCATCTACTCGTTCATTCCGAGAGCTTTAAATCAAACTCCATCCTCGGGTGCAGCCTTGAGCCTCGTCGCCTCCTCTCCAATGCAGCGATATAGAGCCAACTGAGACCAAAAGATGAACATTTTTAAAAATAACAAAATACATCATACTTGTAGAAACGTGGAAGAAAAACTTAAAATTCTTTTATATGATATACAAAAATATAATAGGCATTACGTTTAATACTTCCTCGTATTGCATTCAGTCCGAGATCTTAAAAAACATTTAACGCTTACATGTGCATCTGTACAAATACGTTGTAAACTATGAAAAGTACTTTGCGTTTGCGTCCGCAAGGGGACGCTATTATCTCGATAGAAAATTATAAGAAAGTCAAATTGTACGTATGGAACCGTGGAACGGTGCCTTTCTTTTATATACTCGAACGAATTTTACATTTTGTTTTTATTCACGAACACGCGACCGATATACGCAGGCTTTTCAAATTACCGAACGAGTATTCAAATGCTCTAAAAAAAAAAAAAAAAATAATAGTATTGCAATTTAATTTTTCACTAGAAGGTCTTTATACCTAAAAATTGTCAAAAAATCCATTTTTTCATTGTATATGGCCTTTTGAAGCTACAAAAAGACAGAAGTTGTGCAATAATTTAAAAAAATTAACAAGTTAAATTTCAAAATATAAAAACAAATGAATAAAACTTACACTTATTAATTTAGATTTTTCAATTTTTTTAGGGTATTATTTAAGGTATTATTTAGGGTATTATGCATGTCTAAATTCTAGAATAATATTTATATTTTTAATAAAAATGGTCTTCCACTTTCAGTAATATTTGAATATGAGCAAAAAATCCGTGGGATATCCTCGATAATGCTAGAATGGTACATACGTATTATACTATACGTATCATTATTTACAGTTGAGCTATTCTAACCTCACTTTCTATCGAATACTATTCTGACAAGAGACAGTATTGAGTAACTCATCTTTTGTTTTAATTAATCCAACTAATTTCTTTTATGATTTGTAAATTTTAATTGACTATAGAGCTATGTTAATCATTATCCATAAAATTAAGCGGCACGAACATGTTTTAAAACGTTTTAATATATATGATACAATTTTTATGAAGTTTAAATTGGAAATGGGTACCGGCAAAGTTGAGAAAACACTGCAGCAAAACTCATGAGTGCTCTTTGAGTACTTGGAATAAGTGTGTTCGTGAATTAAGATAAAATCAACTTTCGTATAATGATATTGTAGTATTGTAGAATGATCCAAAAGCACGAGTACGAAGAAAAATTGACGTCTAAAGCAGATGTAAGTCTATGCTTTAACTTTTAGGTGCAGTAAAAATAAGATATTTTGTAATTGTTTAATTTACAATAAAAAATAATAATAAGGTAGTACACATCTGGTAAAAGAAAAGCATAGTTAAAAAATAATTAATAAGTTAGAGATGAAAGTGATGTAGGTAACTCAAAGGCTGTTACACAGTTTGTGTTATTTACTGTATGCAACATTGCAACTACTAAAATTCTCAGCATCATAGGACAAGGCCGCCATTTTACTTCCTACATCTCTTGTTTCAGAGCGTTAGGGAGTCCCTTCCCGTAATCCCGTCCAGCTATACTCAACCGACTTGCACTCGCAACACTTTCTTTCTCAGGATTCTTACAATTTCCTGAATTACATCATTCTTTAGCTTTTTTGCATAAATGACGATGTGAGTACCTAAAATTACCTATATCACAATTTCCTTCTAATCAATGTTAAATCAGTTTTCTTTATTTACAAAAAGTACAAAACTAAATAAATTTCAATTATAAATCGCACTAAATAAATATTTTTTAATTTAAAATTTTTCTTTATACTATTTTTTAATTGCATTGTTTTATGTATCGATAAAATATAATTTTACATGTTACGGAAATTTAATAATGTGAAAAGATTTGTTAAATTAGCTGGTGATGATGTATTAGATATCTATGTAGTCTTTATTTTTCTATATGTATTGTAACTTACTATTAATTAAATCTATTAAACACTAATCTTATAGAAAAGGTCCCATAACATTTAATGAAGCAGGGGGTATAAACCTAATAGATTATACAATTTTCAAATATTAGAAGTTTATTATTTAACAATTTCAAATGCTTCTCCTAATGTCATTCAAGTTAATAGATAAGCTTTTATAACAAGCAATGTTTTATCTTACAGGGCTTACAGAGATCGTGACCGAGGTGGTGACAGACGTGGAGGTGCAGGTGGAGGAGGTGGTAACCGAGGAGGTGGAAGATACGGAGGTGGAAATAGAGATGGTGGAAGTAGATTCGGTGGTGGTCGAGATGGGGTTGGTTTTGGAAATAGCTCATTTAAAAATCGACAACCAGGAGAGCGTTTGAGAAAACCAAGATGGGATATAAATTCACTGCCACCTTTTAGAAAAGATTTCTATAAACCACATCCAAATGTGACGAATCGTAGTCCTCATGTGGTAGAAGCTTATAGAGCAGACAAAGAAATCACTGTGAAAGGAAACAATGTTCCTTGTCCAAATATTTATTTTGAAGAAGCTAGCTTTCCAGATTGCGTAATGTCAGAAATACGTAGAAAAGTTTTTGGGGAACCTACTGCTATACAAGTTAGTCAATTTGCATATATATAAATATTTATATCACACAACACATAATGAACAAACAATATTTATTATTGTTGTATATGGTACATGATATACTGTATACATTGACAATTTAATTTCTAACAATCAATCAATAAGCTAAATTAATGTCAGATTTGCCTTCTAAAACAATAACTGATTTACTTAATAAATTATTCATAATCATATAATATTTGAGTATCAAGTTGAAAAGTTGACAATACTTCATAATCTGTACTACATAAAGGAAAGTAAATATTTTCCATAAAATTTTTATTCTATACTGTGAAGTAAACTTAAAATGTTTATAGAGTACAACTTTTTACTTTTTGTTTTTGTATTGTTTGTTCTTTACAAATTATACAAATAAATAAGTAATATTTCATATAAATTTTTTTGTTCAGGCTCAGGGATGGCCAATTGCTTTATCTGGACGAGACATGGTTGGTATTGCTCAAACTGGATCCGGAAAAACATTAGCTTATATTCTTCCAGCTATAGTGCATATAAACAATCAACCACGTTTAAATAGAAATGATGGGCCAATAGCTTTAGTGTTGGCACCTACGAGAGAATTAGCTCAACAAATCCAGCAAGTTGCTGCAGATTTTGGTATAGCATCCCAAGTTAGAAATACATGTATATTTGGTGGAGCTCCTAAAGGACCACAAGCTCGTGATTTAGAACGAGGTGTTGAAATTTGCATAGCAACTCCAGGTCGTCTTATTGACTTTTTAGAACGTGGCACTACAAATTTAAGAAGGTAACATATCAATACCAGATGTGATATTTGTGAAATAATTATATTTAATTACGAATTTTATTTATTTTAGGTGTACTTACTTAGTATTAGATGAAGCTGACAGAATGCTTGATATGGGTTTTGAACCACAAATTAGGAAAATTGTTGAACAAATAAGGCCAGATCGCCAAACTCTTATGTGGTCCGCTACATGGCCTAAAGAAGTGCGTAATCTGGCTGAGGAATTTTTAACTGATTATGTACAAATAAATATTGGTTCCCTGCAATTGGCAGCAAATCACAATATTTTACAAATAGTTGATGTATGTGAAGAATATGAAAAAGAAGGGAAACTTATGAAGTTATTAGAAGAAATTTCTAATGAACCTGAAAATAAAACAATTATTTTTGTTGAAACAAAGAGGAAAGTAGATGAAATTACTAGAGCAATTAATAGGTATGGATGGCAAGCAATTGGTATTCACGGAGATAAAAGTCAACAAGAAAGAGATTACGTTTTAAATCGTGAGTTATAATAATGTGTAAGCTTTTTTTTCCAAATTTATTTAGATAGCGCAGAAGTTACAATTATGATTATTATTTTCAGAATTTAGAAATAGTAGATCATCAATTTTAGTAGCAACTGATGTGGCTGCTCGAGGTTTAGGTAAGAATTAATTTATATAGAAAAATATAAATTATGTAAGGGTCAGGCTATGATGGTTATTATAACAAAAAATTCTTATGATGTTCACATGTGGCAACGGATAACGGCATGTGCCAGACTGATTGATATTTTAGTTTAATTTATTTTGCTCAATTTCAAATTTTATTTAAACTTGAAGTTGAGTGTTTTTGATATTTAAAGATGGAATCCTTACCTAGTTTTATCTATTGTCTTGCCAAAATAAAAATAACTAATTAGAATGCATAATTCATGTCAAAATATCATTGTATATGTAGAAATATTAAAAAAATATTTCTACAAATACATTGCAATTCTATTAAAAATCAATTTAGGTACTCATAGTGATTCAAAGTACTTGTAGAGCGTACTCAAGTAATGTTAGTGATTGTTTTAATAAATCAATACTTACAAGAAGTTATTTTGTTTGAAATTAGATGCTTTTTAGTTTGCATCAAGAAACTACAAACAATAAAGTTAAATTTTATCATTATCGAAATTCAGACAATGAAATTATAAATAACTTCCAAAGCATTTCAACAAGCGGAAATAGGAAAAAATACTTGATAAATATTGTCGCGATTAAAAAAATAAATCTTGTCAGTCTGGTAGTAACTTGCTGTTCTATGTTTTCAGAGGCACATGCGACGGAGTTTTATCAATGATAAGAACTCTAAAGAAGCTTGCTTTGGAATAAATAAATGAATGGGGCGTGACTGCTCGTCGTCGCCCCCTCGCCACAAGCTAACCTTACGCTGTGCCTCATCCTGCCGTGCCACTCAGAACACACACTCTTACTCTATACCTGCCACGGTCCAAAGTATGGAATTAATAAAATCAGGGCGACCATTGTGAATTAACAAATTCACAAATTAATGAATTCGCCTTATTTAAACTCAGACTGTAAAAAGAAGGCATCAAAAATGACAATTTCAATGCTGCTTGACAAACAATCGAAATTTTTTTTTAAGCAGTTTTAATTAAAGTTAAATTTTAACATGAACATTAACAATAATTTTTGTAGCATTGTAAATATCATTCTTTGATGCAAAACATGGATCAGATGTGCAAAGATAGGCCTGGTTGAAGAGCTAGCTTAGTGTGGCTTCAAGTGCAGTCTCAGCGAGAAGCAAGATATTTTCATGACCAGCACAGATCCATACTTTGGTGCGGGAGAGAGGGGTGTGCAGTGTCTAAGATTTATTCGAGAACTCGTTAACAATCGAACGAGACTCCTAAGTGAACCATCTGAGCTTTGATTCCTCTACATTTTCACAAATGTATTTCCATTTCCAGCTATAAGAATATTACAGGTAATTGCAGCATACACTTGCTCTTTGTGGTATATAATTTATTTTGCAACACCATATAGGATAGCGTTGGAAAGTTTTTTATTAAAAGCCTACAGAAAATTATCAGTTTTAAAAATTATTTTGAAACATAAAAATAAAAAAATAAGAGGATTCTGATATCGTAAAGAAACTTTAAAAAAAGTTTAAGTTATCTTAAAGTGATTAATTAGCTTAATAGCAGATCCATCATTTTGATAAAAGTATTATTTGGATTAAACAATCTTTACAACATACTTATTTTTATATTTAATGAAACCACAAAAAACAAGTACACTATTATTATTGGGTCATCATTGATTTTTTTACGTAGATGTGGAGGATGTCAAGTTTGTGATAAATTTGGATTACCCATCAAATTCCGAAGATTACGTTCACCGCATCGGTCGTACTGGGCGTTCACAACGTACAGGAACTGCATATGCTTTCTTTACACCAGGAAATGCGCACAAAGCTAATGATCTCATTCAAGTTCTCGAAGAAGCAAAACAAGTGGTTAATCCTAAGCTATACGAACTTTCAAGAAACCCAGGAGCCTTTAAACGTAAGCATTAAGCAAGGGATTTAAGCAATAAATTATGGAGCATTTGGAGCATTTTTATTTTGAAGGGTATTTTGAAAAATGCAATTTGGCTTAATGATTGTTTTAGGTGGACGATACGGAGGTGGTCGAAGCGGCGGGGGTGGTGGTCGAAATAGTCGTGGTGGTTCACGTGGAAATCGTGGTGGAAATGACCGGAGCAGTGGTGGAGGAAGGTTTAGCGATCGCAGTAATGATAGAGGAGGAAATAAATGGAGCGGTGGTTCAGGAGGTAATAATTTTCCTATTTTTAAGCGCATTCATCGATTATTTAATGAATCGGCGATATTTAATTAATGAAAAATTGATTTTAGGACTAGGAAGTGGAATAAGTGGAGGATTAGGCGGTGGATTGGGCAGTGGACTAGGTGGAGGCTTAGGAGGCGGACTAGGAGGCGGACTAGGAGGACTAGGAGGAGGATTGGGAGGATTGGGAGGATTGGGAGGTGGATTGGGCGGCGGATTAGCCGGGGGATTAAGTGCTAATAATTATGGAAGTAAACTTTTTACTCAGAATAACTACAGCAACAGTGCTGCCGGAGGTGGTCTTAGCAGTGGCAGCAGTTACGGTCAGAACGGAAACTTATATGGAAGTAGTGGTGGTTATAACAGACAACAAAATGGTTATTAAATCTAACGCAAAGTGTAAATTAGAACATTAAAGAGATTAGAAGGACTGGTTGGGATATTTCAATACGATATTGATATTTTATTTGTACACTAGCTATAAGTTTTAATTTTAAGTTATCATTTACAATTACGATCTGTGAACCCAATGATAGTATTTCAGTTTAATAAATAGAACAATATTTAAGATTGTTATAAATTAGTTACTATCTGTAAGACCAGTTGTAACACTGTACATGAATTTATGTTTTTATAGTTTCTTTAGTATTTGTAAGTGCATTAGTTTAGTATTTCCTTTTCTAAGCTTGTAAAACTAGACGAGAATAATTTTATCTCTAATAAATAAAAACTTGATGAAAATTGTAATTTAACGAAATTCTTTAAGGAAAAGAATGGAAATATCTGCATGCAGAGCGTGTACAATCGTTCGTAAAATAAACAAATACGTATTGTGCAGGAAATGAAATATTTTAAATTTAGCTATCACCTTGAACCCGTATATATTCAGTATTTTTTCGAAAAATTTGCTGCTCGTAATAAGACGCATATTTGTACAAATATACTGGAGCCATTATCATAAGTGATGAGAAAGGTCATTGGTCAACTGCATTTTAAGAAGAATCACGCGACTCCGTCGTAACTCGTAAGTACAACTATTTGCTAAGAAAACTTAATGACTTAATAAAAGTAAATTTGTTTACTGTATTTTTCATTTGTATAGTTATGCTTTGAAAATATTTAAGAAGATAACAATAGAATAATAATAATAAAAAATGATCAGTAGGGTAACTGGAATGTCATGTACATAAATGTTTAATATCCGGGAGTCGAGACTGGCTATATATGTAGAAAGCGCTGATAAAGCTAATAAAGCTTGGCGGCATGTTGGCTGACGTGCGATTTGTACATCGTTGCGCGTCGTGGACGCCTGGGCGGTTCCTCCGCGAGAGTCGAGACATTCATTCCTCTGCTAATCCTCGGAGCTCGCAGTCAATTAAATTTATGCACACTTCACTGTGCGATAAATTGGATACCTAGAACAGTCTGCCATTAGCGCCATTGCGGAATTTAAATTCATTTATAGGTTACGCGTAACGCGTAACCTCAGG
Source organism: Sycophila sp. Sp_5 (assembly GCA_018906775.1). NCBI lineage: Eukaryota > Metazoa > Arthropoda > Insecta > Hymenoptera > Eurytomidae > Sycophila > Sycophila sp. Sp_5. Next base: position 320,624 of record JACCID010000073.1, read on the forward strand.
ATCTGCAAATTGCTGAATTACAGAATTCTTGACCGTTTTTTTTATTCCTCTTCTACGAATTCTACGATTCCGCTACTTGCACAATAATACGGAATTTCTCTCTTCGATATGTCGGAAAAGCACAAAGAAGTTCGCGTTTGGTGCGATGGCTGGTATGTATTACACCGACAATTCCAATTCGTTTTATGTTTATTTACTTTAAAATCGCTACTTTCTCAACGACTCTAAAATCCTTTTCCTATTTTAATTAAGCTATATTCAATTATTTGCAGTTATGACATGGTACATTTTGGACATGCTAATTCTCTACGTCAAGCTAAAGCTTTAGGGGATTACTTGGTAGTAGGAGTTCATACCGATGAAGAAATTACAAAACACAAAGGACCACCTGTTTTTACTCAAGAAGAGAGGTATAGAAAATTTAATTTGCACTTTTCACGTTACCCAAGCTAATTACAGTAAAAGTTTGCTGTTATAGTAGATTGTGAACAAAATATTTATTTTTCCCTTTTGCTGTATAAGAAATTATATTATTTAATATTTTTCCTTGCATTTGCTTTACTTAAATGCAAGTCACTTATTTTACTCAAAAGAATTGCTATTTGCTAATCAAACTATTTTTCTATGTCATTCTTTGACAGATATAAAATGGTCCGTGGAATTAAATGGGTAGATGAAGTTGTTGAAGATGCACCTTATGTAACAACATTAGAAACATTGGACAAATACAATTGTGACTTTTGTGTTCACGGCGATGATATTACAATGACAGCCGATGGTGTTGATACATATCATCTTGTCAAAGCTGCAGGGCGATATAGGTAAATTATTCAAAGCTTATGCGTTTTAAGTCATAAACAAAGTGTTTATTATATTAAACTCGAAATATTAAAATTAAATACCTTTAACTTACAGAGAAGTTCAAAGAACGGCAGGAGTATCAACAACTGATCTTGTAGGTCGTATGCTATTAATGACAAGACAACATTTTAGACAAGGAGAAAGTGAATACAGTGTAGATAGGGAGCCAAGCAATAATATGGGGCAGGATAGACAAGCTCGTAGTCCATGGACAGGTTGTTCGCAGTTTTTACCAACAACACAAAAAATCATACAATTTAGTGATGGAAAAAGTCCACAACCTGGTGATAAAGTAGTTTACGTTGCTGGTGCCTTTGATTTATTTCATGTTGGTCACTTAGATTTCTTAGAAATTGCCAAGAAAGAAGGAGATTATTTAATTGTTGGTTTACATACAGATCCTGCAGTGAATCGTTATAAATGTGGAAATTATCCAATTATGAATCTTCATGAACGAGTTCTTAGTGTATTAGCTTGCAAAGTAAGATATTGATAAAAAGTTTAAAAATAAACCTAGTCATTTTTAAAATTAAATTAAATTAATGTTAAGAAAATTTAAAATAATAGCAAATTTTTTTTAAAATTAGCAATTTATAATATGGATGTTAAACATGTTTTTTGTAATTTGTTTGCACTTGTCATTAATCCAATCATTCTCTTCGTGCATGATTATCATTCAAATAATTTTATAATCATAATAATGTTGATAGTTTACTTTTCTTTTAAATGTATATTTATTGAAATTCATTAGTTTCAAATATCTAAAAATTATCTTTTTAAGTGGAAAAAAAAAACAAGAAATATTTTTAACGATAATTGTTTATTTTGATTTCAGTATGTAAATGAAGTTGTAATAGGTGCTCCTTATGAAGTCACTAATGATCTCATGGAACATTTTAACATATCTGTTGTGTGTCACGGTCAAACACCAATAATGCCATGTGAAGACGGAACTGATCCTTATGCAGAACCTAAACGACAATCTAAGTTTAAATCATTAGATAGTGGTAATGACATGACAACAGAAAAAATTGTTGAGCGGATAATACTGCACAGGTACGTTTCGCAACTTTATTTCTTTCCTTTTCATAATCTAGATGTCCAATGAAATGATAAAAAGGAAAAAACATTTATTTTTTCTTATTTTTTGATCTTCTAATGGAATATTTTTTTATGGATTTTCTAAACAATAATAATTATGCGTTACCATATTGCCTTGATTAACATGCTTTTCCGTATATTACATAATACATTTACATAATAAAATAGGTGAACTTTAACACTTTTTCATCTAATATTTCGATCATTAAATTTTTTTATTTTCTTGAGGGATGAATTCTGTAAATTTCTCTATTTAGGTAAATAGCTTTTTAGTAAATTTATTTCTAATATTGCCACGCTTTAAGAACATTAGTAAATTTAATTGTATTGCTTTGAACTAACGTTTATCTAATTGTTTTGCAAGTTCATAAAGTGACAAGTTGCATTTATCTCCAGGTCCAAGGAGCTTTATGCAATCATAAAGAGTTTGAGCAAGCGATAAGTCATTCCATCATGCTATTTCTGTAAACATCATTATTAAATGCAATAAATTTTATTTTTTTACTTTAAAATTTTCTGCTTTTATTTTTATTTAATCTTTCCAAATCATCACTACCATCTTTAGAAATTGTCAATTTCGCGTGAATCGCGCGAAAGCGTTAAAAATACCTGAAAATTTTATTTTTCTTATAAAATTTTTCAAACATTAAAATAAACTTTTCAAATTACTACCATGATATACATAAATGGATATAATTTGGAAAAACTGTTAAACGTTTACATGGATTTTTATTGCAGGTTGGAATTCCAGGATAGAAATTTAAAAAAGGAGAAAAAAGAATTTGCCGCTTATGCAACATTTCTGAAAATGCAAAATGAGAAGAAATGAACTCTTGGAGTTCATGTTTTAATAAATTATTTCTGGATCTATATTGTAAATATTTTACACGTCTGTACAATTTTTTCTTTCAGTTAGTATTACAAAATAATGTTCTATATTTGTGTGTCATATTAATGCATATTTTAATTGTTATTTATTAAATAATTATAAAAGAGTATTGATTATTAGCCTTTAATTTCTATACTAAAAGAAAAGCTTTTTGACAGGAAAAATGCAAATATTTCAAAGTAAAAACTTTATTAGACTGAGTTGAAAATATAAATATTATTCAGATTTTTGCAAAATATAAAACGCTCACATACATAATAATGATATAAACAATGCTAAATTTATTAGCAAAAAAGAGTTGTGATGATTGACAATATTTTTTTTTTCATGAATTAAAAACTTTTTGTTGCATATTTTTATCAACAATAAATAGGCTACACGTGCATATTTTGCAAGTTACCCCTCACAATGTAAAAGTTTCCTATTCCTTTGACGTTATGGCACGTAACTAGGTAAACATTTTTTTCAACGTCAATTTTATTTATTTATAGGTCTCACTCTAACTGATCTTATATGAATTTCAAAGAATAGTTTAGGATTAATTATTAAAGTCAGAATATTTACTCATCTTATGTCACTGGCTTATACTATACTGATTAGTATAGATTGATTTGTACTACTTTATTGTACAGTTATGAGAGTAAGGCAGAGAGGAAAATTGGTAACAACTCTGGTATTTTATTTTAACGTCAGATGTTTATTTCTGAACTTTTAAATTAATAAAGAGGGGGGATATTTAAATGATAAATTAATCAAGGCTTAGTTTTAAAACTTAAAATATTTATTTCTTATTCAAAAAGTAACTTGAATGAGTTTGTTTTAGACGATTGTTGTTTATTAAATTGAAAGAAATAATGAATTTAGATAAGGGCACTATTGTTCTATTTTAGCTGGAAATATTTATTTATTTATTTGAGAAATTATACGGAATAAGTAGTCCATTTACAATGAAAATAACAAAGTTCAATTAGGTGAAAATGTTGAGCAGCACAGCATAGGGTTTATTTCATCATTTTCATTTCTTTTTAATGTTTTATTGTCTTAAATACATCCCACGTACGAATATATTCGTAACATTAGTGTACTGAAAAAAAGTAACTTGTACTTTTTATAGAATAGTTTTGACTGTTGAGGTGGAAATTTACTTTTTTGTATAGTAAGATATGTTTTAAGAACTATTAATTTTACTATTTTTGCAAATTATTTTTACTTTTTCCTAGTATAACAGTAAGAGCTACTTCTTTTTTTTCGGTGTAGTTAATCGAAATAAAAAATAAAAAATAAAATTTTAAACAATAACGAAAAGGCTGTTTAAGTTTTTAATTTTGATAATTCCATTTTTTTCGTATCTCAATAATTAAAAGAAGATTCTCTTAAAAGTTCTCCTGTTAAGTGAAAATCGGGAGTTTCGCGCAGTTTTCGCTCAGAGTCCCTTTTGCAAATATTTTTAATATTAATCTTTTCATTGCTATGGGCAATATGAATTATAGAGTTTCTGATCAAAATAAAAAATGAATAATGATTTGTACACTTAGGTTTTATTTTCAATCTTAAAAATCTTGTAGTATTTATGTGAAAAAAGTCTTTTAGAATCTGAAATATATATTATTTTACTTGCTCTAAAGTGAAAAGCGTAAGTTTTAATGTTTTAACTAAATAAAAATATATTAATTGTTAACATTTGTCTGCATCTGATGGAAATTTTAGATAATTTTTAAGAATTTGGGAAGGAGGAAGGAAAGGAAATGCTTAGGTGAGCAGCAGTAATTTTCTTATGGAATTTTGGTATTTATTGTAATTGCTTTTGTCGGCGTACACCGGAAATTGAGGTATAAGCTGAATATCCCAGTGAAAATGATTTATTTAAGAGATTGGAATGATACATTAATGAAGTGACAGTTTTGTTGCATCAATCGACAGAGAGGAAGATTGTTCTTTAAAATATTTTGACTTTAGAGAATGAATCATCATAGGCCTCTAAATTAAGATTTATACTAAGGTATAGCTGTGCATAATAAAGTTTAACAAAACGTTCTTTCCAACAATGTGAATTTTTTACGCTGCGCGCTAAAGACACTTTATTTGTTTAGCATCCTCTATATATCTTTAAATATTTAATAAGTTTTATAGAAGTTTCTGCTTTTATAAAATAAACATCATTAGTTGAAAGAAAGAAACGAATCATTGTTAGACTTGCAGTAGAGTTACGCAGATTTTAGAAAGCAGTACAGGTGTTCTTCCAATTTTTCTATTCCAGCTGCAAGTAAAAGGTATAATTTGAATATTTTATAAGTACTTTAATTCACTTAATGAAGCGCCTTTTATTGTAAAATTTTGGAACATTAGAAAGTTTTTCTTTCTTATACTATTGAAGGAATATTTGTCTAATTAGGAAAATTACAGTGCTGTAATTATGGCAGAATCGACTGGCAGCACAGTATTGTCTCCCGTTGTTCCGATCATTTTTGATGAGCCTGAATTCGGAAATGTGAGGTGGTTACAAAAATTAACTGGAACATGGTCACTTTACTCTAAAAAAAAGAACAATTGTATTATGTGTACTTATTTAATTTTATTTATTATTTTGATCACACCAATGGTAAGTTATGCAAATATTTACTTGCGATGAAAAAATATGAAGCGGTCATTTTGATTATTATAAGGTGAATGGCATTAACTCTTATTGTGGAGAAAATATGAATCTTTGCATAGAATGCTCAGTGCAGTTCCTCTTTATGAGCCAATTTGGCTTTATGTACATCTACTTTTTGATGCACAATAACCAAGTAATCTTGTTAATTTACTAAAAACACACTAAATTTTTTTTTCTAAAGGTGGGTATTAAAAAAACATTCTCATTAAAGGGATCTGATAGATTTATATCTATCATATATATCTGTAAAATAAAGAGAATTATAATACATTATTAAAAAATATTGAGTTTTCGTATGTTTCATATGAAAACAATGGGTGGTCCAACGGGGGTACTTTGACTTTTTTAACTGTTTTTTTCTAAATCCTTATCTAAATACAATTACAGCGTTTGATCTTTCAAAGTTTCCTTTCTTTTTTAACTCATGCGTTAATATTTTTACATTTACCACAAAGTTTCAAGTACTATACCGACAATTGGCCGAAAATTGGATCATTATAAAAAATGACGCAGAACGTGAAATCTTGAAGGATTTTACTAGTAAAGGAGCATGGTATACAAATTTTGCATCGGGTACAAAAACTTTCAAAGCACATAAGTTAAATGTGCTTCAGTTAGTGAAAAGCATTTTTTTATTTTTAGCCATGATATTTACTTTTCTGACTATTGTAAATGTCGCTCCACCTTTCGCAGAATATGTTAGCAGCTATTTCGTAACTAATCGAACACACGAACAAACGATTAGTCTCAAAGGGGATTACTTTATTAGTCAAGATAGCTATTATTACGAAATAAGTATATTTATGGCAGTAGTAATGTGTATGCTTTCGTGTCTATTGGTAGCGTTAATCGCACTATTCTTTGCGGCAGTATATCAAAACATTGCACGCTTTGAGATACTTTGGTAAGCCCATTTAAAACTGATAACAATAAGACTAATTAACAATACTACAATAGTACAGAACGTCAAAATTTAAAAGTATAAAAGAACAAGTTACATTAAAGTGTAAAATGTCATCATATTTTCTATTTTATTCTGCAATTCTATGGTTGTAGAGAAAAAGGGCTTTTGTTTCTAATGTACTATTATAGCATTTTTTACTATTGTAATTTATAAATCTTGCTCCGCTCCGCTTGAGCTGATAATTTGATAAGTTTTTTTCATTTTCATCAAGTCATCGCTTAACTAAAGCGATGCAATTAGAAAATGTTAATGAAGCATGGAATCAACTAAAAGAAACTATACAATTGCACAAAAGAACTTATTAGTTAAGTAACTTATAATTATATTTATTTTAGAAAATTTTCAAAACTTACATTTTATACAGTTCGTATAGATTTGAAAAATATCCGTTAATTCTAAGAAACGAGTAGCTTTTTCAAAAGATTCATCTGAATGTTCATAGCTAGAGTAGGATGTCTTTTAGTAATAAAAAGAATATCCTCTTGGTACAAATACACATTGCGGCAAGAGGAAATAATTTTGCGTTAATGAAAATTTTCTCTCTTTTTGCAAAAACATCCCTCTTCAAAAGATTTACTCTTAGCCCAACATTACATTGATATACATTGAAAACACAAAATTATACTCATATATTTACTTAATCGATTAAGCATTAAAGCAGATATTTGCTCAAATATTATTTATGTATGTAGCGATGTTTATATTACGGTAACCTGGCTTTCTGCCATGAACTTCATCAGCATTGGAATGGTAATGTTACTCTTAAGTAATATCGCCGCTGCGGTAAGATGAGTAAAATATCCATTAGCTTTGAAAATCTATCGTCAGCGCCATTTGGAAGCCGTGAGAAAAAGCTGTTACAAGTATTTTTTAATATTTCAATTGATACACGAGTGAGAAAAGATTAAGAAAACAGTTTGTATGGGAAGAAGGGAACATGGAGGATAATCCTAAAAGAGGTCGCAAATGTTAGAGTGAGCTTATATACAACTTTCAATTGAAACATTAAACGATGGGGATGCCGCTGAAGGCAGATTTCCAAACCTAATAGAATGCTCATTACTCTGGTCGAACATTTGCATTAAAAAGTTATTCCTTTTTTTCCCAGATTCTTATTATTGATGATGTAAAAGAACAATTGAAATATGCTGCCTATGAAATGACCCTGTTATTTGAATTATTTTTCTATTCTGCAATGGGTGAATTAATGATTAAATATAGTTTTACTCCTTATAAATGCATGTAGGTCAAACAAAATGCTTATCTAATTTTTAAAACGATAATTCAAGAAGAACAATAATTCATTCTATTTAGATGTGCTTCAAACTGGTACCTCAAGTCGAACAAATTCCAGAAATCAATTATCTTTATCTTAATGAGAAGTACAAAGATCTCTGAATTAAAAGCTGGAATATACGTTTTATCTTTTGAAAATTTTGTAGCAGTAAATAAATACATCAACTCGTATTGACATTTCTAAAACAGAGCGCAACGCATGTGAAGCAAAAAATGTACATTTATCAAAAGATTTGTAAAATTCTGTAAAACTCCTGCAATATATTGTGAGAACATGTTTTGAGCATTTTCTTCATTAGGAATGACGGTGCATATGTAATTCAAACTGTTTTTCTTATTAAGTAATATATTATTTTATTAGGTGCTGAAAACCGCATTATCTTTCATGACTGTCATCAGATCCATGAGAGAATAATTCAAAATCCATGTGGTAAGTGCAAAGATTTAGCGACTCTACACTAGAACCTATACATAATATATGCTGATCATACTTTTTTTTAAGTGGCCCACTGTTTTTTCTTTATGACAGAAATTTATTATTTTAAAATGTTTACTAATGCCTACATCAAGTAAAACACTACATATATTTGCACTGAAAGCAATTAAGAATACGATTTATGCGATTTTTTGTTTATAGAAAATTGAGCCTAAGGTTGCAACATTAATAGAAATAAATACCAGTTCCGTAAAATCAATTAGTTTTTATTTATATGTAATTATGATTTGCAAATTACAAGTAGAAGAGGACTTAAAGAGGAAAGTAAAAATTGTTAAAAAATAAGTATGGGTTTAGGCTTACTGGAATTTTTTCACGTCGTTTGTTCACATTATACACTCCACGTGTAGAATAGTGCTACAACTCCGTATCGTGTACTTTTATGAAATTTTAAAGGTAACTTTTATTGAACTATTTAACTTTAAAAATTTTAAAGGTAACACTTATTTAACACTACAATGAATTAACTAGAACACAGTTGAATAATCGAAAAAAGTATTATAAAATTAGATTGATTTACCTGCATGGGATATGATTAAATTTGTAGACTTTATAATATCTATACAGAATCTGAATGACGTAAATAAATAAATGTTAATGAACTATTGAAAGTGCCACTTTAATATTATTCTTTAATTTTTAGTGACTGTAGCAACACTCATGAGTAGCTTTCCAACAGCAGCAAGGATATAAATATATAGGGGTTTGTACACCTCTAATGAATGAACACAGTGATATCGTTTATAAATTATATTAATTCATAAATTAATAAAATTAGTGACAGTCTTCTAACAGAAAAAAAAACAATTTGCTATAGACATTCACAACTCAAAAATATTGAACTAACTTTTAGTAATACTCATTTACGCTTCTTAATTATTTTGTAATATAATTCGTTTATAGCATATGTATATTTATTAAAATACCTAATTATCTAGTCAATTTAAAATATTCAAAATATTTCTCAGTATAGAAAAAAACTATTTTTATCGAAATTTATGAGAAAAAATGAGACTTCGATAAAAGAAAGGAAGAAGTAAATATGTGTCAGATTTTTTGATAAACAAATATATATATATATAAATTGACGAGTTTCACGAACATGATCGCGGTATATCGGTTATCGCGATGGAGCCCCAAGAAAATAGAAAACTTTACTTGGAGACTCTTGGGAGTGACTATGCATAGCATTTTAACATTTATAATATAACACTTGATCGTATATCATGAACGCATATTTTTTCATACAACATGTACAGGTTACGATTTTATGCAGCTGATTTTAAGCAAGTAATCACAAAACAGTAGGTTGTATCGAAAAAGCTTATTATTTTGACTAATGTAGTGATTGCAAATACTCAAATATGACCATTTAAGCATCACTACATTGTGGATTTTAGCCAATGTATACATACAGAATAATATTATTCTGCTCATTAATACCTCTGTTACATAAAGTTTTTTTTATAAATAATTCAACTCATAATTATAGTATGAGCCATACAATTTTTTTTTTGCTATCTTCAACATAGTTTCAAATATAGTTCCGAAAAAATCCAACTAATTAATCTTATTAAAGATAATTTGCACGTGTTTCTATTAGATTTGCTAAACTACGACAGTCTTAATTGGTGTGCACCCTATTTTTCTGATGAACATAAATTTTTTATATTTTTCAGTCAAAAAAGAGATTTTCTATTGATTTATTAAATCAATTACTTAAGAGTACATTAGAACGTCAAATTTTTGCAAAAATATGCACGAGTTCTATAAAAGAATTATCATTTTTTGTTCCTTGAAGTTTGACTATAAGACAGTGCAATTTTTATAGAATCAATTGTAGAGATAGCAAATAAATACAATGACGGGGTAAAATAATTTTGATGATACATCTTTTTCTCCTTGTATCTGTTAGATACCTAGAGAGGGAAAATAAAGAAATTTTCTGAAATAAAGAAATGAGCCTTCTTTATTTTCTCTCATGATGTCTGCGTAGCACTTCCGACTAGCTAGGCTAAAAAGTCTCTATTGCCAAACTCAAGCGAACACGAGCACTTATCTATTTTTATATTAATCTGCGCAAGCTTACTCTGTTTTTGTTAAAGCGTATGTAGTAAATAACAATATCGCCAGTGTTTTCCCAGTGGAATGAAAAAATGAAAATGAGGTTTTTAGCATATTTAATGGACTGTTAGGTGATTTGGTGGCCATCCGAGCAGAAAATGTCTACACGTGCTATTTACAACTGGGATTACTATTAAATTTAAATTGAGCTTGGAAAGGAAAAAAGTCGCCATAAGATAAAGTTGAGGAAAACAATGGATTTTAATTATAATATAAAATTTGTTTAAATTTCTCCTTGAGTTTTTCATGGCAGTCTTGCTAAAGCGAAAAGTGCTAGGCAAAACTAAAAAAGTAAAGAAGAAGTGGCTCAGTTCTCACTTTACTTTGCTAGGTATCTAAAGTACTATGCTATTATCTGCTTGTGAAATGTAAAGAGCTATTTTTTATTATTTTAAAAAGGAAAGGTTATCCTACTGGAGAGTTGAGCGGCCAGTATAAGTTGGCGTAACATCACAGTACATATGCGGTCGGTCCCTTACAAGGTCGTCGATCGATTTGCTCTGCATCGGCAATGAAGATGAGAGCCTGTGTAAACGAGATGCCAGAAAACACATAATTAGCGCCGAGAGCACGAGTAATCCACCAAGAGCGGCGGCCACGTACAGAAAACTTCCGCAGCTTCCCTCAAGATTTGACGTCACCTTTTCGTACAGATCTGCGCAAAAAGGAGATTTTAGGACATTAGGTCCTTTTACACTGCCTTATTGAAACATTTTACGTAACATTTTTTTACTCCCGCCCTCCAGTTATATTCGTGCTATTTCATTGAAAAAAATTGGCCGTTATATGGGGATCGGGAGTAAAGTACCCTATATCACAATGTACATTGTTCCCTCGGGGTACATCTATATCTAACTGGAGTAATCAATGTATAATTGTTTACTCACCATCTGGCATGATGACACTGTATTCAATATTCTCCTTGAATTTAGTCGTTGGTGTTGAATCGTTGTACCGTTGCAACAATCTGCCCGTTCGAGATGAATCTACTGTGCTGCGACGTCGCCGTCCGTGTCCTGATGGTTCAAACAGATCTAGGCAAAAGTCCTGCAATTTCACATATTCTTGGCTTATTTTTATTACGATATCGATATTTCTTAATGTAACAAACAAGAAACCACATTTCAAATGTGTTCATTTATCTACACACTGAGAAAAAAGATTCCTTATTGTAAAGTAATCAATTTCCTTATTATAAAGTAATCAATTCAGTTATAGTTAATACATAGTATTAAATCTTAATGCATATTTCTTAACTATTAGGAAACTAGATTTCATTTGTTTATTTTACGTATCGTTCATGACTTCGCTTTAACCTACTTCAACTGCTTATTTCTTAATTATTAAGAAATATGCAATTACAAAAAATTAAAGTCCCATTTCTTAACAGTTAAGAATTGTTCTTAACAGTAAGGAATCTTTTTTCTCAATGCATTTTCAACTTTTTAAACGTTGAAAAAACATTTTATTCATTTGAGCGCTGCTTTTCAACGTTTCTATTTTCACTCTGAAGGCTATTTGTACCGTTTTTTTTTAAAGTTCGTGAGCAACTGATAATATTTATGTAATAGCGCTATTCATTTGACATTATACTTTTTATTTTTCAGCCCGTGTAAAAAAAAATTAGTCTGGCAATAGTCTGCCCTTAAAGTCTGGCCAAAGTCTGGCTAAGGAGACGATACCAGACTTTATGCCAGATACAAGGTAAAAAAAATAAGTTTTACAAATAATGCGAGTCTTTTTGCCAGACACTTTTCCAGACAGATATAATTTATTTTATATTATATCTGGCATAAAGTCTGGGATCGTCTCTTTAGCCAGGCTTGGACAGCCTTTAAGGATCAGACTATTGCCAGACTAAATTTTTTTACGCAGGAGGTGATATAAAAAAAGTTATAGGTCCCCTGTTGAAAATATTTTCCACCTGGATTTCCAGTTGGATATTTTCAACAGGGTCGTAACCCCCTTAAAAATCATTCATCCTTGTTTGCGCGTACATTATAAAGGAATTGGGAAGCGATGCGGAAAGAGGGTAAATAAAACTGGTACATCGAATATGATTGGCACATGAAAATGAGTTATAAGAATTACCGGTTGGCAGTCCTGGGGTTCCATGCAAGCTTTGATCTGCGAATGGATCCACAGAGTGGAACGGTCCCGCATGGAGCTAAGCAGGAAGGCCTCGAAATCAAGAAAGACCTCGTTTTTGCGCTCGCGGTAGCGGGCCGGTTGATGGGGAATGATGGAGGCAAAGTCGCGGTTGCGGCAGCCGTCCTTGACGAGGACCACGCTGCCAGGTGCGTGCGGCTGGTCGGGGTCCGGGCTGACCGTCACCTCCAGCAGCTTAACGTAACCCCAAGCGCTCTCCTGACTAATGCGCGCGCGCAGTTGGAGTTTGGTGCCGATGGGCACTGCCTGCTCGACCGCCTGACCGCCCGAGGCTGCTGCCGACGGCTCCGAAGAGTTGCCGCTCGCCTCGCGGTACAGGGCCACCTCGTATTCCAGTCGACCGGGCGTCTCCTCCACGACCCCGGACACTCTTGCACCATGCGGACTTTTCACAAAGCTTTGCGTTACTTATTACTGCAATCCCTCACTTTTTTCTCGATCGTTACTCACAAGGTTCCAGCGAAGCCTGCCGCTTTGTGGCGCAGTAGCGTCGGCTCTGGCGGCCGGCACATCAGGATCAGCTCTTGATCGGCGAGCATAACCACGCCAGGAAAAGCTGGGAACCAAATGCGCAGGTGAACAAAGCCCTGCAACAAAAATTAGCTATATATATAGAAACATTTCATTTCACTCTATATCATATTTTCTATTTAAATCCAAGTAATTAGACATTATTTTTTTACATAATAATTTTTAACATTTAATCATATCAAATATACCGTACAATTTTACCTGTATGAAAACGTCATTAATACCAATTGAATTTATGCACATTTCGTTATTAAGCTAATTATTGCTTTATTTCATTATTTTTTTTTTTGTTTTTTTTCAATGCAGAGTTTGAAAATTAAATTTCTACATTTTTTACTAATATTGCAAGGTTCAAAGCATAGGGTGAAATTCGTTAAATTATTGTGCCATAACTTTTTTAATGTTTTTTTTTTTCAAAATCTTCAATATTAAAAGCTCTAGAGATATGCTCATATGTATACGTATATGTTTCAATAAGGGCAGCCCTCGCTTGGGTGTCAAGCGATAATGAACAGTGACGCAAAAAGCGAACCGGCAGTTTAATTTTAAACATAAGTATATCCATAAGATTTTTCAGCTTAGAATGGCACCGGCGTTTTCATAGAATTCAAAAGTAAATTTTAATATCTGTGATAATTACAGTATAACGTTTAAATATATATTTAAATATACGACTGGACTCACGTTTCTTTTTAGGACCCCGCAGCGTGTGAAGTCCGTCACCTTGAGGAAGTAATTGTCCTCCTGCGGATCGGCAGGGTCTGGCCTGATTTGACAGTGGATGTCAGTCAGCGGATCGGCGGCTCGATCGTCGGCGAAGAGGGGCCCTCCGCGGAATCCTATCGGACGCCTGATTTTGGCCGTCAGCAGGTCCGCCGCTGAACTCGCTCCGCTGCACTGGATGTCGGATACCTCGTAATCTTGCGCAACAGTGGCTGCGACCTCGATTTAAAAATCTATCCTTAGTTGGCTGACGGCTAAATAAAGCTACATTTATTTTGCCACGAGTTTTGGTTTTCTATTTTTCTATTAGAAAAAGCCAAGTGCTAATCATCCGAAGGGTGCTGCTTTTGAGCGTCATGAGGTGCGACCTACGCTCGCGAGGTAACGGTGCCCTGTGATGCTCTGCTGCGTCTTAGCCTTCTGCTCAGCCGCTATATTACAATCTGCTTCTTTCCACCTTTTATCTCGCTACTCTCCACCGTACTCTACTTTGCTCGCGCCGATTTTAAAAACATTCTCATATTTAAATCTCTACTGATCGTCGACCGACATGCTGTCCTTGTGGAACAATTCCCATATAAAAATACATTCAAAATTTTCATCTCTTTTCGTGTTTCTTATTGATAAAGCGACTTTCAAAGCCTTTTTTCATGCCGAATAATATACTGGAATTTTTTCAGATGGCAACGCTTTTTTTGTCTATAATAACAAAACCCCCTAAATACCTTTTTTTTTAAATTTATCTTCTATTACTACTATCTTTAGAACTTGAATTATTACTATCTTGAGAAGTGCAGATAATAGTTATATATCAATCTAATCTAAAATGTTGCAAAGGAAATATTTAAATCGTAAAAGTGAAGCAACGAAAAAGTGTTTCAGCATAAAATTCTTGAAGCTCGCATAAGTGGAGCGTCTTGGAGTTACATGTTATTTTAGTATGCTATAATTTTAATTGTGGCTAAGAAGTACTAGCTTATTTTCCTGAAATATGTAGTTTTAAAGCAATACACCGAACAATTTGTATAAAACATTAATAAACTGAACGGTGAAACAAAATTAACGGACAATTTCAGCAGTTTTTTACTTTGACTGCGCGGCTAAGTTTGAAAAATTATGCTCAGCGAGTTTTCAGTACGATTTGACGTACGAGACGTGCTTCCATTTATCTATTGTGGTTGGGGGGAAATTAAAATTATTCATTCAAAATACATTCCAAGACCCTACACTTGCTTAATTTTCAATGTAGGCGTCATTTTCCTATTTTCAATTAGTCTACGGAATAAACAATCTTTTATACTGTGTACTCCCTAAAAAGGTTTTCAATTCAAAAGATCTTTTTAAAAAATTTTATTAGAAATAGATATTTTGTTTCGAATATTTTTCGATCATTTTATGTGAATGTGTGTGTGCATGTATGCGCGCGCGATTGCACGTGATTACCTGTGCTCTTTACATAAAAAGCTGCTAGAATAAAATAAGGACATAAAACATTTTAAATAACTTATGTTTTGACAATCGGTTATAGGGACAATCTAGATATAATAAATTTAAAAAAGTTCAAAAACAGAAAAAAAATATTAAATTTTACTAAAACTAACGAATCTTGCTAACTGTCCAAAGAATTTTCCAAAATGCTGTAATAAACCATTTATTTTCTTCCAAACAGAGAATAAATTGAGTTACTGTATTTTCCATCTAAATATATGTTTGCTTTCTTCGAAGTTGTGGTATTACGTGCACCCTGTAATCAAGGACTTACACCAATAACATAAATGTAAAATAATTAGATACATTTAAATTAAATTTAATAAACTACAGCTGAAAATATTAGTTTATTTTAATGAAAAATACGAAAAACTGAAGATAAAAGAGTTGCCATAACAAATGAACAAATGAATATAAAAAAGAAATAAAAAGGCCAAATGAATGAATCGAGTTTTCTTTACGCCTTTAATGTATAGTACTAACCCTAATTACCTATCTTTTATCGAGATTTTCGAAATACGTAAAATGATGAAGAAATATTGAAAATTTCCTTTAGAAGGAAGGAAAAAAGATCTTTTGAATATAAAAGTTTGGGAGAGATTTTTACTCGATTGTCACCATACACGGCACTTTATTTGACAATATTTGACGTTTCGTAGACTAAAAATGTCAAGTTTTTTTAAGGCAGTAGTAAAAAGAGATAGGAAAATTTGAAAAATTTCGAATAACACAAAAATAGCTGCAAAATCGAAACTAACTTTATCGAAACAGTGTTAGACAAAGTTAGTGGAATAAGCGAAATGTATAAAAAATGAATGAAAAAAGAGTTTAAAAAATGGCGATCGAAAGGTGAGATATTGTCCGTCGATGAGTTGCATTCTAGTAAGAGGATTTTAATAATTCTATTTAGAAGCGGACGCGTTCCACTTGCTCGCGAATTGCGGTAAATAATTCGTTTACGCTCGATCAGGCGGCAAAGTGCAGCCGCGGACTGCGAAGATGACTATAACGGATGGAAAAAAGTAACGGGCTGCAGCTTTAAAACGCAGATTTCGAGAAAGTGAATACACTGGCTCCTTAGCTGGAGTAACCGAAGGCGCGGATGGAGTATAAAATTTTCGCTTATTTGTTCTGGTTTAGGTGGGTGCAGGAGGAATTAGCCGCAAAAGCTAATTGGCGGTGCTTGTCAAAGGAAGCATTTGCTGGAGGAAAAAGCGCGAATGAGCTGGAGGATATTTTGGTAAGGATAAAGTTGAAAGGTGTCCTGAGGACATACCGTGCAAAAGGCACTGAGGAAGATCCTCCACATGGTGGCCGAGCGGTGAGCGCCGTGAGATGAGAAGAGCGGTGAGAGTGCGGAAGAGAGTGCGCCTCGAGGAGCGCCGGTGTACTGGTGCCGGGTCCGCGTGGAGCGTTGCCAAGAGCCGCGGTTGCCGCGAAAAGCGGCAAAGCGGCCCATCTTCCCCCACGGAGGCGAGGGAGGGAAGCGACTGGCCGGCCCAGAGTACTGTTAATGCATGCCCCGTGCCTCGGCTAACGAGCATCTGCCACTTCCTCCGGCCGCCCTCCGCCACGCGGCACGAGCTACTTTTTGCCGACTCACTCAATATTTCAACAGTGGCCCTCCGGCTTCTACCCCTTCGTCGCCGCTAATTACCTTTTCACACAGTCGACCAAAACGTTTCGTCGAGCTTCACTGCGGACTCGCCAACCTCTCGCCGTAACCAACTCTTTTCCATCCTAATTTCAATATCCAATATTTTTCATTTCTTCATAATTTATGCATAAATCACATAAATAATTATCAACAATTTAAGCCCTGTCCCGTTAAATCTAACCTGATAAATTTTTACTACATTTGTCACAAATTTTTTATACATGCATCTACAATAAAGGAAATATTAATTTTTTTAAAAGGTTTAACCCTAAAGGTCCCTTAACAGTTGTTTTGTTGGAGTATCGGTAAAGCTTTTTCTCGCTCGTCTCATGTTTACGCTCGAGATCTAAGCGTAATGGGATGCTCTTGAAAATTGCAGTGTTGAGTGATATAAATATTTCATAATCCGGAAGGATCGAGTAACGTGTGCACTCGGAAGTCGAATCCGATTTGGCTCGCATCGCATCATATCCGATATGCATAAAGAAAGACGGAAGGTGGCTGACCGCGAGCCGCTCAAGACTAAGGTCTTACCAAGGCTACCCTCGGATGAGTACCTCGGGCGCGAGATCACCTCGATATAATTGTCCGTTAGCACGGCCTCCGCGTCGCTTGCTCTTATTACGGCCCATATAGCGCCGCATATATTTCCACTACCAACCGCGTAAAAAAGATTCAATGCGAGCGCCACGATCGAGACTTAGCGAGTGCATTCAATTTCTCAATTGTTATAACATTTTAAACAATGACAACAACAACTTCATTCAAAATACTTTGCACAATTTCATGCGAACTTTAGATCAACCTTCTCAAATTTAAAAAAACATAGTAGTTAACTGTTTAGTCTGGTTAATCTGAACTTAATTTGTTTTACGTGTTTATTCCGCGACCGTTCATACCGATTGTAATGAGGTTGGTTTTGTTTTTTCGGCGATGTCGGCACACAACTAAAATTTCTTTTCAACGTTTTCCAATCATTCGCCTTTTTTATAGAATAAAGTCTATATAGTAAAATTAAAATAACTGCATATAAAATTTCCTATCCTTTTCTATATCAAATTTTGAATTAGCAATCGCCATTCTTTTGTGATATTTATAAAAGGTGTATTTTTCTTGTAAAAATCTATAGGTTATCGGTACTTAATCGAGCTATACTTCAGAATAGATTGTTTTATTAAATAGTTTCAGAGAAAGAAATTGATTTTTAAAAAAATTGGCAGTGGTTTTGAACTATTTTAATTATACATTTGTTTGTGTTTATTGGATTTTAAAATTCAAATTTTTAGTTGAATTCTAGCTGAACTATATTTTATTTATTTTTTTATTTATTTTCATACTCATTTGCGTGTTTTAAAAACTATATTAATAATATCTCTTAATATATGTCAATCGAAAGAATAGTCAATCTGGCATTTCTGAGGAAAATTGATGTAAATGCAAAAAATTGGTTATTACAATGAAGAGTCTTGTATATTTTATGTCCGTTGTTACGTAAGAATGTTCGTATTATTTGAGAAGAGTAATGAAAAGGTAAAAAGCTTGATGCGATAAATAAGAAAGGCTTGCGGGCGTTGCATTAAATTCACTCACTGGCTCGAATCGACGAAAGAGACGGGAAGAGACGAGAGAAGAGGAAGTCTGAAGTTATGAGCCTACGGCAGCTGCTCTTGGCATCTAAGCACTTTATGCTCCGTTGAGACTTCGCTCGAGGCGCCGTAGATTTCCGGTGGTGCTCGCTCGGCTGCTCGGCATACCCTGTCCATTCGCCCCTACAAATTATGCTTTCTACGTATTTTATCCAAAAGTAGTACAGCTAATACTGCGATTCTGCATATTCCGATACAGTTCGATGATGCATATTATTTTGCCTGCCGAAATGACAACTCAAAAATTATTTCTAACCGATTAAAAATCTAGGACAAAGACGAACGACCTTTAGAGCCAATCACTTTTTTTAATCGCGTAAAGTTTTTCGGTGAAATTTAACGTGATGATAATTTTCTCCAGAAATACACAATTGCTCCAGTGCACTCTACTTTTCTAAAGTGAACGGTACTTTTATAATAACTCGATCTTATCTTATACCTTTAAGAGATTACTTAACAAATTGTACAAGGGAACACATAACCGAAATTCCGATGAATTTTTTCCAGTTGATGAACTTCCTCAAACCCTTTACTTGTTTTCTTTTAAAGTTTAAATTCAACACGATTAAGGGGGTCAGCCTGGGTTAAATTGAAAAAAATACACTTTCCAGTATAATAGGTATAACAATTGTATTCATCACTTTTGATTGCTGTAACTTTGTAACTTTCATCTTTCAACTACATCACTTGTAACTTTGCTGTAACAAACAGTGTTCTTTACCTCTAGTATTGTTCCATCAAAAACATTTAAAATTTTTATTTATTTGTCCACTTGCCATAGCTTTTCTCTCAATAAAGTAACTTATATGTCACCGGACCAGCTTTAAAATACTCTTCATTACCTGCACTACAGATGTGTCGGATCACGACACATTAATCAATAACACAACATTAATAACACGGCAATTTAATTAAATTGTGCGAGTAGTTAAAGTGTAAAAAGTTTCAGCAATCAAAAGTGATGAATAAAATTGTTATACCTATTATACTGGAAAGTGTATTTTTTTCAATTTAACCCTGGCTGGCCCCCTTAAGGGATGCCTTATTATCCTCTGCGACATTGTCTACTTATTTTTCGCTTTGATCAATTATAATTAACTGATTACCATGAAACTTTATATAAAATAATAATTTTCGATGAAAGTGCGAAAAAGTTGATTCCTGGAGGAGTGTGGTTTAGCGCCCGAGCCAAGCGAGGATGATAACCACACGATTTCGAATATCAATTTTCACATACACTGATAGAAAAGATCCTTTGATCCGAAGCCAGTGTCTTTAATATAAAGCTGTATGCATTTAATATAGTCCAAAGGCGTAGGTATTAGATGTAAAGAAACGGTGCATTAACTATTAAGCCATCCACAGGATTTTTGTCGGTAAAGACGATCGCGCATTAACTATTAAGAAATATTTCTTCAATGCTAATGCATACTTCTTTGTTTCAAATACCATGACAAAATTATTTTTTAAAGCCGCGAAGACTTTGGGTTAAAGAATCTTTTCTATCAGTGTATGTATCGAACAATAATTTATCTCGCACGCGAACGTGCGTAAAAGAGACTTTTACGCGCCGAGTTGTATAATAGTACACGGAGAAAAATAGTGTTGTAAATATTACTAAAAATATAGAAAATATTACTAAAAAGTACTGTAATCCTGTCACAGGCTGTAAAAAGTGTCCTATTTACATCATACATAACTATTTTTGTAGTATCGTTTAAACAAATTTATTGTATTGTATACAAAAATTACAGTTAAGTACAGTAAAATTTAAGTATCTGTAAATTTTTACGGTGACAGTATAGTAATTTTGTATGGAAAATAGAACAATTTTCATATAAACTCTACAAGCGCTCGTCTTTTCGTCGGAGCGCATGCGCATTGAAGCATTCGCGGCGCCTCGTGCCACGTATCTCTGCAACGTCGTGGTACCTTCTAGAAAACGAAGTGTTATATTATATTTGTAATACCGCTTGCAATAGAATGCAGTACACATCTCTCCTAGATGGCGCAATGAAATTTGTCACTCGCAAGTGACTGGGTTTGACTTCGATTAATATATAAGGCCGTTTAGTCAATTCAGAAATCAATTGCGAGCGTCATAGCGTTCTTTGCGAAACTGCGATCTTTCCGAAACTACGATATTTGTAATAAAGCGTTATTTGTTAGGAAATTAATTTGTATAGCTTAAGGCCCTTCACTACTACTAATAGCGACAAAAAATTCCTGTATTCTACAAAATCGATTAACTTACTAGTAACCTGACAATTTCACATAAGATATTTCCTCTAATCTCTCCTCTAATGTTTCCTCTAAGCAGGCAGTAAAAAAGCAAATTTTATTCTTTTTTTTTTGTATTGTTTACTCAATTTTAGTCGGAGTAAATTTTATTATACAGTATAGTAAAATTTATAAGATTAGAAATTTTACTGTATTGGACTGTAAAATTTATAAGATTAGAAATTTTACTGTACTGGAGTGTAAAAATTATAAGATTAGAAATTTTACTGTACTGGACTGTAAAAATTATATAGACTGCAAGTCTGTGATCAGATTACTATACTGTTCAGCAAAATTTAGTTTAAAAAATCATAAAATTTCCTGCACTATTTCTCTCCGTGTATATTATGACACTGGTGCGAACGATGATTATCTAAGTCGCGCGATGGTGAAAAGTCGCACAACTTAAATAATCACTTCCGCACTAGTCTTATACGATATTTTATAGCACGAGAGCCGAAATTTGGTATTAAAGTAGCCATTTTGAGGTTAGAGTGCTATAAACAATATTTATAATACAGGGGATGTAAAGTGCTACTTTATGCTTAAATGAACCCCCCCCCCCCATCCTCTTATCGCACATACTCGTGTCGCTCACAATATTCAAGCTTATTACGATGATGTATAACAATGTTTTATATATAGGATAAGCTAATGACTTATAACACTCTCTAAAATGAAAAAAAAAATTAAGTTTTTTCGCAATGGATATTAAAATTCAAGTATTCCGTTATGTGTGCATTTTGCAATTTAGAAAAAAATAAAAATTCAACCTTTAATTACATAAACAATTATTAATGAATCTTCCTAAATTTTGTTTACATATTACTATTGCTGTAAACTAAATCTCAAAAGAATAAAATCTATTCATGAATCATTTTTTCAGTAATTTAATTAAGAAATAATGACATTTTTCAACTTTGGCGGTCATTTGCATATTAACTATTACACATACAAAGTTTATCCGGGCGTACTTTTGTAGGTAATTTAAAAGTGAACAAAAGTGTAAATTTGAAACCGTAAAAAACAGGAAAAACTAAAAAAAAGTGCCAAAAATGTGCACAAATTGTTAAATAAAAAATTTAGCACACCTTTTGGAGAGTGAGGATAATCAGAAACTTAATTAGGAATTTGAAACGAAGCGAAATAAAAAATAATCTCGTTTATATGTTATTTTGCCCTCTCCAAATGTTTACCGACTGGACTGAAGGGCTTAAAATCGTATTTTCGGTACGCCGTGGGCGAGGTACAATTTTACGCACGCTCATTTTCGTAAAATTGTGCCTTGCACACTAGTATCGAAATGAACTATTTTTCGCTCTCCCATTTTGGAATGTAAGCTTATAACCATATTGTGCCACTTCTGAGGCGAGTATCGAACACTGTTTTATGCAACGACGAATTCGCAAAGAACTTCAATCATAGGGGTTAACTTGCACAAAATCAATAATTGATACTCGTTGACTTTATAAAATAAAATGTTAAAAAATACATTGGATTCTACAGAGCACAAAAGAATAGAATGAATGTGGAAGAAGGAAAGTTCATTGATAGTACGTTAACGGTTGTAAGCCCATTGACCTAGATCCAATTGTTTGGAAGAAGAAAAAGGGATGAGAAGGAATCGGCGACTATCACCGCATGCCTAATGACTTACGCTATTCATATCAGATTCTGCCTTAATGTTTTATGCTAAGTGACAAATCGCCACGCTACTCACGAAAATCACTTGGCTTTGATTAATGAATGTCGATGACGACAATAATGCATCCCTTCGATGGCACTTAAAATGAAGCTTTAAAAGGATTCGATCACTCTGCCTTCTCTTCAGTTGTACTGTAAACGCTCGCTCAGAATACTAAAGCCAGTTTTGTGTTAAAACTAAATAAACTTTTCCTTTTATTTATAAAGTAGGATTAAGTGTGCTTGATTATGTTAAGGATATTGATAATAGTAATAGGATTTTGCATTGTTAATGCAATACCGTCTGACTTGGCCATTTCAAATTATAGATACTTTCCGAAAGCCTATTTGCCCCCGGATACTTCAACTTTCTTTCTGCCTGAAGTAGTTGATAATAGAGCAAGGATTCCAGTAGGCATTTTCGGCTCTACTTCATCATTGGAAGCACCTTTCGTCAATGGCCAATCGAATGCATATTCCACTCATGAATATACAAAAGTGAACAATCACGAGAGCAACAATAAGGCAAGTGCCAATCAAGTTAAAATTCTGGACATGTCCTGTCAGAATAATGGAGATGAATTGTTTTTTAGGTAAAGCTTTTTTTATTATAAAAAATAGATATTTATTTATAGTTCATTTCAAAATTACTATACTGTTTGGTAATGCAGAGATAATATATAATTTTTGTTATTGGGATAATTTTTCTCTGCTCCTCGCGACTGACGGTGAGGAAGTATATATGTATCTAATTTTAATTAGTTGAAAAAAATATACTGTCTCGTGGAGAGTACCAAAACTCCGAATCAGAAATTTGGCTAAAATTTTAAAATATGAACCATTCCAAAATGCTACGTGTATAAATAAAGGTAAAATTCACGTGGATTTTCACAAGAATTGCTCCTTGTATTTCCATGTAAAAGGAGATTCTCATCTTCTCTAAAGCCACGTAAAAATTCACGTGATGTTTTCGAATGGATTTCTGCGCGGATTTCCAAGTGGACTGCAAGTACCTGCATTTCCAATAACAGTTGTCTTAAAACAATACGTTAATTTCGTTAAAAATATTAATTTTCCAAAGTTGAGGATAATTAAGATGAAACTTAAGAAGACAGCTTATTGTAGTTTATTATTGATTAAGAAAATTCGTTCGTACTAGTATAGAAATTTGCATGAAAAATGACTATAGTATTTATTATTTCGGTAGAGCATCGATAGTTCTGTGGAAAAATGTGGACTATCCAATAATAGAAAACGCCGGCGGCGCTTCTTGCAAAATCGGCAAGATTGAGAACGAGTATCGCATTGAGCTGGGTAAAAATGAATTCTGGAATTGCGGCGTAATTGATTGCTCAACGGAAGCCGACAAGCTGTACTGCTTGAGCTTAAGATTCCCGAACATTTCCGGCCTCAGATTGAAAAATGATTTTAAAATAACGCTTCAGTGCAGAGTGCAGGAAAAAATAGCTTCTCACACGCGACGTATAAACGTGAAAACTATCGACACGTGAGGATATTGTTAGCTTGCTCTTTATTTAACGAAGCGCAAATCTCTCATCTTCCTCTTTTTTTTCCTTTCCGTTAGAGCAGCTCGAATGGCGGCAGCGATTGCTACGGGTGGTCAAAAGAGTGCATTCCAAACTGACATTGGGCTGTACAGGAAAACTTTTGCTTCCGACAACGAATTCGACGCTAAAATACAGTCCGGCGGAACAGTTATTCTCGGCGAGGAAATCTTGCTGAGGGCAGCGGTGCGCGAAGGAGACGGTACCTATCGAGCAAACCTTTAATATTCATTTGTGTATCTATTTTATTTATTTTCCTCTCTATGTAGGTTGGAAATACTCCAAGATAAACGAAGTGACAGTACATTTCGTGGAGAAGCGCCAGAGAAAACGAGTACTCAACAGTTTGTGGCTTCTGGACTCCGATGGCTGCTTAAATCCGCAAGTGCGGGATATCTGCTCCGCCGAGCAATACAGAGTAGCTCCGCTTCAAACCTACTTACTTTTTAAAGCATTTATCTTTGAAAATATGCAGGAGAACGACGATTTGGTACTCACCGTCAAAGTGACAGCTTGTTTAAACGGCGAGGATTGTCTTTTAAATTGTCCAGCGAGTCACGTTAGAAAAGCTCGAGATCTTGCAAATCCAAGCAGAAATAATACATACGGCTGGCAGGATGATATTACATTTAAAGTTGCCACGTCGCCAGAAAAAATAACTAATTTACAATCGATCATGTCATTATTTTATACTTTATTACTATTAATTCTTCTTCTCCTATGTCTATTAATTATTCGCTATTTTTATATTGGAAACCCAAAGTCAATATTAAGAGAGTAAATGTGCGATTCGATTCGATTCCAAATAACTTAAGGGGGTCTCAAAAAAACTAAGAAAACGATTAATTTGCTTATAACAAACGGCATAAATAAAATATCGAAAACCAAGAGATACTTGGTACTATAAGCATATTTATTGTTTTTTCATCTGCTATATTTTAGCGCGATATTTGAATTTTTAATTGACTTTCCGACCCCCTTCAAAGAAACTTTATACGTTATTTGATTACCGAAATAGTTCACCTAAATAATTCACCTTTATTATTCAAAGCGAACTAAGTTCATATGAAAATATTATTTAATTTAAAGAATGAATAAGATCTGCAGTTTTAAATGTTTATAACTTTATTGCATGTACTGTTTAAAAAGAAAAGAATTTAAAAAAAAGGAGCAGGAATCCTCCAAGCATCTAGTTCAAAACATAGCTTTACGCCTGCGAGAAAAATGGCGATAGAGGTTATTGTACTTCTTATAAATTGGTCTCTATAGACTTGAATAATAACGCAATCCAATGCACAGGTACAGAAATCATCAAAATAATTCAGTCCTTTATTTAAATAGTAGTTATCAATTTCCTTTTGTATTCTTTCTGACTTTGGTAAAGTAGATTCTGAAATGTTTACATGGCCAATTAAGAAGTGATTATTGCAGTCGGATTTATTCTAATAAATTTATGCAAAGTTGATTTTAAGGTACAATCTTTTTTTTTAATTTGATATAAATGCTTCTTAAAATATACAAATGTAAATTTTAAATTATTCCTCAATTTTTCATCGATAAAAATATCAACGCATAAGCGAAATTTCGAACATGTATCGAAATCGATTCGCACCATCCTTATGCTTAATGGGGTCTGAAAGTCAATTAAAAATTCAAATTTCGCGCCATAATGCAGCAGATGATAAAACACTCTATTACACTGTAAAAAATCCCAAATGAAAATTACAATAGCGTTAGCGATTTACGCTGGTGCTAGTAATTTTACGGTGTGAATTACAACGATAAATCACGTAAAAATACAATATGCTAGTACTTTTACGTTATTTTCGCTACACTTAATGTAAGTCGCATTATTACCCACATTCAATGTCGCGATTTTACTAGTATAATGACGGTGAAATTTACGTCTTTGCTAGTAAATTCACGTTCTAACAAGTAATAGTACAAGTACGATTGCAATTTTACTACCACAAAAAATCCCTTCGAGCGCCCATGCTTCAGACTCTACTGCAACGAACACTTAGTCCAGACGTTAGGAGTCACCTCTTAAGTTAAAGTTTACTAAATTAATTATTTAAACATTGAAAATTATGTGCAGGCTATTCATTATTTTATTAATTATTATTTAAAATATTAAACAACGATGTTGAATTTAATCAAATTATATTTTAATAAAACTTTGGTTAGAAAATATTAGTTTTTCATTCTTAATTATAAAATAAAGTTATTTTTATATGCAATTTGATTTAGTTTTTACTAAATTATTCTTCCCACAAATTGCCATTCATGTAGTACAATCACAAATTATCTAGCATTTGCAATTATCACAGTAATTTTCAAATGATTCGCATTTATAACCTCAAACCTCGGCTGTACTGCCAACTGCAAAATACTTCATCGGTCAGTATTTATGCTTATACGAGTGGTACTTCTACTCTTGTGGTAGTAAAATTGCGAAAGGCAATAGTAAAGTCGCTACATTCAAAGTAGGTCGCTTGATTACCCACATTAAGTGTAGTAATTTTACAAAAGGTATTTTTTACAGTGTATATAAATGAAATATCGAAAAACCATGAGAGACTTGCCCTCCGTTGGGTAACGATATATCATTTTATAAAATTTTAAGTTCGTATAACAATACCTTGATGAGAAAAACTTGAATAATGTAAAAAAAATCATATTATCCAAGCTTTTCTCGTTGAGATATTGTTATAAGAACTTCGAACTTTATAATATGGTAGATCGTTATATACCTAATGGAGGGCAAGTATCTTGTAGTTTTTCGGTATTTCATTTATACATTTTTTTTAAAAGCAAATTATGTTTTTTCGTCTGCTATATTATGATGCGAAATTTGAATAAATTTTTAATTGACTTTTAGACCCCCTTAATGATTCAAATTGAAAACAGAAATTTTTTGTCTGGATTTTTTAAAAAAATCCAAAATTGAAGTTGTAAGTAAAAAATAAAATTTACTTTGACTTCTGAATGAGGACGTCTTAGCAGCACTTGATTGCGTTGTAATACTTTTTTTCTTATTTGCAACTAAAACCGCAGTGCCTCTATATAAATACATATTATTAATATTCCAAAAGTGTATACTTATATATTTTTTCTTCATTTTATTTTATTAGTTTTGAATTAAACGTAAATGTTACTTTTTCAAATTCAGTAAATTAAATATATACTTATTATATTTTACTACTTTACCTAATGGGAGAAGACGGCATTTTTGAAAATAATAGTTCATCTTCTGTAAAACAGAATTTCTGTTATTAAATTGCTGTGATACTTCACCGTAAAAAATTGTTTGAAGTATAAATGTATTAAAAAAATTTTAGACTTTCTTCAAATGAAATAACATTAAAAAACTTGAAAAAATTTACCATTTTACTATATATATGTGTGTACCTGAGAGCTGACTTTGAATTTCAACATCTTTATACTCAGCTTCTGTCTCGAGATAAATAAAATTATTTTGTTCCTTTTCTTTTCCATCCAGCTCTTGGGCTTGTTAAAAAGTCATTTTTATTAAATGATGTCAATTAGACAATTAATTTTTTCCAATTATTTAATTATATATTAATTATACAGCTAACCAATAAAAAGGTTGGGCATACCTTGCTTTTTTCTGTGCTCTGTAGCTTTGGAATAAGAATTTGATCTAGGCATTTGGAATTATTGATGTATTCACTTATTGTATTTCAAAGCTAAACTTTCAATGTTTATTAATTGAAAATATGCAACTGTAAATTTTAATACAATAACATCTTGTAGATGCGTTATAACCTACTAATTTCCATTTATTATAAAAAAAAAAAAAAACAAAAAACTAATTGTCATTCTTGCAACTTAATGCATTAGTTCTTCTAAGAAAGCAAATAATATGAAAAATCAAAGTTTCTGCAAATAAATATCTAAATTAATGCAATCATTTGATATGATTAATTTCTTTTAAATATATTTTTGTCCAAAACATTTTAATGTTTTATGGTAATGTCTTATTTACAATGTGTTTTATTTACATAATCAAATTGATTCCATTAAAGAAATTATTCTTTAATATTTTCATATAATCTAGGTGTAGAAGGTTTTCCTATTCCCCAAGTAGGTTCTGCTTCGGTTGGAGTTTCATTATCTTCAGCTACACGATATGTCTTCATTCCAGTTTTATTATAAAGTATTTTCATCTTAGGTATTTCAGAAATTGGAGTTTCATGAGCTTTAATTTGTCTAAGAGTATATTCTTTAACTAGAGGTGGCAATTCCATTTTGTTGGGTAAAATCCTCATTTTGTAAGATTTGCTAGCTTTACAGAATTCTGCTTCTTTATGTTTTGGAACTAGGAAATAATCAGCTTTGTAGGTTGCTGATTCTAATTGCACTAACTTCTCCTGTTTTATGCCTCGAAAAGTTTTTTCTGCCAATACAATTACTTTACGAGTGAGCTGGAAAAAGGTATAATTAATAGTTGATTTTGACAAGGCAGAATAAAATTAATTAATATTAATTAGTAGTATTGTTGATTAACTTACATCGTATGAAGGCTTTTCAGGATTAGTAAGAGCTTCTACTTTTATAATTTTGATATAACTTGGCTCTGATTCTGAATATCTTTGAAATCTGTTTCTACCTACTATTCTACCCACTCCAAAATTTTTTAGGTTACCTATAATCTCCCACAAGCACTTTCCTTTAAAATCTATTGTCTTACCAATATATTTGTATGGCATAATGGTTGACTACTGTTTACAAATAAAAATATTATAAAACTAATGTTTTAGAAAGTGTAAAATTGTTGGTTAGGTGCAACAAAATAACGCTATACGGCAATAGAGAAATTGTACGACGCGCGTTGTGATCTTAATGAATGACCATAATCCGCAATTACATAGACATTGCTGTTTCGGGTTCTTCTACATTATAATCTCTTTGTTGCGATCTACTTATAGCTGTTTTGTCTTTACGATGTTGCAACTTTTGGGGTCTTTCTACATCGAATTTTTATACCACAGAGAAGATGTTTGTTTGTTATATATATGATTTTTCAAAACTAAATTATAAGTTGGTGTTGCGTAAGTACTCGGGACCGGGAGACTTTCTAGGCCAATAGATTTGAAAGAATCCACATTATCTATATTAGTGTTCGAAAAATTTATACTAGAATACCAAGTTCGTGCTTTCCGAATCAATTGTATAAGATTCCAAGCTAAGAAGTACACTCAATAAAAAGACTCCATAGCCAAATTAAAGTACAGTAAGTTATAAACAATAAAGTAATATATATGTTAAGTGTTGACTTTACTTATATTTCTACAAATTATTAATTAAAATGCTACGGGATGCGTAACCACTAGACCTAAAGACATTTTCTACAATAGTTCCGTGCTGTAACTTTGCACTGTTCCGTGTTCCGTTGCACTATAAAAAGCAAATCGATTGTTTCCCATCTACACTTTTGTACAGTTCAAATCCGATTATTTTAATTAAAAATTAAAATTTATTTATTTAATAGTCAAAATATACAGATAAAAATTAATTAAAACCATTTTAAATATTGTCATTATAATGACCATATATTTTATTTAACAAGAAATTTAAAAGAATCTGACATGAACATAGAAAACTGATACAGAAGAGAAACAATCCATTTGTTATTATTCACGGTGCAACGGAAAACGGAATAGTGTAAAGTTAAAGCACAGAACAACCGAAGAACAAATTATTGTAGAAATGCAGCTGTGCTCCGAGTCAAATTATAAAAATAAATTGTTCTTCTCAAAATAGTATATTTAAAAAATGAACTTCTTTTTTCGAATTTCTTGTTTTACAATTAAATTATTTTCTGAGTATATTTTCTAAAGGATTTGCACGAACGTTTTCAACAGAACTGTTCACGATTGATAAGAATTAGGGGAAGTTTATTCATGAAATTCTGACACAAAATAAGATTAAAAATATTTTATTTCCTATAAAGCAAAATAATTTGCAAAGAAAATGCATTACTCAGCGCTCCGAATGATTTTTAAAACATTCGAATTTATAAAACTTCTTATAGTAGCAGAAGTTTGCTTACAAAACACTTTAAGAGATATTTACAATAAGTTAATTTAAATATATATCAGTTCTAAGTGAAAAAGATAACAAATATTGTGTAGATGAATTGGTACATGAAAAATAAATTAATTATAAACAGATATACGCAAATAGTCGAAATGAAGAAAAAATAACTAACTAAACTTCATTTGGCTAAAAAATACGTAAATTTGGAACGATGAAAGTAAAATTTTATCAAATTGTGCATTCAATGATTTTCTAAAACAGTAATAAAAAGGTGGGCGTTTAATTTGCAATAATCTGTCGAATCCAGTCAAGGTAGTAAGAAACCCGCGAGTACACTCCAGGGACGCCGGCTTGACCGCAACCGATACCCCAGGATACGACTCCAGCAAGTTGCCATTTACCATTACGTTCGCACACCATCGGACCGCCTCCGTCACCTTTGCAGGCATCCTTGCCTTCTTCGCCTCCTGCGCATATGAATCCTGGGTGCAGATTAAAACTGGCTCCGAGTCTTGTTCTTCTCATTTGATGCTCGCAAACACCATTGCTAATAACGGGTACGTCAACTTCCTTCAAAATGTTTTGGTATTTACCGAAATCTCCAAAGGCGTCTTTGCCCCAACCAGTCGTCCAGCATCTGCAATTATATAGAGTGGTTAAATCAACATTGTAAAACTAATGTTGTATTAATTTCGTTGTATATCATTAAAAAGATCTGAAAGACAATTGAAGACAAAAAGAAAGAAAGAATGCTTTTCTCATCAAGGTATTATTATAGATGAACATGGAACTTTAGAAAATAATAGATCGTTATACCTAAGAGAAAATGCAAGCATCTCTTGTTTTTCCGTCTATATTATGGGGCGAAATTTGAATAAGGAATCCCTTGATTGAGGCTTACCTCGTATTTACGAAATCGTCAAATTTGTCCGGCAAGCAGGCAGGACTGATATGAGGATTCTTTTCAAAATCGATTTCATAATCAAGCTGAAGAATAGCCATGTCGTTGTACAATGTACCGGCGTAGAATTCAGGATGTACTATAACGCTAACGATGTCTCGTTCAATGTAGGGGAAAAATTCAACGTCGTGATTCACGTCCCATTCGCCAAGGCGTGCGCGAAGATCTCGGCCAGAGTGTGTTTTAATGCAATGGGCGGCAGTAATAATATGACGCGAAGAGATGAGCGTTCCACCGCAGACGTATACACTTTCCTTTTCTCCAGGCTCTTTCTTCAAAATGGCTACTTGCCATGGGTACTCTCCTGCAAGAAAATATCAAGTTAGTAAAATGTTTGGCGACGCTTACAAAATAAGAAAGGTCATTTACCAAATTCAGAGTCGCCATCAATATAAGAAGGTGTCTTGATTCGCCCGGCAATTCCTTGACTGTACCTCACGCCGCATTGACCATTTCGAGGACGATTATTACCTGGGTAAATCTGATTGCGACGGCAACAAACATGTTGTGGTCCACATACTGGTGGCCTTCCGAATTGTCGCTGGAAGTTAAATATGTAATTTAACATTTTTTAACACTTTTTTGTAATTCATTAACTTCGATTAAAGCCGTGGCTGTTAGCATGCAATTTATTGTTATTTTAGCCTTATTATAAACTATTATTAGTTATAAAAGTTGAATAGAAGTAAAGTCACGGTAAAAGTAAGGTTTTCCGTCAGATGTCTTGATCTTCTCAGTCTGTATACAGTGCCTGCATCTTATTTTTCGAAGTGACCGTTAGTTTTTTAGACAGTACGATTACTGCTGATGGATTTCCCGCTCACTGCTTGAAGGGATTGCATCCTGAGTGCGCAGTTGGACTAAATGAAAATCTTACCTCTTGAGTTGCCCGTTTTCTTCTTTCAGGAAATGATACCTTTTGATTACTAGATTGTTCACCTGCTGTTTTTTTGGCTAAATTATTTTCGAGACGACTAGGTCTTGTTCCCTCTTCAGACGTTATATTTTTACCGTTATTTCTGTAGTAATGCTCATAATCCCCATAACCAAAATAATCATAATCATCATCGTAGTCTACTCCTTCACTATTATGATATCCGTGATATCCTCCGTAGTAAGGATTTAAAGGTTTCTGATGATGATGATGATGCTGGTGATGATGATTGTGATAATGTGGATTTTCAAAGGATGTAGGACCATGATTGTAGCTCGGATAATGTGAACTTGGATAGTGATGATATGGTTTCTCATAAATAGGTGGCCCCGGATAATAATCCGGTGCATAATTATGATGGCCTCCAAATAAACTTTCTTTTTTATGAGCTAGTGCATAATTAATTTTGTTAACAAATCCTTGGTTTGGAGTAACGTGAAGATTAATAAACGGTTTTACAACTTTTTCTCCGTAATCATCTTTTGTTACTTGCAGAGCCACTAGGGGGTTCACTGATAAAAGACCAAGATTTATTCCTTGATTACCAGCACCATAGCCGGGATAAGGATTGACGAAGGAATCTCCTCCGTATGGATTGACGGGATAAGAACCTCCTCCTTGAGGCAATCCAAAGCTGACACCAAACGTCGGTTTAACGTTGAGTTTCGATGTATCCACATTGCCAGCCAGAAGACGCTGTAATAAGAGTCAAAGAGCTACGTTGGAGATAACTTCGTGGCTTTCTACTAGTTAGAACTTTGGTTAGCCATTCTTCAACGTCTGGAACGTCGCAATAACGATTGATGAGCCAAGAACCGCATATCACACCAACCAAATCTTAGTCCTTATCCACCAATCGTGATTCTAATAACTATTTATATTTCTACGCGTTGACAAAATTTAATCTTCTCGAATTGGTACAATATTTAGAAAAAAACATGATTATTCGACACCATTCGATGTATATTATTTATAATTTGTAATTTTAACTGCTACAATTTAATTTTCTGATAAAACTAGAAATATTTTGGTCACAAGGAAGTTATCGTACGTTGCTGTCAAGAAGAAATAGTTAAAATAACAATTCAAAATACGTATGGCGAATGTCAAGTCAATGTAATGTTAAAACTAGAGCCCAAAACCATAATTAAGATTATTAATAACTTGTGATTGAAGCATTAAAAAATTTAATTTCACTGTTTAAATATTAAGGTCATTTTTAAACAAAAGAAAAGCAAATATTTTTTGATGTAACAATCACTGCTTAAATATATAGTAAAAGATGTTAAATTTCCATACAATTGCCACCATTTATCTTAGTATAAGAACAATTTTACAAACTTACACTTTGAGCTTCCGCCTTCTGTCCTTTATCATTGTTCGATTTGTTAACATCCCTCTTAGATCTTTTTTCTTCAAGTTTACTTTGCTCGTTTATCGACTCTTTGTTTTCTTTTTCTATTTGAACATGCGATTGCTCGGTTTCATTGACATTTTTCGGGATTCTCACGACATTCATTGTACCATTACCATCAGTGACAACTACTTCTTCTGTATCAGCTTCTATATTTTTTCCAACATTTCGTGGATCTATCGCCAGGAAGAGATCGTCCTTACGGCCTGCTTGATCAAGAGTTCCACAACGATCGTAAGGAACGCATACGCAGTCGTCGTAATTTGCACCCAATCCACTTTCAAAATTATTGTTTCCAAATTCAGTGTTGCTTCCAAAGTTGTTGTTTGCTCCAAATCCATTGTTGGAGCTTATTCCGTTGTACGATCCTAAGCCGGATCCGAACTGTTTGCCACTTTGTGATAAAGCATTTGCATTATTTGAACCAAAAGCGGAGTCGCGTTTAGGTTTCTCATATGAAGGGAATCGATCAGCGTAGTTGTTATTTGATGATACTCCTGTAAGGCTGTTGCCAGAAGAAGGATTTTTTACTTTAAAGTTTTTCTTATATTCTTCAAAATCATTGTACGTGCTACCGCCGGTTCCATATCCATAATTATTGAAAGCGTTATTTCCAATTGGTCCGGGTCCAATTATAGGAGCGACTCCATTTCCTTCATTATGATGATAATGGTGATGAACGTGTTGTTGAACGCCAGGGTTAGCTTGCACAATAACTTGTTTTTTATCAATAAATTTATCTTCGTAGTCAATTTCGTCATCAAAACCTGCTTCATATACAGGTTTAGAACTATGAATAATACCTGGTTTCTTAAATCCTGGATAAGGTCCTGAGAAGCTTGGTGGATGATGATTGACAAATGGCGGAGAACCTCCATACGACGGCCCGGAGAAGGGAGGAGGAGGAGGTCCCGAGAGCACTGGTCCGTAAGAAGGAGGCTTAAGACCGGCAAAATTACCAGGTCGCTTAATAGGAATAGCAGGCAATGGTCTACCCACTGGCTTTATTGTAACTGGTTGAGCATAAATGACATCATGGGGTTGAATATCACGATGGGGAGTGTAGTAGGGACGTCTTTCTTCGGTACCGTCACACTGCAAACAATTGGGCTTATTATTCAATGCTTTTCATCAAGTTTTAATATAGAATATTACGATATTTACACTCATTAAACCTAAATTGCATAATTTGTCACGAATGTATGATCGTGCAAGAGTATCATTGCCAACTTGTAAAGCATTTTTAACTTCTGGATCTGCGTAGATCTCGTCATATCCTTCAAGATTTCGCCCTTGTCGGTTGGAAACTAAAATATCGTCAATCACAGTTTCCGCCTAAAATGAATAAACGTTTAATCTGTCGCGGATGTATAGCAACAATCATTTATATTTTCAAAATAGGTTCAAATTCTTACCACGGAAGGATCGAGTACTTTTGCTGAAGAATCGATTTGTTTGGATGACTCAAAAGTCAGAGGGTGAAAGGCTTCGTTCGGTTGATTGCTTGCAGAAGCAGTAAGATCCGAAGCTTGCCATGAGTACTGTCTCTCATTGGCTAAAGACGAGGAAGAGCTTTGGCCCACTTGATACGATACTTGCGTACCAAATGCATTTGTTGCTAGACACACTAGCGTCAAATAGCTTAACCACATTTTCCTGAAAGCGCATAAATAACTACAGTTATACAACTTTGAATTTAATATTATTTGTCAACAATTCAGTCAGGTTCAAGTTAAATTAAAGGCTTTATAAAGAATGCTCTAATAAAGGGTTAATTGTCTTCTTACATCTATTGTGACAGTTCAATGTCATAAGCTGTCATTTCGAAGTTGTCATTTCATTACAAGTATTACAAGGTCGCCAATTACAAAGGATTGTTTCGAACTTGAATGTACGTGCCTGTTCTCAAATTCAATAGATTTCCGCAAATCAGACAATCGCAACCAAATTATAGCTGTTCATCGTAATTTAAAGTGAAAATCATGACTGTCTCTGAAAGTGAAACTTTCTCTCGCGCATAACTTTCTTCTCAATTTCAATCTATGATCTCATAACTGATCTCGTAATATATTTACAGTAGGCAAATAATATGACATTTTAATTATATTCTGATAAAAATTTACCGAAAACCTTAAAATAGCTATCATTAATTAAATTAATTTGCTATTACTTTTATACTTTTTTGTACATTCGAATAATCTGATAATTTATTTTAAGTGATTAAAAATATGTCTTCTGAATTTCTTTTCGTTACTTATTAAAACTAGTTTTTAATGAAAAGCCTTTGGGTGTGACAATCCTCGGCACTGCTACAGATTTTTTAATTATGTGAATTGATTAAGGAACTTCAGGGCTTTCACGAAAATGTAGCGAATGATTTCAAGAAATTTTATGTTACCCTATAGTCAAAAATAGGATTTCTAACACAAGCTTTTATGAATAAGAGAGATTAGGGAGCTCTCGTGGGTAAAATTTGGGGATATAAATTGTAACGATTGTAGTTTTATGAAAAAACAATAAAAATATTCCCGGCTGTTAATCGCTTGATTAAAAACGCAAACAAAACGTTAAGATTGTAGGCTTCGGAGGGAGGAGCCGCAACCGCGGAAAGAGGGGAGCCCGCTTTCCTCGCTTCTGAAACCCCTGAACCTCCTTAAGAAATGACGTATAAAATTACCGACGTCACTTACATTTTCACCTCTAATTTTAAATAGGTACTGCCCGTCTGAGAGAAAGTACTTCTTTCATTTTAAAGTTTTATCTTCTTTTCTATTCTAATTTTTAAGAGAATAGCGAAGTAAACAAAAGTTTGATTTGCATTCTTCAAAGAACATTATCCAAAAAAATAGATTTTTAACATGATAGTTGCATCGATAAAAAAAGTTTTTATTTTTATTCGTTCATTGCATTTTTGCATTATTATAAGTAACAATTTCTCTGACGCCCATTCACAAATAAAAAAATCGATCATTCGATTTGACAGAACCACCCTTATATTAAAAATTTTTCTTATCTTGGGTAGCTACTAAGGAAGCGGAAAAAATTGTCCGGTAGGTGTTGTTGTAAAAAATACTGTTTGATACAATCGCGAGAATGGATTTCCGGCCTCATGCGTGAGAAGCTCACGCAAATTCGTAAATCACTTATTTTTTATTTTTACATCCAGAAGTAACAGTTATGAAAGAAAAAAAGATTTTCGTTTTAATACAACATTTAAGAATTGTTATGATATAGTTAGAGCTGTAAAAATGATTCATGTTATTTTATGGTAAAATATCTGGAGAGGACTGAGTAAAGGAGTAATGGCCTTTGGAAGAATAAAAAAAGGAATAAGTGCATATAAGCTGTTCGGAAAGAAAGCGAGAGGAAATTAGAGAAAGTGGTGGAGGATCAGTGTTTGTTTGCAAAACGCGAGCTTAGACGTAAATGTTTAGTAAAAATGTAAAGAAGACTTTTAAAGTGATTATTGAAGAATAAGGAGTAGGTTGGAGTATTAGGTGGAAAAATGTCCGAGTCCCTTGATGAACTCACCTGGTTTTTGACGTCTCCGCTTAGACTGAGCCTGCTGAGAATGTCCAGACGGTCTTATATAGCTTTTCTCACTGGGCTCCGCGCGCTCTCCTCTACAAGCGAAACACTTTCTCCGCGCGCTACCTGCACTACCTCCCGACACTCTGAGCTTTTTCCCGCGGCGACCAATCTTATATAGTTGCTTTGGGGATGCTGGGCCAGTTCCTGGCGGTGGGGTGTGTGAGTCACGCGTACCCACCACGCAACCGGACCTTCGTTTTTTCTTCTTTAACAATCTTATGGCTCCTCTAAAATTATTCTTATCCTCCTTATATTCCAAAGAAAAAATTCAGAATTTTAACGAAACATTTACTTAAAATTACTAACAGTTTTTTTAGTGCGCTCCATTGATAAATAAAATTCTCTTGTAGGAGACTGAGATAAGACAGACCAATCTTATTGAAACTCAAATATTAACATCTAACGAACCAAATTTTTTGCTAAAAATTTTAGCAGTCAATATTATAAAACTTTTTATACAGACTACCGTTACTGCAAATATTACAATCGCTTGTTGCAGTTTCATTCAAAATTTACAATATAAAACAATGAAGCACCAAGGACGAAAACTGTTCTTTTCAGAAATATGTATAATCGTCTATAAAAATGTTGATTACCGATTTAAAATTTATAGATAAGTTATTGCATTGCTCTAGTCGTACTTAAACAGACAGATACATTGCATTAAAATTAGTAATTTGGTTGGAAAAATAGATTTTGTATTCACGCACGTATAAAAAACGTCTTTGTGGTATGTTATTTGAGCAAATAGTGTTTTGATATTTGAAAATTTCAAATAATAGAAGCGACACTTGAGATAGTAGCTTTGTTTAATAATTACTTAAGTATAATTTTTTTACACTAAATGATAAAGGTTGTTTCAGGATTGCTAACAAAAGGGAAGCTGCATTTGAAGGAGCGCGTGTGGCAATGGGTTTTTCTTGGTCGACGGTACCGAGAATTCGGAAGGTGAAAATAAATTGCCCGGTATCCAGAATTTGAGGATTGCAGAATTTCTCGGTCGTCGGCAGTCTTTTTTCGGATCCTCCAAGATCCGGCCATCGCGCTTACATAATTCGCTCGGGGGCCGCGCAGTGACGTGCGTAGAGAAAAAGGTTACCGCACTTCTCAAAAAAGCATTGCATTATAACCTGCTTTGACAAATAATTAGAAAAATTCCCTGATAAGCTTATGAGACTGATACGCTTTCGGTTCAAAGTTGCGAATATAAACCATGTTGATAATTAATTTAAGGGGAACTTCTGCGCGAAGTTGTTAATATAGAAATATATATTGTAGAAAATGCTTCCGCATATAAAACATATAAGAAAGTTTTTATAGTAAACTAATTGTCTTGAAGATGATATTTTTTAAATGAGAAAAAAGATAATACAAAAAGTATCGCTATAACGGAGTATAATGTTTTGGATGTATTGTTCTCGTTGCGGTCTAAGGTTTCGGGGATCCGGGAGAAAGTGTTTGCGAGGATCTTCGGCTCCTTGCACGTAGCGCTCGTCATGAATGAGCAACGGTTCTCAACCAGTAGTAACGTTAGTAGATTTTTTTGTAACTACTAGTTGGAAGACGTTTACTACCCTAAAAAACACGATTTCCTTATCAGATCTTTATGTAGCGTAACGACGATATTAAGGTACATGGAGAGAATATGTTTCTATAAAAATTGCTTTAAAAGTAGCGGTAAAAATTACTAACTGGCGCCACGATTCGCTCAATTTTTTTACTAACCTTGGAGCAAATTTTACTAACCTACTTTGTAAATATTAAAATGACGATCGCCTGCTACCTAAGCGTATTTTGGGTAATTTTTACTAGGCAGTTGGTAAAAATTGTCAAATTTCTCATTAAAATTTAGATCTTCGTCGAATAAAAAGTAATCATTTTCTTGCTGTAATTTTTAAGTAAAATTTAAATTAATTTATTTCATTTAAAGTAGTAAAAATTACTTAAAATTTAATAAAATCATCGGAAAAGCAAGGCGTCCCAAGATTACCGTGAAAGTGTGAAGTAAAATAAAAAATAGACAGAATGATAAAAACATGAGAGAATTTCATTTGCAATTATATTTAGAAGAATAATAAGATGAAAATTTTCCAATTTCTTGTGCAGGCCAAAGTTTTTCTCAACAATCCAGTCTGCTGCATTTAAAGCGATGCATTGCAAGTTACACAATTGGGATTTTCCCGTGGTTGCAACTTGGGAATTTTATGCAGCGGAACAGCGATCGCGTGCATTGACCCATTTTAATGAATTAATAATTGTTGATTATTTTACGAAACTGCATGACTTCATTATTGGTACCTTGACGTAACATCCGAACATCGCACGCACCTTACTAATAAATATTTTGGCGCCTTGTGTTTACATGCGATGTTAAAAGTCTCAGCAGGTATGGAGAAAGTCTTCCGCTGGCTACTTTCCCTTTCAAACATCGAAAAGTACGGCAGACGCATACCTACTATAATAAACTTTTGCTTTCGTTCTAACTCAAGTTTTAATAATTCTCTTTTTAATATAAATATTTGATCAAATAGAAATGCAGTCTACATGTAAGTTACCTTCAACTTTATCCAATATTTAATTATGAATTGTAAACAACGATTTTAAACCGATTGGTGGAGTATAAAAATTTGAGCAAAACCTTTCAGAATAATATTCTTGACCTTCATCTGTTATGGAAGCCAAGTGGAAAGCTGCAGATTATAGTTTCGCAAATCTTAAGTGTACTTCGATATATAGTAAAATCTTACGTATGGATTCAGGCTACACCCACGTGTTTCAATCGAAAAGGAAAGACGGTCCAACTCTCCTCATTTAACTCATTTAAATTTTGCGAATGAAAGATTTCTTCTGAAACTTTTTGGCATTGCTTCAATATTATTCATCGAAATAAATGTTACTCTGATTTATCATAACCGATAGCTACATTGTCTTCAGAAAAAGAAACTTTAAGACAAACGTTCAGTTGATTATTTATTTTTAATATTGCGATGCTTCTGCTCTTCTTGGCAAATGGTTTGTTAATTGAAATTCATGTAGAAAATTTAGAATTTTTAAAATTAAGCCAAATCAAGATTCCACCAATAACAAAACCACCAAAACTCATTAATTTACATGCTAATTTTTTCTTGCATAGTGAATCGTATAATTGTACAAATAGTTTAAACGACAGGTTGTTCCCTTTTTTATTAATACTTTCCTTCAATTTCTTTCATATCTGCTGCTAATAATTGCTAATTTTGTAGAAAAATGAAAAATTCGAAACTTTCTTTATTCGATATTAAAACAATCATTGTAACTTGTAGTTTTTATTGTAAATTCGAAGAAATTACATTATCCTTTTATGCTGTTATTTAGCAGTAGTTGATTCATGTCAATCAAAGAGAAATTTTCCGCAGACTTTCGCGTCAAAAGGTAAATGCGATGTTTCCAACTGTTGGTCAGTAAGTGATCGTATAACCATGTTGCTCCACAGTATAAGACGGAAGAGGCGCAAGTTTTATCGGAGTCACGTAAGCATACGCTAATTGTGGTATCTGAAAAAGAATTGGTAAATATAGATTTTGTATTATTTTAAAAATTAAATAATTTTCTTCAAATTTCCAGAATAAAATCTCTAATAAGGAACAGTTTTTAATTTTTTTCTCAGGATCTACTTAATAAAATGAGGCCAAATTTAAAGGGTATGTATAGCTGCCATATATCTATGTCAACACTATTTTTTCACATACAGAACGCTCTCATCGAAATATTCTGCAGGTGTATTATTCACTAATTATATCCTCCGATATAAATGAATTTATCGAGTTAAAACAACCCGAAAATACTAACTGCCCTACAGAAATTGGACAACTAATATATGTACGTATATGTCGGTATAATTATATCTATAGTGATAAAGTTAGTGATTCACTGAGAAAAAAAATTAGTTGGATTAACAAAAATTTCGCTGTTAAATACATCCAAAAGAAAAAGCTGTAGTTTTGACAGCGCCGATGTTTATTGGAAAGACGTATCATTAATACGACATAACACGCTGTTAAAATAATAGAGCTCTGCTGAAATAACAATGCGTTGTTAAAATAACAAAGTTTTGTTAAATTAAGAGAGTGTTTATTGAAATGATGAATTTTATACTATTGAAACAAACAAAAAACTAAAGCTTCAATAAAATAATGATACATCATTGATTGAACAACATATAAGTTAAATTGACAAATATATTTGTTGTAACCACATATCAGAGAGATAGAATGAGATATGAGCTATTTTAACGGGTGCACGTGAGAAAGAGAGAGAAAGAGAGAGAGAGAGAGAGAGAGAGAGAAACGCTTTAGCTGAAGTGATCAAGAAGTGGGAGTCCACGCACTCGCATATGCGAAGATCCACACAAAAGGGATTGCCAGAGAATAGGACTGCCTTAGGTGTTTATAATGCACTGTTTTAAGACTCAAAATCGTCTTTGTATTCTTTTATTATTGTAGAACTTTCATGTAGTGTCGCCTTTCAAGGTGACCAATGCACGCATCGCTTACACGCGCATAAGCATGTGTTAGATTTGTTAGCGTCAGACATTCGGCGTTCTAAAAAGTTATGTATATACTAAAGACAAATTCAGATGTTTTTTTTTGTGTGCATAAAATGCAAAACAATAAAGTTTTCTTCGCATTTACGTGCATATAAAATAGAGAATACTCAAAATTATATT
The DNA here is from genome assembly GCA_018906775.1 of Sycophila sp. Sp_5. NCBI lineage: Eukaryota > Metazoa > Arthropoda > Insecta > Hymenoptera > Eurytomidae > Sycophila > Sycophila sp. Sp_5. The sequence continues at coordinate 362,418 of JACCID010000073.1, forward strand.
GTAATTTCGTTTAAGGAAATATTATATTCTCCCTTTACTTACAATTTATTTGTTCACAATTGTATAAGCTACGTTTCTTGCGAAATGTCTTAATTTAAATTTCTATTTAAATAAATTTGTTAATTAATAAATATGTTATTTATTCGATATAAATTTTATAATATGTTACCTATCAAAACTTTGTCATTTCATTTTTTAATATAACAAGCACAATTTCTTTAATTTTATTCTTATTAGTTTATTAATTTTTTTGTATAACGAACGCAGTATCAACACTTTCCGCGCTCGAGTTGGTCGAATTAACACGAAATCGCAGGATCGTAGCTAACGCTGACTGAGAAGCAAATTTTGGCCCTAGATGGCGGTTTGCCCTGTGCGTCATATAAACTCTCTGCTCGCAAGTGGTTAGAAAAGAGATCGGTTAGTATATAAGACCGGTGAAAAGTGTACTTTCATTATGTGTTCATGCGACCGACCTTTGCGATGCGATAAAACACGAGAAATGACAATGTAAAATTTAAATTAGCGTGTATATGTACTCTTAGTATTAGAAATAAGTTAGCGTATAAAATATGCAGGTTTTTAAATGTTCTTACGACCACAAATAAATTAATAATAAGAGAGATACCCACAATGAAAAACAATAATGAGAATTCATCAAAAAGTAGCATCATAAAAACAAAGAATTTTTTTTTATTTGAAAATGTTTCTGTTGATTTAATAATTTTATTTAGTTAATTCAAAAACAAGTTTATGTTTAATCATCAAATTTTCTTCGTTGTATTAACAGAGATTCTCTATAAAATTGACAGATTTACGATGTCAAATTTACCTACTATAAACTGTCAAATCAACGGATTCACGCTGTAAAATTTACATATTATCCACTGTAAAGTCGACGTATTCACTAAGTCAAATTGACACATTTGGATTGTCAAATGAAACGCTTGTAGTTCGTTAGATTGAAACTGCATATACTGTCGAAATAACAACTTTTTCTATTGAACGTATTTAACAGCGGATTTTAGTTGATCCAACTAAATTTTTTTCTCAGTGAATAACCCTGGAAATCGATCCGTCCTAGAGGTAATTCGCCGTTTTCCTCCAGGAATTACGTGCAGGAGGATGTGTTGATAAGTCGTAGATCAAAGACAATTTGTGTAGTTGAAATGTACAAAACTACAGGACGTGTTTATATTTTTTATTAAAGGCAAAAAATAGAAGTGAAGCATTTGAGATTGAGAAAAAAGTAAAACTGTCTTATCAATGACCAACTTGCAGAATTACGGTAAAGAATTACCTAAAGTCGGAGAAAACAACTATGTATCTCAGACCTAGGAATAAGGAGTCGAAGATGGAGACAGAATAAACACACGGAAAGAAATGTTATAGTAAAAATTACTATATTCTGTGGGAACAATGGAACATACTCGACCTATGACGATTTTTACTAATAAATAGAAAAAGTTGCTATTTATATAGTAGAAATACCTATGTACATAGGAATTTTAGTATTTTTTATAGTAAAAATTTTATTAAGTTGAGTATATCCCACTGTTCCTACGGAACATAGTAATTTTTACTACAACATTTCTTTCGGTGCAGTCAATGATATAATTCGAGTTGCATATAAATTCAAATATCGTGGTCGAGAACGAAAAATTGAAATAAAATAAAAATAAAAAACAATGTAATTATATAAATTATTGATAAAAAAATTCATGCTCTGCTAATAATAGCTGATAGCTACTGTGGATTAGGCAACCGAGTGGGTATAAATTATCTTTTTAGATATAATTATCTAAATTATCTAAAAAGATAATTTATACCCACAATATACAATATTGAAATTTTATACTCTTAAATTCAATCTTTTCTAAAGTTATTTTTTTAGATAATTTATACCCACCCGCTTTGGCATGGTACACAGTCGATTTACAAGTTTTTTCAAAAAAATGATGGAAAGATTGAATTTTAGAGTATAAAATTTCAATATTAACAGTTTATGGTTAGAATTGAAGTAAAGGAATAGGCTTAAAAGGAAAAGCACTTTGAAATACTGCATTACAGGTGTATTCTTTGAATGCGTGTTAAAGTCTAAATATAAGCTTAAGTTGTGATCGGAATATTATATAGTAGTGACATGGTTTAGGAATTTTCTATAGGGATAGAAGATTGAAAGGTTAAATTGACGAAGAATTGGCAAAGAATAAGAAAAGCGTTGCCAATTAAAGGCAGTTAATAAATCTTTGTAAAATAAATAAATTGCAAGGAAGGTTATTTAGTAAGATTTATGGAGAACTGTCGCATTTGATCAGGTGTAACAGCGCATAAGTATTAAATGAATTGTTACCGTTGCTACAGGTAGAGCAATGTGGGGGATGGTAGCGAGAGCTGGAATGGGAGCAACAAGTGGTGTCAACTTTTCTGTAGAAGCTGGCGTTTTTGGGTCTGCTGCAGGTTTGGCATCTGGAGCCGGTGCCGAGCAGACCAATCCGAAGAAAGCAGCTAGTAAAAGCTATAAAAAGAGAAGAAAAATAAAAAAATAAAAAATGAAACGATTGCAGACTAATATAAATGTGAATGCTGATAAATTTACGTATTTAAGCATGTTAGGGATGGAAATGTAGCTTGAGATGCGGAGAAGCGAAGAGCACATGTGACTATGAGATGCAAGCTGCCGGCCCTCTCGTATTTGTAGGCTTGCTCATGGGCCGCGTAAAAAAGTCAACCCGTCCTATACCTTACCTCTCCTGCCCCAAGAGCAGGGCTGTACGGAGCAAATCTTTGCACTCACCGTTTTTCCTAACATCCATTCATTTTCAATTTTCATCATTTATTATTATTTGCCACATCTAAAACTATATCGATCACAAGACAAAAAAGCAACAAAAATTATTTCAACAAACGACAGATATTTATTGTACTCGCTAAAGCTCGGTAGCCATTTTTCACCCTAATCGTTTAGAAATCCACATTATTTGACAAAAAATCCTAGAAAAATAACTCGATCAAAGCCAAACCGTTTATACGAAAACTAATGTCTATTTACAAAAGCTAAAAGTGCTTCTCCGGAAAATAAAATAAGTCTGGACAATAAAATACGATAAAATGAATAAAGTGGATTTTAGGATAATTAGGACGAAAAGGATATTTTTACTTAATTTTAGAGATTTGCTGATGAAGGAAAGGGCTCGCGAGTACAATGTGTACAGTACTGAGAAATACTTGAGATGTGTACTTATAAGACTGAAGAATTCTTGGACGCTACGCGCATATAAGCCACCCGAGCGCAAATTCAAGTTCTCAAGGCATAAAGCTATCGGTCGTTCAAGCTGCTCATCACCCTTTATCTTTTCAGTCGGCACGATTTATAGCCTCCTGCATACAAAATTCCAATTTACTAAAAGATTATGGCTATCGTTCAAAGGACGATCATTTTTTTAGCATCTCAAAATTCTATACATTTTCTACTATTTTTTTTTCAACGATTCAAAATTATCTGAAAGCCTCCAAGTCAGATTATCAAGTTTATTCATTTATTTATGCTTATCATTTTTAAATTAGTTTGAAAATGTTCATTCAACGAGGGTTGTAAATAAATTTCATTCTGAAAGATTGACGAGTTGCAATAAGGTTCGAGGTAGTTATTCCGAGGCCATTAACTTACCTATTGTGCGCGTGCATTCACCCGAACCTTGGAGTTATCCGTATACTTATTATTTTAGAATTTCGGTAGCCAATGAAAACTTAGCTTTTCGATATTTTCTTAACTCCAATGTTGAAGAAGCTGGTTTACGAAACATTATAATGTTTTACAGATTTACAAATGAATAGACGGTTTAATAATTAGTAAAATTAATTAATTAAAGTTTCCTATTAAATATTCATTGCATATTGATCATTTCAAAATAAGGCATTAGTTGAATATTTTAAAAATATTTTGAAAGTTTTATTAATAGTTTCGGTCGTGAATTTTAGGAGGCTGAAAGAGTGCTTGCTGAACATTAATGATGAGGTTTTGTAGAGGCGTCCAGAAAAGTTCTCCCAGTACTTGAGCAGCTATAGGAAGCAAAGGTATAGCTGGCGTCACCGGAAAGTCCTGATTCGAAGGTGGAGTCGGAGCTGGCAGAGGTAAAATTGGAGGATACCAGCTGTAGCAAATATCGTCACGTTAAAATAACTTTCTTCAACATAACATTATCTTTTTTCATTAAATTATCTTATTTTTAAAACGCACGTCTAATTTAGAATATAAATTAAATACAAGTATAAAAAATTACTAATGCGAAAAAAGGCCGAGGTGTCCATGATGACTGTAAGGTGATGTCACATATTCGCTCGATGTTTCATCGAGCTTGATCCATTCATCTTGTATGGATTTTGATGATAATGAGGCATCGGTGAAAAAAGTACGATACTTAGTTGGTAGAGCAGGTTTTGCAACGGCTGCGCTCAGCAGTGCTAACACGCATATCTAAAAAACAAATTTTTTATGTTTTTTAAGTTGCTTTAAAACAATCTATATTACACGCTTACATCTCATTTTGCAAATTTCATTTTTATCTTTTCGATCCATGTTTTAAATGATTTTTCGATTAATATAGAAATCATGGGATGCAGGTCTCTTATATTATGCTGGATACTATTTACTTCCATGTTAGTTTCATATCTAATTCACAAGATAACCCCCATAGCTTAAATATAAAATTATATGAATAAAATAATATTCATAAAGAAAATGTAAGAAAACTGAACCAGATAAATAACAATAAGTTGAGTTATTTAACAGTCAAAAACTTTCTAACCATTCAAATGAAAATCCACGTTGAAAAATTATTTATTTGCTCCCAGATCAAGTCAACTGCGATCAGATGGTCCAAATCTAATTCCCGTTTTATTGTTTTATCCCGTTATTAAGGGTCAAATTCGCGATCTATGTGGATCCTGCTGCTAAATAAATATGAATTCCAGTTGGACTAAAACGATTAGAGCCAAATTTTACTCTTCGTTTATAGTGAAACTACGCATAGAACTAAATTCTACCCGAATAGAGTTGATTTTTACTCTATTTCGCTCCAGCTGATTTAGCATGTATTGTCATTAATACACACGCTAAAAATGTTGGAGTCAATTTTGACTCTACGTGAATAGAGTGATTTAAATTCACTTTAAAGTAGAGTAAAATTCGCTCTAACGAAGAATAGCGATATTATTAAGATCTACCCTTCGTTCTTTGTAAGAGTAAAAAAATTACTCCATCAAGGGAGTTAATGTCACTATAAAATTAGAGCGAAAATTTGACTCCAACAGAGTTAATTTTTATTCTATTTCACTCCAGCTGATTTAACGTGTATAATCGAGTCACACAAAGGAAAAACAATGATGTTATTGAGTCTTGTATAATTTAACCCATTAACGCCCAAGCGCCTCGGTTGTTCGTCAACTTTTCGACGCGATTATTTTGTATGTTACCTTCATTGAAAAAATTCTGTTTTATGTATTCCGACGTAAAAATTCATGCTCTTTCAGAATCCGTTGTTAAAATCAAGATTAAACATTGAGAAAAAAAGGTATGGTCTTTTTAAACTCAAAAAACTTGAAAATAGGAGAACAAAATTCAGATTTTTTGTCATAATGTTATCGCGAATAAATTGGCCTCTAATTGTGGACAAATTGCTTTAGCTTTAAGAGGAAATTTTTGTTATCAACATAAAATCGTTTTATTTTACAAAATGGCGTCAATAACGTAAAAATTCCATGAAAAAGTTTACTTATTTTTTTCTCTAAAACTATAGACTTAATCAAAAAATGCACAAGAACAAGAATATCTTAGAATTAGTCAAGGAATACTTACAAATTTGTTCAAAAATTTTTTACACGTTTTTGGAAAAACAGATTTCCCGAATTATAAAACCAAATCTAAATTGTCTCAAAAAATTCCGACAAAATTTATAAGTGTTCCTTAAATAATTTTAAGACATTTTTGTTCTTCTGCATTTTTTGATTAAGTCCATAGTTTTCAAGAAAAAAAGTAATTACGACTAAAGCGTGCCAATTTTTCAACCATTTTTCATCCTGATCATATGACATTGAAAAAAAAATTGTTTTTACATATTACACACAATTTTTCTGACTGAATGAAATCAAGGGACAAAGAATAGTTAAATGTTAAATTTATTATTTATTACTGTGGGCGTTAATGGGTTAACGCGCCGTTTTAAAAATACGTAAAACAAAAAATCGATCTTTGAACCTTGGATTCTGAAAGTTCAGACATTTATCCCACCGCTTAGAGTGATCCCAGGTTTAGAAATGAATTTTTGGAGTATTTCATTGGCACCGACAGAAAAATGTAAGCGTCTCAATTTTTTCTTATATCGAATAGTATTAGTTATTGAGCGTCGAAGAGCAATGTACCTGTAGTAACGCTTTGACTGTTTAAGGGCTAAATAGCTTTTTTAGACTTACCAAAAGCTTCATAATTTTCGCCTACTATAAGCTACGGTCCCTACTGACTGCTCTTGGAAGGATCCATCTGCCCTTTATATACTGATCGCTAGTCTTTTTTCGTCTCTTTCAATGCTGCGTCACTGAATTTGTATCAAATTCAAATAAGAAACTTAAATGTCTTAACGAGTTGAGCACATTTTTGTAGTTCCCGCTCGTTTTCTTCTCATTGAAAGAGTAAAAGTTGATTACAGAATGAATTTAGATTATTTAATAATTGTTAACGATAAGACGAATGTACTGCAACAATAAATTCTTAAAGTATTAAAAGTAAAAAAGGAAAAGTGGTGTAAAAATAAATAAATGTATAAAAATGTAAAAAATATAAAAGTTTTATTTGATTGGTATAAAAAGAAACGAGTCGGCTGGCATTAGAACAGGAATGGAAAATAAGATGGGTTGAGTTTGAAAGTGTAAATTTGCGAGATCTAACGAAGGGCTTGTGGACTTAGTGGAGGTGGGTTCCGTGGAGGAGGCTGCTGCCGAAGTTGACGTACGTCTTCTCGAGGGCGGGTGCGCTGTAGACGACAGGGGCAGCCGGAGCAGCGTAGCTGGTGATGATCGGGGCGGCCGCGTAGCTGGTGATGACCGGGGCGGCCGCGTAGCTGCTTACCACGGGGGCGGAGGCGTGGACGACGGAGTTGCCGTGGGACTCGATGCTCTTCTCGCTCAAGATCGCGGTGTGAGTCTGGATGGCTGGAGCCACGGCGATGCCCGAAGTGGCGAGGAAGCCAGGCTTCGCAGCAGCGACGGCCACAAGGGCGAAGATAACCACCTGCAAAATCGTTTTCACCAATCACTCAACAATCGCTTCCTTTGAAATAAATTCTAATATGAGACTCACCAGTTTGAACATGTTGCTTAGTTTTTCGTTTGTCTTGCGAGCTGCGTAAAGCTGAGACTGATGCCTACCGGAGGGCTTTGCTCCTTTATATAGCAACGGCATTCCCTATGCAAGAAAGACCTTCGAAACCGAGACTTCCGTCACGTCGATCCGTAAAGCGCTCTCTCTTGCTCTTCACGCCGATATTTCACCACTCCCCGCCATCACATCTTAGCACATGTACTTCTAGAATCTCCGACGTAATAATCTCTCGCTTATTCTTTATTTTATTTCTTTCAACATTTTACCAGTTTATTCATTTAATATTCTGCTAAAACCGAAATTTAAACTAAAAAGTACACAAATATGCAATACATAAATGTTACTAAACTCTTTTAATTACAAAGCTATTTTTCATCTGATTTACAACTCGGAAAATTATAATTTTTTACAAGTCATCCAAAACTGCTACGTTTCCCATATCTACGGATAAGATTCTACAAGAAAATTAATTAATCTTCAAACATCAATCGTAAATCTAACATTATAGTGCATTAAGCTTGTGTATACACGGAAAGAATGATCCTATAAAAATTACCCTAAAACTAGCGGTAAAAATTACTAACTGATTAGGAAACCTACAGAGCCACCATGCGGTTATTTTGTGTACCAACCTATTTTCTATATATTAATAAAAAGCAAAAGCAGATGCAATTGCAAAGCAAAATAGGAACAAATGACGATCGCCTGCTAGCGCGATTTGAGAAATTTTTACTAGACGGTTGGTAAAAACTGTCGAATTTCTCAAAAATTTAAACTTTCGTAGATAAAAAGTAATCATTTTCGTGTAATTTTTAATAAAATTTCCGTAAATATTAAAAATTAAAATTCTCATTAAATTCATATTAAAATTCTATTTAAAGTAGTAAAAATTACTTCAAATTTAATGAAAATCGCCAGAAAAACAAAGGCGTCCCAAGATTACCGTGAAAATTTGCGTAATTTTTACCTAACTAATCTCTCCGTGTATAATTAACGTTACATATTATACACTGGACAAAAAAGTTATGATATTAATTTAAAAAATAGATATAATTAAACAAATTTAATAGCTTACTCTTTTGCACTATACTCGTGAAAACTTGAGATCACTTACTATTATAAATACATGAAATTTTATGGATAAATAAAAAACTGTACTGTAAAGTGACAATAAAAGATGTAGAAAATTATATATAAAAGTTTGAAAAGGAACTAAACATTAAATCGAAAATTCAGTAATACTGAAAGGTTTGTAATGCATATTCAGACTGAACATCAGAGAAATATCTTTATAAACAAAAGAGATACTTTGTTTTTCGATAATCCATTTGATCGTCATCGTCGCTATAAATAAAGAAGTTTCACATTTTGAATTTAGCTTTGGGTTTTTTTGTTTAAATTTTTCACATGAATTTATGATAAATAAAAGAACGATGAGAATGGAGTTTGCCAATGAAAAAAGGCATTCGTAGTGATGTTAGGGGATAAAATGAAAAAATGAGGAAGAAGAAAAATCATAACTGTAGTTGTTGAAATCCTTGAGAGGTAAAAAAAAGAAATGAGATTAATGGTGAACGGACCCGTGTCTGGTGTTTTTGAATAATTGACGTCACTTACTTCGGAAGGATCGATAGGTTCAAGATACACTTTGTACATCCTTGTTGGGGGGGGGGGGGGCATCGAGAGAGACAAAGAGCAGACTGCCTTGAGATCGGGCAGCGCATTCTTCGTACGGGAGGAGTTTGGAGGCGCGTCGTATATCGTCGTATATCGGTATCCGGTATATGCTCGCTGAGTCGCCGTTCCTTTTTCTTATTTACCTTCGAACGTTTCGTCAATGGGCAGCTTTTCTAATGTGGATCCACAAAAAAGGAGAGACTCGACACAACGACACAAGCTCGCACCTATAGGCTTGTGTCTTTCGTAATAGTAAAGCACTAATGGATAAAGGGCCACGTTTTTCTGTCGAGCCTTATGACGAAAGTCCATCGAAGCTAGACAATCAAGGGCTCCATCTACTACGATTTCCTCACTTTAATCAATTCTTTTCTCTTTTAAAATATCAAAGCTAAACAATTCAGTACTTCATCTTAACTGCTTAAAAGGTCACTTTAAATGCACATATACTATTGCAGACTTTAATAAAGGATATCGAAAAACATTTTTTCACTTTTTCAGCCTACCTGCACAATCATCTTTTCATCTAGACTATTAACAAATCTATTAAACTGGCTCCGAGAAAAATTTGTTTTACTATAATTGTAGAAATTTTAATAAAATTCTATTGCAGTTTTATATAGTCTACTAACTGTAGATATTTTGTAAAATGTGGATGAATTTTGTCGATTTAAAATAGTTATATGATAATTCAATATGTCAATGTTTACTTTCTCCGTATTTTGTCCGATAACATTACTAAATCGACATTGATATAGAGAGGTTTTATTCTTTTTAATGGATTTTGGTAAATCGTCGAGGCTAGCGCTAAAGAGACATTTTTCAAGACATAACATTTTATGCTTTTCAAGGTGAACAAGTGAAAATTATAAAAAATAAATGTCATCCTGAGAGAGCTGAACGATATATTTTCTATTGCAAATTATATAAATAAAATCACTAATAAAAATATGTGATCGACAAGTTTTTGGCAAAATTATTTGTGTTAAAATTGATTGCCTTATTTTTACATGAAAATTTCGAATATACACGCTAATTAATTTTATTTTTCCACAAACTTGATAAATTTTTAATAAACGATTGATAATACTATTAATTTCTCAATGCTTTCTCTAATTATCTAATTTTCTGGTAATGCATACAGAATCTTCTCAAAAACAATAAAAAGGATTTTATGCAATAAAATGGAATTATTTTGTTCACACCACATTCATTTCTTAATTAATAAATTACTTTAATTGATTTATTAAAATTTATTTAAACGTCACACATACGTATAATGTGGGCGACGAAAGCTACATTATCAGACGACTAGAGATATATATATGTTGGTTCTAATATTAATGTTAGATATTGCAAATTTTTTTTGCAAGTAAACAAATTAAGAGAAATAGAAATGGTCGAAAAATAGAAAACATTTTTAACCCCACGATGAAAGGCTTTTTTAAATTATAATCTCGCGTTTAAAAGTTGGTATTTATCTAATAACTTTAGTTCTTATAAATGTGCGAATGCTGTGAAAAAAAGCGCTTCATCTACCACTGAAAACAAGCGATTTGGGTATGCCATTTCTTCCCTATTGAAAGCGTCTTATAAAACTCCATAAAGCTGATAAATAATTTATCTGACTTTATAATATTTGTCAATTTTTATAGTATTTTATACGATACAGGGTTAGTTTCATATCCATTTCAACTAGACGGATTTCCAGCAGGGGCATGTCGTTATTTATTGAGAAAATTTGGATTCTCACTTTTTAAGCATTATTTAAACAACGATAATCGTTAAAAAGTGAAATTGTCCACGCACTACCCAGAAGATTCTGCAGCCAAACTGTCAACTGCCTGAAATTCCTGTTTTTGTTGCTAATTTTCTTGGACTATGTGGTTAATGTGCTTTTAGTTGCGTTGCGCAGTGCTATTCGATGTTTTGTAAATAATTTGAAATTTTAATTTGATTGCGATTCATTATTTTCATTTGAAAATTTTAAATAGTTCGAAGGCAATAAATGTTTACATAAAAAGAAGCATAAATAAGTCACGATATAATTTTGCCGAAAGTTCGGTTTTTAGATGTTTCTGTTTGCAGGAAGAATTGATGAATGTACTGATTTTACATATTGCGAAGTGTCAAGTGCGCGATAGATGCAAAGTGGCGCAGTGAATATAGCAGTCTGTCTCGGTTGACTAATTGTCCATTGTATAACTTGACGCGTTGGCAATGTAACGTCGGTACGCAATCGGTACGAGGTACAAGGAGAGCATCATTGTACTGACTCCTGTACTTCTTGAAATTTTGCCAGACTGCTTCTTTCATGGAGAATGATGAACAAATTAGACCTAGCAACAAACGCAGCAGTTCTTTTTTGTTAAAATGACGTACTAAGAATAAAGTGTAATAAAATAAAATGTACACTCTGCAAATAAAAACTTGATCGGGATTCACGCATGCAAATGAACTTCCGCTGTCGCCCAGAGCAGTGCTCCAGCTCTGGCTGTTTCAAGTCTTGTTATTTTCCATAATGCCCCTCATCAAAGTACCGATTATATCGGTAACTGCAGTCTTCATTTTTGTCTACGCTCTTTTTCTAAACGCCCCAGTCATCCCAGAACTTTTAGGAAAGTTGGTCTGTAAATATTTCTAAGATTTCGTCGCATTAAAAGCACGATCGAGGTGATGTTGTGAGGGTAGTGACTCTCCTCGAATGTTAATCGTAAGTTAATTGTTGCACAAGGGCAAAAGGAGGTAGGAATAGGAGATAATAAAAACTCGAAAAAAGACTGAAAAAGTTTGAGAGTGAAAAAATGTAGTTTATTGAGGTATTCTGATGTTTATTTCATTTGTACATGGTTGAACTGGATGGAGGCTGTTTACCAGGCGTGAGCGGCGTAGGTGAGGGGAGCGGCGTGCGAGAAGACGGGGGCAGCGGCGTATGCGATCGGAGCGGCGTGGACTACCGGAGCGGCGTGGACTACCGGGGCGGCGTGGACGGTGTGGACCACTGGGCTCTTGAGCGAGACTTTGTAGGTGTTCTGGTAGCTCGTGGCCACGGGGACGCTGTGGGCGACGGCGACAGCCGGAGCAGCGGCGATGATCGGCTCGGCGTGCAGAAGACCGGGCTTGGGCGCAGCCAAGACGCAAGCCACCAGGGCCAAGAAAACGCTGAGTTTGAACATGATGATTGCTTGACTTTCTTGCTTCGCTTACCGAAGTGAGAATGATGCCAGTCCGGTGGCCCGGCGCGCTTTTATACTTGGCTGGGGCACTCGCTCCCCCCAAGGAGCCCTTCACTCGCGGACGACACGCGGCTCCGTCTAGAACGAGCCGCCGCCAGCGCTGACAATATTTACTAGCCTCGCAAGGACTTCCTTTGTGCCCGCCTAAGTCTCAAGGAGAAGGTCGTCGTAACTTCTACGCTGCAAGCACTTCCCGCTTTTCTCCAGGACAATCAGCCGAGATCTCCAGCGCCGATGCCCAGCACCCTGCAAACCTCCGCGGAATTTCGCAATTTCAAATCTGCCATCAATCTTTTTAATTACCTTCCCACATTTTCAAAACTTCCCACTTCGCACAAGTACGGTTCACTCTTATTTTCATAAATAATACTTATTTCCCTTTCTTTTGATTCTTTGACGTATTTCTGAGGAGAATTAAATGTAGATCAGTAAATGAATTGAAGCTTTGACTCGTATTTGAAATAATGCACCTGTTGAGAAATGCTTGAAAATTTTCAGGATTTTTTCAAAGAGAACATTTTGAATGACGCCAAAAGTAAAATATGCAAAAATAAAATTTCTAACTGTGAAGAAATAAAGTGAATTATTTGGGTTGTGCCAATAGTGACTTTTACGTAAGAGGCACACGTACGTTTCAGATTCCAAAAAAGGTTACTAAAAAAATAAAATTCTATTGCTTATCTTCTTAATGCAAAAAAATAAATGTTATCTTAAATTGACTATAAAATTAATTAACGATCAGCAAAGAAAGAAGAATTTAGCGGCATGGATGTATAACGATATAATCTAGTTATTAGTATGCAGCACGTCGTATGTACGCGCCGAGAATTATGCAACGTCGCTGCGTAATCGGTCTGCATGCGTTTCGTTATTTCAATGTCGCCCAATTTGTAGAACTTTTCTTAAACAGTTACTTCACATTTAGATTGTATAAGATAATATACAAATTACAATTAAATAAGCTTCATTTTCTTCCTGTGATATTCATTATAATTTATCCTAACACATTCTTCGCATTTCGAGTGTAAGTAAAATTTGAAATATTCACTTTCTCATTGGCCAAATCTTATTTCTCAAGTTCCATATGCGTCCTCTCATAAGTATCAGTTACTTTTGGACCCACAGATTATAATTGGGTTATGCTGTTAGTAAAGTGCCGTCAAATTAATAGTATCTCTATTAATCTAACAGAATAATCATTCAAAGCCGCATTAGTAAATTTTTTTTGTTAACGAACACGCTAAAATCGGTAGAGTTAAATTTCATTCTTAGTTTATAGTGAAACATTCGTAGAGTTAAGTTTGACTCTATTGGCGTCAACTTCGACTCTACATGAAATAGAGTTGATTTAAATTCATTCTAAGGTAAAGTAGTATATTACATGGTAAATCCTTCCACTCTACTTAAAAGTCAACAGGACCACTCTATTTTACTCCATGAAGAAAGTTAATTTCACTATATAATTAATTCACTTAATTTTCACTCTGCTTCATTACAGCTCATTTCGCGTGAAATATAGAAAATTAGTAAATCATGAAAAAATGTTTTCACTTATTAAAACGTTATTATTTTACTTTTTAGACTTTATACTCTAAAGCACATTGAAGATTGAAGATATTGCAAACAATCTGAAGATACAGACTAATTGTTAAGTGTTTTTTTTTCTAATACCGAGGATAGAGAGAGACTTATAAATATTATAATTGCTACTCACACACACGCATAATTTGATTGTATCTACCGCATCGCATAGATCGCTCACATTCGAATATACAATGGATATAAAATTTCATCAGTCTTATACTAACAAGTCTCCTTTCTGACCGTGTACCTTTTATTCTCACAAAGATGATATACTACTCTATTTTTTAACATTACTTTCTTATCATCACAGAGATAGCTTTGGATAGACAAAATCTTTTCATTTTCAGATTTTCAAGTAAAAGTACTTATATTTTGTAAAGCTTGCCATTAAGTAATTCTTTTGATAGGTAAGATTTTTGTCTCATATTTAAGGAACAAAATCGTTTTTTGTTGCAAAATTTAATTTGCATTATTGCGAAAACTCGAACACTCGCATGTGTGCTCAAAGTTCATAATCGGATTTTTACAATCATTCGGTTCAATTAATAATTTCGTAAAATGTAGTTAAATTTATTTAAAGTAAGTCCCCGAAAAATTGCAATTAAATTAATTATGAATATATGTTTCAATAGTTTTTTATGTGAAAAAATGTTTCTTTAGAATAAATTTTATTAGAATCAGATGGATGAAAATATTTTTTGGTATGTTTAATCGGAAAAAATTTCATTATTTGGATAAAAATTGCACGTCTGATAATTGAAGGACATATATTTTTTCCTTTTTAATAAAATATTTATTAATGTTTGACCGTCAGCGTGTATTCTTCATTTATATTAAAATCAATTTTGTAAAGTGGATGTATGAGCGCGAAAATCATTTTATTAGGACTATCTGTATATCTATATGTATCTATATCTTACGTCGACTCTGATTGGTTATGAAATATGATTTTGAACCAACGGATGAAAAATTAACTATTTTCTTGATAATTTTAAAGGCACTGGAATAGTACACTAAAATGTTGAATTTGAACATTATTTGAGAACCCGTGTTTTTAGTCTACAAATTGAATGATTAGGCTGAGACGAGGTCGACAGCAGGCTAGGATTTAAGTGGACTAATAAATCAACTTAAAAAATTTAAAAAGATGAAATGTCCTTGTTATAATATCCAGCGAGAGATATGTAAAAACGTATAATTTTACTTGCTTATAAATGTCAATGAGCAAATGACGTCAGGGTCAAAGAACTGGTCTATTGGTTGCTTATTTTTTTTACTCGAGGAGGAAACTACCGCTCGAATAGGTATATCGCTCCTATAAAAAGTTTGCTCGGATCGGTATCTAGACACAGTGAATTGGCACGCTGTCAACATGCTGAAACCCGCAGTTTTGTCCCCTCCCGCCGAATCTCCGAAGTCACAGCGTCGAAGTACTATCACTGTAAAGTTTCACAACTTCGATTTATTGGAAAAAATTCATGTAGATAATTATTTATACATTAAAATAATATATTCGTCAAAAAAGAATGTCTGACCTTCGCCCTTAAAAAAATTCATACCTTTTACGTAAGCAATACGCGCAACAAATTTAAGGTCTAAGTGACGCGAATTTTTTTAAGGGCGAAGGACAGGGATTCACAACTTTTTCCACGTTTATAAGTATTTGTTTTACGTATAAATAACTATTTACGTGAATTTTTTCGAAGAAATTGAAACTGGAACTTTAATTCCCGGCCCGATGAAATGACTAAGTCGTGCATAGATAGATAGATATATATCTGCACTTCGCCCTTAAAAAAATATTATCTCTTACGCAAGCGCTAAACCACAACGATTCTGAGCCCTAAGTGATGCGATTTTTTTATAAATGAGAATAAATACTTATGCATTATATTTATAGATGCAAAATAATTTATATCGATGTAAACGGGTATAGAATATATTTTTTAGACGCGTAAGAACTTTTTTTAAAATATTTATGGGTGAAATATTATTTAATTACGCTTTTTTACTATTTATTTACTAATGCTCAGGCTGCCCCGCACTTTCCTACTCGGACCACGCTGCTCCTCATCTCATACACACACATAAATTTTTTTCGTATAAACGATCTACTTATATTTAAATAAATATTTAATTAATTAGAAATATTTTTCTTTTATTTATTTCCAACTTGATAAATAAAAGTTTCCCGAGGAAAAAAACTTCGGGTTCTTTAATTTAACAAAAATTGAGTATAACTTTTTTCTGTTTTTCCGATTGTTTTATAAACAAAAGTATTATACATGTACTCGGGATGATTTTTTTCATCGAATGCAGTATGCTTCAGAAAAAAAAAACATGTGAAAATAAAGTTTTTTATTTCCAACGGATCAACCGATTTTAATGAATAAACGCCGATAGTGACTCACGTCTGCCATGGAAAAAACGGAGGTGTATGAATTGCCTGTGCAGTCTTTGAGTCGCTCAATGGTGAAAAATCTAATACATGGATTCCCTCTACAAGTTTATTTTAATCTAAAGGGTGTCTTTCAATAAAGGAGGATTCAGCATGCAAAGATTGGAGGACGAAGCAGCGGAGCAGCAGGAGCGCAGATACAGCGAGGTGCCGAGGAGGCCGCGTCTAAAGAAGAAAAGAAAATGCGCACCAACATCAGAGTTTCGCAAGTAGTACCGAAAACGTAATTTTATTGAAGAGTGATGGTGTTGGATTATTTGACACTCATTTTATTTTAACAATACTACGATACAAAAATCACTCGTAGAATAAAAACAGCGCATTCATATAGTAAAAGAGAAAGTTAAGATTTATTACTTTATTTTTGTCGCGCCCCGAACCCGAGAGGGCTTAAGGCCCTATCATAAAAGTATTCGGGAAAATGCAGACTGCAGTTTGGACTATAGAAAAACGCAGCGTATGGTTTAGTTTTTAGACAGCAGTCCTCGGAGACTGGCGTACCTTCCTCACTGAATAAAATCATTTAAAATGTATAATCTTGTTTTGTTTAATTATTATTAACCTGCCTCCCATTCTAATAGATGGGATTAAAGATTTCTATACAGTTTCTGTATAGAATAAGTGAGAGAAAGAGAGAGAAAGAGTTAAAACGCTTATTACGCCATATCTGGAGTTGACACCGGTGTCGCCTATCGGTTACGGGGCTATAGCACCCCCCTCCTGTTAAGGTACCCCTCCTAGGTATAATATTTCCTCCCGTCGCTACAGATAAAGTATTAATAAAAATGCACATTATTCTTATTTTAATATAAAAATATGTAAACGAAGTGCAGTTCCAGTTCTTGTCTTTAATGTTGGATTGCCTCCGTCATGACGAAGTAGAAATATGAGCACTCAACTTCCATTTCTTTCTCAATTTTTTTTCTTAAACAATTAGTACCAAATATAAAAAGCGATGCTTTTTGGTAATAAAAAAAAATTAAAAATAACGCTTCACCTCTTTTTGAAAAGCAGTTTGATATACTAACTATCTCAATGACTTCCACTTTAAAGGAGTACAAATTTAACCCTATTGAATGGGTCTTATAAAACTCCATAAAATGGTGCAAAAAACGCATAAAACCTGATAAATAATTTATCGGATTTTATAAAATTTGCAAATTTGTATAGTATTTATAAGATAGTTTCCACGGGGAAGCCTTTTATCATATATTATTCTTAATTTTTAAGCTAATCTCGTTGCTACGTTTACATGTGCACGTCTCTTAAACCAATTTATTTATAATATATAGTCCATGGATGTTGTTTGGGGTCAATCCCATATACGGATCCCTCTTCTGAAAGTCACTTTGATTCGGGTGGTCTAGAAAGTCTTTATTTATTTATTATCTTTTATTAAGTCCATAGTCTAGTCCCGTCCAAACGGTAATATCACCACTCGACTGGGTCCATTTTCGTCGACCGACTCGCCATTTTGCTTATTATCGACCCCAGCTCGTGGACGTGGAAGGCGCCTACCAATCCGACGATACAGAATCCGAACTCGTATACAATCCTCGTAAAAAGGTGAGAACAATTGAAAGGAAGAAAATTAACTTTGCTGTTCCTAAACAGCCTTGTAAACTATCAAATGAGCTTTTCTGTCGAGAAGTGCGAGGCATCGGCGATAAGTACAAGTGCCGTTCGCCAACCTGAGGACCCATTGCGGTTCGAGTCTTTGCCCTCCATAGATACTATACACTGACAAAAAATTCAGTTGGATCAAAAGACTCGTGCCTATAAATGCGAGCAACAGTATACTCTGTCAATTTGACAAATTTTGATTTTGAATTGCACAGCTTCGTTCTGTTAAATTAAAACCTTATGCTGTTGATTCAACGCCCCATACCGTTGATTCAAAGTACTTGTAATTGTAGTTTAGAATATATTTCACTTAAATTAACCATTCTATACATATAATTCAACCGAATTTCCGAATCTTGATAAAAAAAGAAATTAAAACGTTTTTTTATTCTCAGAACCTTAACGCCTTTTATTTCTGTCGCTGTATTCTAACTGCAACTTATTTGCTGGAAACTGAATGTAATTTATGAAGGTTTTCTTAAACAACTGCACATTTAAGCGAGAACACATTCGATGTTTTTTCACATTAATATTATATGTCGGTATCACACACACACTTTCTCACAAGGACGCTTACAACAAATCTAAATTACGCATGGCAGTTATATGTAGTCGCACGCATAGTTACATATGTACGTTTGAATTATTTTCTTCTTATATACTAACCATCATGAATGCTGGTCGCTTGCGGGTACAGAAAAAAAACAGTCGCCTTCTAGCGGTTTATAGACGAATTATCACTTTGCGGCTCCGAAGAAAACTGCAAAGCCGAGAAGCCGGTATTAGGAATACCGGCTGGGTAGCCTCATCGGCGTGCGTCGGAACGTGGTTATAAAGATCGTAGACTTAGGCGCATACTCCAAGTAAAACAGCACACTACGCGACAGCGAAGGCACGAGAGGCCCACGTGATTGGAAAAAGGGAGGGAAGCGCGATTTGGCCAAGTGATCGACGAGCTCATCTCTCTCACTCAGAAATTCTGTTAATTCAAAAGTTATTGTCTGTCATTTGATGTATTAAACAATTCATTCAACAATAAAATAACTTTCAAATTAGCTTACTCAAATTCTTGTGATTTCAAGAATTATACTTTCATTTTAACAAAAATCTTATGTTTCATTAGAATGAATGTTGAATCGATAGTCGCGCTTTCAAAACAGCAGTCGCGCCTTCAAAACAACTGGATTCGAACCCACGCACTTCTGCTTTCTAGGCTAACGTTTAGCCGACTGAGCTATTTGATTGTTTTTGTTAAATAGTTAGATTCAGGTTAAAACATTAGAATTATTTGACCTAACCTTCCAAATTTCGTTATATTTGGAATTTAGTCATTTAATAAAAACAATCAAATAGCTCGGTCGGCTAAACGTTAGCCTAGAAATCAAAAGTGCGTGAGTTCAAATCAAGACAGAAGTAAAAAATTTTCTTTTACGAAATTTTTTTTTATGCGGGCATAATCAAGAGAAAAAAAGTACGGGAAAATGTCTAGCTAAAGGTCAAGCGATATATAAACTTTGCCAACGTAAAAATAAATAATTACAATATGAACTATTGGCAAGGTATGGGAATTATATTGGATATTGTGCATTTGCCGAACGTTCCTCGATATATTGGCAAAGGGTACCCCCCGTTAGTATAGTCGAATTGCCCCCCTCCCGGGATCGGGAAACTAAGTTGATAGGCATCTTCTAGATGTAAAAAGAATACGTTTGCCGCCAACCAGAGCTTCCTAGACCCCCCCTAAGTCTCTATATAGCCAAAAACGATTTTTTTTTGTAAATATATTTTTTCTCCTTGTGTATAAGCTCTCGGAATCTGAAAAAATTCACAAGTATACTTCATAATAAGACAAACTTACCTGAATTTTTCCAAGTCATAATATTGAGTACGCCCTCCTTAAAAAAATTTGGAAATTATTCAACCTGTATTATCTCCCCTTCATTTGGGACCTGCAGTAAATTTTTTTTTTTTAATCAACGTATTTTTTTACGAGAAATAAGACGGTATGATTGAAAATCCGAATATCAAGCGGGGTCCCTGCAAAAAATTAAAAAAAACCGTGTTTTTTCACGTTTTTTGGCTGTAACTCTTTGCAGAAGATACCTACAGTAAATCTGTTCAATTCACTGGATTCTGCGTAAAAAAATACACGGAAAACATGTATGATAACTTCCATATTGATGCGGGGCCATCCTTTAATTTTTGCTTTTTTTAAGGATAACCCCGCATTACTTTAATTTAAAATTTCAATTACCCAATTTAAATTTAATTTAAATTGGTAATTGAAATTTACAAATTACAGTAGTGCGGGGTTATCCTTAAAAAAATCAAAAATTAAAGGATGGCCCCGCATCAATATGGAAGTTATCATACATGTTTTCCGTGTATTTTTTTACGCAGAATCCAGTGAATTGAACAGATTTACTGTAGGTATCTTCTGCAAAGAGTTACAGCCAAAAAACGTGAAAAAACACGGTTTTTTTAATTTTTTGCAGGGACCCCGCTTGATATTCGGATTTTCAATCATACCGTCTTATTTCTCGTAAAAAAATACGTTGATTAAAAAAAAAAAATTTACTGCAGGTCCCAAATGAAGGGGAGATAATACAGGTTGAATAATTTCCAAATTTTTTTAAGGAGGGCGTACTCAATATTATGACTTGGAAAAATTCAGGTAAGTTTGTCTTATTATGAAGTATACTTGTGAATTTTTTCAGATTCCGAGAGCTTATACACAAGGAGAAAAAATATATTTACAAAAAAAATCGTTTTTGGCTATATAGAGACTTAGGGGGGTCTAGGAAGCTCTGGTTGGCGGCAAACGTATTCTTTTTACATCTAGAATATGCCTATAAACTTAGTTTCCCGATCCCGGGAGGGGGGCAATTCGACTATACTAACGGAGGGTACCCTTTATAACCAATGTTTTGCCAATATATTGGCAATCGCAATATCCAATATACTGTCCATACATTGCCTATTGTTTCGATTTTTACGCAGGGAATGTTCTAAAAGAAATTATTTCAGGGAAGTGTACATACTTTTATTTGTGTTTTTAGACAAATTTATAAAAAGCGTATAAAAAATGTATTTTTATTTAAAGTATATGATAAAAATTATTATACAAACCCAATGAAACGTTAAAGTAGTAAAAAATAGTATTAAAAGAAATTGTCAGTAAAAGTAAATACAAATAAATTTAAAAAGATTCACGTTAATCTATTTATTGCGGATATAATTGATTTAATACTTTAATAGGAAACATTGGATTCATACGGATTTATAGATTTATACAAAAAAGTAAAGAAATTGTCAGTAAACATATACAAATGAATTTTAAACAGATTCATTTTAATCCGATTATTGGGGATATAATTGATTTAATCCTCCAATATGAAACATGGGGTTCGCACGGATTCATTAAGATCTTTAAAAAAGAGAATTAAAACAAATTTGTATTAAACGTATGTAAATGAATTTAAAAATATTCGCGTTAATCTGATTATTACGTATATAATTAGGCATTACGTTTGTATACACAATATGGACATTTAAATAGATTTGAATGTATTAATGTGTATTTGAAAACATAATTACGTATTACACTGGATTCACAGGTTCGTATTCAAGTTAAATCCCAATTCAATACTTCGTTTTCAGCAGGGACGTCATCCGGCCCGGCAGAGAAATTACGCATTCTCCCGAGATAACGGCTGAATTCTGCTCTATCCAAGGGTTTTCGTTGTACAGTGACGCTTTCGCAATGCTGGTTTGGTCCAGCAAGTACCTCCTGCACGGTACGTCACCTGTTGTTTCTGTAGAGCCGCTGTAATCGCCGCTCCCACCCAAAGCCTTCGATTATTACTTCCCCGAAAAACTTTCACTCTTTCGATTGCCGTTATCAAATGAAGTTTAAAAAAAAAACACCTTGAAGGACATCGACAAGATCGAGTTTGGGGTCACCACTAATTCCAATTAAACCAAATAATTAAAGTGAGCAATTTTCATCAACTGCATCCTTCGAAGATGTTCAGTCCTCAAAATTAAATAACCTTTAAATGACCTTCAAGGTCAAACCTAATTTATGATCTTCGAATCTTTTTGGACGTAAAAATTTCCGCTCTTTTAATTGTGCGGATTAAAAAGGGCGGTTTCCATCTGAAGATAAGATCGAGCTGAAGATAAAATCTAAGGTCATCATCATTTTCCTCGTCGAAAATTACTGAAGAAATAAACTTGTCCTGTGTGATAAATTCTTTACAAGGTAAAATAGTCATTAAGCTTGACTGATCTTCAAATGAATTTCAAGGTCATCCTGACCTACGACTAGAGTACTTGTTTGGACCTAAAATTTCTCACCCTTTCGATTGCCGATGTCAAAAAAGAGAGTTTCCACTTAAAAAAATCAAGCTGACTTCCAAATAACCTTCAAGGTCATAGTCAAGGTCAAATCCAAGGTCACCATTGGCTTCCTCGTAAAAAGTTATTGCAAAAGTGACCTTAACATTTTCCAATAATAATTTACCTGAGAAATTATTTGGGTGTTTCCAGACTTTTTGGACACGCTGTATATACACTGTAAAAAATGCCAAATGAAAATTACAATAGCGTTAGTGATTTTACGCTAGTGCTAGTAATTTTACGGTGTGAATTACAACGATAAATCACGTAAAAATACAATGTGCTAGTACTTTTACTTCTTCTTCTTCTTCTTCTTTTAATGGCCGTGGGTCCCTTGACTGGACACCGATACGCCACAACGCATGCGTAGAAAAAATAGTTTTCCTCTCTATATTGATAGATTACATTTTTTTAAAAATTCTATTAAAAGTAGTACTGTCATATCATCTGGTTTATTGATTATATGTTCTATCACTGTAGGTATTGGTTCTTTTCTTTTGTGGTATGCATTTTTTAGTTTTTTCATTAAGGTGATCCTTTGCTGTACATATTGATTGCACTCCCATACTACATGGTTCGCATCTTGGCAGGGGTCGCCACATTCACAGTCTGGTTTTTCTTTCATGTTTTTTCTATGTAGGCTATGGTTAAGATTATAATGATTCGAGCGGAGTCTATTTACAGTAGTAATACATTGTCTGCTATGCCTCGTACTGGAGAACCATGGTTTTTTACTTTCAGCATTATAGAAATTTGTGAAATAGTAATTACCTTTAAAAGCACTATTTTCGTTAATTTTATTATCAAATGTAATTCTATTATTTTTCCGTAGATCTATTAAAAAATCTGTGTAAGGCAAGAGTATGTTAATACGTTGTCCACTGTTAATTGCTTCCTTTGCTAATTGATCGGCTATTTCATTGCCTGTTATGTTGAAATGAGCTGGTACCCAGACTAGTGTAATTTTAAGATTACTCAGTGATGTTGCGTAGAGCATACCTATTATCTCCAGTATAGTGTCGGGGCAATTTTTAGTTTTAATTGGTGAATAGTTTTTCAAGGCAAGTAGAGTGCTAAGGGAGTCTGTAAATATGTAAGAATCAGGATTTTGTTGATCATATATGTTCTTAATGGCCATAAAAATGGCAAAGGCCTCTGCGGTGAAAATAGAAGCTGTTGTTGTTATTTGATATTTCTTATTTTCTTTGTTATGAGGATGATATATTGCAAATCCCACGGCATTCGCATCTTCTGCTTTGGATGCATCTGTGTAAATGATGTAGGAGTTAATTATTTTTCTATTAAAAATTTCCTCAAATTTGACTTTGGGATCTGAAGCTTTTTTTATTATTTCACCTGAATCTATGTCAATGGTGGGTTTGTAGATAACTGCTTCATATGGATAATCAAATGGTAAAGGACATATATGTCTTTGAATTTTATTTCTGCAACTAGTGAGTTTTTGAAATGATTTAAGTAGAGGGAAGTCAAGAGCAAGTTGATAGTTGACATTTGCATTAAGCTCTTCTATAGCAGTTAAAAGAGTGGAATTTTGAGTTAGGAGATTTAACATGAAAATATCAGCTAATTGTTCCAGCCTCATATCTATAGGGAAAATTTTGGATTCCGCATGTATTACATTAATTGGAGTAGATATTCTGTAGCCTAGGGCTAAGCGAATTCCTTGATTTTGGATTTTGTATATTTTTCCTCTGAGGGTTTTATTTGTAATTCTAAATAGAAATAGGCAATATTCTAACGTGCTTCTGACTAAAGCTGTGTAAACTCTCAAGAGTACTTGAGGATGGCCACCCCACCAGGTTCCTCTTAAAAATTTTATTATATTTAAATGTTTAGTAGCTTTATCTACTATATATCTTGTGTGACTGCTACCGCTCATATTATGATCTAAGAACACACCTAGATATCTGACTTTTACAGAAGGTGAGATACTGGTATTGTTGATTTTAATATAATAGTCTTTAATTCTAGCATATGAAGGTCCAAAGATAATAAACTTTGTTTTTTGTTCAGATATAACTAGATTAATTTTACTTAAATGGTTGTTTATTTGTTTTAATATATATTCTAAGTTGGTGATGCATTCATCTATGGAGTTGGCTATGCATAGTAAGAATGTGTCATCTGCATATTGCACAATTTCAACATCTCCATACTCGTTTAAGTTTGTTGCTCCTAGATTCTGTGATAAGCTATCATTTGTGTCTCCTAAACTATCAGTAATTCCTTTCATATCCCCTAAGTCTGACACATAAATATCATAAAGGATTGGGCTGATCACGCCACCTTGAGTCACTCCAAAATGTTTAGTATAAGGTCCATCAATACTATGGGCACATTTGAGAAAAATTTTCCTTCCAGTTGTTAGTTTAAAAATAGAAGATCTCATTTTTTTGGGAACTTTGAGTTTATAGAGTTTTTCTTGTAGTATGTAGGGGTCTATATTATCGAAGGCTGATTTTATGTCAATTAGTACAGAGCATATTTTTTTGTTACTAACCTTAGCAAGTTGAATTTTAGCAAGCACATGTGCTACCGCATGTGTACATGATTTTGCTTTTTTAAAGCCGTATTGTGTGTCACATAATATCTGATTTTTTTCGATGTAGTGCACTAGTCTGGTATTTAGCATTCTTTCATATACCTTCATTACACAAGATGCCAGGGAGATTGGTCTGAAGCTGGTCTTTTCTTCATTTTTTGGTATGAGCAAAACTAGGAAGTTCTTCCAAGTTGGGTGAAGAGTGCCTGTGTTAAAATAATGATTTAGGCATGTTAACATCATTTCCTTATAGCACGTTGGAGAAGACTTTATCATTTTGTATTCTATTTGGTCTAGTCCTGGTGTAGACGATATTTTCACCGCATTTATTGCTAATATAATTTCATCAAAAGTAAAAGGTAAATCAAGTGTGGTGGTGTGATCTGGAGAATCTTGATAAATAGGTGGAGAGTCGTAGTCAAGCTGGGGATTTAAGTTATCTGAACAATGATCTATAATATATTTTCTGGCTTTGTCATTAGTTTCAATGTCGTTACTAGACATGCCAATTTTGGATAAAAAGAATTTTTGAACCGATTAATAGTATCCCACACATCTTTGGAGTTTGAATCAATCGACAGTTTTTCTTCAGTGAATCTCTTAAATTTTTCTTTTTTAATTTCATTAAGTTTTTTCTTGGTTTCCTTTTCAACTTTTTTTAATTTGTGCAAATTTTCTAAGTTGGGATTGGCTAGGAGTTCTTTCCCAGCATTTCTTCTGTTTCTAGTTACATCTGAGCACTTGTCGTCCCACCAAGGAGCTTTTGTTGAGCGATGTTTGAAGCATTTATTAAGTTCATATTTCAGTTCTTCGGTCAACTTGGAGGGGTCTAGGCTGATCATACTTAGATTCATTAAGTTATGTAGAGTTTCATTATCATTATTGCAAGTATTTCTTCTTTTTTTGTTTCTTTTTGAAAGTTCCTTTATTGTCTCAATTGCTAAATTAACTAAAATATTATATTTCTCTGGAGGGTTTAAAGTTGAGATAATTGCTTTGTGATATTTTATGTAATTTTCTAGAAAGCATGAGTAAATATCCCAGTTAATTTTTTTTAAATTCAGTCTATGTGTAGATGTGAAAGGGAGCTTGTCAATTTTGATTTGAATTTTAATTTCTATTGGAAAGTGGTCGCTGTGAATTTTATCATCTATTACATCCCAAGTGACACTATTCCTGATGTTAGAGGAAACTAATGTCAGGTCTATCGGGGAAGAAGACATTTGATTAAGGTTTTGATCTTGACTACGAGTTGGATCTATAGAATTGAAGTAAGTGTGTCTCCCATCATTGATTATGTATAGATCATGACTTAATAATGCATCAGTTAGATTGTCACCAGACTTACAGTTCTTGTTTGAGCCCCAAGAGAAATGATGGGAATTAAAGTCTCCTGCAATAACTGAATGTTTGAAATTTTTTGTTGAGTCTAAAAATATAAGCCATTCATTTATGGATGTTGTGTAAGCAGGTACTCTGTAAATTGATACCACTAATAGATCCTCTGTTTGATTGGCATTTACTTTTGTAGGTATGGATATAGCTATTGTTTCAATTGAATTTTCTTTGTGATAGATTTGTTTTTCTATTTTATAGGGAATATTATTTTTAATGAGTATAGCTACTCCACCATGATTAGCTATAGCTCTATCCTTTCTTATAATATTAAAATTAGGTATTTTAAAATTAAAAGTCTCATCTAACCATGTCTCACATAGGGTAATTATATCATACTCTTCTGCAATTTGTTTAAAAGCTGGAATTTTATTTCTGATACTATGACAGTTCCACTGAAATATCTTTAACTGTTCTAGTTCCATTTTGTATATACGGCTTTGTTGTAGTGGTGAGACAATCACATGAGTGTGTGATATATTTATATTATAAGTGTGATAGATTTACCTATGTAGAGCATTGTGTATTAAATATCTTTAGTAAGTTTGAGAGTACATTATTGGCATCTTCTGTTTCTATTAAATGTTGAATTTTTCCCAGTATTTTTTCATATTTAATGATAAGATTTTGATTGTTCTGATTGTGATTTTCTTCATTGTATGATTTGTTGTCCTGAGTGTTTTGTGTCCTTACTTGATTATTATCTGTATTGTAGTTGGAGAATTGTGACTGGGTTTGTGTCTGGCTAATCCGTCCATTAGGTGACAGGAGTATGTTCATATGTTCTTGAGTGTAAGGCATATTTATTTTTATGGGAGTGTTGCTGTTAACTTGAGTAGCTACTTTATCATTCCGGTTTTTATTTATAACAGCCTCTGAGAAGAGAAGTATTCTATTAATAGGATTTTTTGGTTTACTAGGTGAGTTGTTTGCTTCCCAGATTTGTTGTGCATCAACTGGATTAAGATCTTCCTGCATTTCAGGATAGTCAGTAAACCTAAATCTTTTCTTGTTAGTATTTTGATTTTTATATTGATTTTTTATTTCCTGAACTGTCAAATTTTTCTTCACAGAGATTTCTATTATTTTTTGTTCTATTTTTCTTGTTTTGCAATTACGGTCTGTAGGGAGGTGGTCATTGTCACAATTTAGGCACTTCACTTGGTCTTCATTAGTAGTACATTTCTCTTTTATATGCTCTGTGCTGCCACAAAGCACGCATCTTGTTTTTGCCTTGCATATATTTCTTGTATGTCCATATCTGTAGCAGTTAGTGCATAGCTTTACTCTTGGTATAAATACTTCAACCTGGTGTCTAACTCTGTATAAAAAAGCGAATTGAGGTATTACTTGTCCTTTTATGGTTAAGAGTAACGTAGTACTTGGCAGATATTTAACTTCGGAATTCTCATCTACTACTCTCCTGTTAAGACGCTGTACATGAACCACTTCCAGGTTTTTATCTACTGGGGATATGAGTTCCATGTTCTCTTTAATTTCCTCTTCGCTGATATCTGTGGGGATGTTTTTAATTATTATTTTTTTATAGATATAAGAGTTTGGTATCAATGTTTCAATTTTGTCTGTATTTAGATCTTCTAACTTTAGTATGGCATTGGCTATTTTCCTGTTGTGTGTGATTATAACTACTTTGTTGTATCCACTGGGTTTAATCTCATCTATTGTTTTATCAGTCATTTTTGGAATTATTTTTCTTGCAATGTCGATCGCCATTATTCTTGTGGTTTTCATACCTTCTTTGGTAGGCTGATATTTGGGTTGAACAATGATTTTGTATGGCGGGTGAATTTCATTTCCATATTCTTTAATTTGTGGAATTAAGTACTGAGATTTATTTATTTTATTTGTGTTGATTTGTTTTGTCTGTGTGTTGTTTAAATTGTCTTTGATTGGATCTGTGTTTTTCATACCTAGTAACATTCTTTGGGTGATTTCAGACATCGTGTTTTGTATGGTACTCTTTCTATTTTTTGCTTGGTAGGAATTATTGGGAGAGGTATTATTCCTCTTTTTTGTGTTAATCCCATCATCTAACCTTTGTTCGTGGGCATTAGTGTAATCATTATTGACTATTTGCGTCGTAGGGTTGTAGATTTCATTGCTTATATTATTGGGATCGCAATCATCGTCCATTCTCTCCAAGTCCATTCTCTCCATGTCCTTTCTTTGTTGGGAAGAGTAAGCCTAAGTAGGCTTACCCTTCTTTGTCTTGGCGTCTATTATAGGTTAGATTGTATTAAGTCTTTTGGATCAGAACTAGGCCGCAGTGGACCTCTTCCAGCCTTATCTGTCTGTATTCTAATAAATTTTGTAATCGTTCACTACTATCTTTTTCAATATTTATATTCTTATTATTCTAACATTAACTTAATTTATAGAAGACTTCTATCTAGCAGGTCCTATCGTCTGCGAGCTCACATACCTCTAGTACTTTTACGTTGACAGTAGCGATTTTACTACCACAATTTTATTTTCGCTACAGTTAATGTAGGTCGCATTATTACCCACATTCAATGTCGCGATTTTACTAGTATAATGACGGCGAAATTTACGTCTTTGCTAGTAAATTCACGTTCTAACAAGTAATAGTACAAGTACGATTGCAATTTTACTACCACAAAAAATCCCTTCGAGCGCCCATGCTCCAGGCTCTACTGCAACGAACACTTCGATTTGGGAATTCCTCACGTCTAGACGTCGAGAGTCCAGACGTTAAGAGTCACCTCTTAAGTTAACGTTTACTAAATTAATTATTTAAACATTGAAAATTATGTGCAGGCTATTTATTATTTTATTAATTATTATTTAAAATATTAAACAACGATGTTGAATTTAATCAAATTATATTTTAATAAAACTTTGGTTAGAAAATATTAGTTTTTCATTCTTAATTATAAAATAAAGTTATTTTTATATACAATTTGATTTAGTTTTTACTAAATTATTCTTCCCACAAATTGCCATTCATGTAGTACAATCACAAATTATCTAGCATTTGCAATTATCACAGTAATTTTCAAATGATTCGCATTTATAACCTCAAACCTCGGCTGTACTGCCAACTGCGAAATACTTCATCGGTCAGTATTTATGCTTATACGAGTGGTACTTCTACTCTTGTGGTAGTAAAATTAAGTGTAGTAACATTAAGTGTAGTAATTTTACAAAAGGGATTTTTTACAGTGTAGTGTACTGCACCAGTGCTACCAATAATACACTCAAAATTATTTTGCCCACGTATATTCAAATATTGTTACTGATACTTATTGAACAGTATTGTTAGATTGTACATACGTTTTTAGTAATCATGTCCTAATAAAAAAGTAAAATATCGAATTTATTATTTTTTTTTACATTTTGTGGTTTAACTTGTCAAATTTTTAATATTTTGCCCCAATTTTTTTGAAAGTTCAAAATGATGTATTCAATAAAATAAAATAGAAAATTGATCTTTTGAATATTTTTTGGTCCAAACTCCTCTTAATTAATATTTAATCAGCATTTCGAAGACATAAATAGTTTCATTTTCTACTGGTATAATAGCTGTTATCCAACACCATTACAAAATTCTCTATTATACCACTTCTTATCCTTATATTAAAAATAGTTGTGTAGGAGCTTTTAGTGTACCAACTGAAATTTGATAATCTTCTGAGGACTGCAATTAGTAATTTAGACAGTAATAAGATATATTAAAAAGTTATCGGGTAAAAGTAAAAAATAATAAATTTCTTGAGCTTACCATTTGATTTGTAATTACAAGCAGGAATAAGCTTTAAAGTTATCTAAAATAAATCGTTGGTCTGGAGCAAGACGGCGCCATCTCGGACTCCAGATGGAAAGGGTGCCATCTTGGACTCCAGGCGGAAAAGGTCCGAGGTGGCGCCGTCTTGCTCCAGACCGACCAAATATAAAATAAATATTTTGTGTCCGTCTGAGATGTTTTTCAAAAGAAATAAAACTGCATAGATAGTTTTATTGTTTGCTGTCGGTAATATGTCGACTCCGAGGGTAACATTCATATTTTATATAAAAATCTTATACGTACATATAATTAATTGTATTCCTCAAATTGAATTTGATATTCACTCTAATTTCTTAGAGTGTAAAATAGAGTTAAATTAAACTGTACTCTACATTAAGAGTGAAATAAAAATACTCGTATAGAGTAGTCGTTTGATTCCAATAGAGTCAGAATTCACTCTTACAGAGTTAAATTTGACTCTATCAGTCATTTACCTAAAAATAAAGTGAAATTCCACTGGAGCCGATTTAACGCGTAAGATGTGCATGTTGAAAAAAGCACAGATTCCGAAACTAGGGTTGTCAATTAGATATTTTTCTTGTAATTTTAATGATATAGATAGTGAAAAGTTATGCATGCAATTGATTATGAAAGCAAATTTATTATTTAAGTTATTCAAAATATTCATTAGTTTAAGAATACAAAAAGAGACATATTCCAGTTACCCATGGATACACTAAATAATGGTACAGAGTGCAGTGAAAATTCGTAATAATTGAAAATTCTTCAAACATTTCAGTTTCATCGGAATGAGATTTATTGGCAATTAACAATGAGAATTAATAGTAATGTAACTATTAGCTAATAATAATAATAAGTGCGAGTTGAAAAAATAAATAATGAAAAGTTGGTCGGCTGGTAAGATTGGTGCTCAGTGAAGGAGGATGGGGGCGGCCGCGATGGTCTTGTAGCCGTAGGAGTGGGCGTAGCTGGCAGCCACGGGGACGGCGGCGTGGATCACGGGGGTGGCCTTGACGACCGTGTGGCTGGCAACTAAGGGCGCAGCGTGGAGGACCGGGGCGGCCTTGAGTACGGTGTGGCTGGTAACTACGGGCGCAGCATGGACAACGCTCGCGGTCTTGAGCACCGGGGCGCGGTAAACGTTCTGGTAGCTGCTGGCGACCGGCACACTGTGGGCGACGGCCATCGGGGCATGAGCCACGGCGATCGGCGCAGCCAGCACTGGAGCCACCGCCAAGCCTGGCGCTCCGTATGCGCCGCAGATAACGCACGCAATCACCATCAACTTGTACATCTTCGCTGCTGCAAATCACACTTTACACCTGCAACAACATTTTTATTATTATTTCACAATTCAACATTTACGAATTTAGACAAATAAATAAGTTAATGTAACCTTTAATAAGAAGAACCGACTGCCGAGTCTGCAAACAAAGTGATGCTGCAGCGTAAACAGAGGAGAGCTTTTATAGTGGGGTCCAGTCGAGCCCGGCAAAATTTGACCTCATACGTCAAAACGCACATTAAAAAGTCCTCGACCCGCTCATTTCTCTGCTTGACCAATTTCGACAGATTCATATCCAAAAGGAAAAAGAAATGATACTCGCGTAAGATGTCTGCGAATCTTGCGGCACTCTTACAAAGGTAAACGAGTTATCCTTGAGTGTTACACGACTTTTTTTCTTTTTTTGCCAACCTTATGTGAAAAAGGGTGCGGCTAATTGCGATTTTTTATTTTATTACTTAATTAGCAATAACCTTATTGTAAATGATTATTACTTTAATGATAAGTTGTTTACAATTATGTGTAATTACTCAGCTCTTTTACCAAATTATTAATTAACTATCCTATTTTATAACATTTTTGATTCACTCAAAAAGAAGAATTTAATACTTTTAATACTTTTTTACTATTTAAAAAGCATTTTAGAAATTTCGTATTTAAACGTTTATGGTGTCTGGAAAAGTAGATCCGTAATTAGGATAGTTCATAGGTTTTCCTAAAGACCATAGAAATAATAATAAAATACTCAGCGCATTTATTTCATTGTAAGCTTTCTATTTGAATTTGAATAGAGAAAGATAAAGGGGATTTTATCTAAGATTGAATCTAGTTTTCGTGTTTTTGATAAGCTGGAAAAATATGATGTTATTAGAAGAAAGATGTATCGAACTGAATGGAAGTTAAAGAAGTCTAAAAATAGAGAATAAATAGAATAAATAAATGATGCATGCATAATTTGATTTGCGGCTGAGGTTGCAAAATGCAAAGATAAAAGAATGGTAAATGAGTGGCGAGTTGCTTGAACGCGCAGCGAGAGGTCATTAAACGCTTCAAGTGGCGAGGAAGCTGCACCGAGCAAGTGCGGGCACCTCGACGCGAAGAAAGAAAAAGAAAGAGCAAGTGAGTACCTGCGCAAATTTTCAAGTCGAACTGTGGGTAAGCTGGAGCAGCAGTCTCGCCTCGCCTCAACCTTGATCTACTCTCAAGCTACTATAGGCCCTGCCGTCCTTCAATTGCCATTTTTCATTGCGTTTCGACAGAAATTCGTCGATTTTCTTACACTTTTAATAGATTCTTTATAATTACAACCTTTTCATTTAGATTTTAGTTAGAACTGCAGTTTCTAACAAAGAGGCATCTACTTTCTCCGTCAAGTAAATAATCCATTTTTCCCAGTTCTCTTCACTCGATCAAATTATTTAGATTTTCCACGAAAATGCCTGAATTTCTTACAAGAAACTTTTTAATCGTTATCTTCAAATGATGGGAAAACGACCTAGTAAGAACAAATCAATTTTCAACAGTTTTTCAAAATGACTTAATTGTATACTACAACAAAAAAAAACGTTAGGTAGCTGAATGATAAAAGAAGAAAAAATTAAAGTCTCTTTAAAAGACAATAGCAAGATAACAATGTAATAAAAGGAAACAAAGCAAGGATATATGGTGACCTAGGCTTCGTTCTATGAGAAAGTTTATGTTCTTTACAATGTTTAATGTGAAAAGTATCGTTAACGCTCAGAGAACTGTATTGTTAACTGCTCTTCTAGTGTTGCGGATATTAGCAATTGCACGTTATATGCAACGACAACGCTTGGAAAATAGAAAAAAAATATTATCGGTATATTGAAAAGAAAGTTTTTAATAAAATAGATTTTTTATTATCGCTTGCGCAATACATACAAGTTAAATATAATGAAATTTGCAATAATAGAAATACTATTAATGATCCAAGCCAAAGGAATTATTGATAGTATTTCTTTGATGGCCATTAATATAGATAAAGGCTGACTCAACATGTATATATTTAACCTTGATGTCTGGGTGAAACGTCCGGAGACGTAAGATTGGCTAAAGTTACGGAATATATTATGCGATGGAACAATTTTTTAGGAGTAAAAAAAAAAATAATCACAGATTATTCCGTAAAATCGACGTTTGCGTGATCATTTGGTCTGATTTGGTAAAGCCTCCAGTCTCGATTGCTTGTACATTGTGCTTAGTAGTGGTTGTAGATGTTGTGGCCGTAGGCACTAACGCCGCCGAGTCCATAGCCGAGTCCATAAGAACCGTAGCCGCCGTAGCCGCCGTAGCCGCTGTAGCCGCTGTAGCCGCCGTAGCCGTGTCCGTAGCCGAGGCCATAGTCACCGAGACTGTAACTGCTGTAGGGCGCGTAACTTCCAACGTACGTGGGCCAGTTGTAGCCCAGCTTGTTCAGAGGATTGGCGTACAGGATTCTCTTTGTCGTGGGATAGTAGCTCGAGTAGTACGACGGGTAAAAAGTCTGCAAACCATATTACATGTTATCGCTTTAAATCCTCTATCATCACTCATGAGAAAACCGAACGATCAGTTCCAAAAAGTCGCCAATTCGCTTTTTCTACTCTACTATAAGAACCAAGCAAATTTATCAATATTCACTTATTCTTTTCAGTTGAGAATTAATTTTGAGAATTGGCTTCAACGACTTTAAGAAAAGCGTACCGCGTTAAATAAAAAGTATTCATAAATTCAAATTCGTTAAGTTAAAGAAAATAGATATAGAAGTTGTTTACTGACTATATATATTTGTGCTTTTATTTTTTGTTTACGTACCTTGTAAGTGTTAGCGTAGCTCGTTGCGTAGGGAGCGTAAGATGTGGTGGGCGCGTAAGAGACTACAGCACCACCATGACCGATTCCGTATCCGCCGAGTCCATATCCATAACCATAGCCATTGCCATAGCCGTAGGAACCGAGACTCGAGTAAAGTCCACCAGCCGAAGCGTAGGCAACGGTGGCGAGAAGAACAAGCTGAATCATTTTAGCTGATTAATAATCTTATATATGTGCGATGTATTTCGTTCATTTAACTTTATTATTAAATTCTGCAGCGAAAATAATGATTTATTTGTAAATAAAACATAGCTAAAGAAAATATTTAATTGGTCTTTGAGTGCCAGCAAATTTGCCGTTTCGATCGGCTGAACTTTAGACGATGGCAGAAACAATAATCGTAAGAAGGGGGTAAGACGGACGAAGGTAAATCCAGAGGACAACTCACCAACTTGAACATGACTGCTGATCTGGGATGCCGTTAAGACTGAACAGTACTGTTGACTGCTTGGATGTGCTCAGGATTACCCGGCTTATATACTCTACAAGATGGGCGTCGTCTCGTTAACGTTTTACGGCGCGAGCGAGATCGGCGGAAAAGAGAGAGACTAGCTATGGTTGACAATGGAGGGAAAAAAGTTTTCCCCCCCCTCGAAGCGGCTGTCGGCGCTCTGGTGTCATTAGACGCTGCGAAGGCTCGCTCCTCGCGGGAAACCGGAGGGCGGGCTAATCTCCTCGTGGGTGTAACCGGTCAGTGCTTAGAGGACGAGCCGCTCGCGTTTCGCGCATCTGCATAGGCGCTTCATGCAAATCGATCCAACTCGCCTCAAGGATCAAGCCGACTCTTGCACTCCCGTGGCTCG
The DNA here is from genome assembly GCA_018906775.1 of Sycophila sp. Sp_5. NCBI lineage: Eukaryota > Metazoa > Arthropoda > Insecta > Hymenoptera > Eurytomidae > Sycophila > Sycophila sp. Sp_5. The sequence continues at coordinate 397,479 of JACCID010000073.1, forward strand.
CCGAGGTCGAACGCATTATGCATCCGAGAAATTTATGGAAAAATTTTCATCCAGCCGTTCAATTACCTCCTCTTTTCCTTTCGCTTTCCTTGCCAAAATCCAACCGTAACAGCGCTGCTTTATTTACAGACGACCTACTTTTCTTAATCCTTTTTTCCGCCTAATAATAATGCCAGTACTAAAATTCATTTATTTATTTACCTATGAGGAAGTAAATTACGTAACACAGTGGTTGACTTCCATAAACAAAGCTGTCTTTGTAAGCTTTAACTATAACAACTGAAAATTCCACATTTTCCGCATAATAAAAATAATGTGAAGCATATTTTTTAACAAACAAACATTGTTACATTACTACTTTTTTTTTGTTTCTCAATAAAATAACAATGACGGATGTGAAATAAGATCACCGGCAATTAAAAATTATTATGTATAAGAACTAGAAGTGAACACTCATAAGAAGGCGTTCAATAAAAAGGACTAAACGATCAGTTAAACGCTCATTAATAATCTTGCTTACGTTATCTTCTTCCCTTATTCTTTAGCAATTCCGCTTTAGTTTAGCGTATATCATGAAAAGATTTTACCTTTGCAGACTAGTCAAAGGGTTTAGGCAGTCAAACTTTTTTTCGCTGAAAAGACTGCTATAGTAATCGATATCGGAGCAGCTGTGCAAAATTTCTGGACGAATGAAAAAATACTGCAATTGGAAGAAAAGAGAATAAATTAGAGAAAAGGCGCAAGGCCCGATCTATCGTTACGGATGAAGGAAATGCCAGTGCGGTGGCCGCTAGTCGTGAGAAAAAAGCATAATAGATTGACGCGAGCGCAGCGTATAGTCGATATAGGCGCTCGACTCTCGCGGGATCCTTGTAATTATTATTACGCACGCGTCGTCCCCTGACTATGCTCTCCCAAGCGTCAAAAGCGAGAAATCGTTGCGACCTCAAGCGCGCAACCAACGGAATGCTGGAGCGGCCAACTGGATCGGCGGGGCTTCTTTGCTTCTTTCAAGCGAAGCGCATTTCGCGCTCATCTAATCAATTTTTTTCCCCCAAGGCCTTCACCTATTTCCCACTACTTTAAACCTTTAGAAAACTTTGCTTCGAAAATCTGTTCATTTATTAACCAACTAGATTACTCCTCATTTTTTTTGCAATTTTCAAATGAGATTCACCATTCGCATCGATTCATAAAAAGTAAAAGGCATCGTAAAATTATTATTCAAGCATTATTAAGCTGGAAAACCGAACAAAATATTTAGTTCGCAACGTCGCTTGTTTATCGATACTCGCTATAAAACATGTAAATATCATTCTGAATTAATAGAAACATTGAGCAACGTACAAAGCTTCTGTAAGGAAGAGCCTCATTTCTATTTGAATAATTGAAAGGAAATTGAAATAACAATTATTAAACTTACTAAAAGTCATAAAACAGAAGAGAATTGAATTCTTCTCAATTCAAAGTACCTAGCGGCTAAGAAAATCGAAGAGCGCAAAAAAGAGGAATCTGCGGCAAAGCCATCTTTATGGAAATGTGTTATCCGAGATTATCAGATCTGCTCTATAATCAAGCCTTAGAATGCGCAATCTGACATCGACACGAATAAATAGAATTTGCATGGCTACACGGAGGAATCGATCGCTGTTATACCAATGAGTTAATATTTTTTTCCATTAAAAAAAAAACAAGTAACTATTTAATAACATTGAAAGAAGTAATAGATTAGAGAAAGGCACGAGTTATACGTTGGATGATTTCTTTGTTTGTAAGGTTTAATATACACCGACGTCAAGTACAAATGGAAACGCACTAGGCGGTGCATTTTCTAAAGGATTGCGTAAATATAATAAAAAGAATATTTTCAAGGTGTCTTTAAGAAAAAGTGGAATGCAAGAATTAAGAGTGGTTCAATATTAGGCGAGACCAATTTAAAGAATTGCATTTCTTTATTATTCATTAGGGTTAGACTTAAATTTATAATCCGATCTACATACTACAACGGTGGAACAGTAACAAGGACAGATGTACACGAGGACAGATTTAGCCAATGAAGGAGATAAAAGGAAATTTGTGTAACTATTTGGCTTTGAAAGTTGTAAAGCTATTAGTAAACAAGTGCAGAAAATTTGTTAATTCTCTCCCTCTTCTTCATCGAACTCGGCATCTTCGTCAGCTGTAGCGTCCTGGTACTGCTGGTATTCCGAGACGAGATCGTTCATGTTACTTTCAGCCTCGGTGAATTCCATTTCGTCCATGCCTGTAAAGGAATTTCCGTAAAGCTTCGAGTTGGATGGTCATTTTGAATATTAGCCTTTGTACCTTCTCCGGTGTACCAGTGTAAGAAAGCCTTTCGTCTGAACATGGCTGTGAACTGCTCGGAGACGCGCTTGAATAGCTCCTGGATCGCCGTCGAATTTCCAATGAAGGTTGCGGACATTTTGAGGCCCCTCGGAGGAATGTCACAAACGGCTGTCTTTACGTTACTCGGTATCCATTCAACGAAGTAGCTGCTGTTTTTATTCTGTATGTTGAGCATTTGCTCATCGACCTCCTTCATGGACATTCGGCCTCGGAACACAGCGGCGACAGTCAAGTAGCGGCCGTTTCTAGGGTCGCACGCGGCCATCATGTTTTTCGCGTCAAACATCTGCTGCGTCAATTCGGGCACCGTCAGGGACCTGTACTGCTGAGATCCCCTGCAGAACAATCGGAAATCTAAGAGTGAGCCTCGCGAGGTGCAGTAAAAGCGAGAGCAAAAGAGAATCGAACCTAGAGGTGAGAGGTGCAAATCCTGGAATAAAGAAGTGCAGCCTGGGGAAGGGCACCATGTTGACGGCGAGTTTCCTCAGGTCGGCGTTCAACTGACCGGGAAACCTGAGGCACGTGGTCACACCACTGAGGGTTGCGCATACAAGGTGATTCAGGTCACCATAAGTCGGTGTAGTCAACTTGAGAGTCCTGAAGCATATGTCGTAAAGGGCCTCGTTGTCGATGCAGTACGACTCGTCGGTGTTTTCGACCAACTGGTGCACCGAGAGCGTGCAGTTGTACGGCTCGACGACCGTGTCCGAGACTTTGGGCGACGGTACCACGCTAAAGGTCATCATTATTCGGTCAGGGTACTCTTCGCGAATCTTGGAGATGAGCAAAGTTCCCATACCGGCGCCCGTGCCTCCTCCCAAAGAGTGCGTCAATTGAAATCCCTATACAGAAGGGCATTGAAAAGATGACGTTGAAAGCCATTGGATGAGATGAAGCGATTCGCTTACCTGGAGGCAGTCGCAGCTTTCGGCCTCCTTGCGCACGACGTCGAGGACCGAGTCGACGAGTTCGGCACCTTCGGTGTAATGGCCCTTGGCCCAGTTGTTCCCGGCGCCGCTTTGGCCGAAGACGAAATTGTCGGGTCGGAAAATCTGACCGAAGGGTCCGGAGCGCACGGCGTCCATGGTTCCCGGCTCGAGGTCGACCAATATCGCCCGAGGCACGTACTTTCCGCCAGTCGCTTCATTGTAGTACACGTTTATCCGCTCCAACTGGAGGTCGGAGTCGCCGTGGTACGCTCCCGTCGGGTCAATACCGTGCTCATCCGATATCACCTCCCAGAACTGCCAAATAAAAAAATCGTTTTCAATTCGTTTGAAGCGCCGATCTAGACTTTTCCGTCCTGTCCACTCACTTTTGCACCTATTTGATTGCCGCATTGACCGGCTTGGAGGTGGACAATTTCTCTCATAATTTACCGTCCTCTTTGCACTTGTCGAAAAAATGGAAAAAATATTTTTTCTTGCAATAACTCTGCACTGCCAGTCTTACTGCAAAACTGTACTAAACGAGTCCGACGTGTCTCGACGGCAATCCTCACTGCTCTGACCACTCTTTTTTTTTCGTCGCCCTGGAGATAGTTGACGTTAGATAAATGACGAGTGATCAGCTGAGTTCACATTTTTTTAAATTTCTTCCATCTAAAGTTCTTTTCTTCTTTTTCATTATTAGCTGTACTTTTTACTTAATAAGTACAAAGAACATTCTCCAATTAAAAATAGAATTTAAGAAAAAGCTTTGATAAAAAGATTCAAGCCGCAATACATGAATAATTGCTATAATGAGAAAGAATAAGGCGTCGTATTTATAGAATGTATCGTTAATATTGCAAAAAAATGAACGATACGCAATAAGAAAATAATAAGCGGTAAGGGAGGGCTTATTTGAATAAAATATCCAAGTAATGTTGGTAATAAGCTGTTAAAGAGCTTGGATAAAAAGAGGCGATTAAAAGGTAGGCGTCCCTTTGGAAGAGGAGAGAAAATTGACGACGATCGGAGGGACGACAGGAAGGACTCTCTCGGCAGCTCGTGGCGAAGGAAGCTAATCGCTATGTGGGTTAAGGTGCAGTGCGCCGACTATGAGGCGTTACGCAGCCGACTAGCCTGATCGCGTGCGCGTGGCAAGGGCGTTCCCGGCACGCCGACAATCTCGCGAGAGCCGAGATTCATCCTTACAAATCCTTTCCATCTTTATCGTTTCTTAGCCTCTTATTCACTTCTTTCCTTACCTTATTTTCCAATATTAAATGTAGAAGTATATGGCAAATAATTAACTTTCTTTTCGAGAGTCAATTTATTGACTGACATGGAAAAACTCCCGGAAATTACACAAATATATATATATTAAATTGTAATTGAAGCAGAAGAATCTATTCTGTTACTAAGAAAAGAAGCATCGCAATAAACAACCGCAGTTTAACCCGCTTCACGCAAAAATAAAAGAGTTTGCTTAGATTTTTTATGTTGCATATTTTTTGCTGTATGATATGATGGAGCAATTGTTCGATTGTCCGATCAGTGGCTGGCTGTTTGACACTTTTGTAAGGGCTATTTGAAATACAGCAAGCAATATGTTATAAAATTAAAATTTGAAGGTTAGCGTGTAATGGAAGAAATATTTTGATAGTTGCAATAAAAAGTTGAGCGCTGCGTAGATGATCTTTAAAATGAAATTCATTAGGAAAAATAATTTCCTTACTTTGAAGGTGTATTTCACTTGCCTCTTAGGAAAGAGGGTAACTGCGTTTGGTACGTGCATTGCTAATGTATTCAGCTGTACATCCTTAAAGTTCGTATTTTGCTTGAATCGTAAAGCAGGTCAGACAAAGCCTCTTTTCAACAAGATATTACGCGTCCGCGACGAAATAAGGTGAAAGTGCATCGAGTGGCTGAAGGTGAAGGAGTCTTATGTCAGTTCAATCAATAATTAATCTATATCTGCTTTGTAGCCTCGATTATGAAAGATATTTGAGAAAAACTCTCCAGTAGTATACGATTGTAATTGAAATATATAATTCACTTTTGTCAGAGATTCGTAGGAAATGAGGGAAATAATAAAAATAAAATAAATAGGCAAAGAAATAATTTTATTGAGAAAAGAAAAGAAAGGAAAGTATGATTTGATCAAAATGTGTCGCTCTTGATCGTCCAGGATAAACTTTTCCGATGGAATTGACTTGATATGTTACCCCTCGTCGCTGTCTCAGATCCCTGCATTATCTCCGGCTGTCTGTTATTGAGAAATTAGCGCAGTGCTACGTAAGAAGCCGCGTAGGGCGATGCGTAGGGTGCGGCGTAGGGTGCGGCATAGGGTGCGTAGGGGTAGGCGGTATAGGCGCTGACAGCGGGGTAGGAAAGTGGTGCAGCAACGGCCGGCGCGACGTAAGGTGCCGCAATCGCGTGGTTGATGGCGTGGGCGTTATAGCTGCTGGCATAGGTACCGACGGTCAGCGCTGCAGGTACTGCTGCTGGAATCACACCGGCCGAGCATGCGGCCACCAAAGCGACGAGGACGATCTGCAAAATTTAATTTCTTTATTTAGTTCTTCATAATTCAACACCTCGTGAATTTTTATTTCTAAGTAAAACTACACGTCAATTTTATACGCGCATTCCTAATATATTGTAATGGGCTTGCAATCGGTGTATCTACATTGAAATGTTCCCTATTGAAAGGATCTTATCAAACTTCATAAAATGGTGCAAAAACCGCATAAAACCCGATAAATAATTTATCGGATTTTATAAGATTTGCACATTTTTATAGTATTTTATAAGATTGTTCCCACGGGGTTGCTTTAAAATCTATTGTTTTCAACCTGTTCAAATCTGCATAAAATTTATTTTCTGCAAAATGTCTTGCAAATGCCCCGATAAAAATCTAAAAGAGCGGCTAAGCTTGTTAATAGCTACCTATGAACGAAAAGCTTCTTATAACAATCGAACAATCCGGCCTCAAAATATTTAAACTCTTCGACCCTTTTCAATAAGCCTTACAAGTTCATTTTAAGGTATTAAACCGATAAATTTTGTTCCTTTCTACGTGAACAAGTTGAAAATTAAATAATTTGAAAAAAATGGTTTCCATTTATATAGATAGAAAGTAGCCACCTTTTGTACCTATTAACAAATTTGTCTGTCGCTTCATATATTTACCAAACTGAATATTAATTTTAGTACTTTTTGTAATAGTTAAAAAAGAATAAAGTAAAACTTACAAGACACTTGGTCATCATTTTGCTAGAGGATGAGGTGTTGCTGCTGTTTGTGAAAGAAAACTGCGATGGGTAGGAAAGCATTCCGGTGGTTTTATAGGAGCAACTAGTGCTTGACGAAATGTCGCACCCCACCTAGAGGCATGTATGGCTCTTGCATTTTAGGCAGGATGACCCCGGCAGGCCGAAGGAGAGCGCACCTATACTTTTTCCCGCGTAGCGCGTTCGCAACGAAATCGTCGACGATCGTGATGCGAAAATTAAATCTTACTTCGTACTCCCGGACACGCGTACCGCAAGCGCGACTTTCGCAAATGTCCCACCGACTTTGTTTCACTGATTTTCGTGTCACCCATTGCTTCATCGAGTAAGTACTTCCAATTCCTATCACCTTAGGTCATTTTTTTTCTACGTCACTTTTTTACACCTCTATGTACATTATTATTTACTATTTATATATGACATTTATTTATATATTTGTAAATCATTTATGTCCAAATTTAACGCGATTGGCTCATTGCAAATCAAAATGAAAAAAAGGACTTCTGTATTAAGTAAACGGATCATTTCTCGTTCATTATCACGAAACTGAAATGTCATCAACAAAATTATATGGTACATAATCAAGAGAAAAAAAGTACGAGGAAATATCTAGCTAAAGGTCAAGCGATATATGGTAGACATTTAGCAAGACATTTTGCCGGACATTAATGAAAAGTCTGGGATAGTCTCCATAGCCAGACTTTTCCCAGACTTTCAATGGCCAGACTATTGCCAGACTATGGCTAGACTTTTTTTTTACACGGGAATGCATGTTCCATGAAAATTTCAATCATATTTCATGACTATTTAGTTTCTGAGAAAAAGTTTCTGTATATTGAGCTGCATGTATATACATATTTGCTTATTTGAAACGAATATAAATAAACTAAAAAAGTTATTAAGAATTAATAAACTAAACAAAATGAAGTCTAAAATTCTTTCTGAAGAAGCTAAGTATATTTAGCTATTGGCAAAGGCTTTTTACTTGGGAGGATATTTTATTATAATATAAATACGAATTAAGGATTGATTGAATAGCGCAATAATAAATTAAAAATAACGTGTTCAAATAAAATAATAGTACATGTGAAGATGATTAACGTCATACATATTAGATATTGCTAAACTATCCAGAAAATATAAAAGTTTAAAAAAAAATCTGAATAGAAAATTAAACGCATGAAGGTAAAACGTAGTTGCAAAAATGATGCATTCATTATCGATTTTGGTGAAGTATTGGTATTATAAATTTGCACAAACTTTTAGGAAACTCTCAAGAAAGTGACGTTTCGCACTAACCCCCTTAACAGTTCAAACGATGTTACGCATTGATTTATGAAATTTGACTTTTTGCTAGAAAAAACCATATTAGAAGTTTGGTTTGAATATTTTGGAAAGATGCGTAGATTAGAGAATAAACTAAGAAAAATAATCTCTCGGTCCATTGGCGAACATGAGCCACGGGCTATGTTATCGCGGTAGAATTTAAGAGTGAAGGTTACACAGGAGGAGGAGGAGGAGGAGAAGAAGAAGAAGAAGAAGACACGTTGTAGGCGACCTTGATGCGCTCGGTGAGGTGTGACGTGCGCTGTTTGATGGGGGTAGAGCGGCAGGGAGGAGAAAAGAGGAGGGAGAATGGTATAGCTGGGCACTTGTCGCGCGAGCCGCCACAGCTGTCTATCGGGTTTTGCAAATGTTTTAAAGTTGGGATTTTTCGCCGATGAGCGCTCCCCCCCGCCGGCAGAAGGTTCAAGAGAGGCCTCAGTCAAGGACGGAGGCTGCACACGGCCGAGCTCAATGCTCCAGCGCAGCAAGGGCTCGATAGGGGGAAAATATCCTGCTTTTGCAAACCTGTTGCACCATTTTTTATTCATCATTAGATTCCTTCGCAAAAATAGTTAAAATCTCAATGCTCTCTCTAAGAATGACATTCTCAGAGACAGGAAATGCAACCCTTTTGTTGTATATTAATTTTCCAGCTTTTCTAAAATCTTAATGTCATATCGTGCAAAATACAAGTAGCTAAGTCGTAAGCTCCACTGTCATACTTCATAAACGGTAAAGTATATTAGGATTAGAGACCTTTAACTATTATACTTCATTTTATGTAATAATGTAATTTAGTATATGGCATTTCATAAAATATTTTCGTCAAGTCAAGTAAGAATAGGGGGAGTGTGTAAAATGCAGATAGAAAAATAAGAAAAGTAGTACAGGTGTTAGAATAAATTACTTTTTTTAGAAATGTTACCTAAATTATAACTTTAATCAAATCGATAATCAAAAAGAATATAGTACAATTAAATCATTAAATGTGCACAAACTGCCTGAGTGAAAGCAGAACGATTTTCAACGTTTAAACTGATTACTCTACAGGGAAGTCCTGGCTAGGTTGACTGAATTCTTTATATCTCGCCTTTTAAATAACATTTATCTTTATTTTCTATTTATTTGACAATGTTCACCGTTACAAAGCTTAATCTTTATAAGAAAGCAAAACAGAAATAAACGTCTGTTGCTTCATTAAAATCCAATAATTCGATCCTGAGATAATCTTAATGTGATCGTTACATAATTTGCATGTGTCAGTACCTAACAATCGCTTGATCTGCATATGCTCTTCACCTGGTAATCACAACGGAAAAATTATTAAAAACTTCAAAACTTTTAATTCGAGCATATCGTCGATCTGGCACGAAAAGGGGTTATTTAGAAGTCCAGTTGAAAAAGGTGCCATTTTACCATCTTTTTCCATGGAGATGGCATGCACCTTTTGGCATCGGACTCCGAGATGATCCCTGCTTACTCCAGACTGATGATATGTAGAAACACACATCATTATTATCGTGCGAACAACAATTGATTCAACGGTTTAAAGGTTTATTATTAAAAATATTTTACTTAATTATAATTTAATTTAATTTGAAAGCCTTGAGGGGAGTAGAATGCAATAAATGTAATATTTCTATTATTTAAATTTAAAAATAATTCTACTTATAAAAAAGTTTATAAATTAATCGTTTATTATAATGACTGTCATGTATACATTAACACTATTTAATGCACAGTTATGCGCACATGAAAAGCCATTTATAATTGTAAAATAATTACGGATCCAAAATTCTGAAAATTCATTACATATAGTTCGTTAACTATAATGAAAAGAGGCTTTATAATTCAAAGCATGATAAATCTTAATAATATTTTCGTTCTCCTAATGAATTGTACCATTGAATTGTGTAACTAATTATTGAAATCAATCATGAGTTTTACTATTACGGTAAAAAAATGCTAAATTATAAATTAGTAAATTAATAAATCCTTACACTGAAGTAAACTAGCAGACTTAATTTCGTTAGAACTAAATTGTTATCTGTGCTCATCATTATCTAAAAATCATGGTCGTAAGCATATTTGAATTTATTTACGCAACATAGTATTTAGTAGAGAAAAAATAAACTTTATAATAAGAGTATAATTTTATTTTTCCATCAAATATTAGTGGATATGTTTATCTGCATTTGCTCTTACAGACTCTTAAAAGGTATAACCCTGTCGAAAAGCCGGCGCGACGGTCGCATCGAGTAATAATTAGGTGACAGTCGCGTGATTCGCGTGTGATTATAAATTATATGAAAGAAATATGATTTTCCATAAAAGTTAATATTTTTTTAAATCATTTTTTTCATCGGGATTAGGTATAATAGGAGAATGAGGATTATCAGTGATGTAACTTTGATAGGATTCCGCGTTAATCAATGGAACATATGATAGAGCCGCTCTATTATATGAAAACTGTTTTCGTTGTAAAACTTTAAGCTATTGTGAATGAAAAAGAACGAAGAACAAGTGACTATTCAACTGATAGCAAATATTTTGAATAGAAATGGCGAATTGGACATACAGCTGGGTGGGTGTATGTCCAATTGGCCAGTTGCAGATTTGAGGATTGGAGAATTTAAAGTTGAAATGACTGTAGGCAAATTTGAAAAAGAAAAAAGATTTATTAAGGGAAAAATGGTGCGGCGGCGTAGGCTAAGGCTGGAGCTGGTGCGAGAATGCTGGCCGCTGGTGGAGCGGCGAAGTAAGGCGTTGCTCGTACTTTGGTTGAGATGTCAAGCCGCGAAGCAAATGGTGGCACATTGTGAGGCACTGTGTGCGCGTACCCTAGCGCGACTAGCGGGGATGCTACTACTGGTGCTCCCAAGGCCAGCGCTGCTCCCGGGCCAGGGCTCGCACTGCTCGTACCCAGCAGGGCCAGCAACGCAATCAGCAAACTTGTCTGCGCACAATAAAACGTAAAAATAAAAAAAGAAAAAATCTCCATTTTTTGTTAAGCATGTACAGAAAAACCTACCGCCTTAATGAACATTTCTCTTGACTTGCTAGTATCTCTTACACTGCTGCAACTCGACTGCAGTGTTCGCGACCATCGTTCTTTTATATAGCAACTTGTGTGCTTCGATACACTTTCATTGACCGCGTGATGTGCTTAACAATGAATACAATTATATAAGAATCTTATCCTCGCATTTCACTGTTGACCTACACTAATTGTGTACCTACGTCGACCACATTCATTACTCAATCAACAGTCTCATTACTAAAGCTAATACCGGGTCACTCAGAGCTCACGCCGCAGTGAGTGCGGTGGCTCCCTAAATACTATTAATATTATTGGTTTAATTTTTAATAAAGTTTTAATTTAGTAATAACTTTTTTTTTCTTACTTTAGTAATTAATAAAGTAATTTCTCTAGAAATAACTAGTGAAGAATAAATAATAGAATATCTAGGGAATTGTCAGTTTCGAAACAAGAAATAGAAAAATAATTTTTCGATGCGTTCTTATGAAATACCCTTATAAAATTTACAATCTGGCCATTCCCTAACCAACTTGAACCGGCACAGATAAGATTAATGAGTTTACAAAATAAAAAAAAAATATGAAAGAAACTTTATTAAAAATTCATCTAAGGTGTTCTTAATCTGATCTGATACTATACATAAAATATATTTTTCGATATGTCATAATAAATAAAAATTTTCGTATTTTAGCAACAACTTTAGTAATAACTACAGAAATTACTATAATAGTTACTAAAAATATTGCTAAACTTGGGCACTGAAGTGCTTTTAAAGTTGCTACTAAAGTTATAATTATTTCTAAAGAAATTACTTTATTGACTACTAAAGTTATAATTTTAGTAACAACTAAACCAATAACATTAATAATTTTTAGGGAGCCACCGCCCTCACTGCGGCGTGAGCTCTGAATGACCCGGTATAACACTTTATTATTACTTTTAATTTATATAATCAATTTCTTTTCCTTGCGTTCAAAAATTCTGTACTAAATAATTCAATCAATTCAATGTTGCAAAAATAGTTTTCATTAAGCTGTAGAAAATGTTCTCAAGATTTTTAAACAAAATTCTCTCTTAAGAGAAATATTTCATTTGACATACCTACCATAAACTCCGAATCTTATTACATTATGCACCTGTGGAGTGAACGTAAAGAATACCACAAATCGCATGTAAACTATAGCTGTCACTGATAGTCTAGTCGATAGAAGGAAAAAGGGACGAAAATTGGGCAAAACTAATAACTTTATTTAGCATTCTGATTGCACTTTCCAAAAATGGAGCCACTTTTCAGCATTTGCGGCATTTTTTATTTTTTTTCCCTTTTTTGCGATTTTACAAGCACTTTAGAGCAAAAGGTAAATTAGCTACAAAGTAGACTCGAGTGAACTCGTAAGTGCAATAGTTAATCTGTAAATAGCCGTCAAAGTTGAAAAATGTCATTTTTTTCTTGATTGAATAACTAAAAACTAATTCACGAATGCGGACTACATTGCTCTGAGAATAAGTTTACAACAGTAGCAATATGCAAAGCAAATTGCACGAATATTCATTAATTATTGTTGATGTAATTAAAGGCTGAAATTTTGTGTTTAATTGTTACTAAAATCATTTTATACCGAGAAAAAAAATGGCACATATAAAAGAATTGTTGAGTGTGAGATAGCGAATGATTGGAAGTCTAGCTCCGACATGTCATCATAAATGTCACTCATGTTTTCCTCGGCGTCTATAGAGATTTCATGTGAGTATTTGATTTTCTAAATTCTTAGAGAAGGATCTTTTCAAGCTAAATAAGAAGTTAGAACTATTGAAAAGCCGCCCTTAACAGTAATATGCTGGATGGTTTGGTCCTGAGCCAGGACGTCTACTTGATGAGTGCAATGCTAGCCACATAAATTACTACAAACGGAGCAGACACAAGGAACAACTTAATTACTGATAGGAGAATGAGTTATTACTCTTTCCTGTGCATGTGCCCAGATTCCCTTGCAAACGCCGTGCGCCTTCAGTTTCAGCTGGGGCTTTCTTTTCGGGAAAATTTGCTCGATTCCAAAACAGCTTAAATAAACGATTGCGATACACAAGTTGTACTGTCACAATCATTCATTCATTGTCATATAAATCATCGTACATTAAATCAGCTGGAGTGAAATAGAGTGGGAATTAACTGTATTGAAATCAAATTCTTACTCTAATTCCCTAAGTGATTTTTTAACTCTTAAGTAGAGCAACATATATAGGGCCTTCACCTGTGATATGCTGCTCTAGCTTAGAGTGAATATAATTACTCTACTTATTCAAGTAAAGTCAAATTTAACTGTACGAGTATTTCACTATAAACTAAGAAAATTGAACGTTGATATATTTTGAAAAATAAGGTAGGAAGGTTGTTTTGTTCGGTTGATAAAAGAAAAGTGAAATATTTTCTATAAGAATTTATTTAAAGGTAATTTATAAAAAAAAGAAAAAAGATGAACAACGGATACTGGCATGGCGTACGCTTCTCGACTTGATGGGATGTTTATTTGAGCAGAATGGGGGCGTTGTAGGCCAGAGGAGCAGCGATGGCAGAGCTGGCGTAGGCCAAAGGACTGGCGAGCGCCGGCGAGGCGTAGGCTACGGGTGCATTGTAGGCGACGGGGGCGGCGACAGCTGGTGCAGTGTAGGCAACGGGAGCAGCAACTGCCGGCGCGCTGTAGGCCACGGGAGCCGCGGCGTAAGCAGCCAAGGTGTTGTAGTTTCTATGGATCGCCTGGTAGCTCTTGGCTGTGACCAGTGCTGCGGGCACGGCTACTGGCGCTGCGGGCACGGCTACTGGCGCAGCCGCCACCACCGGTGCCGCCGGCACGATTCCGGCCGAGGCCGCCGCCACCATCAGAGACAGAGTCTGCAATATTTTATTTTATTATTTATATGCTTCATACTAGTTTTCATCGCGCTCCCTCCATAATACTTACAGCCAGCACGAACATGTTGATACTTGCTTGTGTTGTTGCTTCAACGAATCGAAGACGATTGATGTCCAGTTGAGCGAGTCTCGTTGCTTTTATAGCGAACCGCAAGCGCAAGCTCGGTCTATTGCGAAATCACCAAACTGAAAAGAAGCCCGAGTGAGGAGTACTGACGGTCACACTTGTGAAATCGATCGTTACACTGCGAGACTACTGATCACTTATTCGGCCTCGACGACGTGCACGTATTCTGACATCCTCGCCGGGACGTTGCTTTACTCTTTCTACCTCTGCGATTCCGCTTTTGCTTAATCCTCGCATTTCTCTTTTCTCTTAAAGTAAACAATTTTTACCTTTCTTTTCCGAGAACAACATTTACATACAAATTCGAAAATAGCTGCAACATTAAGTACACCTCTATACACTACTTTTACAATTTTGACATTTACCAATCGTACTCTCTAAAGTTGAATTAGTCGAAATTCCACAAATCTTTTTAGTGATCAGATTTTCCACTAATCAATTAGTAAAAGCCACAATCAATTAGTACAATTTTACTAAAATTTAATTTCATTAATTTATTAGTAGTTTACACTATTTTTAATAGTGCATATATATATTTACTATTTCAATTAGTACAATTTATTCACTATTTCAAATAGTGGATTTCCACTAATTCATAGTGGAGCAATTTTCACTTTTCAAGTTAGTGTATAGTCACTATGAGTTAGAGGTTTTTCACTAATTCAACTTTAGAGAGTACGATTACTTACGAGTAAATTTGAAAGTAAAAAGAATTTTATATATATAAAGAATTTTTGGCTAAACTCTCCGTAGAATAACGCATACGGTTGCGTACATTTAGGTATGTTCATGATATAACATTTTTTATGTAGTTTTCTTTGCATTGCATTTATCGACGATACTTCAAAATTTGTCCAAATTGTAACGAGATGCAATATTGCATTAGTATACCTTAATTTATATGTGCAGTACTCTGTTTTGACTTACGCAGAATGAAAAGAAAATTTGTTAGAATATTGAAAAATATGAATAGTCTGTTCTATTCTTGCGAATAACGTGTATTTAATATCGCGTAACAATACTGTTGCATAAGGAAATTTTCCCAAGGATGTGTAGTTAGCCTTCGTAATTGGTATTATTTTTTTTTAAAGTACTACAGTCATGATGATTCCCTTTATTTTGAGCAGTTATAGTAGAGCCATGAATAAAGCTTTGTTAAACATTTTAGAAGTTTGTTTTGTTTTTGAAAATTGTCTGTACGGAAGTAATCAAATATAATAGAGCGTCTATGTAAATATTGGAATGAGTAAGACTCGGAGAGATTTAAAATATATTGATTTTATTAAAATGCTGTTACAGTGATATTAATATATTAATCCCTGAGAAATAGCAAGTAGGCTATGTTAATTTAAAGAGCGTGGACTGGCTGATAGTATAACTCTGGAGTATGAAGATAAGCTATGGGAGCAAATTGAGCACGCTGATGAGGTTGAGGATAGAGACGAAGTGGTCCAGAGTAAGTGCTGAAAGTGCTTATTGTCTCGACATGATCAGGCTTGGCTCTTGGCGCTGGTGCTGGAGCCGGCGAAGCACACGCCATGGCGATAAAGCCAATCAAAAGAATCTACGAGAGTAGAAAAGTATTTTTATTTAACGATTTAATGTAAATGGGAGTAAAAATGAATAAGGAATAAGAGGACTTACGATTTTGAACATTTTTCTGCTCGACGTGGTTTCCGCTAGACCGTCAACTAGTTGTAGCTCTCCTCGGCTGGAGAGGTTCTTTTATATCGTTGCATATGGCTGGATGCTGCTCTCCCGAAAAAGGGAGAAAAAGAAAGACACAAGAAATAGTCTGGCCTTGCGAATAATCATCATCGGCGTGAGCCGGAGAGGGAGAGGAGAATAAAGAGGAAGCCGCAGCTCGGGGAGGGGGAGCAGTTAACTGCTGGAAGGGCTGCTATATAAGGGCGGCCGCATCGACGCCGAGGCATACTGTTTTCTCGCAGCGAGTATCCAGTGCTCTCTCCACTCATCATGTTCAAGTTGGTCAGTAGTGTAAGAAAAAGGCTGCGCTTTGAAAAAAAAGACGCAGAAAGGAGCGTGAATCCGGCACATAAATTTTGGAGATAGCGAAACGAGTTTGCGTTTGTTTGCAGTTGCTGTTGGCCGCTGTCCTGGCGTTGAGTGCCGCATCGCCGGCTCCGGCTCCGGCTCCGGCTCCGGCTCCAGGCCCGGTTGCGGCCCCGGCGCCCGAGGCCAAGCCTGGCGCCCTCCTCGCCCCGGCCTACGCGGCGGGCTACATCGCCCAGCCTGCCGTAGCCTACAACTACGCTCCGCTCACCTACTCGTACACCGGCTACCTGCCCTACTACAGGTCCGGCGCCTACATCGTCTAAGGGAGCCGCGCAGACGCCCGCATCGTACGCCACACTCATCGCACACGCCCGGAAGCCCCTGGACCCCTGGACCCTCTGGACCCTCCTTCCCACATCGTCTCGTCTCGTCTCGTCTGATTTCGTCACCTTCTGGCCTCATCACCTTCACACCCCATGTACAAGCTGCATCATTCTTTATGCAGCTCGCGTCCATTAAGTAAAACAATAAAATTGCTTAAAGGCTCATTTCATCGCAATCTGTTCACTTTATTCACTTTATTCACTTTATTTCTTTTATTCGTTCCATTCATTTTCCCCGACAATTCACTCCCAATTTTTACAACGCAACTTTTTCTTCTTCAAAGCTTCAAACAATTATTGAAATTCATTCTTGTAAATTAACTAGATATAACTAAACGAATTTTCAATCATCTATGGTTCAAGTTTACTCTACCAAAAGTCATGATGTGTAGAAATGTCGCTAAAAGAATTTTTTCATATATACTGCAGCATTGAATCTTTCCGCACTTGCATCCAAGTATATAGGATTTTTATACTAATGTCAAGTAGATTAGGCACGTGCGAAACACGCATTAAATTCATCACAGCAAATAAATAGTCATTTTGCAAATGTATATTATTTCAATTGACCAACTATGAATATCAAAGCAATATTAACCAATTGGACAAGCTGCTAAAAATAATTATTGAATAGTTATGAAAAAAATACTGCGTATAGAATTATTAACAAAGCGTAAAGAAATAAGTGCAAACGATAAGAGAAATATGCATATAAATTATCGTGGAAGTGCGGCGGCTGCGACTGAATCGCTCGTCTTACCCACTCGTCCTTTTTCCACTGTATCGTCGCTTGCCGCCAGTCCGGGTTCGTCGCTCGTCCCTGAGACTCTCGAGCGTCCTGAGGCACACTACAAATTGCACCAATTGGGATGCCGCATCAGCCTGCCGCTCCAGAAAAAAATCATGATTCACTTCCTACTTTTATCATCTTAACAATTTGTGCTTTTCTAACTTTTTAATCTTTTTTCTACGATACTATCGTCCATCTCTTCTTATACTTTTCTAAAAATTCAATATTGTTTAGCTCCAAAATTTAAAAAGTAGAAAATGTAACAAAAAATATGAGAGTTAAAAATTGGACTGACAAACCGCATTCTGAACAAAATATACCGTGATTCACCAAATTCATTAAGAATTGACTTTGATAGCGTGCAAAAACACAGGAAACTTTTTAAATAATTTATGAGTCGAAAATTAGTGAAAAAACATAAAGAATGAGACAGCCCCAACTGTTCTTCTAGATATGGTGAATTTAAAAAAAAATTAAAAAAGAAGCATTTTAAATTTCTCTATAATTAATGTTATATTTGCACGAATTTTCACTTTTATTGGATATTTCACGTAAATTTGTTCGATATGTAGTCTAATTTCCGTAAAGAAAGAGGTATTCTTTACAGCGAACTTATACTTAAAAGCACGGAAATGATCGTGTAACGGATATGAAAGAAAGTCTTCCTTAAGAATTTAAATTCGTCCTTGAATGCGAAGGAGTATACATGCTCATCTGTGTATAATAGGAAATAACAAAGGCTAAGAAGGCTTCATTTATTTAAAAACTAATTTACTAAGAAAATCAATGCGCAAAGTTTATATGCGAGCTTGCCAAATTTTTAAATAAAAGAATTTGTTCGCACCAATAAATTAAAAGAAATTGAATTGGTTTGTAAACTGGTACTTTGCAGCTGTGCACATAAGGTATTAATTGTTTGATGAAGGGATAGATGGAAATATTAGTTATACTATTTACTGAATTTGTTGGTGCATGTAAAAGAAGCGCCAATCAGCTTGACTGGAGTTTAATTATAGGACGCAGGAGGCGGAGGCTCTTTGTTTGCGAAAGGATTAAAGGCGGCAGTGGTATAGTGTTCCTCGTCGTTGAAATACCGGTCTTTGGGATTTTTAGCGGATGGGCCGAGCGCGGATTGGCTAGCAAGAAGAGCAGCCCTTGGAAAGCGCGTGGAAACTGGAAGCATCGGCGCAACTCCTACCCAAAAGACGAGTTACTCAAAGTCCAAAAGGAATAAGAAAAGCAAAAAGGAACGAGGCGCAGCCTTCGCATACTCCAGAGGGCGTATAAAAGGAGTGCGGAGCGAGCGCTCGGACATACACTGTTCTCGCAGCGAGCACGAGCAACGTCAACTCATCAACATGTTCTTCAAGCTGGTCAGTATAACGGCTCCTAACTATTCCGTAGCTTTCAATTATTCCAACAAATGCATGCGTTTTTCAACAGTTCTTCTTGGTCGCCGTCCTGGCTTTGGCCGCTGCGTCGCCAGCCCCGGCCCCGGCTCCGGTCCCGCTGCCGGCACCCGAGGCCAAGCCCGGCCCCATCTTCTACTCGTCGCCTTCCTACATCGGCGGAGCCCCCATCGCCTACACGGCCCCGTACTACAGCTCCCTCTCTTACGCCCCCTCCTACCTCGGCGCCTACTACAGGAGCGGATTCTACTACTAACTTCATTCTTCGTCCAATCCGGAGAACAGCAACAGCAACATCCCTGGCCCTGCAACCATTTTCACCAGCTGCCAGGCCCACTCTTCTTCACAAAATTAAGAGCTTTTTTTAAACTCACCCTTTTGCAGATCCGGTTCAAATGCCTTTCGGCTACCTTATTTAAATTAAACCGCAATAAAATTGCATACAGCTAAACTTAATCATATTTCGCATTCAACGTTTCATTTACATTGATTACACATACCTATTCCTTTTAATATCCACTTAATTATTCGAATTCTAGATTTTACTGACAATCGTCTTTTCGAGTCGCATAAAACTTATTGCTCAATTAAAAATCTTCCTTTAAAATAATCTACCTCAAAATATAACTTTTTAATCAATATTAAGATTTTAGACAATATCATTGGCATATTGTTCGTCTTGTTAGCAACTCCAAATAGGCATGTGATTTTTAAATGAAGCATTCAACAAATTGGTCGTTCATTGGTTGATTTACCCCTAACTGTAGTTGTCGACGTTTCCGGAAAAAGAATAGGGACCTATTATTAACGAGCCGCTCAAAAAATCATGAGGGCCCTCACGCTGTCCAGCATGACAAACAAAGTTTCACCTTCCATAAGTGACTCCAGCAAATTATAACTTATGATTTCGAACGCAAATTTTGAAAAACACGACTGAAATGTGACCCATAGGGCAAAGCTTCTAGCACAGAGCCCATTTAAGGAGCAACGAACGTAATCGGCCGCGTCAATTAAAATGGCCCATCCTGTGCGTGTGAATTTGGTGAATGAACACAATTATAGCTGTAGTGCCCAGAGCATTGCACGGGTGGTAGCACTAGCCCAGCACGAATATCGACCGCGAATCGCGATCAAGAATCGGGTATTTGAAAAATTGCAGAAGTAAAGGGAACCGCAGCCTATATTTTGAAAAAGTTAAAAAGCTCATATTTTAAAACGTAACTATTAAATTGCTTTTATTCGATTAGGGAAAGAGCTGCACGAGCTGGCGGAACTTTTTTTAAAAAGGGTATATAGGAAGCGTCCGGAAATAATTTTCAGACGTAACGTGGCAGGTGTGTGATTGAAACTAATGATTCGGAACTGTTATTAATTACTCGGATGCTCTTATGAAAACAAGGCATTACAATTGGCTTCGTAACGCGGCCATTTATAGACGATCGCGAATTAAAGTTACAGTAGAGAATGTAAATTTAGCCGACGATACTTTCTGTAAAGGTATTTACTTATTCATTTGGGTAGGGAATGAAGCGAAAATAAAAAGCCTAGTTGCTCGGGTTGCTGGAAGCCGGAAGGGGAAGGTCGGCGGCTCGGGCTCACGTGGAGCGCCGCGCGACATGCGCACCGGCGAGGCGAGGGTATATAAAGCTTAGGGGCGCTCTCGGGCGGCAGTGAGTCCGAGCCAGCGAGCGAGCGCCGGAGCCATGGAGGAGACGCTGCCTCGCACGGGGCAGCGCGAGCTCGTGGACGACGAGTGCAGCACCGACAGCGGCTGCTCCAGCGGCGGCAGCACCGAGAGCGCTGAGGCGCCCTCGCGCCGCGCCAGCACCGAAAGGCGACACGCGCGCGGCCGCTCGACCGGCCGCCAGGAGCGGCTCCGGCAGCGCACCGGCGAGCAGGCCGCGCGCTCCTGGAGTCCCCGGAAGCCGGGGGAGGCGCCGCCGGCCGCGCAGCAGACGCGTCCCTCGGCGGCGCAGGGCCTGCGCAAGGCCTTCCAGAGCCTGAAGATCGCGACGCCCGCGCCCAAGAAGAGCCAGAAGCGCATCCTGCGAAGTCCCGTCGCCTACACCTACGTCAAGGGCCTGTCGGGCCTGCCGACGCAGCGGATCCCCCGCAACGCCGTCTAGGCCCGTCCTGGACGCCGTGCTCACCGCTCCAAGTGCACTTCGCTCCCGTCTTCTTCACCCTTCTTCTCCCGGAAGCAATTGCGCGGGCGTCCAACCTTCTCCTCTGAGTTTTTGCTACTTTTCTTAACACCCAGCAGTAGCAACATATCAACGGGTCGACGCTCCAGCGCTTTCTGCCGCTTCTTCCTACCGAGTACGCCAGTGCCGTTAGACAAGCGGACGAATACATTGTAGATATCTAACAGTAGCAGTCAATTAAAATGTCCTTTAATTATAATGTAGCTTAAGTAAACATAAGACAATGTGTATAACAACTTTTTACCACGAGTATTAAAGGGCTCTTCGCGACGATTGTAGCGTGTAGGAAAGAAATTTTTATCGAGTGCGTGCAGCTTGCATCCGGGATCTTTTCGTCTCAGAGTCCGACGCAAAGTCCCGCGCGTTTTAACGAGGTTTGTCCAGAAGCTCTTATTTCTTGCTTAAAGATTTAACCGAGCCCTTTCTGTGCACATATCTATTAGCAGAGCGAATTTCATCAAGACCTAGATGTTCGTTAGTTCCTTAAGCTACCGACAAACCTCCGTAAACTATCGCGTGAATGTGTGAATCCAAACTAGTGCCTTTGCGTACTCCCCCTTCTCCCGATGTGCAAAAAACTACCGCACGAGAGAACTGCGTGAAACTTGTCAAGTCTACGTTCTTTTCACCACTAACTTTACAATTACAAGCACTCGCCCTAATCACTTTTTTGCTGCGTTTTTTATATTATCTCTATTTTCATCCAATTTACATTCTATAATGTACACCGCATGATGTACGAGCCCAATGTGCAGGCAAAATGCGCATAACTGAATATTGAGAAAATTAAACTCAGGTCTGGCTGTTTTGTATATACTATGTATACGTAAATCTGTTCTACAAATGAAAATAAACGTTTTTCATGTCATAATAAATAATTACTCGATCTTATTCAGCCTTTTGGTACGACCTTTCCTTATTTTCAATTTTCCAATTTTTTATCTTATACCACTTTAATTGCAAGCTTCTAATTCAATTTTCCAACTACTTGTTTCTTTTCAAAAGAATACAGCTTCTCTAAATAGTTATCTTCAGAAGAACTCATAGGGCACAAAGAAATTTAAAAAATATATACCATTGGACTGAGGTAAGTGCACGACTAATGTTTACAATAATTTAGAAGACATTTCAACGCAGTTGAATGAATAAAAGGCTAAGCAAGCGATAGGAGTCATTGCCTTTTGACAACTTGGCGACCGATTCAGTCTTAGCATACATCTTTGCGTATTATATTGTTATTAATGTTTTCCAAACAAATTTCAAAGGAAATTTTACTTTAGAGACATGCTACTGTTTTGGGTGCGGCTGACGGCGAGATGCGGCTGTGGGAAAAAGTGCGAAGGGCGTCGAACTCGGGACCTCCGAGCCGATTACAAGGTAGCCCTGGCCCCGCTGTACTAAAGCCTTTTATTCAAGCTGATGCTGCATCCTTTATAATTGTCAGAATGCTCATATTGATTTTTGCCCAAATTTTCTGCAAAAGGATCCGAAATGTCTTTTTTCTTTACTCTAAATAACTTTGAAATTGTTGAAATATTGTCAAGAAGATTTGTCAATTATTCGGAGAAAAGTCCATGAATTAGCGAAATGGTCTATAAAAGAGACAGAAAGGAGAAAAGAAAGACGGAGAGGTTATAAGAGGCGCATTAGATTAGGTGTGGCTTAGCAGTGAAGTTTCGCCCCAGTTAGAGGTCAACGTTCCATTTTCCGGTAAACGTGGAGCTCGCGTCGCTCGTCGCCATGGCAACGTGACGTGGCCGGGCGACGTCATCGCTGCCGCGCTCCCGCGGAGCAAGGACCTCGCTGCGATTGCTGTGAACGCTGCGGACGCTGCGATACGTTGAATGAGGCGACGCGCGGCCCGTATACTCCGAATTCGGTCGAGCCGATCAATCGACCCCCTTTATTCCTGGAGGAGCGTCTCGAGCGGCCCTTAACCCACTGCTACTTCCAGCTCAACTGCTCAATTGGCCAAAGGCTTTTTTCACCGGTGGCTGCCTCGCGCTCTCGCGAACTAGGCCACGCCAAGCGCTGCGAGCCTCAATGACAAGCGTGACGTCACGCCCTCACCTCAAAACTGGGCCAAATTCCTGCAAAAAGGAGCCCGAGCTCGCTTAGCCCGCTGTCCTTCCGCCCTTCTTTTCTTCCTTCCTTCCTTCTTTCCCTCTGCCTCGCCTTAAACTTTGCACTGACGCATTTTCACAATCCGAGAATGAGCAAATAGATCGAATGAATGAACGACCATATTTCATGGGGGTTGCTGCGCGCTGCTCGCGCAAATCTGGGTCAGTGTTGGATCGTGAATGGGGTTGATGCGAGGCATGACGTCACGAGGTGCATTCTCCTGCAACTGGGTCACTCTCGTGGCCTGCGTCATGGCCACGAGAGAAGCATGCGCCGGGACGTCGCTTAAGAGCTAGAAAACTTGCTTTGTGTATCAACTTCCTTTTCGCCCTTGTCCACTTAACTCGCAAACTTATTTGCAGCGGATTTCAAATTCACTGTCGATTCATACGCACAGTATCGTGGGATAAAGATTCGCCGTCTTCTTGGATAAAGATTTGTGCAGTGTCAAACTGACTTGAGCTAAATACAGCCGCAAAGCGGCCTAAATACGACTCACGTTTTCTATTTATAGGTCGTGCTGCTTGCACCCTAATCGAGATTCGAGAACGGATCGCGCGTGCTCGCTGGAAATTCGCCGACCTTGAGGGAGGCCAGCTCCATTGGCCATTTCCGCAGCTGCTATTATGCGCTTTCAACCACCATGTATCTTATTTCTTTTTTTTTCAATTTTCCTTTAATCTCAAATTGGTAGATAAGATGTGAATTGGAGATTTTTCCTGCGAACCGTGAGAAATCAATGCCATAGGGTCAAGGCTGCGACGCGCCGTGCGGCGCACATCCGAATCATTTTCATGGATGCACGTCAATGGATGAGGACTGGCCGATGCAACGGCTTCGTCAAACGGGGAGTTGGCCGCGAGTCCTCGTCCCTCACCGCATCCTCGCACGTGCGCTTCTGCGCACCGCTCTATTTCTTTCTTTACCCCCTCGATCAGCTTCCTAACTATACAAGGTTAAACAATTTCCCTCCTCCCTCCTCTGACATACTTTATAAATCTTAAGGGCTCTCATCTAGCAAAAATAATCATACATATTCGCCAACGCCTTCGCCACCTCTAACATCTTCTTCTACTGCTCGCTACATCAAATTCTTTCTATATTATTTGTTTCACATATTTATCTAACCATCATAACAATACTTTTAGTTTACATGTATTTATAATTTATACCGTACGTGTACAGACACTTATTAAATAAAGCTTAAGAAATTATAGCTTTTTACAAGTGACATAAAATCTCGCGTGAAATTGGTTAATATATAGGGTTTACATATACATACATTAAATTAGTTAATCAATGTTTTCCATTGTAGATTTGAAATCGTAGTAAATATGAATTTGCTAGAAAGTAATTAACTGCAGCTATTAAAAAGACTGGCATGACGACAATATAAATGTAAGGTTTCAAATAGCAGCAAATGCAATGGTTGTATAGGGTATCTTACGTTTTCTGAATGAGGGAGTCACGTTGCAAGTTGCGCCAGTTGAAACGCAGGATACGGCCGTCTCTGGCACGTTTTCCATTAAAGTTAAAAACACACAATCAATGCAATCTCGAAAATTTTTCTTCGACTTCAGTTAGTCAAAGACCGACAACTGACCTCTTTTATTGGACACATAAACTGGCCTTTTATGCGGTTTAAGAATTAGTCTGAAGAAATGGAAGAAGAGATTACCAAAAGCAGCTTCCGTAGGGCTCATGATTCCGAAATTTTTTTCTCTTTTATGTAGACGTGGGTTGCGATCAATTCAAAGTTTGACAAGACCACACATAAATTTAAGAATTTTCCTAAATAACAATTGGATCAGACATCGCATACATGGTCAACAAACGGGTGAACAAGTGAAACATCATGAAAAGATTATGCGAATAACCAAAATTTACTTTAAGCATTATAAGTGTACATTTTCTACAAATAGTTACATTATTCAGTATTTTTTGTAAAAATTTACTGCTAATGAATTCAAAATCCAATAGAATTGGTATTAGAGAGGACATTTAAAAGAAGCATAATTGGTTTATTACGTAAAAAAATCATTTACATAACTTAAATGCTATTGTATTTCAATCTAATTGGAAGTTTATTATTCTACACATTATAATTGAAAATTAAGTGGTAAGAAAAATGAGGAGTTTGTAACGATTTTTAGTCGGATAAAAGACTTATTTTTATTTTAAACGAGTTTTTACATATTACAGTAAATACTATTCATCAATCACATTGTATTTGTATTGAACATATAACACTGTTCAAAAGATGATCCCTTTAAGCCTGTAAAAGTAACAGGATAATTATAAATAAGAGCAGCACTTTCTTCTTTATTATCTGGAAATCCGTGATGACTTTTTCTTGCTAAATTAAAAATAATTTATTAATCTCTATTTCATGATATCGGGATTATATTGTAAAATAAAATAGAAACTACCTTCATTAACGAGGAAATCAGCAAAATAGTGTGCAATTTTTATTGCATTTGAACTATGTGGTATGTTTTTGCCTTTTACCCATTCAAAGGCATTTTTTTCTGGATGAAATTGAATCCCGTAGAAAGGATATTTGACGTGCTCAATTGAGGAAATAAATCTTTTACCATTCAAGTCATGATTGTGCGACATAACACGAAATTCACTTGTTAAATTGACTTTTGCAAGAGACTATTAAAAAAAGGTATTTTTATTATTTTTATTTCAAAAGAAAATAAAAAATAACCAATATATAGTATGTACATGCCTCATCAGTAAGACAGTATTTGTGGTAGTTGCCAGTAACCTTTTCTTGCTTCAAAAACTTAATTATGGACTTTGGAGCTGTTTTAAACATTCTACTTTGCTCGAAATCTGTGGATACAAGGATTTCGAAATTATTTAGCAAGCCGCATTAAAAGCAAAAATCTAAATGTTATTATAATTTTGTACGAACCATCGGTAAATTCAAGAGGAAGAGCTTGGTTATAGCTAGAGCAATTTTCTCTGTGCTCTTTACGATTAGCTGCAAGGTATGTCAGCAGTTCAAAGCCCAAACATATACCCCAAATAGGGAAATAGTCATTATTTTCGTTACTTTTCTTCGCGATTCTAAAAAATAAAACATATCATTTTGCTAAGATTTCGTAAAATTAGGTATTACCAACCTGAAACACTGAGCAAATATTCAGTTGATACGATTTGTTAAATCCAATAAATTGAAATAGCTGATATCCGATAAATCACCTGAATATTTTCGGCAGGCATTATGTGACATTCTCTAATTCGCGTTATTTTTATTTTCCACATATTACAAAATAATATTGGAAAATAATGTTTACATTTTTTTTAAATTTTACCCTCGATTAAATTTGACAAAATTCAAACTATTTGAATTTACATATTTATCTTACCTGTAGATAATATCCCCAGCATCTGCGTAACCTTTCCTCTGATCAAAAAAAGTACTCCCTCCAGGGAATAAAACACTGCAATAATTAATCCTTCTTTAATTAAACTTAATTATTAAGTTACATCTTTATTAAAATTATAGTACAATTATAGAAACTATTTCGTCTTTTTTCTTTTGTATACTTAATAGGGTCTAGAATTGATTAATTTGAATGAAGAAATGATTAATTTATACTTTATTAGAATCTGTTGATGGGGCTTCAACAAAACAAATTATAGATACAGTGCGTATTTTATTAGAAAACGCTGAAGTCAAGAAAAAGGTCAAATTCGCTTTTAAAGCATTGTCTTTGCGTAAAATTAAAAAAAAAACTTAATATAATAGTATGACTAGAAAGTGTAATCTAATGAAATTAGAATTGAAATGTTATTGTTTTAATTGGGCTAGGCTATGGCTGTAAGCATTTTAAAAATGAATTAAAAATTGATCTCGCTAATACTGACCCATTTATTTTTTTTAAAATGTCTTCATAGTATGACTCGGGCTGTCCAATCCTACAAATAGTAAAGAAAGTAGATCAAAGTTTTCCATGTTCGCAAAAGAATTACAAGCTATAGTATTTAGTTAAAAAGCGTTTCATTCTATGGGGTAAAAATGTAAAACTGTAATTACCAAATTGGTATTACTCTAGCTCCTGCACTTTCCACAAATTTGACGTACGATGCTGCTATGTAGCTGTTATACTGGTTAGGATATTTTTCATTTAATTTATAACTAATTTCTTGAGATAAAATTCCTGGAAGCATTGATGAGAAATTAATGAACGTTAATTATCTTGTTAAGAGAAGAAAAATTCGTTACTGATTAACGTAACTGCAAAACAAGACTACGCAGGATATGCAATAATACATTTGCATCATCAACTCGATCACTGACTTTAATGGAGACTATCGGAAAAAAGCGTTATGCAACCATCGTTTCATACTCATTGTAGCGTATAATCAGCCTAGTTGTCGCTGTAGCCGTTGTTACCGATAATTAGGCCTCGTGTACCGTTGATTAAATTCATTTTAACAAGTTGCCTCAGCAAAACTTTCTTTTTTACAAGAATCAATTTGTAGTGTAACGTTTTTTTTTATTTTAAAATAAGAAATTTTAACATTTCTTTTAAGACAGTAGCGACAAATTATTTTTCAGCCTAGCGGGAGGAAACCATAACCTTTCCTCCCGGCAACCAATCGAAATCGTTACGATTTCAGCCTCGCTAGGCCGAAAAATAGTATACGTAACATGGGAAGTAAAAAAGAATATACCTCAGATCACACGTTTGTCACCCTCGCCTTCGGCTCAGGTGCCAATTTACGTACGATCTGGGACCATTTCTATTTTACCTCCCTTAATTGTTACGTAATACACTAATACCACCAAATTTACATACATAGTACAATGTTAGTATTTTTTTACATTTTGGGACGGTATGTATAGAAAGTAATTACTAACAATAAGCTATGAATAAAATCCACGCATGAATAGATATTTCAGTGCCTCCTCGAATAACACCAAACGATTTTAAAGCGTTTAAAAACGTTTTTTTCGAAAAACGTTCGTGCGTTTTAAATTAAGTCTAAAGAAGTTTATTATTTTATTCCGAAGTTAAACATTTTTTAAAGCTTTCTTAGACTTAATTTAAAACGTAGAAACGTTTCCAAAAAAGCTTTTTTAAAACGTTTTAAACCCTTAATTTCTGTGTTTATTTATTCCTACGCTTAATGCTTAAAATCACTTGATTATTCGTAATAATTGTAGCAGTTATAGTAAAAAAATTATAGTAATTAAAAAACATTCACCTATAATTGGACGATTGTTGATCTTAGGATAATTTTCTTCTGCAAATACAGAAAAGCAATTGATAAATGAAACACTAAAAATTAATAATAAAACTAGATCAATTGAAGTTGCAAAATGCATTTTTAAAATGTACTATTACAACAAAATTGAGGTTAATAAATTGAATAAAAATTAAGGTGACTACGTCGAATTTTACAATCTGATTGATCCAGTTAAAGTGGTCTGATTCAAGCATAGACATTCATTGGATAAGATTAATCTTGACACTTGAAAAACATGCAACGGAATTTTACTGTAAGCAACGAATGCGGTTATTCAAGTAGAAATACTAAGTATCCTTACACGAAGAGAGATGTTATAGTAAAAAGTACTATATTCCGTAGGAACAATAGGACATACTCTATAAATAATCAATAGGACCTACGCATGTCCAAAAATAATGCTTCGTTAATATACTTTTTAAAAATCAATAAATTGTTTTTTATTCCGATAAATTTTAGGAATAGCATTTTAATTAAGAAATTTGAAAAGTGAAAGTTCTCTAAAAGTATTTCCGTTTTTTATTTCCCGAGGCTTTTATTCATTTTTTAAGAAGGTAAATCTAAAATTAAAAAATTTTTTACGAACAAGAAAATATTTATAGCAACAACAATATAAATAAAAGATTTCTTTTGATGCTCTGATTGTTGTGTTATAAATATGTTACTAACGGTACTAACGAAGCGAAACCTAGACTCGATATGACATCAATTACCATCGTTCTTTTTGCACTAAGCAGCAAACTATTTACGTAGAGTTGGCCAATGGTTAAACTATTTTTTATCCACGAGCTGCAGATTATATAATTATAAATTTAAAGAGAGGATAATCCGATAATGTCCAATTTATGTAAGTAATGCTCCATACATCGGTAATAAAGAAAATTCTCTTATCAGGGCTACCTAGAATCTACAATCTATTGCGATGGATATAGAAATCGATCAATTTCTTCTTGTACTACAAGAATAAGGAAACAAAGAATTCGATGGACAAAAGAAAATTTGTAAACAAGCATCGAATCAATAATACACCTTTATTTTTCCGGTTTCGTTTCCATTTTATTATTTTCTCTCACATTAAACATACAATATCATAATCTTGAGAAATTCATCTTAATTTAAAATATTAATACTCTTTTTTTTTAGTACTGACTACACTAAAATTTTCCAATTATCTGCTTGCATACTTTCATCGTCAACTTTCTCGTTTTGGTTTTTATTAAATGTCCTATTATAGCTACTTATGGTTTGCAGTTCAATGTGCAATTCAATGTACAATTCAAAGTGTCTACAATCTCACGCAATATCGTTGGCGTGCACGCGCGGGCACGCCGCACCGCAGAATCAATAATGTAGCCAACTTAAAAAATTTGTATACAGAATAAACTTTTAAGAATACCTTGCTTCTGCTCACATAACCTCCCATGCAACAATGTTAGAATATAAATTTCTTGAATAGGTAATGAATCATGACGTAGGTATTGCTTTGCTTCAGTTGGATGTTAATTACTTTCGATTACTATACCTATTGAAAAAGCAAAAAGCAATCTTACTTGCATAGGAGCAGAAGCAAGCTATGATACTCTCAAACGGTTTATTCTATACACAATTTTTTTAAGTTGGCTACACTACTGATTCTGCGGCGCGGCGTGCACGCAAACACTCCAATGGTCCCCGGCAGACGGCTACAGTAAGAGACAACCAAACGTACCATTTATTGTGAAGAATTTTCTTGGCATCGGAAAACGTTTTACGCGTGTACCGCTACCGCTGATCCTCAGTGAAGCGATAATTGAATAAAAGTCGCCGAGAGGTTCAGAAATTCCAATATTTACTTCTTTTTTTATTACTTTCTACTCATTCATTTACAATCATGGTAAGTTTATAGAGAAAAACAGATATTTTTATATTTTAATGTTTTGAGGTTAAGTCAAACACGTGCTAATGTTTGTTTTCTGCTCTTTTTTTCTATTTTTTTCTTATCTGAATTGTAAATATTTTTAGTATGTTTTAAAATTTGTTCTATAATAATAGATCAGCTAAACTTTTACGATCTCAAGCGCTGTTTAATACAACTGCTTTTAAAATGAAAAGTTCATTATGAATTAAAACATGCATTAACTTAAGTATTATTTTTCTTTTAGACTGAGGAAGTGAATCCTAAAGCATATCCATTAGCAGATGCTACACTTACAGCAAAAATACTAAATCTGGTGCAACAGGCACTAAACTATAAACAACTTAGAAAGGGTGCCAATGAAGCAACTAAAACTCTAAATAGAGGTTTATCAGAGTTTATTGTAATGGCAGCAGATGCTCAACCCCTTGAAATCTTACTACATCTACCATTGCTGTGCGAAGATAAAAATGTTCCTTATGTGTTTATACGAAGTAAGCAATCTCTAGGAAGAGCTTGTGGAGTGTCAAGACCCGTTGTTGCATGCTCCGTTACAGTGAATGAAGGTTCTCAATTAAAACCACAAATACAAGCTATCCAGCAAGAAATTGAACGTCTTTTAGTTTAATTTTTTGTAAAGTAGAATTATTATTTTTATTACCAAAAACAATACTTTTTTATTTTGTAAATAAATACAAAATGTATTAACATTTTTTATAAAAATATACAGACAATTAAAAAATAGTTTTGTAAAATTAATAACATACCTTTTTCTGTCGATTTAGAATCAGATAGTTTCTTAGACATTTT
This sequence comes from Sycophila sp. Sp_5, assembly GCA_018906775.1. Taxonomy (NCBI): domain Eukaryota; kingdom Metazoa; phylum Arthropoda; class Insecta; order Hymenoptera; family Eurytomidae; genus Sycophila; species Sycophila sp. Sp_5. Next base: position 428,367 of record JACCID010000073.1, read on the forward strand.
AAATAGAACTAACTAAAATCTAAATCGAGGTACTACCTTGTCTCTTGGTTTAATCGTTAAGCTAACAATTTACAAGATACTTTTTCCCTAGCGCTAACAGTACAGAGTTTTCTCTATAATAACTTTTGTTTTGAAGCAAGATAAGCTCACTCTAAAGAAGCATGACTGCAAGTGTTATGCGCACTCATAAATGCAAATCAATTATTGTGATGTAAAGTAAAATAATTGGTAAACTATTAAATTATAGAATGAAAATAAACTACTTATTTACAAGTTAAATCATTGAATTTTAAACATTTTTCATTGTTTAAAGATAGATAAATAGATTGATATCAAGAGGCGTGGTAGAACCTCGAGGCAAGTCTGAGTTTAATTTATTCGCCTACAATTTAGTCATTAAAAGCAAGTAAGATAAACAAAATAATCTAAAGAACTTTTTTTAAAGAATTAAAAAGAATTGATTTATTTTCATTTTTATGATCATCAAAATTAATTATAAGCGGTATAAAAAAATGTAGAAATTTTGGCATTTCATTTAATTTGTTAATGAAAAACAGTTGTGAACTGCGATGTTAGAAACAAAACTAGATTCTTAAATTTATTCAAATATTACTTATAACAGTTAAATGAATATTATTTCTATTATTAGATTATTGATTGAAGTATCAAAAAGGTATGTTGACATTTCTGGATAACTGTTTGCAAGTATAAAAAATTTAAGAAATAATTGCAATCATTTTTTACATTATATTTTGTTAATCATCCATTAAAATGTTTTGTATGAAAAGATGCAATTAATCCACTGAATTAGTTAAAATACATTTAGAAATATGACTAATCTATTCAATTTCAACATTCAAAACAAGGCAACACATTGTTTGTCCAATTACCATGCCATCGAAGCTGTTGAAACATTAATAATTCATTTTTAAATTTTTTACACCTTCCTTGTTGTTTAACATCATGCGGGAAATTAGAAAACCAACTTATTAACTCTTCAGCTAATTCTTTTGCACTTGAAAATACTAAACTATTTTCATTATGTTTTACAAGTTCATGTAAACTGAAAAAATTTACAGATTATATGTAAGAATTTGAAATAGTTTTATATATTCCAGTATAGCTTTTACAGTCTTACCATTTAAAATTATAAGCACAAACTGGTAAACCACAGCCAAACATATCTACAACTTTCATAGGTAAATCTAAACCACTACTAGATGTATGAAGACTCACACCTAAATCTGCAGTAGCTAAAATTATACAGATTATTTTATTTTAGATAAGCAATTTTAGATCACAAAATAAAGTACACAGTAAATTTTACCCAACAACTTAGGATAATCTTCATTTTCCAACCAAGGTGTTAATACTACAACATGGTTCCACTTTCTTTTATGTATAATAGCTTTATAAAATTCTTTTAATGGTCCTTTCCCAGTTATAATACATATCAAATTTGGTAATTTAATATTTTCATTTGAGTTACATTTAGTTTCATAATCTAAAGACATAAAAAATGTTTAGTTCAGTGAATAGGAATGTTTTACGGATTTAATTATTTCAATAAATTGTACCACTTAAGGCATCTAATAATATAGAAAAGTCTTCATCTTCGGTCCAACTAGTACTTGATACAAGTAGAGCAGGCCTGTCAGAGCACATTTCAATGTCTCCATTTAATGTTTCTTTTGTAAATACAGTAGAATTTTGTTCAGTACCTGCAAAAATACTATACTCTTTACTTAATTTTAAAATTAAATCATGTTTTTCTTTTAAAGAAATTGCAGAAAAAGCTTCTGGGGGTCGATCATATAATACTTTGGCTCTATAAATTAAATAAAATTTCATTAAAATGTAATACAATATCAGGATAAATAATTTAAATAAGTCAAATTATAAACATACTGAATATTCCACTTTCTTTGTAAATCTTCTTGCATTGCCTTAGTTACGCAGAAATTGTATTTGGCTTTTATACCAAAATATGACTCTACAAAAGTAGCAAACTTAACAATAAAATTGTTTTGTCCCAAACTTAAAGACAAAATACTGTGAGTATAATTGTGCCAATCGATAGCTAATTCTGTACGAGTAACACAAGAATAAAACCAACATATTGGAATTGTTGGAATTGCAGGAGGATTTTGCACCAGCAAAAAAGTAGAATTGCATTTGAAAAACAACACATATAATAGATTGATAGATTGCCAAATAACTTTGACTGCATAAGAAATAATTCTAGTTAACTCTGAAAAATAATTATAAAAATTATCTAAAGCAGGCTTATCTTAATATTTGACAATTAAAAAGAATTCATACTGTCATTGAAATTTGGAGGGTTTCCAAGGTAATGAATTTTTACATTAGGATTATCGCTGAGATCTTTGAGTGGCAGTGAACCTGAATAACCTACAAGTTCGACTGAATATCCCACATTAGCAAAAGAATTTGCATGGTACTGCATTCTTGGGCTTCTGCCAACATCACCAAGTACGACAATGCATACACTTTTTGTTTTTTCCCTTTTTTTTAACCAAAGCGAAAGCAACAATCCAAAAATAAATGAAAGGCCAAAAGAATGTACTATAAAGTCCATCTTCTTTTTCTCTTCTTTTTTATAATTATGCAGATCATCAACAGACCAATAGCTAAGGGAGAGCAAAAATAAATGTCTAACGTAAAGACGAAAAAAGTTTGCTAGTACATTTACTTAAATAAGAGATATATTTTAAGTACTTATACACGTAGACAATTCGACATCGGGCTTCTTCGGAGTCCGAGCCGTCAGCTGAATGACTAATTGACTATCGACGCGTAACACCTATGCGCATGTCGCATGCATACATACCAAGTCTGTGAATATAGCTGCGGGCTGGCGGGCAGCGCCTGACATTGAGAGCACTGAGTGACTGAGTCCTGACGAATCATGTTTCATGTAATCATGACGTAAAAGTGATGCATATTTTACATCGCAGTTTGCACGTATAGTTGGCGCTTGGCGCCAAAACTGCTCATCATTGCAGTACCAGAGTACCTATTATAACATATAGTCTCCAGTATTCGTCTTGTTCTTTTAAACATTCGAGTTCTTTTAATTAGTTAACAACATATTTTAGCATGAAAGATATTACGCACTATTTCTCTGATTTATCAAAAACTGGAGGAAATACACCTGCACCTCTAGAGGAGGTTAAAGTAGAGCGCGCCAAAATTGACGATCCGAGCATTTTGGAGAAACAAGATTCAAGAGCAAAGAAGAAACGCGGAAGAGTTAAAATTAAAATATCAAGAAAATCTAAAGAAGGGACTGTTTGTGATATTCTTGAAAGCTCAGATTTAGTTGATAAAACTCCTAGCCCCTATCACTCAAAAAAAAGGATTGCAGTACCAGACGATGAAACACCTAAAAGGAAAACTCATCTACATGTTGATTCAGAATCAGCCAGCAAAAATCTACCACTAAAAGATAAAAGAACAGTTAAAAGCAATGTTGATTCAGCGTTTAAAACTCATATAAGCAGTGTAAATGGCTCTAGTCAAAGTAAAGATCAGAATGATTCTACAAATATAATAAAGGAAAAGAAAAAATCTAATGACACTGTAAGTCTTTCTTTTGTTCTAATTAATTTTATATATTTTTTTAACACTAACAAAATATCTACTGCTAATCGTAATTAGAAAGAAGATTCTGCCACCAAGAAAACAAAAACAAAAAAGGAAAAAGAAGAAACATTAATAGAATTAGCAAATAGAAAGGGATACTCAAAGCGAAAATTAGTAGAGGAAGAGGAAGCTGCTAAAATTGAAAAAAGGCTGGAAAAAAGGAAAAAACTTTTCACTGTAGAACCAAATAATAAAGACAATGAAACCAATAAGAGTAATGAAAATTTACCAAAAAACAATGATATACATAATACAAAACGAACAGGCAACTTACTCAATTATTTTAGGTACCAACAAATTTTAAATAAATTTCTAAATATTTCCTTTTATTTTTAAATAAACTTTATAAAACTCAATGTTTTAGTAAAGCAACTCCCGAACAACTTGAAAAGGAAAGAGTTACAAAAACAAAAGTCATTGTTAAGGCAGAGATTCACACACCTAATGGCTCACCAATATGTCCTGATAGCTTTAATGAAATAAATAAAGATTTATTGAAAAAAAAAAGTAGCTTGAAGTTGAAACAAGCTCAAGACAAGTTTGATGAAATTCTTCTGATACAGTCTGAGACTTTAACAGAAATACCAAACAGTGAGATATTACAAAATAGACTTCAAAAACATAAACCAAAATGGTCATTAAAAATTCAGTTGCAAGCAAATGGTAATATTTTATCAGGAAATGAGTATTAGATTTTATATTTTTATCAATTCTCATTTCATGATGAAAAAAGAAGCCTAATAGCCTCCTAAAATATTTAGTTGATGGCAATGATTGTTTAACACTTTGATCTCTGATTCTTTCAAATATTAACTTAGTGTCTCTTATTAGTTTTAACAATTGCTTAAAAAGTAATAATTCTTGCAGGTATAACTGCTGATGAGGAAATGTACACACCTACTGCAGCAGTAAAGTTTCAGAATGAAAATATAAAATATAATGAAAAAATTCCAAAAATATTATTACCTATTAAAAATAAGAAGAGTGACTTATGCAATAGCTTTTCAGACATTGATGATAGTAAACGAAAAAATGCATCTATTGATAATGTTGAACATTTAAAGACTGACAATATTAAGACTGATGTATATAAAAAATTGAATAATGGTTCAACAGTTGACTTATGTAAAGATAATGGTATATCTTCTAAAAGTGATGATGAATGTTATATTATTGAAGAAAATTCATTGAAGCGGAAATCGCAAGAAAAACTTGCACCATTATTTACAAAGAAAGTTAAACCACATCCTGAAGTTGTAGCAGCAAGGCGTTTATTTTTACAATCAAATATTCAAGAGAATGTTCATGGAAATACTACACGAAAATTAATACCACTTGGATCTACAACTCTACCTTTTCCAAAATTCAGTCACATTAATCAGCTTCCTTCAAATATTAGTATGATAGAGAAAGCACTCAGCTTTACTTTAAAAAATAATTTGGTACCAAATGCAAAAATTGATGTAACTCAAATGAAAAGTATTTTAAAATTTGAGGCGTCAACGCCTAATTTAGAAAGTTTATTTACTTGTACAGACATTGAATCTGCCTTGTCCGTAATAGAATCTTATTATCCAGATGCTCGTATTCTGTGGAAAGCAGTATCTCAAATATCAAAATATGAAACACCTAGAAAATTTCAAAAAAGCAAACAGAAAGCATCTGGTAAGGAAAATGTAAAAAAACCAATTGGTGATGCAACAAATGAATTACTTAATTTTCTGTGGACTGATAAATATAGACCTAAAAGCTGCAAAGAAATACTTGGTAATGAAAAAGCTGTGTCAGAATTAAGATCATGGTTGGAAAATTGGAAATCGCAAAAGACTGAAGATTATAGTAGTGGTGATGAATTTTATACATCTGATTGCAGTATGAGTAGCAGTATAGAAAATAATCAAGTTGCTGTATTAGTTGGTCCACATGGTTGTGGAAAAACAGCCAGTGTTTATGCTACTGCTGAGGAATTAGGTTACAAGTAAGTTTTTACTTCTAATTTTTGTCATTATATATTCCTATTCAATTTGTTTGTATCCATTTGTAGAGTTATAGAAGTAAATGCATCATCAAAAAGACCAGGAAAAAAAATTCTAAAAGACTTTGAAGAAGCAACTAAATCTCATAGAGTAAAAAAGTCTCACTTAAAACATATGTTAATTCCATTATCAAAAAAAGTAGAAGAGACAAACAAAATCAGTCAAAATTCTCTAATTCTCATGGAAGATATAGATGTCATTTTTGAGGAAGACGAAGGTTTCATTTCAGCTGCATGTCAATTAGCTTCTAATACAAAACGACCAATTGTTATGACATTAAGAGATAAATGCTCATATCTTCCAAAAATGGCATCTCAGCAATTTCGAATTGAATTTCAGGAAATTTGTAATAAAAAAGTAATAACTTTACTGCAACTTATTACTTTGGCTGAAACTAAATCTACACTTTCTCAAAAATGTATTGAAGTAAGTAAATTTTTTTTAAACATTGAACTTTTCAAATATTATACCTGTGCAGAATAAATTGCAGTAAAAATTTGGTAAATTTCTATTTTCAGACTATTTATCAGAATGGAGATTTAAGAAGGTCACTACTGCAGTTACAATATCTTTTATTACCAGGCAAAAATAAAATATCTTTAAATACATTCGTTATTAGTAATTCTTCGTGGAAAGATATGCAAACATACATTTATAAACCAGCAATTAAAACAGAAAAAAAAAAGAAAAAGAAAGAAATGCACACTCATAAAAGTAATAATAGAGTTTTAGATGACTTGGTTAACAATTTAAATAGTTTTGCATTGGTTTCAACATTAATAAACATTGAAGATCCAACTTTTCATTTATCCGACTTAAAGGAGGAACCAAGTATATCACTTTTTGAAAATGAGACTATGTTTTCTAGTTTAGATAGTGTTAGTTCAGAAATAGGCGAGTGGTTAATTAACAGGATGTATAAATCTGTTGAATTAGATGTTAAAACAAAAAAAACACCAGCCAATAAAAGTGATTCACACGTGTTAACAAAAAAACAAATTAATACTGGTGTGGATTGCGCTCTGTCACAGATCACATCCAACAATTTAAATAAACGAGCTCTTGCTCTAGACTACCTTCCTAATATTAGAACAATATGTAGGGCTGAAGAAATTAGAAATCAGCAAAATAGTAAAAGAGGCAATCGATTTTTTCCATTATTTTCAAAGTTCAAAATTAGCTAGTGGAATAATAAAATCAAATATTTTATCTGTTGCATGTAAAATGTTACAGGATAAAGTAACTATAAACACTGATACTTGATATACCATGAAATTTTTTATTATTTTTTATGAGACAGCCAGTCTGTAAAGTGTGTAATATAGCAATCAGTGATGAATATTTTTTATAAAAATATATATTATATTGGAAACATATGTTTTAAATATACAATAAGTATGCACATATATAAAGATGTAAATAAAAATGTTAGAATTACTAATTGTATAATGTAAAAAATAATTTACCAAAAGAACGAATAAGCCGACTTATTGTAAAAGGGGCGTTCTAAACGTTTTATTATTTTTAATGGAGGATGTTTCGAAAAAATTATATTTCTTATTTATTTATAAAATAAATTAAATTTTGTCGGAAAATGTTAAGATTTGAAAAAGCTATCAATTTAATTAAGAATAATAAAGTAAAAATAATGATTGTCGGTCAAAAAATTGATACAGAAAATAATGAAAGAAAAAACATCCAAGGAAAATGCTTGATTGGTAATAAAAAGTGTTTCTTATTAAATTAAACTGCATTACTTAAAATTTAGAATATTGTAAACCTAAACATTAATAAATATTGTCATTACTATTAATTAACCTATATTTATTTATAAAGTGACTTGATCTTTTTGTTAGTATTTCCATTTATAAGCAAGTACAAATCTATATTATATTTGTATTTCAGTTTCTACTATATTTGATTTAATTAATCAATTTCTATCAATTGAATATTATATTTTGTAGCTGACTTATTGTTAATAAATAAAGCCAAAACTTGGATAAAAAATGTTTTATTTTTTAATTCCTCAATTATTTAAAAACTTACAAAGTTATATTTTAATGTGGTGTAGTTTTCGATTTAGTTCTTCAAATTTCAAAATTTTTCTAATGAAAAAATCGCCATAACGATGAGCCACCTTTGTATCTGCTATGTGAATCATATCGTGATCAATATAAAAATCCAGCTAAAAGACCAATAAAAGAATTAATACATGCAAAATAATTAAATATATATTTGTCTAAGTTATAATTGTAGTACCTCAGAACCTGACTGGAACTTTCCATCTAATCCAGAAGCGCCTTTAGTCCAAACAATGTTTTTCATTTTATGTTTGAAGCACAAAAGGTATATTGTAAGTTTAGATATTTCACTATTTAAATCAATTTCTTCATTTTGTTGAGAACTAATCATAAACGTAGCTAATTTGCTCAATGGTAAGGTTGTGTAAAGTTTCAAATAAGATCGAATTGTAGGCAGCATTTTTTGCTGCATAACTTCTTCCATGAAAACATGAGTTTGATGTTTAATAGCCTCTCTAACATAATCTTCATTGGGTTGTTCATTTGGTTGATGTAAACAAAGAAATTTAGGACACGCAAACTGAAAACAAGATTCAAACTCTTCTAAAGAACCATATTGCATTTTGTACATTTTCTCATGATAATTTTTCTCCCGAAGAGCTTGCTGCAAACTTTCATCAATACATTGAGGATGTAGCACTAAGCAAATTGCTAATAAATGGTACATCTGTTCAGTTTGCTTGTTAATTTGATCATTTTGATAACTTCTTTGTGCAAAAAGTTGCTTTGTCCTTTGAACATAAAGTAAAATTCCAGAAAAGGTTCTAATAGCATCTGCGTATCTTCTCATCATCATATAAGCAAAACCGACATAATATGCAGTAGAAATTTGACATCCAGGGACGTGGGAGTAAGCACTTTTTTTATACAACTCAACATTTTCCAGAATCTTTAAGCAAACAAAACAATTTTAATGATGCTACTGTATAAGAATAAAAATAAATATTTACACTAACCTTTATAGCTTGATAATAATCTCCGAGCAGTGAATGAACACGTAGCAAACCAACAAGAGAAAAGTAGCCCATCATTTTGTACAAAGAATGCCGTCCAAAATCTCCTGCAACTGAATCAGGATCACCACCACTTGCATATACCTCTAGTTGGCTTTTAATTTTTGATTTATCAATTAAATAATGCAAAACATTCAATACACACAAAACATCCCAAACTTTGTTGTTATTTGCCAAGTAATCAATTACTTCGGGAGTCTTTTGCGACAAGTTTCCCTTATAGTGAGTAAAAGATTGAAATTGATAGACAAATTCATCGATGAGCTCCCACAACCACTGATCAGGTAACTCGAGAGATACTGGTTCCGATTCGTGTAATATGTAGTTAAAAATTTCACAATAATTGCAAAAGGAATGCATTCTTTGCTCAAAAGTTGGTTGCATGCGTGCATAAATATGACGGTAGTACAATTCCATGTATAAATTGAGAAAAACAGTATCGTTGTCCACAAAGGGGGCTATGGCAGAAGCCGCAGGCCATGGTGATTTTTCAAACAGCTGCTCGGAGAGTTTTGGGAATGTATTTTCGTAGAGGTTTTGAATCTCAAAAATCATGCCCTCGTTGATGCAATTGCGCAAATAAATAAGGAATTTCTTGACAACTTCTGGAACCTGCACGGCATTCCTGCTATAAGAGTCGTAATCGTCCACTGGTCCATAATCGTCGTATGTTTCATACTGCAAATAAGTGTGCTTTATATTGTTTGAAAATTAAAAGAAAAGAAAGCTTAAAAACCGAATTACCTGCTCTGCGTAATCATCGTTATACATTATTGTAAGAAAGATTCAATACTGACAGAAAGTAACCTTAAAAAGAGCGGACACGCCGGAAATGAAAAGGATCGCACGATGCTGCGCTTGTCCGCTTGACGGCTCTCTTGTCGACTCGAAAAATGCTAAAGTACCTATATAGACTAGGGACACTAAACTTATATCTCTATTCTCTATTGGCCCGTTGGCCGACCGTCGTGTTGCTGGCTGCTGCACACATGTCACTTGCGGCTTGCGAGTCGCGATGAGTAATGAACAAACATTGCCAAACGCTAATTTTTTTACGCAAAAACTAAATGTTAATCATATTTGTATTACTGATACTGAATAAACAACCAAATATTACATCCTAATAAAAAAAGATTGCCAGGATAATAAAAGATAAAACTTGTTAACGAAACGAAGGAAAAAAAACTATTTCTTTCATTCGCATGAGTAATTATATTGAAAAGGACTATTTTTTCATTTGTTGAAAAAATGCAGATTTTTGGAGATCCACTACTATACAGTTCTATTTGATTAAAGTTAGCCTCTAAAAAAAGAAATTAAAGGTATTTCACCAGCCAAGCAGGTCTATTTTTGGCGGTTTCAAAGATAGGCTAAAACTGTTGAAATAACAGCTAATTTTTCGAATCCGAATGGCTCCTCGGCTTTCTTCTTTACATTTTAGGGTCTCTAACTTTGCAACTAAAAACAAACGGTTTTAAACGTTCCAAAAAATGTATAACAGTGCATATTCTCCTTTTTTGATTACTGGATCATCATGCTGTTGGATTTTTGTATATTATGTTCTGGCATCGTCTCGCGTGGACACCGTTGACGGGCTGTGAGTTTCTTTTATGGTTGGCTCATTTTCATGGGTTCCTGCCACTGCTGCAGGCGGAGCATTGGTCGATGAGCTATTAGGCACATGTTTATAAATGCTTGTATTGTTGAGGTAAAGTGTGTAAAAAGAAGGCATTGCTGATAGCAGTGTTGCCATTTTAGCATTTGACGCGTATGCTACTTTGCTGTAAGGCTATATCTTATTGATAAACGGTGCAGCGTGCAGCACGCATTTGGCGTTTATGCTTTTCGCCTTAGGAGATTTGTCCAGGAATTTTGGCGCGCGTTTGAAAAGAAGCTAAGCTAGTTAAGGAAAAATGTCCGTCGGAAGAAAAGGTCTGGTGAGGTTTGGCGTTGGAGGTTACTGGTGGCTAAGGAGGCTGGCCGCTGGCTGCTCGGCAATAAATAGCATTAGAAGAGTCGGGGCTCGGAAGACCGAAGAGAAAGAGCGTTGGAGGGCAGGACTGGAGAGTCGGAGACTGGCGGCAGGCTAGAGGGGGCTGGGGGAGGAAGCGAGGAAAGCGAGAGTGAAGATGGACGGCGCGCGAGATCTGGCAACGCAGGACGCAGCGGTGGCGTATGGCGCGTACGGCCAGGGACGGCAGAGCTCCGGAGTGTCGGACGTCGGGCCGTTTCGAGAGAAACAGGACCGCTGCGGAGAGTGGCAAGACACGCGGCTAGACTAGCTGGACGCAGCCTGGGATCTCGGCTCGCCCACGAGTTGCCGCTTCCCAGCGCGTTCCGGAGGCCTGCACGGCCAGCCGCACACGCACCTCGGGATTCTCGGGGGCGCAGCAGCGCCACCTCCGCGCTCGCTCTCCTCGAGCCTCAAGCTGAGCATCGGCCCTTGCTGCCCGCAACTCTCGCGAGTCGCAGCACTCGCAGCAAACGGAGGACGGGAGTCCGAGTCGATAGCTCTTTACGGAAGGAAAAGTCGCCGCAAGCGCAAAAGCGGACCTAGAGCCAGGAGCCAGCCCCGGGAGCAGCGGCCCGAGGGCCACGCCAGCTATTCGAGGCCCACGAGACAGCGAACATGGAGCTCCAGGCCCCCCGGAGTAGCCTCGCCTAACCCTGACAAAGCGGCCAGCGCGACCGACAGCAACGGTGCGAACGGAGTCGCCAACTCCGAGCCCCTCCAAAGAGCCCGACCGCCCGCCCGCTAGACCAGGACGATGGAGCTGCGCGTCGGCAACAAGTACCGGCTCGGCCGCAAGATCGGCAGCGGCTCCTTCGGCGACATTTACCTAGGTACGCTCCAGAGATGCTTTGCTTTTTGCTCCATTTTTTACTACATTCTTTGCTACATACTTTACTACATTCTTTACTACCCGACCTGATGCCCCTTTGTAGGAACCAACATTTCTACGGGTGAGGAGGTAGCCATCAAGCTGGAGTGCATCAAGACTAGACATCCGCAGCTGCACATAGAATCCAAATTCTACAAAATGATGCAAGGTGGAGGTAGGGGATGCTTCCTGCTTTAGCCGTCTGCCTTTTTCCACTAGATAATCCAGACTCACCCGTTAAATATTCTCTTTCTATCCACAGTCGGTATTCCTACGATAAAATGGTGTGGCTCAGAGGGCGATTACAACGTAATGGTAATGGAGCTACTAGGTCCGTCGTTGGAAGATCTCTTCAATTTTTGTTCCAGACGCTTTTCATTAAAGACTGTTCTATTGCTTGCCGACCAACTAGTAAGTATTTAAAGACTATTTTTGTTTTGCCGATGATAAGATTTTAAATAAAAATCAAATTTTTGAAATGTGGTTATTTTTAAATCGGTCTAGTTCGCTTCTGTACTATTTAAAGTAGGTCGTTCCATAGACTTCAAATTGTTCTTTTTCAACAAAACTATAAACTTTTTTACAGACGAATATAAATTTCAATTCAGACATTTCTTATTTTCAAATTATTTTTATTATTAAATCTATGTAGAGCTGGCTTCAAATTCGAATATCAAGATGAACTCTTGTCAATTTAATATTTACTTAACACGATTCAGTAGTGATTCACAAATGTTTTTTTAACAATTCTCGCTTCGATAAACTGCTTAACAGCGGAAGAAAAAGAAAAACTTTGAAAGATTGTAAATTGAATGTATAATTAATTCTTTTCTTTGTTAGCTAGCATTATAAGTAAAATAAAAATGTTTTTTACAGATAAGTAGAACAGATTACATACATAGTCGCAACTTTATTCATAGAGACATTAAACCAGACAACTTCCTCATGGGTTTAGGAAAGAAAGGCAATTTAGTTTACATTATAGATTTTGGACTGGCAAAAAAATATCGTGATGCAAGAACCAATAAACACATACCCTACCGGGAAAATAAAAATCTTACTGGTACAGCCAGGTAAGAAAATGTTTCGATGTTTCTTGGGTTGGTTTTATCGAAAGAACAGTAAATAATGTAAGAAAATCCTTAGATACGCTAGTGTCAACACTCACCTTGGAGTAGAACAGTCACGAAGAGATGACCTTGAATCGTTAGGATACGTACTTATGTACTTTAACCGCGGCAGTCTCCCATGGCAAGGTTTAAAGGCGGCAACAAAGAGGCAGAAGTACGAACGCATTTCCGAAAAGAAAATGTCTACTCCTATTGAGGAATTATGCAAAGGTTATCCAGGTAAGGAAGAACAATAAGTATAAATATAAAAGAGTGAAGTAAGAAAGTAGGAGGAGAGTAAGAGGTGAAAAATGTTTTTCAGGGGAATTTGCGACGTACCTGCAATACTGCAAAGAACTACGATTCGAAGACAAACCGGACTATTCTTATCTAAGACACCTTTTTCGAACCATGTTCCACAGTCAAGGTTTCACGTATGATTACGTGTTTGACTGGAACATGTTGAAATTTGGCAATGCGAGACAACCGGCGTTACCGTTGGCGCAGCAAGCGGCAGCCCACTCACAACCGACGAATAACCCAGCAACGCTAGCCACGGGGGCGAACAACGATCAGGAACATCGATCGAGGTCAGAATTAAGTTGAGAGGGCGTAAGCCTGTGAGAATGTAAGAAAGCTAAGATGCGCGAGGATGTAAGGCAGTCTGGCAGAGAAAGAGAGAAAGTGCGAGCGATTGCGAGCGAGTGCGAGCGAGTGCGAGCGAGTGCGAGCGAGTGCAGAGTTCTCTGAGCGCCTCAGGTCTTGATGATGCAATAAAATCAGCAGGAAAGCCACGACGAGCGTTCCCTGCAACGAACGTCCCTTGCGTGTTTATAAATAGTTTGGTCATCTTATTGCCGTGAGCGCACTCTATTCTCGGCGGCCTGGGTCAATGAATCGGCCGAATGAAAATGGCAGCGCGATATAGAAGCTAGAAAGTAAAGCGAGATGAGTATTGCTCCAAATGTATTTGTTTTATTTGTCGCTTGTTTTCTCCTTGGAGGAGCGACTAGCAGTTCTTTTGTCCAGCATTAACCGTAAGCATTAAGTTGTATTAACCGAGCCGCGTCGCCTTGTGTGTACCTTGGGGTAAGAAAGTGTGAAGGCAGTTGGTTTAGCGTTTCTCGGATGTTTGCTCTTTCCCGCGATTTGTTGAATCATCGAGCATCGCGCATGCATCTAGCTTGACGAGTGAAAGAATTGGGCGAAAGTGAGCTGACCTCGCAAGTTTCAGGCCATACACGCGCCAGTGCCTGGCGAATGCATCGGGAGCCGGGGTGGGGCCGACGGTCGTCGGCAGCTCCGGGCGCAGGCAGCAGAGCAAGTTCGACGCCGGCGAGCAGCACGAGAGTCAGGAGAAGAGCGAGCTTCAAGGTAAAATACAATTGTACCAAGAGTCGTGCGCGACTAGCGGCCCTCAGCAGCAGCAGAGCGAGCGTAAGGCGGCCTGCCACTTTAGCACCTTCAAGTCCGTCCGGGGCGCCGAGTCGCGGCCCCTGGACCTCGCGAGCCTTAGCCTGGGACGGCGCGAGCAGCACCAGCAGCAGCCCCCGCCGAGCCGCGAGCGCAGTCCCGCCGAGCCGGAGCCCCGCCAGCACGACAAGCAGAGCTATTTTTTTCATGGGCATAAAACTGAGAAAGACCTAGCCGCGAGGAGCGTGGGCTGCTTCGGCGCGGTCGGGCCGCAGCCGCAGCCGCCGCCGAGGCCGCACTCGGGCGCCGTCGAGTTCACCGAGAAGGAGGGCGAGATCTTCCGCAAGAGCAGCGCCGAGCTCCTGCAGGAGGCCTCCTCGCTGCGTCGGCGCAACTTCTCCTTCCGCAGCCGCGAGAAGAGCCACCGCAGCCTCGAGTCGCTCGAGGAGTTCCGGGGCTTGGAGGCGCGCAGCCTCGAGCTGCTGCCCAAGCACAAGAGCCTCGACTCCACGGCCAGGCCCAAGCGGCCCAGCCTGCTGCAGCGGATCGGGCGCAGCCTCAATTTTTTAGCCCGGGAGCGCGGCGAGCACGAGCAGCCGAGGCGGCCGCCCAGGCGGGAGCTGGATTTTTGTCCGGCTGAGGAGGTCTGGCCGAGCGAGGAGGCCGCCAGCGCCAACCGAGACAGCCTGGAGATCGGCTTCTCCATCAGCCAGCTGGGCAGGCTGCAGCGGGAGCGCCACCATGAGCAGCCCGACTGCGCCGAAAGCTGGGAGCGCTGCCTCGGCTGGATCAAGAAGGTTGACCTGGACGCCCTCAGCCACGGCACCAACTCCACCGACGCGCTCGGCCACTCCAAGCCCCAGGGCAAGCTCGACATCCTCAAGGGCATCCTGCTCGACATCTTCGTCTGCATCTGCATTTAACCGACTCCCCGCGAGGACTGCTCCTGCCACTGCGACAACTGTCCCGGCTAAGGCTTCGCAGGCTACCATCCACGTCGCCACCTTTCTCACATTTTCTCACTTTCTCACTTTCTCACCTTTTCACTTTTTTCACATTTTCTTTGGCCAGCGTACCCCTTCTTCCGCCAAAATCTCCAGAGAGGAGCCTTACCCGCCTTCCTTCGCCCGACCCCTTTCTCGCTATGAGTTTTTCAATCGGTAGCCTCTTGCGATAATGATAGACTGACCGAAACTCCCGATAGACTGATCAAATTTATATTTTAGATAACTGCATCTCGACTCACTTTTATGTAAAACAAACTTTCGTCGATTCCTTACTTGTGAAACGCGTGCACGAGTCAAGCAGAAACAGCAAGAAAATCACAAAGAGATGCGCAGAGAGTTTGTGAAAAAGAGCGAGGCAAAAGAGAGAGAAAGTGAGAGCGTGCGTTCAATTTTTACCAAAGTTATATTCACTCCATAGTCACGCGCACTTACACACCGGCATACACCCGCACATTTGTAGAATAATGGCGTTTTACCCCTTCGACAAACGCCACCTTTTTCTTTCGCTTTTCCTCCCAATGCAAAGAGGAACTGGCGCTTTTACCGGGCTTCGTGGGATAAACGATGAAAGCACCGATCATCTTGCTGTTGCATTTCTTCACATTTGTAACATGTTAATAGCGAATTCTCATTCATGTTTATAGCGCGAGTCTCGACAACGAATGAATGAATGCAGACCGAGACTGGATAGACTTTTCGAATGGCCGCTGCTCCCAATTGAGAAAATTAAACTAACCTCGGAAATTCGAAGGGTACATTTAAGTTTTGCAAAACGGCCACTTGACAAATTTTAGGCTGGCCTGTCTTGGTTTGCAAAATATCGTCGTGCGAAAAACTGTCAGCGTCACTTGTTCACCTCATTCGTGCATATACATTATGTTCGTTCCTTCTTTTCTTTTCTTTTTTTTTTCTTTTTTTTTACTTACTTCTTCCTCCACTTAACACGTCTTTCTGATAATTTGTTTCTTTTTCAATATACGTTCTTCTTTGTGCCACATCTATTGTAATGACGTAAAATTATAGTCTGTTCTACATATTGATACTGAGAAAAAAGAAAGTAGAAATAAATGTTTTTCCATTCAAGGACTGGCCTGTTTTTTATTTATTCACACCACTCGTTTCAAAGCACGATAAGCTTCCCTAGTATGAAATTTTTCTCTCTCACTTGGCTTGAATGGAAAAACCCATGCGTTTTGAAGTTTTAAATGACTGTTGCTTCGATACATTTTGTCTACTTGGCTGTATTTTCAACTATGTACACTAAATTGTTGTAATACAGATTTGGCGACGCGTACTTTGTAATCCAACTATGCACCATCTATTTTTCGGACATTCTTGTACATCTAATTTTTGTTTTCCATTTCAATGGCCAAGCGTGAAAGATCATCCTTGCCACAGTAGAATACATCTATGATCATTGCAAGACGCAAGATTTACAAGTTCTTAAATCGAGTAAATCTTTCGTTTTTCTCTGCAATCGAGTGAATAAATTTTGTTCAATTTCATTTATGCGAGTTCAGTCTTTATGCAACGGAAGCTCGTTACACGCTCGTGCCAAGATTATTGCATTTTTAAGTGGTGTGGGCTAAATTATGGTGGGTATATAACATACATCGTATTAACCCCTTACTTTTGTTTTTTATCCTTCTTTTCTTTTTGTTCTTGACTGTTTTTCATTGATTTTCATTGTTTTCATTGTTTTCATTGTTTTCATTGTTTTTCATTGTTTTTCATTGTTTTTCATTGTTTTTCATTGTTTTTCATTGAAAGAATGCTTAAAGACCAACACGGCTGTTAAAACCGCCATTGTACTACTTTGGAGTAAGAGCTTGTAGAGCGCAAAGATGTAAATTGCGATAACTATTTTAAATCTAACTTTTAATCCTCTCTGACGCTTCTTTTCTCCAAATAACGAAATAAAAATGGTAAATTGGCTATTTTGGAAGGAATGAAAATGTATCAAAATAGCCGATTCGAGGCTGCTTGCGTACTCGTAACGCCAAACGAGTGAGTTGAGAGAAGAAAAGCTTTATTCAAGGGGAATAAAGCGTGCGCTTTCTGTTTTCGACACCAAAATGCATCTCGACATGTAGGCAGGGTGACATCTTTTATCCGAGATCTTATAAGACTTTCTGCTGATGCATTTCAGTGCCAGGCGCAGTCGGCCAGGAGCGCAGAGTCAGCGTGAGATTGACGCACCGCGGTAACACATCGGCAGCCGTCGGTGAAATGCCCTCCAAGTCCAAGTGAGTTGCATATACCTACACAATCATCTCTTAATGTGAATAATAATAATAACGAGACTAACCATTGGCGAACCTCTCGCTACTTTCACTTACAATTTTCTTAGCTTCATTAACTCCATCACCGGCTTAAACGCTGTATTTATATCTTTTTTTTTCATTATATCTTTTCTATTTAATCATTGCCAAAGTGATAAAGCAGAAAAAGCTGTAAAATATTTAGAGAGAAAATCGCACCTTTTTCTAACATATAATGGGTAAAATGGCATATTAATATCTAGGACAATGTGGTGCATGCATGGCAGGCCTCTTAGCAAAATGAATCTGCATCGAGGCTTACAAGATGCGTACTACTTGATTTCCTTTATTCAATTGGCATTTGTAAAAGAATGTAAACTTTAAATAAAAATTCACTTTTTTAAAGCAAAAGAATTTCTCTCGCAATAAAGGGATTCAAGTATTGTATTCATCAATTTGTAATTTATGGTGTTGGTGTACATGTAAAGAAGCAAAAGACAATTGACTTGGTTTATAAAATTTAATCGAGAAAATGCGATTTTGTTCATTGGTAAAAATTTTCATTTTCCTTATAACCTTTTTTATTTGCACAATAATGCTTACTGTCGTAGCCCTTGAAAATATCAAGTGAATGAGAATTTAATTTTATTAAGGAGACTGTAAATTTTACAATAATTCTTATTTGATAAGATACCGTGGCATAGATCTTAGCAATGATTCTCCACGAAATGCCTGAATGTGCAAATATTGCTTGGATATTAACAAATAATAAAAATTTGTCCGACGACTTTTATGCTCGTACATCTTCTATTGTAATAAGTTTTTTATCGCGTGTAAAGGTAACAAAAAAATGGAATTTTTATACAAAATGAAAAATTGTGAACCATTTACATAGTTGAACGAGAAAATAGTTTCTTTAACGATTAAATTGTTCAATTGTCATGTCTTCTCAATTTAAAATAATAGTACATTTCGACACACCGTGAACAAGTTGTCATTTTCCGTAGTCGAATTTGAGCGAGTATACGGAAAGTCGTAACTTTGCACTCGGCGTGTAGAAAAGAAATTATTTTTTCAACTGATCGTGCATGGAGTTTATTATAAACGGTGTATGGTATCGATGTACTGACGTAATAAAATAGAGAATATTTTAAAAGAATTTGGCTTTTCTACTCTATAACTATCGGTTGTATATAGAAGGAACTTTTAATGTGTAAAGTCTGTAGTACCTTAAAATTAATATTTTCTGTAATAAAGAAGAAAAAGGAAGAATACCAATGACTTGACTAAATAAAATTATTTTTCATTGATTTTGCAGGTAGGGCGAAAAGCATACGCAAGCATTGCGTGCTCTGATAGAAAGTCTAGACATTTCTAAAATACGCAAATTGAGACAAAAAATTAATACCTGAGAAAGACAGAGAAAGAAAGGGTCGGCATGATCTTACAGCTGATAAGGAGAATCAAGAATGCTTCTGTGCCACGGTAGAGCGATTGAAAGTCCGCGAGAGAAAGTGTGCGTGCGTGCGTGCGTGCGTGCGTGCGTGCGTGCGTGCGTGTCGTGTGCGTGTGTGTGCGTGTGCGTGTGTGTGTGTGTGTGTGAGAGAGAGAGAGAGAATGCGCTGACGAGAAACCCTTCTCAACTTTGCTTTCTTCAAATTCTGTAGGTCACGGCTGATGGCAAAGCAATTGCATTCAATTTAATTTAATCGGCCTTTTTATTCTAAAAAGTTAACTCTTATAAGAAAATATTGATGCCGGCCAGGCAAATCATTGCCTGTGAGTATTATATCCCTTTTAAAGGAATTGCTCCAAATAGATATAGTAAATGATGATATTGAGGGGGAATTATTTTTTATTGTGTATATTTTTGCAAAAATAATAATTATTAGTTTATGGTTGGATTTTTTTCATTAGTTTTGTTAGATTAAGAGAAGCCAGGAAATTGCAAAGTGAGTAGGGCAGTCATAAAGGGAGCGTGCGAAAATACATTAAACTATATGGATAACATTAGTAGAATATAAAATGAAGTTGTAATCTGACAATTGACGAAAAAGTGGCTAAATTTTTAGCAGTAAATGCACTGTTATCACAACTATTTTATTAAAATTTGAAACTAATAGTTAGAGAATTTGCGAAAGTAAAAGAGAAGTGCAATTAAATTGGAGGAGAAAAGAAGTGAAAGGATTGTCCGCGCTTGAATAAACTAATTTGCGAGAAGTAATGAATAAAGAAGATAAATTGAAAATGACGGTAATTTGTTGTTTTTGCGAGCGAGGCATGTTTACTAGAGGTTTTCGGTTAGATTGTCAGATTGGCGACTCTCGGTGGCGCGCTAATGTACGCTATTTTCTGTGTCTTTTGTTTTGGAAGCGCCAATGCGACGGCAATGGTAGCACCCACCCTGGCGGCCAGGCGGGCAAGCGTTCAGCACAAGTAAGCCAGCAGCAGCAGCGCCAGATTGTAGCGCAGCTCCAGCCAGAGAACAACCGATACGGGCGCAAGTGAAGGATGCTCAGCCGAAGAGTCGAACGGACGGTGCCCTTCACCCAACTGGCACGCCTACCGAAAGATATGCATATACATATAAATATGAATATAAATATGAATATAAATATAAAACTGAATTTATAAATATAAATATATAAATAGTTAGGTAATAATAAAAAAGGCGAATAGGGCAGCTGACAATTGTGACGCGCTGCTCTACTCGACAAATCAACTACGAGAACAAGTGAAGAGAATAAAGTGTAGCTGCGCCGCGAGCTAGTACGGAGCTGTCTCGCCTTTTCCCCCAACTTCAAACTTACCTTTCTTTTTTATACGAATAAAAAATAAACTACACGACAAATATAGTGTAAAATGAGGAGTGCGTGCGTGCGATGAAGCGTCGACTTTAAAGCAACCAAGGGGGAGAGAGGAGAGAGGAGGCTTCGCAACATTTTTCATTAACGCCTCGACCAAGTCTTAACCGAAATACTTGTAGAAACGTCGACCGACGCCTCTAGCGATATCTATTGATTCCTTACTCTTTTTACACATTTTTACGCGCTTCCAAAAACAGTACACTTTGTACAGGCTGGACTGCGCGACGACTGAATAAAATTTATTACAGAGGATGCGAGTGCGCTAATGAAAAGTACCAATAGTTACGAGCAACTGTAAAAAAGAGAATAATTTTATGATAGATACTCCCGGTACGCGCGTATATACTTCCACTTCCACCCTCTCCGACCTAAGCCTTTCGAAGGGAACCTTCTCCGCTTACACGTTCTACGATAAGCTGTCAATATAACCGCGTTTCACTGTTCCCGCAGCTAGTGCCCGTGTAAAGAAAAATCATCAAAAAAGATCAGAAAATATTCGTGCGCGAGTTTGTGAGATTTTTTATTAGTTGTGATGTCGCGCGTTGTCCGCTCTCAAAATTACTTACACAATACCTAGGAAACGTACCGACGAAGCTCCGCCATCGAACTCGGCCTCTTTACCCGTTCTTTATTCTCCCATTTCTCCCAATTTCTGCGATTGCTGAAAAAGAGAAACGAGCTCGAACGTGGCGCCGCTTCGTACGCTCTGCTTTCCACCGCGTGTTAAAATATGAGGATTAAATCGATGATTCGATCAACACTGCGACAACACCGTGTGAAAATGTATTGTATGAATGTTAGAATCAGTGACATTGATTATTCAACGATATTAATAAAAAAGATGAAAAAACTAAAATTACATATTTTATTAACTTTATCCTTTTGCCCAAGATCAGATAGATAAATTCGTATGTGTAAAATCAAAATAAGCAATCTTTTAGCATAGAAAAGTTAAGTTTTTTTATAAAAGTTAAAGAAACATTGGTGAAATTTGTTTAGTGCTTATCTACGCTGCAAGAAAACCGCCTTCAATTGGTAATGCCGCACCAGTTGTCATTGAACTGTGATCGCTCAACAAAAATACTATTCCGTCAATGACCTCGTCTACCTCTGCAATTAAAGAGTAGATAGAAATTTTACTTGTAATGAGAATGTGAATAAATTCTTGCACGAACCTGCAAATCGGCCTAAAGGTATTTTGCTCAGCATCTCGTTAGCTTTTGTTGGCTCGCTCCAGCCTAGTTTGCCCATTTCTGTCATTACTACCGTCGGGTTGACGCTATTCACTCTGATTTTATGAGGACCAAGTTCCAATGCCATAGTCCTGCATCACAAAGTATGGATTTAAACAAATGTAGTTAGAAAATAATTGTAATTAGAAAGATGAGTTTACTTAGTCAACATATCCACTGCCCCTTTGGTGGAGCAGTAAACTGCGTGATCCTTTAGAGCGGCTTTACTGGCTTGCGATGAGATGTTAACGATGCTGCCAGGTACATTTCTTGAGATCATGTTTCGAACTACCAGCTGCGAAACGTTAATTATTGATTTGACATTAACCTCAAAGGAGAGGTCAATGTGCTCGGGCGTTATATCGAGAAAAGGTTCAAGACACGCGACTGCTGCGTTGTTGACTAGTAAATCAATTGGTAAAACTCTCTTGACCGCTTCTCGCGTTTCATTCCAGTCTCGCAGATTCACGCAGACGGTCTGGATCTTTGGATCTAATTTTGACAGTTCATCCAGATTTTCTTTAGTTTTAGAAAGGGCAACAACGATTGCATTGTATTTTGACAGCCTCAGTGCCAAATCCTTCCCGATGCCTGTTACCAACGATTATATTATTATAGTGCAACTAATTTATAGCCACAACATTATTTTACAATTCCATTCAAATTTATACCTTGACCAGCTCCAGTCACAAGCACGCGCTTCCCTTCAAAACTAATATTCATACCGAAATATGAACCTTTTAACTTTGACTTTTGAGCAAACGCAAAGTACGCACCAGTCTGCCTCGTTGGCTGCTGTTAGCTTCACTGTCGCTCGCTGGATATACTTAAACGGCCGCATTCGTAGTTGTGCCTATTACGTTGAGAAATCAAGTTAGAACAGATGGGGTTAAAATACACTCAACTGAATAACGGGCAATCGCATATCGCAATAATGATATGTAATCAAAAGAGTTAAAACTACTGTTACTTAATAATTTATCAGTTTCTTTCAAAATTTTATTTTCAACACTTAAAAATAACGTACTAACGTACTCCTTGCCTTTTATATTTTTAATTTTATTATACGGATGTACTTCTAATATGTACTCGTTCATATTTTGTTATAGAAAATTAAGTAACTGTTAACTGGTTGCTAGCACTGCTTACTGAAAAACTCGTCTAAAATAGAAATAAAATATAAAAAATATATTTACGTCGATAAAGTAGAAGTGACTTTACCATACGTGGATTTTATCCGCAAATACGCTCGCGAGTTTTTCTGTAATTTCTGAGCAGCTAGCGTCTCTAAACAAACTCTGGCTTTTCGCCAAATCAATGAGCATAAATCCACGAGTACCTGCGTTGTTCTTACCCCCAAAGATTCACTTTGTTCTGGGGTTCGCGAAATCAAAATGTAAAAGTAATATTTTGTGTCGTAGTTCTATATTGGTAAAAAGTACAGTTCAATGTAATAATAAATTTTCAATTTTATGTTATATAAATAAATTATAATTCTACGTTGCAAGGAAACCACCATCAACTGGAAGGCTGGCACCGGTTATCATTGAACTTTTATCACTAAGAAGATAGACAATGGCATCTACAACTTCCTCAATTTCTACAAATAAAAATGATTTTTATGTTAATAAAATAAATCGTCCTCTTTGTTTTTAAAACGCCCCTTACCTGCAAACCGACCAAGCGGTATTTTACTTTTCATATTATTACTTTTTTTTTTATCACTCCAAATTTGTCGGCCCAATTCAGTCATTACCACGGTCGGCTGCACAGAATTTACTCGAATATTGTACATTCCTAGTTCAAGAGCCATTGTCCTATAGAATTCAGGTACCATTTTTAGGCTTTATAGAAAAATTATTTAAAAAATAAATATTCTTTCATCAAGCTAAATGATCATTAATTCAAAGTTTCCTTTTTTTCTGAAGCATGTAATATTGATTCGCTTCGTCAGGACTTGCGTAATCGAACGACAACTTAAAATGTTTGCTTTTTAAGATTATATTATCGGATACGACCATAAGCATAACCAATTTTTCACTAAGACAGATTAGAATGACGTCGATTTAAAATTATACACTATTGAGCATTGAACATTTTATGTGCTGCAAGTTTGTTCAAATTATTTAGTAATGTCAAAGGATGGTATTAGAATACTCTGGTTATGGGACTCTCTAAATGGCATTAAATTAAAAAGTCAAACCGCGAAAAGACGAGTAAAGAAAGTACAGATACCCCAAACGCGTTGGATTTTGGCGCTTGTAATGAAATTTTTTGTATTTCTATTCTTTGTCAACAATGGCGTATGAAAAGTGATGAGACTACTTAAAAAAAGTGGCAGAATTCTAATAAAATTGATTAAATTTTTTAGATAAGTTTAAAAGTGTTACTTTGTTATCATGTCGAGCGCAGCTTTGGACGAGCAATAAACGACGTGATCGTTGAGTGCAGCTTTGCTGGCTTGCGACGAGAGATTTACAATAGCTCCAGATACTTTTCTAGCGATCATGTTCTCTGCTATAATTTGCGAGACGTTCAGCGTGCCCTTGACGTTGATGCCGAAGGTCGTGTCAAAATCATTCTCCGTGGCGAACAAACAAGGAGCTATTATTGCTACACCTGCATTATTTACCAACAAGTCAATGGGCAAGATGCTTTTCACGGCTATCCTCGTTGCTTCCCAATCAAGGAGATCCGCATAAACAGTCTCAATTCTCGACTCCTGCTCCGTTAATCGGTCCAGCGAATCCTTATTGTTCGACAAAGCAACGACAGTTGCTTTGAATGTTGAAAGACGCAAGCACAATTCTTTACCTATACCTGAATGCACACATTTTACATTGATCGACTGTTCATTCTTTACCGCGTACCCTCGATATTTACTAGGAGAGAATTTCACCTAACTACTTAAAAAACGGCCAATATAGTTCTTTTGAGTATTTTAATAGCGAAGCGCAAAGATGAAATGATCTCCTAACAGAAAGCATTTGGGGCAATACCTTGGCAACCTCCCGTTACGAGAATTCGTTTATGTTCAAATGAAATATTCATTTTCCTCGATATTCGTTCAAAGTTCAATCGATACTGAGCAATTGATCGGGAAATATAGCTATCTAGAGACATAATCTGATAAGTTAAAGAGTGGATAAAGGTGCGCTTAAGATAAACGTAAGATAAACTTTAGGTCATTTAGACACGAATGCTTATATTTACAAATGTTTGTATAAAAGAATTTCTTTAATGTATGTGGTATCCTCCATCTACAACAATATCTGTGCCAGTGACCATTGAGCTTTTGTCACTCAGTAGAAATACAATAGAGTCTACAACCTCAGGAACCTCTGTAAAGATAAACCCGTTTTTTAAATTCTTGTCTTTTTAATTAAGCAATTAATCTTACCTACAAAGCGACCCATAGGAATTTTATCTCGTAGAGTAGCTGCTTTGGCTGGGTCGCTCCAATTAGCCCTTCCCATTGCCGTAAGAACGAGTGTCGGGTTAACTGTATTGACGCGGATATTATGGGGAGCCAATTCGAAAGCCATGACCCTATAGAGAAACGGTCAAATTTTAAAAAAGAAACCATTTTAGTAGTCATTCCTGTAGTTTTCAACGTACTTGCTCATCATGTCTAAAGCTGCCTTTACCGAACAATAAATTGCGTGATCTTTTGCTGCCACCAAGCTAACTACAGATGATAAATTCACAATGCTTCCACCCATTTTTCTCGCAATCATGTTTTCCGCTACAACTTGCGAAACATTTACGACGCTTTTAAGATTTACATTAAAAGTCGCGTCAAAATCTTCCGGTTTAACTGATATAAATTTATCTAAAATTGCAATTCCAGCATTGTTCACCAGCAAATCTATCGGTAAAATGCTTTTCACAGCTTTTCTTGTAGCATCCCAGTCTTCAAGATTCACGCATACGCTTTCTATTTTCGGATCTTCTGCAGTCAAACAATCTAAATTCTTTTGACTTTTTGATAAGGCTATTACAGTTCCTTTAAATTTTGATAAACGAAGAGCAGTTTCCCTACCGATACCTGAAAGTAGCGTTTATTTATTGCAAAAAATCTTTATTCAAACAACCTTTATTATTTTTTTAGTCGATTTATTACATGAAAAATCTTTCCGATTTTTTTAAATCTCCAAGAAAACAGAGTAATTATACGGTACATAATTCCAACGACGACTGCAGCTTTAAATAGTAATTTTATTTTCAAATAGAAACCCATATTTTTCACTTCGTAACTTTCAATTCTGAAACTTATGAGTTTAACATTTTTCAAAATAAAAAAAATCAAAAATTTAATTTTAATAAAGTTCGGGAAGCTTAGGGAAGGATTTTTACATCCTTTTAAATGCAATACAATAATTCAATTTAAATATATAAGTGCAGATCAGTACCTTGACCGGCTCCAGTAATAAGGATACGTTTTCCTTCGAAACTTATATTCATGTTTCACGTGGCGATGCAACTTGTGTTGATGATTGGAAATTTCATTCTAAAGGGGAAAATTTCGAATGCACTTATATAAAACATTATTCGCTTATATGCCAAGCATATAAACGAGTCATTAAAGAGATAAATCTTTTTTTTTCAAAGTGATAAGGTCGATAATACTTAGTCAATATAGTTAAGTAATGTACGCTCTGCAACAACTGAATGTTGCACGCTTAATAAATGTTTTTTAACGTATTTTTACTAATTTTATGACTGCGCTTAGCTGCCTTAAAAATTTAATTATTCGATTTTGGATAAGAATAATATGAATACATATAATATATTATATTATAGCTTATTATTATAGAAATTAGAAGGGAAAAGAACAATCCCTTTTTTCCCTGTGGTGGGAATAGTGCTTCACTTTCCTCTCTTGTTGCACAATGATTTTTAGAAATCTTTTGGTCGAGATTCTCTGCGCAAATAAATTTCTTTTTTGTAAGAATTATTAATAATGGTATATTAGAACTCGGCTGCAAAAGGTGATCACCGCTTGTTTTATACTACTAGTAAAATCCAATGTTCTCTTTACACTGTTTTTTTTCTAACCAGTACTTTTAAATAATACATTCTGATTTTTTAGTTAAAATAATATCGTAGGGATATTTAATTTTTCAACAAATTCAGTTAATAAAAACTGCAGTTAAAAAGGTTTAATACAATGCTTATTTCATTAAATTGTTTAATGAAAAACTCAAATCTTTATGAATTGAACTTTGGCGTCAAAAGGAAATGGGTTCCTAAATTTTTCGACCAATTACATTCATGAATTATTTAAATGCTTCAAAACAAAAACCATTACTTTTTTAAGATACGAGCAAAATGGAGCGCGCTCAAGTTCCTTTCTTTACTGTTTATTCCGAGCTCATTTTTGAGGTTAGAAATTTTGAATTTCAGCGCCATTCCGGAATATACGTACGAACCAATCACGTTTTCAAGGCTTCACAACATCCGGTCATTACTTTTTTAAGAGAAGATAGTTGACTACAATTAAGCACCAATTTCCTGCAATATTTTATAGTTATTAATTGCTTTCAGAAAGAAGGTTTTTTTCAGATAAAGGTGTCGGTATCGGTTTAATTATCAGTCGTTTATTATATACCTATTTATTGCAAATACAGGCTTAAGGAATAAGTGCACATACTTAGAGCACAAATAAGCACGTATACTTAGAGGAGATCCGAGTAAGAACGACTTAGCGGGCAATAATTATTCAACTCCGACTGTATCATAAATTCCTGAAAAATGGGAATACATTGTATTACTAACATTTAAGATTCAGTTTGTGATATGTGCTCAGAGCAACAAGTTCGTGGAAAAAAAAAATTTCCTTTTTGGAGCTTAACTTACAATGTTACCAATGTAATTACAATACAATATATAATGGCCAAGATGGACACTTCGATTTTAGTGTCTAATCATGGTAATTTACTTCATTTCGCATTAAGGGTTTCACTGTAATTTAAAAAAAAAATCAAATTTTTTTTTAGGTGCTGTTAACCCTCTACAATGAGATAAAAAATTTCATACTTGCAGACAAAAACTGTTGTATTTACGCAGTTGAACTCGAAGAAATTACATTATTTTTCGTTGAAATTTTAAATTTACCTTTAACATTACATTATGCAGTACACTACGTACAGGATTTTTTATAAGATAATTTAAACAATATTTATAAATAAGGGCAGAATTCGAAAAAATACTGCTTATATTTTCGTACGTCCATCCATTTATCAGTAAAAATTCTTGCAAAATGGGTATCTTCTCGAGCTGTCATTTTAAATACAATTTGTGTTATAAGTAGTATTTGTAGAGACGGTTCACCAGGAAAAAATAAAGGTCTTGACAAAGCTCTGGTCAAATTTGTTTCGCGTTCTATTGGTCATACAATGCGTGAAATAAATGGCAAAGACACGAGTTCAAAATAAAGATTTTTTTTATTTGCAAATGAATTTTTTAAATACAAAATTCTAAAACTTAATTTTTTCGTTGTACGATAATTACTTTATATCAGCTGCAAGTTCTTATGTATTATCCCACTGACATTTTAAAGTATAACAATAATGATAACAAACAATAATAAGTAAAGCAGTGTATTTTTCTGTTAGGCCAAGAAGAAAATTTGACATTTCTGCTGAAAAACTTAATCACTAAGGAATTTTTTTTCTTAATTTTTTATATTTCGCCAGGGTACCATTTGTCACATATTACAACAACCCAATCACCAACACTTGATGTTTTTTAGTTGAAAAAGAGAATTTAAGTCAATCGATGATCTGATAGCTAAAGAGTTTGTACTAAAAAGAATTGTAGTAAATGTTACTAATACGTAGTAGAGTAAAAGTTATTAGATTTGTAGTAAAAACTCTTAGGATCCTGATAAAATATACAACAATGAAACAAATAAAATACAAATTTTTTAATTTATTAGAATTCTTGTAAAAAGTCTGCTCAATTACATAAAGAAATTACAAAAATAATTAATTAAGATTAGAATACAAAGTTATAAAAAACTTTTAGATAAGCTCGTACTGTGATGAAATTGTTAATTTAAATTTCAAATGTCAATTGTACGGAATTTAAAGAAATCACCTCAATTTCTCTACGTTACGTGGGAAATGAAGAATAAACGAAAGAGTCGCGCGCATCGGCGTATTGAAGGTTGCTCTTTGGAGGGGCTTTTATAAAAGCCTGTGTCGTACCACTAGAGCTTTCTTTTTTCCGACTGACTTTGCCCTGGTATATTTAAAAAAATATGAATTTTAACTTGAATCTCGCTATTTTTCTTTACATTTGCTTAAGCATAAAAGTGATTTACGCTAAATTGGACTCGAATAAATTTGGTGAGAACAAATCTTTACAAGCATATCTTTTATTCTATCATTTTCACAAAGAGACGAATTAATTCTTTTAAAATTCTAGTAAAATACATTCTATTTTAAGAAACATAAATTTTAATAGACAAGCACGCTCGAGTCGTAAAGTCTTTAATGTTATTAGTACATTAAATTATACGTTTCCTACTGCAATTGGTTTGTTTATTGAATTTATTTGCCTTTATCTGATTTCAGAAAGGAAAATTATTGCATTGAGAAAAGTGTTGAAGTATACCTTTGAGAGACCCGAACAAATGAATTTAGATGCACTTTTTGGTCTTACATTCACTGAAGGTAAGTACAACGCGATTAATCCTCCACTAATTTAATTCATCAAGTTTTGAGTATTTTTTAATAAACCTTCTTTTGCTATTTCAGCAAACCTACAAGCGGCATTACAGCACAGAAATATTATATTTTTAGACAACTATGAACAAAATGCTCTTCAAAGTCTTTTAAAAGTTGCTACGGATGCTAGCCATAAATTGCATTATGCAATAGATGTACCAGCTAACAAAAAACACTGTAAGTATATAAGCAGAAGGAAACGAATAGAAAATTAAATTTTAAATTCCCGTAATACTTTAGAGACTTTTTATATTGACAGTTTCACGGCTTGTGAATAATCCTGGTCTGTGGATTAAGCCAATTATCTGGAAGATGATGAAACGAAATACTCAGTTGGAATATTCTAATCGTAACTTGACACTGACGGAGGTCTTATCCATATTTTATTATGGACATCCTCAAGAAAAAGAGAGCGACGACTGTCTAGAAATTCTAGCATACAATTGCCAACTTACAGACAAATGCCGGGATTTAATTATCCACTACGAAAATAGCGCGGGTTATCCACTAACGCACAAGTTACTTTTACTTCAAGTTATAAAGATTGTAAGTTTAACTGAAAAAACTAAGAATTTTTTTTCATATCCCCTCGGTAAGTTGGCTTTATTTTATGTTTTTTTCGGGCTTAACAACCTGAAGAAATGAAGTTTTTAACCTAAAATAGATTGAATAGAGGGAAGAAGATAAAATAAAGTCAACAACTATTAAACAAACATATCGACTATTCATTTGGTGCGGGCGTGAATGCTCGGCTGAAAGGGCGCAAACCTACACCAATACCTCCTGCTGTCTGGCGGTGGAGGGGAGCACAGTCACTTCTTTTCTTTCTGCAGGAGAAGGAGCTACACCATTTGTCATAACACGACAGTTACAACATTACCTCTTTTCAGGCTGGATGTCAAACGAGTATCACCAAGTCTATTCCATATCTCAGTCAGAAATTTTGCTCATCTATTTTTCAAGATCTTAATGATTTTGAAGCGCATGCCTTTCCATCTATTAGTAAGGATTTGGCTTCAGAACAAAGTTAGTAGTATAGGAAAAATATAAAAAAAAATTTCTTCACATCGCTTTTTATGTTTACATTTTATGCTTATTGCAGTGCTATTGTGTGGTATGGAAGGATACCTTGATTTCCTTAATCATCATTACGAACAGTTAATGTTAGATTGGCAACATCCAAGTGGTTGTTATAGCGGAATTGGGTAAATAATCACTTAATCGTAACAAAAACTTAGCGCAAGGAAATATCATATATATAGTTATTTTATTTTATAGAGACTATCCAAATTTAGTTAAATCGAATCGACGTGTTCGCCGAGAAGGATTTTATACAGACTACGACTGCGTAAACCATGCAACAGGACTAGCTGCAGCTACTTTAGCATTATTTATTAGAAAAGACATCGAACTTTTCATTTAAATACTTGTAAACTCAATAGTTTGAAATAAAAACGCTTTCATTTCCAATAAATACGATCACTTTATTAACGGACATATCAATATTCGCGGCCAAAAAAATCCCTAGGATATCACTGTTTATGCTTATTTTAGAGTTCCCCGTTGAAACAATATTATAAAAAGCTAAAAATATTCAAATTTTATAAAATCTCATGAATTTTTTATTGATTTTTATGCGGTTTTTGCATCGTTTTATGCGATTTTATAAGACCCTTTTAATTGGGTGACTTACTTCTAAATTCTAGCCTCATTCTCGTTATTTGCCAGATTTTCTTGTTGGATTATGCACATTCTAACTCGTCTATATCTTCCGGGGAGTATTTTAAAATTAGAGAATGCCCTTTTCCATCTTTATTTGCACTATGTAGGCTTTGCTGTGAAGTACAACTACATTGGAAATCACCTTGATTAAAAAATCAATATTATGTATTAGAATTAAAGATAAACAATTTATTAGGAATCTACAAACAGTCATTAATTTAGGAATGGTTTACTAATTTAATAGTTATTTTTAACAATTCATAGGAGATTTACTTATTTAAACAAAGTGTTTACGCAAAGCATTTTTTATTAAAAATATATATACATTGTCTGGGCTTTGTGAGAATATAAATAAAAATATATTCATATTAATCAATGTATTGGATACATTTATATAAATTGTAACGAATTAAGTTAAGTCTTTCGCGATACATGAATATTCCATGATACTTTTAACTATTGACTTACAAATATTTTTTACATGCATATTGGTGAAAATTATTTTTTTTTTGTTTTAAGTCGCTAAAATAGAAATAATTGCAGAGCGCTATTCACTTTTTTTATAAATATTTTTTTATATAGCGGATATTTATAGTCTTATAAACAAAACGTCACTTTTATTATTAACTTACATTTTTTTACTGACATTTACTTAAAAATGTAATAAAGAAAAAGAAGTTTTATTGATTTTGAAATTGTATTGTACTGCGTACGAAGGCGTAAAAGGTGGTATTTTTTAAAACTCTACGACCAACTTTGTAACTTTTAACGTACAGTTTCTTATAGTATGTATTATGGCACTAGTGCATACGATGATTATTAAAGCCGTGAGATGATTTTCGCCCTAGTCAAACGAGGAATCACTTTTACATTAGTCTCATACGATATTTTGTAGCACGAAAGCCGAAAATTGCCATTAAAGTTGCCATTTTGAGGTTAGAGTGTTGTAAAATATTAAAAATATCATAGAAACACTCACATACGAAGTTATATTGCTATTAATTCTTAAAAATACACACAGAATTAGTACATTTTTATACGAATGCGGAAGTGGATATTTTGCGTCGAGAGAAGTTTTTCGAAAAAGTCTCCCGAAGCAATAAAGATTCACTTCCGCTCCAGTATGAAACCGTATTTTTCTTCACGAGAGCCGCAAAACGCACGCAAACATGCGTATTTGAGAGTAAAGTGAAGAAAAAATTGTTAATAAAATTTACTTAATCTAAATAAACATTGCTTAAGAAATTTAGTATATAATTTACTTACTGTTTGAGTAACTTTTCTATGACTGCGTTCATTTAATTTTTTAAGCAAACTTTATTTACTATTTCAGTAAATTTTACTAATCATTTTATCCGTGTAATGAAGGTTTCTTTGCAGATTTTAAGAATTATTAATAATGGTCAGTTATCAATTATTATTCTTAATAATTATTTACGCCGAAGCATTACAGTGCTATATATAGATATATTATTTAGATCTGCTTTTTTCTTAATAGGTACAAATCAATTCAGTCATTATGGAAACACATCAATTTTCGTTTTAGATATGCTAAAAGGTTTTTCTTCGTGTTTTTAAAAGTACGTTTGCGGTGTAAAAATTTTCCTTAACACATAAGCATTTTGAACAATTTCAAATTGTTACGCGAAGAGAATGAAAATAATCATTAGCTGCATAAATCAATCGAAGAAATAATTCAATAATTCATTATTTCATAACATTTAAGAAAGGAGATTCTTCTATTGAATAACGTAGTTTTTACTTTAAGGGATAACACCGTTGTATTTTTTTCCAGAATATGAGAACATTACATTATGCAGTACACTATACGTAAGGGATTTTTTATAAGATAATTTAAACATTATTTATAAACAAGTATATGGCGTTTTTTGGTCGAAAAATTTTCAAGTACTCGCCAATTACACAAAAATCAATATTTTTGAAATCCCATACCTGTTTTACTAGCTATAGATATGTAGATTAAGTGGATTTTTTTCTTTTATTCGGGTTATAAATTACATGTGCTAGGTGCTACACTGCACGCCGCAGAGCGCCTATATACACTGTAAAAAATCCCTTTTGTAAAATTACTACACTTAATGTGGGTAATCAAGCGACCTACTTTGAATGTAGCGACTTTACTATTGCCTTTCGTAATTTTACTACCACAAGAGTAGAAGTACCACTCGTATAAGCATAAATACTGACCGATGAAGTATTTCGCAGTTGGCAGTACAGCCGAGGTTTGAGGTTATAAATGCGAATCATTTGAAAATTACTGTGAATATTGCAAATGCTAGATATTTTGTGATTGTACTACATGAATGGCAATTTGTGGGAAGAATAATTTAGTAAAAACTAAATCAAATTGCATATAAAAATAACATTATTTTATAATTAAGAATGAAAAACTAATATTTTCTAACCAAAGTTTTATTAAAATATAATTTGATTAAATTCAACATCGTTGTTTAATATTTTAAATAATAATTAATAAAATAATAAATAGCCTGCACATAATTTTCAATGTTTAAATAATTAATTTAGTAAACTTTAACTTAAGAGGTGACTCTTAACGTCTGGACTCTCGACGTCTAGACGTGAGGAATTCCCAAATCGAAGTGTTCGTTGCAGTAGAGCCTGGAGCATGGGCGCTCGAAGGGATTTTTTGTGGTAGTAAAATTGCAATCGTACTTGTACTATTATTTGTTAGAACGTGAATTTACTAGCAAAGACGTAAATTTCGCCGTCATTATACTAGTAAAATCGCGACATTGAATGTGGGTAATAATGTAACCTACATTAACTGTAGCGAAAATAAAATTGTGGTAGTAAAATGGCTACTGTCAACGTAAAAGTACTAGTACTAGCGTAAAATCGCTAACGCTATTGTAATTTTCATTTGGGATTTTTTACAGTGTATTTAAAGACGTTTGGAGATATCAGCGTTTTTGCCGCCATTTTCGAATATTTTTACACAAAAACTTTTATTTTCATAGTTCAATATATATATAATATTTACGGCTATATATATATAGCTAATAACCTATCTTTGTAAATAAAAAATATTACCAAAAAAATGCTTTTTTTTAAAGACAGTTGCAGTGGTGTTATCCTTTAAGACGAAACCTGAATGATTGTATAAAAAATAGATTGAAAGCCGTTTGTAGTAAGTTCGTTAACTTAAATTTGTAACTTTGAGTTTTATGTTTCTAAATCTACGTTTGAAGCGCAAGTATGCTTTATAATAAATTAATGTTTACATTAGTAGATCATATAAATATTTCGTAAGATTATTACGGAATTTGTGAGTATATATACACCATGAGAGATTCGCTGTGTGGTGATAATAGTACATTACGTGGCTAGGAAATAAAAATAAATAATCTCTCTAATAGCATAAAAATTCATGCAATTTGAGGGATTGTTTATTTATTTTCTTAGCGCATTTGATATTTTTTCAGGCAGTGCACATATTCGCAGCTTTAGTTCCATTACCGGAATAAACTTTATGTGCAGCGGGGAAAAAATAAAAATGCCATAATTGCATATAAAGTAAAAGACTAGCGTTAACTATTTTCAAGGTCTTTGGTATGAGTATGGTCTTCCGAAAGGACCAATTTTTAGAGTATTTTTTTCGATTCTCAACTGTTGGAAGTAGCTGTAGACCACAAACCAAAAGTACGTAAATATTACTGAAAATAAAAATGTACACGGTTAGATAATTATTGAAAGGTATTCCTACCTCATTAGATAACTAATTAGCTTACCAACTGTCGCAATACCAAATACCAAAGTTAAAGATCCATATAAATTGTGGTAGACTTCTTTGTCATTTAAGAAGTAAACTATAGCCGTAAATATTATACTGACAAAGAGACCAACCAAAAGAATCACGCCAAGAAGTACCCAAGGTAACATCATTACAGTAATTTTCTAAACAAACCATTTATAATTAGTAAAATTCAGTCATTTTTGGACATATTTAGATTCTTTCTTAAAAAAGAAAGATCCTTCCACTCAGTTTTTACCTTTATAGCTCCTATAATCATAAAAATTGACAGGATAATAGTCATTACGAGGTTTATAGTAAAGATAATTTTTTTAACAGTTTCGTCCAATTCGTAAACTATAGTGAGCACTTGAGCCTTTGCTACAAATAGTAGCACAATTGATATAATTGCCAAAATCTGAAACATAATATAAATATTTTTAGAAAGGTGATAAAATGTGATATTATTTATAAAGTTTTAAGAGAAAAGTCTCAATAAGAGTGACATTTTCAAATTCTAAATTTTATGAAAGAAAAAGGAAGCTAATGGAAATAATAAAATTAATCAATGTGCATATCGACGCCTCCTACGAAGAAAATCTCTTTTCAGTTTTGCGGCGAAGAAAATCCCTTCCAAAATTTGCGCCGAATATAATCCCCTCGCTGATTTTTCCGACGAAAAAGATCTCCTTCTACACTATTGCGACGAAAATAATCCCCTCGCTGATTTTTCCGACGAAAAAGATCTCCTACAATCTTATAAAACAATTTTCTACCAATACTATCCCATACTTTTTAATCGCTAGTTGTTTCCGCAAAAGTACTAGAAAGGATAGTTTTCGCCGCAAAAGTTCTAAAAAGGATAGTTTTCGTCGGAAAATCAGCTAAGGAGATTTTCTTCGTCGCCAAAATGCAGACAGGGGATTTTATTCGTACGGGGCGTTGATATAATCCCAGGTTAACTGGTCCAAATGAGGTCGTCATTATATATGGCGATCGCGAATGCTAATTTTGGCTAACTGGCAGAAAATATATTTCACTGTGAAGAGGGAAAATGATATTACTATCGATACGTCTACTTACTATGCAGCATATTCCACTGAAGATTGTACCAAATTTTAGAGAAAAGCAGTAGCAACACGCTACCAATCTATACCTAAAATAAATATATTCATTAGAATTAGCGTAGGAGAATTGTATCGGCAATAAAAACCATACTTCCTACATGAAAGGCGCTTGAAAAGCAGAAAAAGTACGGAGGAAAAAATATAAGGTTAAACGAGTACAAGAGCAAGTGGTTACGAGTTTGGAAGCGTCGCGCTTGCATATGGGTCATTGTCGTTCGTTCACTATTTTGGATTCTCGGCTATTTCAGATTCTTGGGCAAGCGCACGCCGTCAGTGACCTTGCGCCGACACATAATTCTACTCTCTCTTGCTGTGTCTTTTATTTGCCTTTTCTTCATTGTCCGATCATGCAGTTGTCGTCCGGAAGCCGCGTTCATTTCATTATCTCTTCATCGCTACTCACGAGATTTACTGCTGCACTAAATGTTTACTTCCGCCTCGGTCAAGATCAATGACTCTTTTATCCAATGATTAGTTCTAAATCTTACTCTGGTTTGCCATATTCGTTGCTAATTTCATTGCAATAATTTTGAAACAGTGAGTCGTTTTTCGATTAAGGTTCAGGCCTAATTTACTAGCTTGGGTAGTAGTTTATTAGACAAAGGAATAAGACGCAAGAAGCTTATGGAGTTGTTGTTGTATGGTGCAGTATGAGCTGCGGCTGCTGCAGTGTCCGAGCGCAGTGAAGCAACGAGCAACGAGCAGCCTGGGTCGCGGCCGGTTAAGGTCATCATATCTCCGCAGAGGCCCGCCGGACGATCTCTCCTCGGCTCGTTTGCTCGCGAGAGAAAGGGAATCGACCACGCGACCGATGCCTCTAACTTCCAATACGTACTCGAGTGCACTTTCATGAAATTTTGCAAAACTCCCTTATACACTCAATTTATCTCGTCTCTCTTATTTTAATTATTTTTTGCAATTCTGTGCGTAAAGTTAGTCTGCAAGTTCTTCTGATGCCTCTGGCTAGGGTGTAAATTTTACTTTACACACGGGATAATTTTACACACAGCCAACAGTGTGTAAAGTTTACTTTACACACCGTTAAGCGTGCGTAAAGTTAAATCTGCCACTTTTCCCGCTTCCGAAATTCGGGTTCAATACGTTTGAATTGACGAGATTCTTGGGATAGATCTTGTGAAAAATACTGTTAATTTATTTCAAATATTTAAAAAGTTTAATAAAAAAAATTAATTTTATTTTACTGTCGCTTTTCTTATTTCAATTTTTTTTTTATAAAGACTATTATGTCAGTGTTTTTTTTTTTTGGGGGGGGGGGCGCCCCCCCCCCCAACTCCCCGACGGGGGCTTCGCCCCCTGCACCCCCACCAGGGGCTCCGCCCCTGGACCCCTCTCCCCGCCCAGAACTAACCGCATTATAAATATTCTGCTTGTGGATAGTTCGACTATTATTTACAATTTCTTGTTACTACCCGTGTTAAAATAATTCAGACTAAAATAAGACGATAAAAAGATTCGTCTTTATTATGTCCGGATTTGAGATTTCTTAAGATTTAAAAAGATTCTCTATATTAACGAGCGCCTAAAAATCAATTTAACATCTTTTCGAGATCATTGTTTTAATACAATAATAATATTAGTCTAATACATATGAAAAGATCTTAAATTAATATTTAGATATTTACTAAAAGAGAATCTTTTTGAATCTTAAAAAATCTTAAATTTGGACATAATAGAGATGAATCTTTTTATCGTTTTATTTTAGGCTGAATTATTTTTACGCGCGGGTAGTAACAATTACTGCTAACTTTCCGCACAGCAATTGCAAAAAATAGCGTAAGCTACACGGGCGTTTCTTCTCTCACTCGTCTTCGCGAATTCGTGCGAGAAGTAAACTTTACACACTCGCACCGGAGACTCGTGTGTAAAGTCGCTAAAACGCACTCATCGCGCTGA
The DNA here is from genome assembly GCA_018906775.1 of Sycophila sp. Sp_5. Taxonomy (NCBI): domain Eukaryota; kingdom Metazoa; phylum Arthropoda; class Insecta; order Hymenoptera; family Eurytomidae; genus Sycophila; species Sycophila sp. Sp_5. The sequence continues at coordinate 466,202 of JACCID010000073.1, forward strand.
CTCGTGCGAGAAGTAAATTTTACGCCCTTGTAGCTTAATATACTATTAATCGACTGATTGGAAAAGTTTGATAAACACTTTGATAACCCACAACAAAATATTCTCCGTTAATGCATGTCCTAAATAATTCTTCAATTTTATAAGATTTTTCGTATCTCTTGATTATTTCAAATAAACAAATAAACTGTGGCAAAGCACTAAAGAGAATAGAACGAATATGTCGTGTTTGATAAAGTAGCGTCAACGCGTTTCAGCAGTTTGAGGTTATATTTTACTTATGCGATAAAGATGTTTATATTGGTCTTGTCGAGTTTCGTAAATTCCGTCTGCATTTCAGACAGGATTCTCACCAAAAATTGAAATGAAATGGCAAATGAAATAGCAAGAGCTCGTTTCTTTTGCTACGAGTTCACTTGGATTGTATTTTACATAATGTGTATCGTTTTATCTTTTTGAGAATGAAACGGTATATAACTAGAGAAATTGAGCGCTAGCATGAGGAGAGTAGTGGAATAGTGCGTCCAGCCAGCGTCAATTACTTAGAAAGACATTGCGTCGACGACAGGCTCTAGTTAACTTTTTCTTGCTCTGCGCGCTCTCTGCAAACAGCTCGTCTAACATTCGTTGCGTAATGAAGGAAATGCGAGCATCTTAAAAGCTTCCGCCTTGCGCTCTCTATAAATTTGTTCTCCCGTTTACGTATTACTAATCATTACTATTTTATCAACGGCCAAACTACTAGTAAAAGTCTCTTCTCCTTACCGCTAAATTAAAAAAGAATTTTCATTTCAAAAGGCCACTGACCAATGAAATTGCTTAATTCGTCATCTTTTTCAAATAGTCGATGCCCACAGTGAATATTTAAAGATTGAAAAATTCCTAGACAATTTTTCAGTTTCAATAGACGAAAATACAAGTTGAAATTGATGAAGGTTGCTAAAGATTTTACTGTTTTTTTTTCAACGTGTTTAAAATGTTTTAAAGAATGACCTTGAAACATTACATCCCTTGTTTTCCATTGGACATTCGATGGATGGATGGATTGTTTTATTAAAACATAGAAGATTAAAGGTAGCTTGGGAGTAAAGCGTAAATAAAAGAGGATTGAAGCGATGGAGCAAAATAGGAAGAATTGGAGGCGTGAAGTGGGTGTTGCGCGAGACGCCAAGGTGAATTTGGAATAAAGCACAAGATCGCGGAATGGAGTGATGCATGACCGTGAGTGCGGCGGCATTTCTCCTGGAGCCTCGCTCTCGAGGTCCGCTGGCGATCCCCATAAGGAAAAAGGCAGCTGCCTCGATGGCTCTTGTTCACCTCGCGCAAAAAAGCACTGCGTCATCGACGGACAGCCCGACTGCCCAGAGGCTGCGGTCTCGAGTTACGCGACCTCCTCGGTTACACGCTATTTTTCGATATTCCCTCGGATGTTCCCCGCGCCGCCCACGATTTTTACGCGACTGGCCGATCTTGTTTACGCTTTGCCACGCGCTACCGCCTGCGCCTACTTTTTATTCTTCATTTTTTTTATATCTTTACGAAGGATTTCTACCTGCTCGCTGTTACTCTCTATAAAAATTCAATAAAAATGATAGACGAGAGGGTTTCTCATTTTTTCCAAGCGCATCAATGGAGTTTGAGCGTAATTTACGGGAAATCTATTAGAGATCGCGTTTGGATCGAGAGGAACAGAAGGAGGAGTTCCGACCTAATTTTGGCCGACGCGCGGACGCGCGGACACGCGATACACGTCAATCGGAGGAAAGGGCTGATCAAACGCCCGCGCCTCTTTCTTACTTGGCTCTTTTTATCGCTTCGCTCTGCCCTTCCCCATCGCTATTTAGGACAGCGAGCTTAATGAAAGCCCCCGCTGATAGCCCCGCCGATATTCCTGCTGATATCCCCGTCATCGCTAATTTGATGTACTGTTACCAAATCTATTTTAGTCCATTTCTTGGCCCCGTTTCTCCTATAAGCCCATTAGTATTCCATCCCATCTAACACCTTAAACACAATAATTTTATTTACAATGCTTTACTTGGAGTGAAAACGAACGTAACGTTTAAATATACGCAGAAGCATTGATCAGCCATATTTGACGAGCTATGCAGACTAGGCAATGCCAAGCGATTGCACGTTGCGTAATCCTTTGTACATATGTTTATCCAAGTTGCGTGGGCATCGACTGGAGTTTTTCATTTTTTAAAAAAATCCAATTAAATGACACGTAAAAACGTAGGAGAACCTGTACCTCGACTCGCGAGCTCGCTTCATCTAGATAATTAAACTGACTGCCGAGAAACGTGAGATTAATTTGCTTTCATAATTAAGTCAAATTAAAATATATTTCTCCGTTCATTTATTAAGGAAAGCTAAGAATCTGGTTTGTTTGCTTGGCATAATTTTGTTGACACAACAGATAGCGAATTGTTTTAAAGTAAGAAAAATGCTGACACGCCAGCAGTAAATGTTGTCTTTTCTGTTAACGCAGACAATAAAGAATTTTGCGGGCGAAGGCTAAAATGTAAAAAGACTCGAATGGCGAATACCTATGAAAAAGTTGTAGTTACTTTAAAAGTTATTTTTAGCAGTGATTCCGCGAGGCGTATTTTGTAGCGCATTTTGCAGCGAGGAATTAAAGCCTGATGAAAAAAGAGATACGAACCTGGAGTCATTCATGGTGAATGCCTTAGGGCGGTGTAAAGGTGCTCGGCGTCACTGGAGAATAAAGAGAGAGAGAGAGGCTAAAAAGCTCGGATGCAACTTCACATGGTTGGCGGGATTTTGAAAAAGGCCGAGAACGCGCGGCTGCTGGCGATTTCGCGCGCGCGGCTTCCGCTCGCAATGGGAGATGGGCAGAAACTGTGCCAAGAAGAGCGAGCCCCGCCGGCGGGCCGACGCCGCACGCCGCGTACAGCCACCTCAGTCGCGCTCCTCAAGCGGCTCAAGCTTTGAATAAACGCGCCAAGCGGCTCCCCTTCCTAAGATGCACTGCGAGCCTATTGCGGAATACTTCAATTTATTCTCTGCTTTAACTTTTTTCTACTTTCTTTAAAAGCATTTCATCGCTTCTTAATGTTCAAAAGTACAACATATCCGACCAACGGGATGATTTCTCATATAGAGATTTCTGCTATTTCAATATTTTTAAAAAATAATAGAATCGTTTGAATGTCAAAACTAACGAAACAAAGCCTCTTGAACTTTCTAATTAATTTTTAACCTTTTAAATCATTGATGTTGAATTACTTTAAAATTTCACCTTGCAAGGTGTCTGGATTGTAATGTTCAAGCTGTTTTCAAAGTTTGTAAAAAGATGGCACAAATGGAACAGTCTATTGCTAAAAACTGTTACACGACGTCAGCAACGTCGTCAAGATTATAAATATTGCGCGCAGACTTTGCACATTAGAATTGCAAAATGCGTGGCTTCGCAAGCTCAAAGAAATAAAGATTACATAGTTCGTTACGTACTCTGTAGGTAACCACTGCATTTTGCTTTCTCGTAAAGAATCTTCGAGTTGCTAAAATTATCTTTCACTTTTTGTACTTTGTACAATACTGTTGATGTGGGAAGATAATGAAACTATTTTTTAATTTTTTCTTTACTCTGGAAATAAATAAATAAATAAAATCCGAAAGAGAATTTAATGGTTTTTAAATCTTTTACAGCTGTCTACAACTTACAATGGATGATAAGTGTAACTGTGGTAAAGTATGGACAATTTTTGTCTTAGCACTTCACTCGTACGCTAGACGCTATTGTTTACCTAGAACAATTTTTACACGCCGTGTATTCTCAGTATATATATATTTTGTATTCTTAAAATCTCGTGTCTTTGTCAATTATTGGCACATTGAACAGCAACTCTATTGAAAGAATGTGGACTATATGTGGAATGTGGAATGTGGAAACTATATATTGTCAGGTAGCAAGAAGCGCGACACTGTCGGTATAATAGAGTGGCCGTTAGGGCGCTGTTCACGTCCACGTTGAGCAGGTCAAAGAAAACTGAAAGACTGAAATGTAAATAAATTTTACGGTGGATTATTGTATATAACATGATTCCTGCAAATACCAAACATTTAGTATAAATATTGCAATACAATTCCCCTAAATACGCATACAGTCATGAAATTTTTATTAAAAGATCATCAATTTCAATGTCGGTAAGTAAATATAATAGAAAAAAATAACATAACCAAACCAAATTTATTTTTCATAATAAATACAATACAATAACATATTTTTAGGGTGAGTTCTGTACTAAATAAAAATATAAAAAGCTATGGAAAGCAGTTTATGTTTGACAATGACAATGAAACCTGTTGGAATTCTGATTCTGTAAGTTTTCATTTCTTTATTCAATTAATTAAAGGGGCAAGAGAGCAAAGTATAACAAAAGAGATTTTATTAAATAACGGTTTTTGTACCTAAAAATATTATCAAATTTCTTTCTTAAAGAAGCAACACCTTTGAATAAAAAAAATAAACATTTAAAATATACGGAATTATGCCATCAAATTAAACAAAACTTATAACTGGGAGTCTTCAAATTCCTAATTTACTGATATTTAATTCAAACAATTTAATTATAATACAATTTTAATTATCAAACATAAAAGGTACTTAAAAAAAATATACTCGTATCTTATGTAAAAAAGTATATTCGAAGATAACTCTTGAATAAACTTTCATTTTTGTAAACAGTAAATTTTCTTATGTTTTGAATTTCTTTAAAATATTTTTTTTATATTTCAGGGAAATCCTCAGTGGATATTATTAAACTTTGAAGAAGAGATTGAATTATCCTTGATAGAAATTCAATTTCAAGGAGGATTTGCAGGACAAACGTGCCACTTGGAAGCAGGTTCAGACTCAAACAATTTAAAGAGCATACAACAATTTTATCCTGAAGATATTAATTCTCTACAAAAATTTCAATTGACCTCAGCAACTAAAGCCAAAGTATTCAAAATAATATTTGAAAACAGTACAGATTTCTTTGGTAGAATAATTATATATAAATTATTTCTTTACTCTTGATATTTGGCATATATAAAAGATTTTTGTAAATTTTATTTTTATAAATAATTAAAAGCAATTGCCGAAATATTTATATTATTATTTTTGTAATAAAAAAGTAAAAAAGAAATTATAATTTACTGACTCCGTTTTTTAATTCAACTCTCTTGAAAGGATGATGTCAGGATATTGTGGAGCATTTGAAAAAGTGACTTTATTGATTGTAGATAAACCTGCCGTAGAACGGCACCAAAATTCAAAAGATAAATTTCTTTTAAATTTACGTTTTATATTAAAGTATTTCACTGACTTTTCAACATACATAGACTTTCTTAAAATTTTGTTTATATTTTAATAATTTAGGCATGATTTATTCGCAACGGCAAGTCCAAATAAAGTGGTGGCCTCTGGTGGCTGAAATCTGAACTGCTCAAAGTTATACTAAACAACCGCTGACGGCCAATTTAAAATTTAATCTGGAAGAAAAAATACGTTGTGTTAAAATTGTGTCTTTAAATACAATTATTTGTGGACAATATTTTCAAATTGCTGATTACATAAATCTTGGTGTGTTCATCCTTTTAATAAATAAGTTGAACTCGCGAATAAAATAACTGTTAATGTATTATTTATAGGTGATAAAAAAAGAGTATTAAGAAAAATAGCAACTGTGATTTCATTAACGCAAATTAATTATTTAATTTCATTGACAAGAGTATAGATTCTATGTATTTAAAATTCCTACATTGGATCACGTGACATTGGTATTTTGGAATTGCCAATTTGTGGTTAAAATTTGCAGCGGTACATGAAAAATCAGCTTTCCAGCTTGAAATAGTTTCAGTTTTTATAACTAGCAATTTCTGTACCATATACAATTGATTTTCTTGAAATCTAATAAATAAAATAATGTCATTCGGCTTATTTTTAAAAACCATGAACTTTTTTAATATTATATCGTTTCTTTTAAGAGAGAACAATAAAAAAAATCAGTTACGGCTCAAAAAATCGCAACGCGAGAAGTAATGATATAAAAAGATTAAAATAAATATATAATAAATTAAATATTCGATCGGTAAAGATATTTTACAAATTACAGATTCACTATATTCAGTGCCGAAGTTGTACAACTTGAAAAGTCGTAGTTTATGGACGAGAAGTGTGTTGACGTCTTGACGATAAATTTATTGCATAGAGGATTAAGAAGCAGGGTATAGTGATTTAATTTAAATAATCTTTTGAAAGAAATTGGGAATATGATTGATACTAAAAAACGCGAAGTAGATATCTTTCGAGATACTTCTGTGAGGTACTTAGGTGAGAATTAGCAAGGTTATGTGTGCATCATTGTTTTGATCTAATCTATTTTGTGTATTGTTGTTGTCAAAATACGAAAGTGACTTTCAGCTTGACAAAGAAATTTACGCTTCCTATACTTTATTTTCTAATATTTAGGCTATGCCAATGAAGTTGGGGAAGCTTTTCGGAGCATTGTACCAAAAACTATTGTTTCGTCCAGTTATGTTGTCGCATGTGGATACGTTGTTGCAGATACAATCCACAAAGGAATGCATGTATATGATGTAGGCTTTTATTGTAATCATTAACCTATTCTACCCAAAACTTTCTAAAATTATATTTAATTAATAAATTTATTTTTTCTATATCTAGGAAGATTCTTCATCTCAAAAGACTAGAAGATTGTTACTTTCAACTTCGGATACCCTTTTGTGGCAAGGTTTTGCATCTGTTGTAATACCAGGATTGACGATAAACAGACTTTGTGCAACAGTGCGCTTCTTACAAAACAAATCAGTTAAACCTATGTTAAAAAGTCCTTGGCTTTCAACAATTATAGGTTTAGCTTCAATACCTTTTATAATTCATCCAATAGATGTACTCGTAGAAGACACTATGAATGCAACATTCAGACAGTGGACTGGTTATAAGCCAACAGAACGTTTAACATCAAGTTAAAGAAAAAATTTACATTAGCAAATTTTAGTAATGATTAACTATTGCTAGGAGAGGAATTTTAAAATAGCTTAGGATTACTAATATATCTATTTTAAAGTCTATTTTAGGGTATAATGTAAAAAAAGTTTAGATATATTTTAGTTGCAATGTAAAAAAATTTAGTTTACATTTTGTTTTGAATTCAACATATGATCAACAGTAAATGAATGCTAATGTTTATTTACATTAGTTAAAACCTGATTTTTAAAACAATATAATATATTTTTGAATGCTTATTTTGTAAAAATTTTTAAATTTAGTACATAAATGTATTATTCACCACAGAAATAATCAAATGCAGGTATATTCTCTTAAACTATTTTCATAGATTATCCTTCTATAGAAAAATACATATTTCTATAAAACGAATGGATAGCGTTTAGAATTGTTTAATAGTATGTTATATGATGTTACAAGGGAGGAAAGTGCAATATCGGTGAAAATGTATTTTAAATTTCTTAAATTTAATTTTTCCGAGGGAATAATGCACTTTACTCTTGCTGGACATACGGTACTTTACTGTCGTACCCTATATAATAGCTAATTTTTCATTAATATAACGTGAGAAAGCTTTTTTAAGCCAAAAACTGTTTTCCCCGGAAAACAGGGAATAAAAGTAGTTTGCGAGGTATTTGACACGTATGTCAAATGATTACGTTTACTATTGTTGGGTCTAGTGAGGCCGAAATCACTATTCCGATCGGACGCTGAGAGGAAATGTTATATTATGACTAAACATGTCATTTTACTCCGTTGTACATAGTATACTGCTACCAGTTGGAGTTTCCTAATAATAATTACATTAATTTTTGTTTTATTACATATTTCATAGCTTTTTAAGTTTCAGTTTGACCCTTCAAGTGTTGATCGCTTATATAAAATGCTTATGAATTTTATATTTAATTTTAAGTGTGACAGATAAAGAGATTGAAAAATCATTTTAAAGTATACTGTTTTTGCAATTGGATCATAACTTTAAAAGCTATTTGAAATTTCTGTGACAATATACGGACAAACTGATTGCACACTTTGTTGAAAAAATATGCAATTTACAAAAACTGCCAAAGTTGTCACGATAATTGTAATTATTTGAATATTAAAGTATTAAAAAAAATTATTATGAAGCAGTTTAAAATTCAAGTTTTATAAAAAAATTAAATTAACAGCATTTATAGAAAACGCATAAATGGCTTCGAACGTCGACGAAAATGGACAGAATTGGAGAATTGCAATGACGTTCGAATCGTTGTGATAAAAAAATAGAAAATTCTGTTGGACATTTATGTCAATAGTGAATATAAAGTTTAGCATATATTTGTAAAACTGTTGATAATTGAATTGTATAAAGTTGTCGAAGAAATAAATGAAAGTAATGATGAGCTGGTAAATTTAAGATTATTATGAACCTTGGCCACATTTAGCTTGTATGCGCGCTAAAGAGAGGATTATTGCTTGAGAGGATTATAGCTTGCGGCACGACAATGCAACGAGGATGAGAATGAAAAAAGAGTAGAAGTACTTGAGATTAGTTAATTAGCTTAGAAAGACACAGAAAGTAAAACTTAAAGTAATTGTAATAAGTTTCTGAAGCCGGAAAAGTATTAGCAGTCGGCGGCTCCACCAAGGGAACTATATACAGGAGTCAAGTAGTTGGTATATTTAACTATACTATTAGTAGGCGCATATACAAGCGGAGGGTGCTTATAAAAACTAGTACGTGAAATGCACATGGAATACACATTCGTTTTTAGAGAGTAAAGAGAGACGGCTTAATACAATTTTACAGTAATTCTGTGTCATCTAAAAGACTAACTTTTGCCCAGTGAAAAGTAGTAGCATTATTTTTTATCGGAACTTGGAGTATGCGGTGAGGCTCGCAATAAACCACCGGCAGACGTAGGAAAAGCCGACAGAGACGGGACTTGCGCGGAATCGATATCTTTCCGCTTCTGCCGAGCACCTAATTTCTGAAATTCTCATTTCCGACACCTTCTTCGTCGTCTTTCATTTTATGCAAAAGAAAATTCTTATTCTATAGAATAGTTTTTGCTCAATCTAAGCTGAGCGCGTACTTTCTCGGACGCAAATACGTCGTCTGAAAAATAGTACGCTTAGTTTGCATAAGAATATTTTCCGAATTTTGAGGTTATCAACGTGGAACGGAGACTCGCACTGCTGACTGACTGGAGCTTCGCGTTTTTCATCTTGGACGTTTAACGAAAAAGCAAAGTTGTAGCGGGCGGTTTGCCTAATCGGGCGGCGAGGCGAAGCAAGAAGGCGAGGATGAAAGGGTTCGGGTGCAGTTGGAGGAGGCCGACGCAACGGCGGACTCGAGGAGCGAAAAGTGAAAATGCCGACGGCGGGTTTGGAAAAAAGGCAGAGCGAAAAATACTAGTTTGGAGGCGGAAAAGGTCCGGCGCGGGCTCGCCGCGAGTGTCGCGACGTCCCCGCTCGGAATCCGGCCGAGCTCTCCGGCCTGGTCCGGCGGCGGGCGGCGGCGGCCATGGCTGGCCGGGCAGGGGGTCGGGCCCCGCCCTCCCCGGCTAGCACCGCCAATGGGCGCTTGGCGGCCGGGGTGCCGCGGCGGGCGCTCGGTGGGCGGGCCTCGACGCTCGGCGCTCCGGCGCCCGCAGGTGCGCCTGGCGCTGCCAGTTGGCTGGCGAACTCGGAGCGGAGAGCGACTCGCGCGAGCTCGAGGGGTTGGTTGTCAGCGAGCGCGAGTGCCGCGCGCTTCGGCCGTGGAGCTGTCCTCGGTGCGCGAGTGCGACGCGAGTGAGGCGCGGAGGAAGGCCGCCCGGTGCGCGACGCACCGGCAGACAGTGTGAGTTGGCGTGAGCAAGTGCACGGGGGTGTGTAGTGGGTGCCAGCGCTGGGGCCCTCGGGGGCGTTCGGCCGGTACGGGCCTGCGGAGGCCGGGCCCACCGAGGCGGCGGCAGCGGCTCCGGTAGTGGGGGTAGGCGGCACGGCCGCAAACGCGGCTGGGGAGGTGGAGGGCTACGGGGCCCAAGGGCCCGGGGCCCCTGGGGGGGTCGCGCAAGGCGCCCCCCGGATAAGGGTCGCTACCCTCGGGGCCTCTTGCTGCGCGCCCCTGCCCGTCACGCAGGCTCACAACATAGGTATAGGTAAGCGCCCAGCCTCTCCGTTTTCCAGCAAAACTCGGCATGCGAAGCGTAGGCATCAATTGGCTCGAGATTTTCAAGGAGAAAAAGACTAGACTGCTTTTGCTTTTCAGGCAGGTGTGGTTTGGCGATGCTCCTGTCATGTGCGGGATGCGACAAGCCGATTATGGACAAGTTCCTGTTCAACGTGTTGGATCGAGCTTGGCACGCGGACTGCGTGCGCTGCTGCGACTGCAGGAATCCCCTACAAGAGAAGTGTTTCTCGAGGGAAGCCAAGCTCTTCTGCAGGAACGACTTTTTCAAGTGAGTCTTGGCCGTACGAATTAGTGCAGACCGCGCCGCTTGCAACAGTCGCAGTGCATTCAATCAATTTTTCTTCTTGCACTTTCAAATGCTATTGTTAATAAAAGTCCAAAGGAACAATGAATCTTATGAAATACTACACCGAGAGAAGTGTGTTGGAAGAATTAGCTGCATTGCATTTAGTGAAAAACTTATGGACTATATATAGATTTGGCTAGAATTGTAGATACGCATTACTAGAATTCTCGCGAAAGTTATAATACAGAATGGTAATTTTTTTTCGCCAAATGCAGTCTGCGCCTCCGCTTCCAAAGTCACTTTTCCCAAACGTTTCTCTCGGCGTATAAAAATGTGTAAAGTTCATAAAATCCGATACATTATTATGGACTTTTATGCGGCTTTGCAGCATTTTCTGGAGTTTTATAAGACACTTTCAAGTGGTAGATAACGAAGAGGAGAAAATGATTAGAATAAGATGAAGCAATAATTTGCAAACGCTGTCATCTGGCTCGTCCGAGTAAATGGTAGCTTTGCCCTTTGTGACTGGGGCGCGAGACCTTGACATTGGGCAGGACGAAGAGACCGGCGGGCTCGCGCTCGGCGACCGCAGATCCAGACCACAATGAGTCGTAGGTCAGGCGTGCCTCTGGAGCGTAAAAAGGTGAAAAGCAGAAAAGCCCGCGAGCGCGCCGCCGACAATCGCCGGACTAGAAGGTGAGCCGGCCGTCGGCGGCGAGCCGCAAATGAACTCTTGGCTCTCGGAAAAAGTTGTACCGCCGCCAAACAGTCGAAGCTGACTCGACCCAAGCCGTTCTGCTTGTCGCTGTCAATTCCACTTTTTCCACGCTTTCAGCTTTTTTACGCCAAGAGAAAAACGCTGCTTCCCATTGATCGTCGGAAAAAGCTTCTATAATTAATGCAAAAACGCGGAAAACGAAAGATACCCAACCGTCTGTAAAAATTGCATTGGTTCGTTTTACTTTTGCATTTTTCTTCATTTTTAACAACATTCATTGAAAAAGGGTTAATCAACGGACGTTTTTTGGTCGCGTTATATTGCCAGGTTGCTAAAAGCTCTCGTTTGAAAAAAGGAAGAAGCCGTGGTTCGGCGACAGAGCGTGCACCTTGCGTGGGTCGCTCTGCATAACGCCGATGAAAAATTCATCGGAGCGCGATGTTCGGCCGGTGGTCCACCGATGCGTATCAGCACCGGTCGCGCATGCGCCAAGGCCTTTGACATGTGCCGGTAGAATCGACGGAAGTCCCTGGGTATGCGCCATGTTGACGCGCCGCTCACGTGTACTTAAAAAAGTGCCTCTTTTATCGCGCTAATTAATAGCCTCTAATTATCAAAGCTCGTGTACCTTTAATGGATCTTAACACGTGACACGTCGGCATAACTGAGCTTTAATAAACGGTCGCTCCCATGCAACCTTTTCTAGCGCAGCCGGGTTATGCATCAATTACAATTTTAATGCAATGTTTACGTTTATTAAACAAATGACCTGCTTATTTTGTCGATCCAAGTCATCAATGAAAACGAGAATGCTCAAACGGTTTCGCTTGCGTATTTTAACCGTAATGATGGAATAATTTTAAATTCAAATTTTATTCAAATATATTCATCGCATAATCAAAGGCGAAAGAGCAGAGAATTCATATTTTACAGATTTTATTTAAGAACCTTCTCTCGGCTCGGCCTTTTTTGCCCAAAAATGTAAAATAGTCCCAAATCATACACATTTGCCTTAGCTAGCGGAACGCCTTTATTCATCAATGAACTTCCTCCTTCATAATTCTTTATATCGGATCATTCACTCTTGCCTCTCTTTTATTCGTGCACTTGATTGCAGACGTTAGTTTACAAAAATTCTCTTGGAAGAAAATGGAAAAGGCGAAAGGCGAAAAAAGCTGTAAGCGAAGCCGCGAAGATTCTCCTCGTTCTGGCAAGCAATAACAGCAACTACTGCGCCGATAGTGCTAGGGTGCGCGCGAAAAAGGAAAGGTTGAAATTTGCAAGCGATTCCAATGAGGAGTGGCATAAAGAGAGCGCGAGCGGATGTTAGCGCTTAGGACGATTAGTCGAAGCTCCGAGTAAAAGAAAGAAGTTAGCGCGATAAGAGGTGGGAAGGGATCCGATAATGGCCCCGGTTGCTCGGAGATGCGTCGAGCGTCCCTAAAAAATGATTATTAGTGCCTCCAAAGGGCCGCGCACCGTAGGAAGCGAGAGATTATGCGAGCTGCGGCCGCCGCCGAGTCACGTAGCGGCGACTCCGGGGCTAATTCCACCAACATAATGCAACAGCGTCGCATCTAATTCGGCCCATTATTTTTGTTGCGCGCGCTTCCCTCCTTTCGATTAATTTTTCGTACGCGTGAGGAAACTATTTTTGCAGATCAAACTGTCAGAATTGATATTAAGATAAAATGATAAGGCATTGGAAGCTTATTAAAGAGGCATAAAAAGAAGAAAGTAGTAAAAGAAGATCGGAAGCAGGTAGCGCCGTCGCTTATTCTTCTGAGCTGTCCGTAGCTGTCCCCGTTTCAGCCTACCAGAGGTACGACATATATAATGCCGCGTGTCTTGGAGCGGCCACCAAACCAGTTGGGTAGAGAAAAAAGGCCACTCGGCTTACACCCACGAGGAAATATAGCAATAAGTCGGGAGAGCGAAATCCGGCAAAGGAGCAAAAAAGCGAAGCGGGAAAAAAGTTGAAAAAGTTGGCCGACGTGGAGGATCGGGCGAATAAATGGAGAGGAAGTGTTTGATTTGAGGCGCGCGCCTCGCAAAATCACTTACTGTATTTTTGAGAGGGGAGCGAGATGGAATCGGTATTGGAATTTAGAAAAGTCGATAACCGGCGGGAAGAGGGTCTCGGCAGGTTTTATTGCAGGTTTTATTGGCGGTTTTATCAGGGCTCGGAAGGCGAGATCTCGCACTGCAGGCTTGGCAAATTCGGAATATCGGTGAGAGGCGTTGGCGGCGCGGCGGCGAGGGAACGACCGAGGCGAAGCCAGAGTCGTGGGAGCGGCGCTCGCTGTTGGTACCTACGCGCATATAATACGCACGCGAGAGGGGCGAGACGCGCGCATAAACCGGGCCGTCGGAGGGAGAGAGAGCTCGAAACTCGAACGTGGAAATATTACAAATGTGCCGTGACGCGCTCTCGGAGTTTGTTGGGCGTGACGGCGCAGGGGTTCCCTTCCGAGAAGGCCTCTCCTCGCTGCCGCGCGCGCACCCGAGAGCCTCCTCCCGCCCGCGGCCCGCGGCTCTTGAGTGCATGCGCGCCACGAGGAGCACATGTCTGCCGCTGCGCGTGCGCCGCTCGCGACCGCGCCTAATCGGCCGCGCGCTTTTCCTCCGCTTTTTCAAACGAGGCCATATTGCCAAAACAGTCCGGGCGTCTTCACAAGTGCACCAACTTTGACTGGCCGCTCGGGAATGCGACGGAGGCTGCCACTTGATCCTTTCGTTCCTTTTCTTTTTCTTCGGCGCGAAAGCATTCGACGTAATCATCAATTATGGTTTTACTCTTGTCAACGTGAAACGTTAACGATGGGAACCTCATAAAGGTTGCGCCACTGAAACTTGAAATATGTGTTTCTACCGACGCGGTCGGCGTGCTGCTTCTCCTCTTCTTCTTTTTTCAAGGCCCTGGAGAGGCTGTCGATGGAAAAAAGGTTTTATGGGTCGTGCCTTGGCCGAAAGGCTATATAATAATCCACCGGCTACTTTGGTTCCGCGCGTCGCGCCACGCGATAAGCGTTATTAGCTTTTCCTGGGGCGGATTAAAATTTTTCGCCAAGAAAATTTAGCTCGGCAAGCGTGGCCGTTCCCCTTCCCTTCATTTTCGGCGGCTGTGCTCGGCGCCGAAGCACCTACGTAAAGCAGTCTATTAATGATCTTTACGGCCGGCACTGGCTTTTCTTCTTCTCCCTAGAATCGAATAAAGGTGGTTTTAAAGGAGCCGAGCTCGCCGCCATGCGAATCATTTCGCGGTATGAAGTAAACCACACCGATACTTGATGGCGTCGTTAATTAAGCGCTCCTTCTCCTGGGGATCCACCTTGCTCCAAGCAGGCTGCGCTCAAAATCTTCGGCTTTTACGCCCTTTTTCTTCAATCTATAATACCAAAGCACTTTCGATCCTATTATCTTATTAGCCTTGCATTGTTCCCGGTTAACCGAACCAGCAACAGCTGCTTCGTCACTCTTGCAAATTTTTAATTCTTCTAAACTGTACAGTGAGTTAATTAAAAGAAATATTAAAGCAGTGAAAAAATTGAACAAATCAAATAACTACTTTTATTCGAGTGCCTCCTTCCACGAGAAAATGTTATAAAATACTTTAGCTCGCATGTTATCGTAGGTAAACTTAGCTTTTATTGTTTTTAGGTATACGGAGAAAAATGTTATACTAAAAATTACTATATTTTTTAGCGATGGAAGGATATACTTGCAACGTGAGAAAAATTAGTATATTTTATTTTAAAATTTACAATAAGTGTAGTAAAAATTAATAAAATATTTATTCATTTTTACTAAAATTATACTAAATTTCAGAATAATATACAGTAATTTTTCTCACATTACAAGTACGTCCTCCAATTGCTAAAAAATATAGTAATTTTTAGTATAACATTTTTCTCCGTGTAGTTGAAGGAAATGTTGAATTGAGAGTCTCGAAAGGAGTATTTGGTTAGTTGTATGAAGATGAGAAGGATATTTCGCGTATTGCATGAAAATAATGGCGTAGCCAAAAAGAGCATGTTAGCGTCTTGGGTGTGGGTAAAAGAAGAAAGGGAAAAAGTTGATTGGCGTAAAAATAATGGGGTTTCGTTCTGTTGTTGTGATTGCAGACGGTACGGAACAAAGTGCGGCGGCTGCTCGCAAGGCATCAACCCGTCGGATCTAGTGCGGAAGGCGCGCGACAAGGTCTTCCACCTGAACTGCTTCACCTGCCTCGTTTGCCGCAAGCAGATGAGCACCGGCGAGGAGCTGTACGTGCTGGACGACAACACTTTCGTCTGCAAGGAGGACTATCTTTCGGGAAAGCCTTTGCCCATCGGCCACCACATGCACGGACGCCACGGTACGCTCACCTTGCTGTTTCGTCAGAAAAAGTGGGGGACGAGTGACGGCCGAGTCCCATCTCGAAGCCAGGCTCATTTGTATCAGTCACGTTGGTGGGATGTCACGCGACACTCGAGTAGCTTCCGAAAAAAAAGGTTCAGAAAAAGCTGTGAAAAGGGACAGGCGACGCGTGCGCCGATGGCCCCCCGATAAAGGCCTATTCCAATTTGTTTCCGCGTAGAGGCTGAGCATAGATTGACTTCTCGTCGCGTGCTGTCGGCTCGTCTGAGAAAACTCGGCGTTTTCGAGGCAGCGGCGGCCTTTTGCTTTTTTTCTTTTTTTTTCTCCGCTGCTCGTTCTCTCGCTCGGTCGGACAGGAGGCAGGGGAGGGGGCGGGGCCGGGATCAGGGGGGTCACAGTTCAACGCGTTCGGGCCCGAGATTCTTGCGGCGCGGCACGAAGCAGGCGAGAGAGAACGAAAAGTCGAATGGGAAAGAAGGAAGGAGAAAAAGCCGCTCAAAAAAAGAGACAAAGGCCCGACCAAAGTGTAAAAACGCTCCGAGATTTTCATAAATTCTCCCTTTATTCCCTCCACTGTCTTCGTTCCTAACTTTGGCCTTTCAAATCAACTTGCTTTGGGCGGGAATGAGCATTAATCAATTATTGCCCGCGGAGAGAGTTTTTCTCCACGAACTTGCCGTAAAATCGATTATTCAATAGCCTATGTTTTATTAAGAGATTTTTCTTCTCTTAGTTTTAATTAAATTGAAAAATTTACAAACGCAGTCAAAGTACATCATCTTTAAAAGGAAATTCCTTTTCAACGATCCAATTCTCACTTTTTTTTTGTGGAGTTTCCGTTTCTGTCAGTATTTGCTGTTTACGGATACACGTCTGTTTGTACGAAAGATGTACAAGGATAGGATTATAATTTGATAAATACATTTGATCGTATGGATTTTTCTCCGGGTAAATGCAGTAGGGTGTAGGATTAAGCTGTGCTTGTGGCGAAATGAAAGGAGTATATGTAAATAAAAAAGGCGGTTGCACAAGACAGAAAAGCGGGAAAAGGGAGGAAAAGGGGCGGCTGGGGAAGAATGAAGAGCGAGAAAAGAGAAAAGAGAAAAGAGGGTACAGCGGGTAAGGGATCGGAGGCAGGATTCAGGACGACAAGCTGTGAAAATAGCGGCAGTAGTGTCGAGAGCGATCGGGTCTATGATCTCTAGCACTTGAACTGGTAGCGCGCGCCGCGGGGAGCGAGAGGCGCTCGTTTTGTAAGGATGAAACGAAAAGCGAAGGTCGTTACGTTACGCAGCGGGTTCCTTTTGTCGTATGCCGCCGCCTAACCGCAGCCCGCGGGGAGAGAGCGCGCCTATAAGTTATCGCGCGCGTGAGACCGGCCGCCGTCCGAAGCGCATTATCGCGCGTTATTAGCGCGTCATTTAGGAAGCGGGCCCGAATTGGACGCAGCCGCGCGCTCTCTCCAGCCTCTTGCTGTAGATCGCAACGCGCTCGCTGGAAAAAATGCCGAGTATAGCTAAGCGCGCGGGCGTGCGTCCGTGTAATCCGAATTTGCATTGTCACGGTAATCTCGAGCGCTCGGCCGCTTTTTCTTTTGCTTTTTCACGCTTACGATTTACGTGTTGCCTGTCTGCGAGTTATTAAAAAGCCATGAGTCGGATATCCCGATAAATGCCATTTGTCCAACGGGCGAAAAGCGTGGCCAAAACTCCGGATAATCCGATTGACGCTGCCTTAAAACGAAACGTCGCTGAGAGTTGGAAAGTTTTTAGGTGGAGACTCGCTGATGGGTTCGGGTTCGGAGGACGAAGACGAAGAAGGTAGTGGAGTCGGGCACCAGCATCCCGGAGGCATGGCTGTCCCTCACCTGGGAGTGCACATGGGCTCGAGCGGCCCCGGAGAGCAGGTCGTCGGTCCCGGCAGCGAGCTGCCCCTGGGCGGCGATCCCTGCAAGCAGGAGGACTCCGAGGATCAAGGTAAGCCAATTTGCCAATGGACCGACGGAGGCGCGCGTCGAACGTGTGGCTCCGGATCGTTGGCCGAAGCTGCGACAGGGGCCGGGGGAGCGCACCCAACAGGGGCTTGACAATTCCATTTGTAAGCGAGAGCTATCCTTTACTCAGTGGCTTTATCCTCTTTGTGCCGGCAAGGCAGCCGGCCCCTCTCCGCCTCCCCTTCTCTTTCTCCGTCCGTGCACTTGAAGCGGCACGACTCCTCGTTGCCTTTATTTTTGTAACCCGGGAGACGAGAAAGCAGTGCGTTCAGTTAAATAGACTGGCGACCGCTGTGCTTGCAGGCTCACTGGACGGAGACCCGGAGACGCGCGACAGTCAGACGGAAAACAAAAGTCCGGACGGCGGCGCCGGCGGAGGCAGCGGCGACGGAGGAGCGGGCTCGAAACGCCGCGGACCCCGGACGACGATCAAGGCCAAGCAGCTCGAAATACTGAAGACGGCCTTCTCGCAGACGCCGAAGCCGACGCGGCACATCCGCGAGCAGCTCGCCAAGGAGACCGGCTTGCCCATGCGGGTGATCCAGGTGAGTGCGCAGCGCAAATTAAGGCTCGGACGCCGGAGCACCCGCTGACCCGAGGGCTTGCCTCGCAGGTTTGGTTCCAGAACAAGCGGAGCAAGGAGCGCCGGCTGAAGCAGCTCACGTCCATGGGCAGGAGCCCCTTCTTCGGCGGCACGCGCAAGATGCGCGGCTTCCCGCTCAACCTGAACCACGGCGGCCTGGGCGGCGACGACGGCCCTCCTCCCGGCTTTCCCTACTTCGCCGACAAGTTCGACTTTGGCTACGGGGCGCCGGTCGCCTTCCACCACGAGTTCTTCGGCGGACACCCACCGCCCCACCCGCACGGCCCTCCCTTCGCGGGTCCCGGCAATCCTGGTAGCTACTTTACAAGTTAAATTGCAGCGCGCGAAAGCGCAGTTTGGAGCGAGTCTAAGCGGCTTACGCCTTTGCGACAGGTCTCGACCCGGCGAGCATAGCCGGCATGGCGGCGGCCGCGGCGGTGGCCGGCGAGTACCCGCCGCCTGGGGCTGGCGCTGGACCCTCGGAATTCCTGGCAGGCCCCCCGGGCCAGGGGCCGCCCGTGCCCTCCGCCGGTAGCCCTGGCGAGTTCCTAGCGCCCACAGGTACGTCACACCTCCTTCGCTGAGAGCCCCGAGCGCCGCCGACTTTCGGGATCCTCCCTCCAGACTTTATTCGCGAGTATCGAGTGGTTAATTAAAGAGCCGACAAGGGAAGCGACTTCTGTTTGCTTAGAGCTGGAGGGCCTCCTTTTCGCGCGACTGCCAAAGCGGCCTTTGTCACGCTCGCTCGGGCATTTGAAAAATTTCGGATTACTGCGCTGCAGGATTACTCAATTGGAGGTCGGCCCGGACAGGCGCAGTCCCAGACTTTATTACCGGCCATTTCTCAAGGAGCGCCCGAATATCCCTGCGCTCGGCGTGTTTGATTTAGCCTTTTCTCCGCGGCTCGCTCCGCGGCCGCCGTCATTTATCATCTCGGCAAACTAGCGACCGCTAATTTTCGCCGAGCAATTTGTCAGGGCCCCTCGCTCCCAATGAATTAAAAGGCATTCTGACTCGCGCGCGACAAAGGCGGGATTAGCATGCTGTGCTTTTTCTGGCCTCTTTATCGGAGGATCGGGAAAGCGAATGTTTGCACTGGCAGTTGCTTCATTTAAATAAAAGAGCAGCTTCCGTTGAAGATGAAAAAGTAGCGAGGTGGCCAAAATGTTTTTCCCGTTATAGGCATTTGTTTTGCTTGGCTGTTTTAGGTGGCGGACAAGCTAATCCCAGCGGGGGCGGTAACGCCGGCGGACCGGGCGGCGGGGGCGGGGGCGGCGGCTTCCCCGAGCCCCATCAGATGCAGCAGAGCGAGGGCCTCGTCTGGTAGTGGAGGCTACCCTCGTGGTTAACCTTAACGTCTGATTAAGGCGGCGACTTCCGACCTAAGTGTGCGTTGGCCCGAAGTAGCCTTCGTGTCGCCCCTCGTCGCTATCCAGCAGCCACAAAAGAGGACTTTCGCAGGCCGGCAAGAAAGACTTCATTTTCTTCGCGAGTTGTACGCCACTTTTAAGATTTTTCACGCGCAAGCCTTTATTTTATTATTATTACTACCTTCTATTTTATTGGATGTGCAGTTAATGGTTATTATCGAAGATAATAAAAATCCGCGCTCTTATTAATTATTATTATAACATTATTGTAAAAAATGTTTGAGCCAAAAGTGTAATATCCCCTCCCCTCTGTTAATTAGTTGATGAAAAAGTAAATCTAACGTTGATTTGAAAAGCGTCCTGTAGATAAAATGAAGGAGGATCCGTTTCTCGAGGCGAAGCTGCGCCGAGAGACGCGTTTATACTGAACATGCCATATATTTTGTTAAAAAGCTTTAATAAAAGTCAAGCAAAGTCCTGAAGAAAGTAAAGCAAACGTACTTGCGTGGCAGGTGAATGCAATTGCTCTCGACACTAGGTACCTAAGTATTTCGCGAAAAAACTAAAAACACCTCAAGGAGCAGCAGCACAAAGTCGGAGCTTTCTTGATTTTTCTCAGAGCATTGTAATGAAATAGACATGAAAGTCACGGACAAACTAGGACGCTCTTGCGTTCGTCTCGCGTTCAAGCGCAAAGTACTTACACTATCGATATAAATATAAAGAAATCTCGATATAAATAGGACATGTAACAATTAGCTGTTAAGGCGGCGATCGATGTAAATACATGTGAAGCAAATTGAGCTAAAAATAGGATAATTCGACACTAAGGAATGGAGAGTGGCGCGAAACGATTACAGCGTTCATTGTTCGAATAATACTGCACGTATGCGGTTTCAACAAGATTTTATGCAAATTTACACATGGCTAAAAATATGTACACACTACACTCAGCTACACCGCCACGAAGCATGACTATAAATATGATTATAATAAACAACCACGTATTTCCGTACATAAGCATTTGTTGCATCTTTATTTTATTTACCCTTCCTCACTGGCTCGTTTCTCAAAGTTCCAGCGCTGTAAGTACGAGTAAAAACGGTCTTATGCAGCTCGAGGAAATTGGCAGGCGCGAGAAAAAGGGCTGACAGCAATGAAATCCCGCATGTTTACTCGAAGGACATATTCGGGTCGCTCGGGAGCGGCATCGCTAATAAAGTGTCGCGTCGTTCTTTTCTCCCGAGAGAGTCGGCCAGCGGCAGGCGCCCTACGCAATTACCATCGGGTTATCACACGCTCGGCTGCCCCCCGTATCGTTCCGACGCTCCAGAGCTTCGGGAGACGAGCGTTTAGTGGGATCACCGAATCTACGGCCGCCGCCCGCCCAGAACAACATGTGCGCCGGACTAACGTCCTTACCTTCTCTGGCCTAGGCTCGCTTACTCTCGGCACGTCCGGACATCTGCTGGATTCGATTTTGATGTGTTTCTGCCCAAGGGGGCACACTTGGACAGATAGAGCTCGCGGCTCGTCTCTCGAGGGGAGGATCTCCCTCTGCTCCGTCAAGGGGACTCAAGCTGTACCAACTCCTTTTTTTATTGCCTCATCGCGTGCCGCCCAGAGCTCACCAATTTTTCGCAAGTCCACATTGAGTTTCTTAATACGTTTTAGTGCGCAATGTGGCGCGCCGGCGGTAGGTTTCAAAGACATTCAAGTAAAAGCGAAAGCACTTGAAAGCGAAACCATACGAAGACGCGTACAGACTTTGATCCTTGGCAGCGCGCAAAAGCCTCCTGCGAGGACGGCAGCGTCGGCGTCGCTTCCCCCGGGCAACAATTCAAGCGGATCCTGGCCGAGTGTTTACCCCCGTGGCCTCGTGACGAGGCGAGGGCTACCCGGGGCTTCGCGGCTCACGCTCGACAGATGCGCGCCGAGGCGGCGGGGGCAGGTCTTGGGCGCGATCCCTCGGGAGCGCTGCCGCGCGACAAAAGCGCCGCGTGCGGGGCGGTGAGGCCTCGCCAATCGATTCGACGGGGCCGGGACGATTGATGAGCCTGGAATGGCTCGCCGGCAAGTGCGCTTCACATAAATCTTGCGCCCGTACAAATTCGCGGCCAAGCTCGTGCGCGGAAAAATTTTATGGGGAGGTAGGGGGCATTGCTGCGCGCAGGGGGTCGCGTAAACAAGCTTTTGACGAGCATCGCTTTTCCGCCAGCACCCCAAACCGACCCTACAAAGCTCTTATTGCCTGCCTTTTTCTCCATAATTAATTGCTCTTCGTTTCAAATGCTACTTTCTAGCCGACAAATAATTATTTTCTCTATTGTTCCGCCGCGCACCCGGAAGGTAGAAAAAACACCTTTCTCAACTATTGCTGCTGGAAATTTTACTCGAAGCTAATAAAACCGGTAGTGAAAAGTGTGGCGCTATTAGAAAATGTGACAAGAGGCTATCTCGTTCCCACCAAGCTTTCTTCCATTGGCTCGGAAAAGCCCCGCAGTTTGGAAAAGAGTTTGCGCGTTATCGGAGCTCGGCTTATCGGGCGGCGCGTGGCAGGTACATCGCAGATGGGCCGCTCTTTAGTCGCTTCCGTGGGGTGCGCGCGCCGGGGGCTGAAAGGAGGAATGCGAGCGAGCGATCACGTGTCCGCACACGTGTCGGACGCGGGGACACGCGCCAGCCACCGTCGACCGATCCTCCGATTCCGTCGGATCCGTTCGCCTACTCTCCCCACGCTGCTCAAGCGAATCCGCAGATTTATGCACGTTCGTATGTTCGTTCAGCTTCGATATCTGGCCTTATTTCGATCCTTACACAAGCAGTATACTTTACTTACTTTTCGCAAAGTACTTGAAAAGCCCAAAGAGAGGAATTGGGCGCTGCTCGTCGAGTCATGTTTAATAGAAATATTCCTAACGTTACAGCGCTCCTTCGGTTCTACGAGGAGGCGCCGCGTGCGGTTCGGAGCGCGGCGCGCGCTTCTTTTTCTTCGTGACGCGGCGTTATGTATACGACTCGGGCCGTTCGACGGCTCACGGCTCGGGCGGCTCGCTTTTGAGAAAAAATTCTGCCTCGATAAATCATTTTTATGGCCGCCTCGCTAGAGGGACTTGCGTATCGATTAAGCTCCGCGTTGATTTGGGAAAAATTTCTTTTTCAAATAAAACTCTTCTCGGCTGGTCAAGTAACGTTTCCTTCTCCCTTATAAATTGCTTCTCAGTTCAAATGTGCGTTACCGATAGTGACACTTTTGTCCCGAAATTCTTCATGCATTAACTATGTCTTCAATTCTGCTATTGAGCCGTGACAGGTTAATATGGTCACATATGATTATGCATTTTCTCGTCTTATTTCTTCAAGCCTTGTCTTAACAATTGACTTGCCAAATCACAAAGGGTTCCCTATGTGCAATTCGAGCCAACTTGTTTATTTTCTTTCTTCGACTCAAACTTTATTTCGGACGAGATTTTCTTCTACATATAATAACCGAAATCAAATTCTAATATTCAGTAATTGGCAAGAAAATGTTCTTTCAATAATTGGCAACTCAATGTAAATCATATTATTAATAATCGAATATTACAAGATACACAGTTTTTCACTTCAATTTTTCACGAGCTGAAAGAATCGTATAAAAAAGTAAATCGGTAGAAGCATTTGGAATATCTTCACATTTTAGCTAAAAGGCAGAGAAAAATGAAAAAATAAGTTCTGTTTGAAGAATCATCGAAATGCTGCTGCGTTGAAGATGCTCTTGGATGATATTAAAAAAGAGTATAAAAAATGTTGAACCCTTTTTTACAGTACAGCAAATTATGCGTCAAGTGTTTTTGGCGCAGCCGTGACAGACGCTCGATCGGCGGCAATAAAACAAGAGAGAAGGAGAAGAAAAAGGCGACAGCTCGTGAAAAGCATCTTATGCGCGATGTGGAGAAAAAAGAAGGGGCAAAAAGTCGCTCGGATTAAGGTCCCGCCACGGCCCCGGAAAAAAGTGGAGCTCGCGGATAGGTGCGCTAATCCGGATTTCGGATTAGCGACCCGGACCCGAACGACAGTCGACGGACCGCTGCGGGGAGCCGGGCCCCACGCTCCGGGAGAGTCGCCAGTCAGGTCGCGTTCGCTTCGCCAAACGCTTGACGCTTCCATTGTGCCGCTGCGGGCCTACTCCTATTCCTTCTTTTTCACTTTTCTCTTAAACCTTTCTCTTGCACTTTTTCACCTGCTCTACTTTTTACCGATAAATATGCTGTTATGGCGAGGTAGGCTTTATTTCATTTATAGCTATCGGCTTATCACATTTGACGCATTGCCATTGGGAAAGTAAGTTTACAAATCTTTAATGGCTAAAGAGCAGAGGAAATTGTTAAGCAAAGGTTGCACGCTTGCATTCTTACTCCGCATGCAGTGCAGCAAGAAAAGATTTTGTATCGAAATAAATATTGGAAAAATTCTTGTCAAGATTGATATTACAAAGTTTTGCCGAAGGCTGCTGCTGCTGTAGATTAGATCTTGATATCCGCTCAAGGTTTAGGCGATAAGTGAAAATGGCGTTAAAAGTTATTTGTAAAATTGTCGAGAGCGCCTGCGCGCCTGTACACGTCGCGCTGGGACGACGATGGCATTGACGATAAGGCCGTGCGGGGTGGTGCTGTTGTGCGTTCCCCCCGTTGAGCCGAGAGCCCTGCACGCCGAGATAAGTATTCGCTATTTAAAATACCAGCAGCCACCATTCTGCCGCCCTTCTCCCGAGACGCCGCTCGCTCGCTCGGCCAAGATAAACTGTTGTGCAGGGGTTGATTATAAACCGAGAGCGAGGGGGGCTCCAAATCAAGAGGGAAAGCAAACCGCTCTTTCTCGCTCTATCGCTTACTCGCCTTATTTTTCTTCCCCCCGCCCTTCTGCTGACTCCCTATCGGAGCTCTTACCACCTTGTTTTTCTTTAGAGTTTCTTTCTGCTGTCTACAACAATCCTATTTTCCTACTGCAAAATAGTCAATCTTCTCGAAGCAGTGGAAAGTTTCACTTGCCAGCCAAGTTGATTTTCTGTACTAAAAATGATTGGAGCAGAATAGTTTGGATAAAAAGGGCAGAGGAGAGGAAAAGAGAAGGTACAAGGAAAAAAGTAGCGTAGGAGTCGCGTGGCCGAATTGGCGGTGAAGGCGAATCGGCGCGGTACACGGCGGGAGGCGGTGTGTACGAGGAGCATTGTTGTATAAATAGGTTTGGCGAGTTAGGGGTTGCGAGAGCTACCCCCTCGGGAAGTGCACATGTCCGCATCGATTATACCGCCCCTCCAGCGCTTGCTTGGCGTCGCTCCCTCTCTGGTCGTCCCCCGCGGGCCAAGGTCCACGCGCCGCAGAGCCAGACGCACGTACCGCTTGCTTATTTTCGAGCCATTTGCTTTGTAAACGCGCAATCACGGCCTTCTCCTTCTCTCTTTCGCCCCCTTAAATATTCAGATTCGCGGCGGATTCCGGACTCTCGACGGAAAAATACGGCCATAGGTGGACCGATATCGCTTAAATTCGCTTTCGGCAGCCCTCCCGCTCCGATGTCTTTTTCCCGGCCGAGCCGCTCTCTTTGCCAATGCTAATTTTGCTTTGTTCCGTCACCTGGCTGTTTATTTATGTTCGGCTTTGCCCGCGAGCCAGCAAGCAGTCCGCATCAATGAAGCCGTCTCTTTTTTCCGACGCGTCCGACCGTTTACTCATTTATTTTCCGTTTTCGCTCTTCCACCCCGCCATTCCCTTATCCAAATATCCCGCAGCACATCTATAATTCGCCATTTTCCCCTCCAGAAGTTCCTGTACAAAAATCTCAACATGGGCATTATATTTATTGCAGCTTTAACTAGAGGATACTGGAGCTTCGTCACAAAGCGAAGCAGAAACGGTAGCGTCATTTTAAAATCATATCTTTGTCATCCTCTCTTAAAGAACTGTTTCGAAACATTGCTATACAAAGCGATGTTAAATGTCAATGTAAGCGATCGCGTCCTTACATTTAAAATTTTGTGAGAATAAAATAAGCATGGCCTCCTCTACTGCACAATGCAAAAGTAGACTAATAAGGAGGAGCTCTTATGTTGTCTTTATTGGGTTTAGGAAAAAATGTTGAGCAGGCAGGCGCAAGTGCACAACGTCATGTTCGATCTGGCCCGTAAAGGATGAATAATGAAGTCTGAAAAATCTGCTCCCCTCTGTTAGCGTGAAAATGTATTGTAATAGCTCGTGACGATTCGATAGAGGCGTCAGCGCGCTATGTACCCCATCGGCTCGAAGAATCGGCCAGTCATTGTATGCATGAGAAGCAGCGCTCGACACTCGAGTACCTGGCCACTCGATGTGTAGCGCGACACTCGTTGGGGCTGCAGGACTCTTCGCACGATTTTGGCGCACAAGGTCGAGTTGGCTCGCTTTCATTTTTCTCTTGTAATTCTATTATATATCCTTCTGCTAAAGGTATTTCCCTAGCCTCCCCTATACTCATTGTTTCCCTCTTATCGCGCCACCGTATTTCACCGCCTTATCGCGCAGCTCGCTCTCCTTTTATTTTCCTCGGGCAACTTTTTCCCTTGCTTATTATGCGCGCTGCCGCGATAAACTTTTCAATATTACCTAAGATAAGCTTAATACGTTGGCGTCGCTCAAAAAGTTATCCGGCGAGTTTATTCAATACATTAGTATAAAGAGCATAACGAGTTTGGCCAAGTGGCGGAAAAGAGGCAAATAGTAAAATGGCTTTTCACGCTTGCAGTTAGAGCGAATACGTTGTGTATCCTGGCACTTGAGAAGTGTTTACAACTGGATTCGTAATGCAATTAGAAGGAGGCCTCTCGTGCGCGCAGCGTGATCGCTCTTTGAGCGTGCGTTTCCTTCTTGCGATTAATCGGCCGTCCCCCCGGCAGCTTGCACCCCGATCTCTCCCCGGATGGGCACGCGCTCGCCGCTACGAAAGGCGCGCTCCAACACCCCTGCGGCGCGCCGCTCTCGTCTGCCCTCTAATTTCTCTAATTTTCCTCTGACGCGATCTGTCACCACAAGACACGCGAGATTCGAGTGCTCATGCTTTTGTACCCGCCATATATATTTCTTTGCCTTCTTTTCTGCATTTCCCTTCGGATTTCACTCGATTTGTTCGACTGAATCTAATTTTCTTACCACCGCTCAATCGAAATTAAATATAAGCTGTATTCACTGTTCGCGCTGTCCATTATCCGCTCTGATAGTTCATAATAAATTAATTGCTTTCGGGCTAATTATATCTGAATATATATTACCAACACTGCTTCCTTTCATAAGTACTGCACCTAAAAAAATCAAGTAGATCTTACTTTTTCGCAACAGCAACTCTTAGTTCTTCTTAAAGCAAGAATAACAGTTTTTTCTTAAAAGTAGAATCTCCTTTTTGAAAAAGCAGCTTCCCCTATGACCACGTTATTCTTTCTAAATAAAAATAAATTAATTTAAAAAAAATCTCGCGTTATGATTTATTAGATTTGGTAGTTCTGTAAAGCAGATTCTACTGTAAATTCAGAAAATTAAATTGACTTTATTTTTCACAGTTAAAGCTACTGTGTTAAAATACAAGTTACTGTTTTTTTTTTGTGTATGGCTTCATTAAAAATGTTAAATATTAATTTAATGACATGATTGGATGAAAGATGATTGAATTCGCTGTTAAAGTTTAAGAATATTTGACCTTGTATATAGTGTAATCGATACCCGTGTAGAAATTGGATAAAAAAATCTTCCAGGATTCGGACTAGGATTCCCTACTTACCCAACATTTCCCAACATTTCCCTGGTTTCTTCCATAAGGCACATATATAAGAAGCGGACAAAATCCGACCTGGATCCAGCAAGTTTTCCCTACTGTTTTCCTGATATCTGTCAAATCCTTGCCTTTTTCTACACGGGTAGTCGTTTAAAGAGCATCCTCTTCGATACAAATGGTATGTTTTCACAGAGACTTTAAATAACAGTAAATAAATTTTAAATAAAATGTGTTTCAAACGAGGAAATAAGCAAAAAGCCTTTTCTCGTAAAAGGAACGAGAAGGATGGACAAATTTAAACGATTGACATTTTTGTCAGTGTAGAATATGGCTATAATAATTGTTGCGGATGCAAGTGTAAGAGTGAAACAAGTGTCCTCTGGTGGGCTTCTGGCTGTTTCACACGGAGGGGTCGGTCGTTATGATTGCGTTGCTTGGAAGCACACTCGATCGGGGACAAGGAGGTGGCAGGTTGAAAATGTCATGCGCTAACATAATGCGGCGCGAAAGGGGGCGTGAGGCGCGCCGCGCCGCGCCGGGAATTAGTCTTTGTTGCGCTGCCACCACTGCACATGTCGGCAAATTAGCCAGATTTGAATTATTATATTTGGAGAAGGCCGCTTGCCGTAGGAGGAGCCACGGGCTACTTTACATTTTGCCATTTTTGAGGCCGATTCTTCAATATGCCGAGCCGCAGAGCAAATCTCTACACGCCAATGAATATTCTCTCGCTTTCAATACTCGCTCGTTGGAAATAAGAAGGAAATAAGATTTTGCTAATTTGCACGAAGGATGAATCCGTAACGACTAGGCGTAAAATTGCTCGAGGCCCGCAATGTCGGGAAGGAGCGTGCGAGATCCTTGGAACAGGTGTCCCGCAGAAAAGTGGGTGGTACCGTCATCGAGGGGGTGAATATGATATCGGTCCCCCCGCTACGGCAATTGCCGGGGGAAGCTTGGCCAGAGAGGCGCTCGCTCATGCGATTACAAGCCGCAGAAGCACGATTATTCGGATTAGGCCTGCTCTCTTTTTAGCAGCTACGGCAAAATGCTGAAAGCGCTGTTGGTTAAAAGTTGAAAAAGCGATGCTGCTGCTTGTGAAACGCAGAAAGAACAGAATGGGAAAAGCGACAAAAGGTTGTTTAATGAGGTTGGAAGGCTGAGAGGCAGAAACAATTTTTTCGGGCTGAAAAAAGGTGGACAAAAGTAGTGGGCATGACGGAGGAGCAAAAAACTGGTTTTCCAGGCGTAAGCAAAAGAGGTATGGGTAAAAAGATGAAGATACAAGTGGGTGGAGGGAGGGGAGTATGACCCCGTGGCCCGGCACGTACGTGGAGCCCAGACTGCTGAGCCTGCCTGGCGGCAAGCGGTGCCCGTTGGCCTCTCGCTCGCGGCCCGTGTAGTCCAGAAGGTAAGGCCCGGAGCGAGAGCGGAGAGCCCACTGGCTGCTCTCTTGCAACCTATACTTATCCTCCTACTAATACCACCAGCACCACCTCCGCCAGCAGGTCCGGTGAGCATCTCGCAGCGCGCGTTACCTTATACTTATTTGCCCGTGGGCTGCAGCGCGAGATCAGGCCCCGCAGGGCCTTCTCTTATTATTATCTGACATTATCTATAATTCTGAAGCGGCCAGGAAGCCCACTTAGGGATTGTGATAGCCCCCGTGATTAAAGCTCCCTCCGATCCACCTTACACGGTCATCCACGTACTTGCCAGCGCAAGATCCTTCTTACGTGCTCTTCCTCGCTACTCTCGCTCCAGAGTGCCTAAGCTCGCTTCCATTGCTCCGAGCTCCACCGACCATTATACGACGCAGGAGCCATTTGACAATTGTACTTTAATTTAGGTACGCCACTCAACCTTCAATTTCTCCCCATTGGCCGAATCATTCCTATCCACCCTTTCCGATAACTGCGATAAATTCAAAAACTCGCTTTTGTTCACTTAAAATGCGTGGATGCTAAAAAAGAAGGAGAGAAGGGATGCTGGATCGACGTGCACTTATCGATTCGCGGAAGTAGTTCAGGCCAATTTTCCTTATAAAATTCCGAACCCCCGCAATCTGATTGACCGCATAATTATTCCGTGATATATGAAGGTCAATGATGGTCCGCCAAACGATTACAATTAGCCAAAGCTTGAGCGAGTAAGTGAATAGTAAAAAAGAATAAAGAAGAGTTTGCGATAAATAAAAGATGAGCAATTAGATAAAAAAATGAATTGCAAAAGACCGCGATGCAGGTCGGCCGAAGAGAAAAAAGCGCTTAAATAAAGTAGCGTTTTTAATAGGTTGGATAGATATTTCCTGCGAGATATATATTGCAGCGTATATTGATTAATTGTCCAAAGGCAGACACTCGGCTTTATCAAGTGGACCAATCTTGAAGAAAGAGCCGCTTGTGCAATGCACCTGAATTTACAACCCATTCATATCGGCAAAAAGTTAAGCGCACGAGCGAGTGCGACGTGAGTTATTATTATGAAATCCCGCGGCTTTTTCCTCCGCGGCAAAATTATTAGAAAAATGTCAAGAGATGTGTGCGAGTGTTTGCGCCGGCGCACAATGGCGCGTCGCCGAGAAAAGGTATATCCAGTGAGTGAGACGAAGGAAGAGATAAAAAAGGAGACGAAGGCGTGGGCGCACTGCCGCGCGCTTATCGATTCCCGGAAGTCGATCTCGGACAGCGTCTCCTCTAAAGCAGGCATCGACATTCGTCTTTGGTCCTGTGACTGTACAATAGGCCGCACGCGGCCGCGCACCTTGCCCCGCGTCGATAAGAGGCGCGCTCCCATTCAGCCTGCTATCGCTCCCATCAAAATAGAAAGGAAAACAAAATAATGGGGAGCGGAGGTGAGGCCCGTCGGATGTGGCCGGAGGCTCTCAACAGTAGGCAGCCGCGGACGGACCACTTTGGTAATGGCTCGATCATTATAACTGAGAAAGCCGGAAAGCAGTTTGGCGGGTCCTACGCGCCACCGTTTTGCGAAAATACTTAGATAATATTTTCGAAAAAAAAGTGGACTTGGTCGGCTTTTTTCTCATTGACAGGCATCGTTTAATGCTATTTAAAAAATGGACAGCCGGTGAGTTATTGAGCTAGGCGCGGAGGCATGAAAAAGTGGGCAGAGCGAGCGATAGATCTATGTAAAGGTAAGCGATATGCATCTAGCAAGGTGAGACCCCCGCAGTTGGAGCGGTCCATGCTTCGACAATTTCCAGTGAAGGTAGCAGCTACCGAATTCTCCGTATTAAAAAACAGCCGATATAATAATTGAGATTTTGAAGCGGTAACGTTAGGCTGTCTAATTGTTGCAAACTCTTCCGTGTGGAGGATTTTGGTAAGCTAGACGGTCGCGGCAAAGAAGAGTGCGCTGACTAAGATCCGATTAAGAGGCCGGTAAGAGGCATGCGTGCGCGCGATATTCTCGGGGAGTTTTTATTCGCGATTAATTCCCCGAAAATCTCCGCTATAAAGGGCGAAGCTTTGGCCAGGCATTGTGGCGCGGGTTCGGCTGCGGGCTCGGTACGCTCGGACGTGCGCGACGTCGAAAACACGCGATCCTCGCGGGCAGCCACGTGGAAACGTCATCGGCAGCTGGAATCGCTCCAGTGCGCGAAGGGCTCGCCCTCGTGTTTTGGGGGCCCCGACGCCCGGCAAGCACAGACAAGCGCAGAGAAGGAGGGAGGCAACTCTCTACACGTGCGAGCGCGCCGTGGCATGCCGGCCCCCCGGGCGTAAGCCGCCCCGAGCGCAACCACCAAAGCCCGCCGAGCTTATTTCACGAGCGAGCGAGCACCCCAGAGCGGAGCCAAGCGCCCACGGACGCTCCAACAAACTCCCCACTGATGGGGGCCCCCACTGATAGCCAAACATTTTTTTCCTTTCGACAATTTCTCCCAAAATCTCTTTTTGGGTTCAGCGCACTTCGAGGGAGCGAAATTATAAACATTTATCTCGCAAAATCCGATAGTGACATAATCTAAAATAAAGCTTTAACTTTTCATTCTTTTCACATACTTTTTCTTCATTGGCAAGGAAATTGGAAAAATATAAGTCTCGCTCGAAATCCAATTAATGAATAAAGTATAAATTGCCAGCGGAATATTTGCGGGCCAAAATAAAAGGATCCGAATAAATGAATTGACGAAGGAGACGAGAGGCGAGCAGGAAGGGTAAATAATAAAAAAGGAAAGAGACGAGAGTCGGCAGAGGAGAAGGTTGGGAGGTAGAAAAATAGGAAAGACGCCGGGTAATAGAGAAGGAGTATTAGCGGCGGGAGCGAGGAAGAAAAAAGTGGAAAAAAGGGGAGAGAGATGGAGCGAAAGAGGGTGGCTTATCTTGACCTGGCCAGAGTACAAGTCCTGCAGGTGAAGTTTACCAGGCCGGCGAGATTGCGCGGAATTGCAATGGACGCAAGAGGAAATCTCATTGACGCGTTAAGTCCTCAGTTATTCGCGAAGCGCTAAACATTTTATATAAATTAATTTAGAATAAATTTCAGTCTAGATCTATTCTTTTTCTGTAAGTTGCCTTTTACTTATTTCTACTTTCAACTTACCGGGCTATTATTTGTAGAAAGCTGCAACAACCATCACAGTGCTCCGCGTAAAAATTTAGAGGATGTTAAAAAGATCTTAAAAAGATTTGTCTTAAAACGTTTCGTGAAAATCTTTTTAACACCTTTTTTTTCGTTTTATATTATTTTGATTCAAGGCTCTTGCTTTAAATAAACAAATATAAGCTTATGCGGTAACTGGTAAGTAAAATTTATTTAAATATCAAACATAATAAATATAATGTACATCATGTATAAACACTTAATAAATAAATAATTTAAATATTTTGAAAATAAATGGTCGCTACCCACAAAAACTAGCAGATTTTGGCGAAATAATTTAAGTAACACGTTGGAAATAAATTAATAGTAATATGATCTGTTTCGGCTCCTGTTTAACCTACTATATCGCCTGCTCCTACTTCGATTCCTTGGTCAACAAAATTAACGCTTTCATAATGTGTTTGTTTATCCATTTTTTTTTCAAAAAAAAAAATCGTATCTTCGACGTCAGGCGTACCTGAATTTAGCAACAAACAACGTTGCATATAGTGCGGTAATTTTATAACCACAAATAGTACGCATCATTTATCGCATCGTAGGAATAGTGCTAATTAAGGCGTATAGATATATTATAAGCAAGTTTACAATGTTCAAAAGGCCATTCAACAGCTACAAAAGTGCGCAAAAATACCGAATAGACAGGATAGGATAAACAGGAACCGTAGCAGATCATATTACTATTTATTTATATTCATATTACTATTTGTTTCGCCAAAATCTGCTATAGTCTTTGTGGGGAACGACCATTTATTTTCAAAATATTTATATTATATTTACTATGTTTGATATTTGAATAAATTTTACTTACTAGTTACCACATAACCTTATAGTTGTATATTTAAAGCTACATTTAATCAAAATATTAAAAAGATGTTAAAAAGATCTTTAAAAACATAAAGAAATAAGTCGCAAAAAAGAAACGTGAAAATCTTAAAATCGATCATTTTTAAGACAAATCTTTTGTTCTATAATCTGTAACAGAAAATAACATTTCACTTTTAACTTTTTAAAAAGTTTTCAATACCTCTTTTCACGACTCGTCTTTAAAAGAAGTAAAACATCATAATTATACTTACATTAATTACTATATACAAGTCCTAGAAATCGAATGAGGCGTAATGATTCAAATACTTTAATTAACAAAACTCTTGGAGTCTATCAGTAATGTATAATGTTACACAATTTATAGATAAATATAATATAATAAATAAATATAATTTCTTGTTCACTTCGCTTTTTGCATAATTTTGAGACAATTTTAATTCGATCTCTCGCAACGAAAGTTGAGGATAATTTCAATTGCCACGTTTCCAATCATAATTTCGTAGCATGTAATCAGTACTGTTTAACTTGAGTTAAGCCATTAATGGATTTTACTTTAATTTGCATTTTCTTAACCAGCTGTATTTAACTTATTCGTGTACTTTTAAATGGAGTTTCGTTGTTCGCTTCGGTCATCATTTACCCAGCAGTTTTGCTTTCATCAGTGGAGGATATGTCTTATTGAACGTCCACGATAATTATTCCCAGTGTCGCATTACTGCAGATGCAAAAGCAAATGAAAAATAATTGCTTGCCGACTTAAAAAAAGGTTTATTTTAATTGTTTTGATTAGCCATCGCTAAGCTCAACTTTTATTATTTATTTGTAAAGTAAAAGATCTCGCAGAGTTTTGACGATATCCATGCTCTTGCAAGTAAATATATTGGTTTTAAGGAAAAATTAAAGAATGAAAAAAGGGGATCGTTCTCCTTGTGTGGTCGTATAAAGATAAACCGGTTTTCCGAGTATGGCATAAAAATTTGGCGACCCGTCCGCGTTACATCTCCAGCTTGAGAGCGGTCGCGTAGGTGCGACTTGGAGGGGCTGGAGGGGGGCGCCTCGGGATGAAGCGGGAGAAACGTTATCTAGCGACTCCCAGCCTGACGGGGCGCGCCCTTCGGGAATAGCAGCAGAGATAAGCGCCGGCAGTGGCCCCCGCAAGCCCGGCGCTGCTCACCCTCGGCACTGGCGTACAAATGCAAAGAGATCTTGATACGGCCGTTTCCCCTCCTCGACTGCGCTCGCAGATACGACACCAAGCTCCGCCGATTTCCTCCCCACCCCTTAATGCCTCTATATCGCGAGCCTCCCTTTTGCCAGCTTACACAGGAGCCCCGTATAACTTATGAGTCAGATTTATCTGCGAGCGTTGACTGATTGTCGGATCGCGCGTTTTCCAACGACAGAACGACGCCCGTCGGCCCTAGACATCTTGCGATCCTGTACCAACGTTGTTAATACGATTTTTAGTTCGCGCCTAGATCCAATGTTGTGGCGTTAAAATTTCTTTTATAGATTTCCATTGGACTCTGGCGCACGAAAAGTCAAAAGACATAAGGGTTATACATAGCATTGCTTTTTTCTCAAAGCCAATAAGAAGGCGAGAGTCTGGCTCAAATGCACGAGCGTTTAATCAAGTGGAGCTGGCCGACTACATGCGGGCCCGGAACAAAGAGGCACGTAACGCGGCCCGTCGCCACTGACGGACAGATCGCTCGACTGTCTGCGGAGCGGACAGGTGGCACGGGCCAAGCCCATGCGCTCTGTACGCGCGACAGCCAGCGAGGATCGACTCGAGCCTTCCTACCTGTCCCCCTTCTTTTTCTCTCCTACACTTCAGCCCTTTTTTCTCCGACCAAAATCATTCGGCTCGCTCGGTAACTTTTACGCCCCTTCTCCTCATCTTTAGTTTCCTATTAATTTCTTATCATTTCATTCATTCACTTCCAACGAGAATATTATTTCAATCATATTAACGGAAATATTAGAGCAAAGCGCATTTTCCAAACATTTCTTATTTCTTTACTACAAAGTTTATGGAAAACTACTAATTGCCTTGTGCTTACAATAGCTCAATTTTACCTTTTCACATTTCTCTTTTTGAAAGAATGAACGCAGCATTAAATTTCCTTTACAAATGTGATTTACAATAAGCGCCGGACATATTCTACTCAACCATTTACAGATCTTGCTTATTTCTTTACAAATATAAAAAAATCAATGCTAATTCATTGGTACGTCTTATATCATTCATTAAGTTATTCATTTTTTGACTCATTATAAAAAATAAAAATTTCAACAAACCCTTAAAGAATGAAACTTGTATTAAAAACATAGAAAGTTTTAAAATAATTTATTTGTCGAGAATTGGTGGAAACCCAAAGAGAATATAGGAAAAGTAGTTAATCGAAAGTATCTGCCGTTGATTTTAAAAAAAAATCGCAGCCAAAATAATCGAATAAACCGGCGAGTAGTATTAAGCCCGAATTTATTTATTATTACAAGGCTTACTCGAGAAGAAGACTTGCACTGACTGGAAAAGATGTTTGTTTTAATAGGAATATTCTATGCATACGAGAGAAAAATGAGGAAGCTCGCGGGTCAATCTACTATTTGTTAAGTTTAAGTTAAGTTAAACTGGAAATGAATAAAGTATAAGTTTTAAAAGTTAATGGTCGAATTGAGTTGGAAATGTGCAATAATTGGGGTATGAATTGAAAGGCGAGTACGAGTTGGACTTGAGGAGAGACCTCTCGGTTAAAGGTAGTTAAAGACAGTTAAAGGCTTGAATTTAAAGACGATTGGTATTTTGGAGCGACGCGCGGGCGAAGGAGGGTTCTCGCTCGGGGAGAGAGACCCCCGCGGCGCGCAGTTTTGTACGAGAAGAGAGGTCGCTGTCTCTTTCTCTCTGGAGGCGAAAGGGGACGCCCCGGGGCGATAATTAGGGGCCCGCGTGTGTTTCTGGCCTCGACTGCTCGATGCCTTGGATGTGCGCCGCCGCGGCCCAAAAGATCAGCAGTCATCGTGGTCCTCCCACTCGGCCTCCCACTCGGGGCCAGGCTGTCTCCCCCTTCCACGAAGGGGCCGCCACGAGGCTGCCTGGATTCCTAGAGCGAAGGCGCTAGCTGTCATCTGGCGCTCGCCGCTACGTCGAGCGCACCTTCCTTCGTCGATCCGGGCATCTGCCAAAGCAACGGTCCTCGTCATGGATCACGCTCGCGCCCGTTTGACTGATAACTTTGCCACTCCGCGTCGGCGTTCTCCTTACCAATTTATCACTCTCTTTTCCCCCTTTACCGGTCTTTTTCACACTTGCACTTCCGTCGCGAACAAACTATAAACAGCCTATTTACAGTATGTAGGTCAGCTCAGTAAGTTACTTAGCTACTGCTCAGCTAATAAATTTACCTAGTATGCTCACGCTGTAGTTTTCTGCTTGAAACAAGTAAAGAAATAATTGGCGGTGTCTAAAATTCTCATGGAGCGAACTTGGTGGAGGATCGAAAACAGTTGGATCTGCAGGAAAGAGTGGGTCGACGCCCGGAACAATGTCAACAGGCTTAGCATCGAGCGAATAACGAGATCGAGCGGATAGTCGCTCTCGAGGTGATTTCGGAGTGGCGATCCTA
Organism: Sycophila sp. Sp_5; assembly: GCA_018906775.1. Lineage (NCBI taxonomy): Eukaryota > Metazoa > Arthropoda > Insecta > Hymenoptera > Eurytomidae > Sycophila > Sycophila sp. Sp_5. The sequence goes on from JACCID010000073.1 coordinate 502,557, forward strand.
AGCTCGAACAGACGGGGCGCGTGCCAGGTTTGTTTGCTCGTTGTTGCAGGGCTCCGGCGGCCGGCGGCCGGCGGTCGGCCAAGTAATGCACTCGTCCAAACCATTTGCGCAAACACGCCCGGGGCGAGGCTCGCCGCTCTCGTCTCCAATGGAAATTTAATGCGATTCATAGCAGAGGGGTTGCAGAGGCGAGCGACCCCGAGTGCGAGTAGCCGGTGACGGGCCTGTCCCGAGCACGCACGCCACGACGCTTTGATCGCGGTGAGGCCTGCTCGTCAAAACAAACCGTAAGCGAGCCTGCAAGCCGCAGCGAAAAACTCGAGTGAAAATCTGCGAAACAAGCGTATTGCTATTATTCATCGAAGAAACTATGAATTGTTCGGAGCGCCGCCAAGGTAAGAAAAAGCGGTTTTGCGCAAAATGGAAAGAGGAAGCGTGGCTTGCGGGCCTCCGGCCGTCCGTCAGGCGCGCGTCTCCCGGGCCCGGTAGTTAGCGTCACGCGGAGCTCGCACAAGCGGCACGAGCGGCACGAGCGGCACGACACCGCAATCATCTTCCGCACGTACGCGAGCATTGTGCCGCTCCCCGCCGACTAATCCCTCTTCTCGAGTGTCCCGGGCGCGGGGCGCGTGCGCGCACCCGGAGCAGTCGAGGAGAGAGTGACAAGCGAGGATCGCGTGCGCGCGCCCACGTGGGAACCCCGGCGAGAGCGCTTCCTACGCGGCGATCAAACGCCGTCGACGCTCGCGCTCCCTCCTTTCACGCGGCACGTCAAGATCGCCCGGGCATCGCACCCACGCCTGCACCCACGCGAGCCCCCAAAACTCCCTTTTCTCCCCTTTATTCTTTTGACCTTCCCTCGCCCCTCGGACCGCTTTCTTCCCAACCATTGCTGCACCGCCGCACACTCTTGCGAGCCCATTACCTTCGACATCGGTCAAACGGCCAAAAATCCGCCACTCATTTTTGCGTCCACTGCACCAAGCGAGCCTCGCCGATTCCTAACTCATGCTCCTCTTTCTATTATTCATTCCCAAGGTTTTTTTCAATATCAAGAGAGACCACTGAAAAGATTACCATACTTTGCACTAACATTTATCGAACCATGTTAACGAAAATGTCAGTCATTTTTAGTGCAACATCCTTTACGTTTGCTTTGACAGAAAATGATTATTGATAAATTTCTACACAACTGAGTAGCTGCTTTTAGGATTTAGGAGTATAAAGTAGAACTAGTCGGATATGGTCAGACACCTGTAAATTACACAGGGTCTCTTAGTTCGGTTAGCACAGTGCAGTCCTTTTCTAAATAAACTTTATTTTATTTTCAGCCTGCGTCAAGTTCGTACGCGAGCTAAGCGAGACTCAGATATTACGAAATTTGTATTTACATTAGCGAAAGGCACAACAATCGCTTGAATGATTTCTCCAACAAATAGAAGAGAATCCAACAGCTTAATGACCGATAAAAAATCAATTATCAGACACGAAAAAACTGTTGCTCAGAGACGAAAAAGTTGACACGTTGCATCCACAAAGCTCGTCGGGATCAAGTGTCAGAGTGCAGCGTTCGATAAGCGATCGCCGGCTGGGCGATAGCATCTGCGGTGCGCTGCGGCTTATTCCTCGGAAGATGCTCGCGAGCTTCTCTCTTTGATTTATCGATGCCGATAACCTAATGAATTCTCGCATTTTGACCTTGCGCATAATTAGCGGCGCGTAATTGCCGAAGAGCTTTTTTAGCGTGCGTATCCCTAGACTACCAGTTGCCGTGCATCTAGACCTTCCTTTATGCGCGCTAAAACGCTTCAAGTCAAATTTCATTTGAATACCCTACTAGAAATTCCAAACATTTAAGGAAATTCACTAATATTTATACTGGAAAATCGTAAATCGTTCACTACGTGTTTGATAAAATACTTACTGCACTGATAGAAAAGATTCTCTAACCCAAAGCCTTCCCGGCATTGAAAAATAATTTTTTTATCGTATTTCAAATAAAGAAATATGCATTAAAGAAATATTTCTTCATAGTTAATGCACGATCATTTTTACCGACAAAAATCCCGTGACTTAATTGTAGAGTAATCGCGGATTTATAAATACTTCTACTGTGTAATGCGCATCATATAATAAATATTATATATTTGTAAATAAGTAGTATATGCTTGATGTAGATTTTATATCGACAAATCTGTTTCTATTATCGGCTGCTTGATTAGCTGTGTCTGGAGCTTATATTTTTTTACTTTTTTTCTCATCTTCTGCACCCTTCTTGTTCTGTCGCATCTTTTCATACTACTTTCCGCCGATATCTCATAAAATCCAAAGTGCAGAATATTTCAATAAATATTTTGTAATGATACAAGAAAATACCAAGTTACGGTCATGTGCCTCCAATGAAACATGCGGTTTTATTATTAAGGAACGACGCATTAACTATCGACCATTTTCATGGCTTAATAGTTAATGCACTGTTTCTTTACATCTAATACCTACCCCGTGGAAACTATCTTATAAAATACTATAAAAATGTAGAAATTTTATAAAATCCGACAAATTATTTATCAGGTTTTATACGGTTTTTGCACCATTTTATGGAGTTTTATAAGATCCTTTCATTGGACTATATTAAAAGGATCTTTTCTATCAGTGTACCAATGATCCGCGAGCCAATCTAGCCCATAGTTACTAAAAGAATATTGCAACTGCAATTATTTAACAGAAGGCTGTAGTTTTTATAAGAAAGCACTATCTGTTGATACTCTGTATCGTGAATATTTAAAATTAAAATTGGTTTAGATCTGCTTTTAGCCGTAAAGCTCGGAGCAGACGAGCGAGTCGCCACTGGTAGCTTTGAATGAAACAAAAGCGAGTATGCTCTAAAGAATATTTATAGTTGAGGTTAAAGTTAATCCGACGCAGCTTGTCAGAAATATACAGCGACCATGTCAGAGACGATTCTGTCGCTAATATTGCTGGTGCGCAAAAAATATGATGGTTCAAGGGTGAGACACAAGGGTGAGAATATGGAAAAAGTTTGAAAAAAATGGTTTAAATAAATAGGAATAAGAGGAACCGAGGAGGAGGTTTTCCGTGTGCGTCGGTTGGCGAATGCTGGCTACGCGGCTCCGGCTGCTGTTGTGCCAGGTCTTGCGTTGCCGCACCGGCGCAGGGAGAGAAGCGAACGAGGGCTGCTCCGCCGGTGGGAGTAGGGGGGCTTTAATGAACCAATTTAAATGCATGCGATGATCAGTTGGCCTCTGAGCCCTCTCTTCTTATTCTTGTGCGCACGAGCACTCTGCCCCCTCGTCTCTCTCCTCGTCGCTCTTTGTTGGCCGCACTCGCGCTGTATAGCGACTACCTTTGCGCTAGAATGCGCGGGCGCTCGCGAGAGAGGCGGGACGAGGGTGCCAACGAGTAGACTGCCTTTTTTCATCGATTCGCGCCTACGCGCATTCGCTCCAATTATCTCGGGGGCTTAACGACACTCGCTCCGTTCGCGGCCGCTTTTTAAACTCCTCCGAATGCGCATTGTGCTTCATCGATCGGCCGCCTCTTAATCATCCGGCTCGCGGGCATAAATTCTCGCGCCTTTCCAACCCTTTCGCTGTTGCACCCGAGCAGATGCCAACTTTATTTATATAGCAACATTACGCGCGAACCTACCTTAATTCATGGATGCGAATCATTTCCCGGAGCCTTGTGTCGCCGCTCCTTACTGCCCACTATGCTCTACAGCAGCACAAGAAATAATGGAGAAGGGAGAAGAAGTTTCAGATTAGAAGATATAGATAAAAGAATTTCTTTCAGATGAAGAGCGACTCATCATAGATATTCAAATAGACTCCGGCTTAGTCGCTGAGATATATGGAAAGTAAATGTCTATTATATGCGGTGTACCACCAACTAATTCTCCAACAATGCGCGCTGCAGATTAAAAAATAAATTTCAATCTTAGAGTGCAGCTGCAAGTAAATGAAAGGATTATTTTTCCTTTCATGAGGTCGCTAAGTATAAACTCTCATTTCAAAGGAACGGTCTTTTAAAGATATTGTTTAACTGCAAATTATTTTTCAAAACTGCTCGCCGATAAGAGATAAGAGAAGCTAAGTTTTTGTTTACGAGACGCTTGAAAGAGCTCTCTGCTCGTTAAATTTATTATGAGCATTTGCTCTTACATATACGCACTTTAGTAGAGCTTCAGCGCGTTTAGCGAAACGCTCCTACGATCCTCATTATCATTCGTAATGTAATCCGCAGAACGTTAAAAAGCGATAAAAATGATGGCTTTGTCGAAACTAAAAGCAAAACAACTTGCAGGTTTATTGCAAAGTACCATCGGACTTTCGAGTGATCGACTGCAACGAATACTTATATATTCCTTTTTACGACAACTATACTATATCGACGCCCCGTACGAAGAAAATCCCCCGTCTGCATTTTGGTGACGAAGAAAATCTCAGTTGATTTCCCGACGAAAACTATTCTTTTTAGAATTTTTGTAAAAAAAATATCCTTTCTTGCATTTTTGCGGCGAAGAACATCTTCTTGAACGATTTTGCGGCAAAGACTAGCCCCTTTAGCATTTTTGCGACGAAGAAAATCTCCTTAGCTGATTTTCCGACGAAAACTATCCTTTTTAGAACTTTTGCGGCAAAAACTAGCCTGTCTTGTCTCTGGCGTTTTTGCGCTTTATTGAAATAAAATAAACGAAGTAAAATCGCTGCTATACTAATAATTGGCTAATGGTTTTAGTTAACGAATAAGCCAAAAATAAGCCATGAATAAACCAACGTTTAACATTAAATTGTATAAAAAAAAAGGATAACACAAAACATAAAATAAAATAATTTGTTTAAATAAATGCACTCTCGATTAAAAAGTATGGGATAGTATTGGTAGAAAATTGTTTTATAAGATTGTAGGAGATCTTTTTCGTCGGAAAAATCAGCAAGGGGATTATTTTCGTCGCAATAGTGTAGAATGAGATCTTTTTCCTCGGAAAAATCAGCGAGGGGATTATTTTCGTCGCAATAGTGTAGGAGGAGATCTTTTTCGTCGGAAAAATCAGCGAGGGGATTATATTCGTCGCAATAGTGTAGGAGGAGATCTTTTTCGTCGGAAAAATCAGCGAGGGGATTATATTCGGCGCATATTTTGGAAGGGATTTTCTTCGCCGCAAAACTGAAAAGAGATTTTCTTCGTAGGAGGCGTCGATATGTCCGCATTCCTAATTTTAATTATCGTTTAATTAATTGTTTATCGTAATCTGAAATAACAGCAAGATGCCACCAAGCTAACACATTTTCCTGCTGTGGCCTTTCGTTACATTGCCATACCTCGCTATCATTATCACTATATACAGAGTACTGTTTTTTGGCTATTCACAAAATTACGTATATTTATAATAGCTAACACGTTGAAGTTTATATCAATTTTACAACGTTAATTATATATAAACTTAATATTACACGGAGAGAAATGTTATAGTAAAAATTACTATGTTCCCTAGGAACACTGGGATATACTCAACGTATGAAAATTTTTACTATAAAAAATACTAAAAATTCCTACGTTCATATAGCAATTTCTACTATATAAATAGCAATTTTTGCTGCTATATGTAGATAGGAATTTTTAGTATGTTTTATAGTACACTGTTTTATAGTTACCAACCTACGTAGGTGAACTTGTCACAAACTGCCCACATTGTAATTTTTACAATTGGTAAAAATCCTCATTAGCAAATTTTAATATAACCTACTTTGTAATTTTTATAAACTAGGTTGGTAAATTCTATTCACTCAACTTTTAATTGTTTCGTAAATGTACTTGTAATTTTTACTATATTAAGATTATAAAATTTACCTAGCAAGTTTGTAAATTTTCTGAAAAAATAAGTATTTTTAAAAATAAATAATTTAAACATTTTTTAGAAATCACTCGATTAGTCTTTTATTTATACTATTTAATTTCGAGATATTCAAAAATCGTAGGGCAGGATGGACACCCTATGGAAAATAAAATAAAATTCGACTAAATTGAAAAAAAAATACAATTGCACCGAAAAAAAGTACATCGCTTGTTATAAAATAATTCATAAATGTATTAAAATAATTTTGCCATTAAAGTGACATTTTAAAAATATTAAAACAAAAATAAGATCTTTGAACTATGAAGTTTAGACATTTATTCCACCGCTTAGTGGGGTCCCAGGTTTATTACAGACTGGAAACCTTTTAAAAAATTGATCACAAAAAATAGGTACGAAAATCACGTTTTTTTTTTTTGCTTGAACTGCATTTTGGTATAATAAATAATTTCTTTGAAGAATTTCATTGGGACCATGGGAAAATGTATGCGGTTTATTTGTTTCTAGTATCGAATAGTATTAGATATTAGTCGCCGAAGAGCGGTGTGTCGGTAGTGGCGTTTTTGCTGTTTGAGGGTTAAACATGAAATGCATTGATTAGCAATGTTGGAATTACTATTAATGGAAGATTAAATTAATTACAATGATTAGAAACTAAAATTGAAGTGTCCAGATTGCCTGGTATATTTATGATGAATATTTATGTTTGTAAAAAACGTAGACTAAAATTCTTCTTAATGTAACTGCTAATGCATGATCTACAGCGTCACTCTCTTATTTTGGTAAAATCATAAGCTATATACTTCAGAAATGAATATTTATTTTTCTCGGTGAGGTTGTTCCGAGCACAATTGAGTCGTATTTTCGTACTTATGTGTGAAAATTTTGAAGGAATTTTTTATGTCGATCTTGCCCGCTGAGTTGAATTGAAGAAATTTGGAAAATATTGTGATAACGAAAAGAAGATGATGAAATGTTGTAATAAAAGGATTAGACTATTGGTGTTATTGAGAGGAAAATGGAAGAGTGTCGAGGATGAGTGCATTGATTTTTCGACCGGGACAATATTTGCCGATTGATTATGTATACATTTGCAGAGAAGGCGCAGGGGGGTCTTTGGAAGGAAAAAAGTTTTGGAGAGCGTAAAATTACAAGTGTGGAGGAAAAGCTCTCCAGTTGGCCGACGGGGCGCGTTGGCAACAAAAGCACTTGTGCGCGCGATCGACGGGGTGTTGAGGACCCCTGCGCCGGCAACTGCTTCCGACCTCACCTACTGCGATCTCCTGCCAAGCACTGACACCCTTTCCTCAGCTAATATCTGATTATTGCTCGCGACCAGCTGTCGAGCCATATTTGCATCTTGGCTCGTTTTTCTAAAAGTCGCTACTGTTAGTAAATTGAGTAGAAGAGCGAGGCGAAATAATAGCGAGAAATAAGCGACAGATTGTTTTGGGAGGATTTGTTCGGATGCTATTTAACGACTGGAATGAATGGCAGAAAAGGGCCGAAAGTCCATTCTGAAGCGGAAATAGCCGGCGCAACAAAGCAGAGCGGCAAGAGTGGGCGAAAAAAGAAATTAGCCGGCGGGCAAAAGATCATTATCGACGTATCGCCTGACGGGGGTCCGGAAAGCCACGGCGAGATCGGCTTTTCCGCCGCGACTCGAGTGCTGAAAGCATTTGGCGGGGCCGCATACGTAGCTGCAGAGTCACGCCGCTCGCCCGGTGAAATTTAGTGGCGGGCCACTAAATTTCTCAGCTATTGGAATATATTGCGCTTGCTCGCGAGGCCGAGTCTGCGTATCTACCTGTTGGCCGGCGAGAGAGGAGAGCGGCCGCGCCGCTCGACTTAAGAGAAAAGGTATAAAATGAGGATGGGGCGTTCCCGCCGGAGTTATTAATGGCTTTGACTTCGTTGCTATGGATATCCATAAGTTAGCGGCCGCCGAGAGAGCCTTCGGAGGCCGATTCTCTCTCGCTTTTTTTCCACCTTCTTCTTTTTTCCTTCGCTCCTGCTTTCTTTATTTTTCTTTCCACGAGACTTTCTCGCGCTACTAAATGACTGCTTCCAGCGGCTCAATAATTTTCAGCTAAAAAAATTATTAAAAAGATTGGCGGTCTGAAAGAATTGTGCGCGGGTGGAAAAAGCAGGAGATCGACGCGAGAGCTGCTCGCAGCGGGCCGTCCTGACGCCACGGGGTGCCTCGCCCGAAAACTCGTCTCATCCTCTTTTAACGCGAGCCGATGCACGGCTCTCTCCACTTTCTTCGCAGACGCGCTCAGGCCCTCTTCTACGCGTAGTCCATCTTCGAAGCGAGACAAATGAGCGGCATTCGTCTGCGTCACCTGTCCGTCAGTTGCTACGTAACTTTTGGCCGGAGGCACAGCAAAAAAAGCGCCGGGGGATCCGCTTTTCATCCTTTCTTTATACCAGCCTTGCACGCCCGCCCGCTTCTTTTTTATCCTCTTTTTACCCAGCTTTTTTGCTGGCCACACGACCCTCCGCCGTTATAACTAAATTTAACTTATCTGTGTATTTCAGCCGTTTCTGATTCATCATTCGCCTTGAAAAATACTTACCGATACTTACAAATTTTTGTCAACTTTATTTCCTTCGGTCTAACCAAGAGGAATTTTTCTAAAGCCATAATGAAATTAGAATTGTCATGAAAAGTAAAAAAATATGTGAGCAAGAGGTTGGAAAGTATGCTATGAATCATAGGAAACGGTAACAATCTCACGGTCGGCAGCACTGAAAAAAACCTTAACGTCCTATTAGAGAGAAAATAGTGAAGGTTTATATAATCTCGACGAAAGAAAAAGAAAAAAGCGAAAGAAGGAGAGAAGTTGCCGACTGCATGCTATGCCCATATTAATGCGTCGAGTGGCTTAGCATTAGCTAATAACGCTGTGCAGATTGTCGTGACTTATCGGCTGAAGCAGAGCCTTGAACTGCTTCAGCTGAGATTCGCATCTTCGCTTCTCTTGCGGCCAGCCAACTAACTCAACTACTACCTAAGCCTGAATTTTTTCAAGCCTTTTTTACGTTTATAAAAATTAGCACTCTAATGCTGCTCCTACTTTTTCTTCTGTACAATTTATGTATAAGAGAAAGGAAATGCTAATGCGAACAAACTTAAAAAACTAATTTCTACTTTGTTTGACATTTACCTTAAACATGTTCACCATTCGAAACATCCATTTCTCGGTCACTCCTAATTAGTCCGTAATGACAGACAACTTATAGCTTTTATTATTGGATTAAACTATTTGTAGATTTTTTCTTTGATACCCTGGTAAAAAGTAAAATTAAGTAAAAAGCTACTGGTAAATTGAGAATGAAAGGAGAAAAAATATAAACAGAAGCTTAGCTTAGTTTCTCTTCGTACGTGCATTAGTTTGTAGTGTCATTAATTTAAGAAAACATCGTTGCAACAATTATATTGTTGCATATTTTAATGGTCAGATTTTAGCGGTTGCGATTGATTAGGTAAGCAGGCCTTCATCGCTCGCGGTTACTACAATACCATGGGTCGACGGCTTTTATAAAAAAATAAGAGTTTTTTAACACAACACCGTATTTTTGTTGCTTTAACATACAATTTACATAAATAAAATGTTTTAGCACTTGATAAATTATGCAACGATTGTTGATAAGACAATTGAGTGCGTTCGCACAGAGCTTAAAGTTGGGCAAACAAGAGTAAGAATAAGCGGCGCATCGGGCAAGTGTGAGTGTGGAAGAAGCATAATGAAAGATGACGCGTGAATTGTTGAAAGGCTCGGTATCATCCTAATCCCCCCTGTGCGTTTAGCTTAGGTCGAATGGGGAAGATGTGGGCAATAGTCTCCGGGCAGTCACAACACGTCCGAGGGTAGGTGCAGCCAAGTTGCGCGAGGTGATCCGTCGATTTTGACGGCTGCGGGGATTCCCCGGCGACGCGCCAGAGATTCCCGCCCGAGATAGGATCCGGAGCGAAGGACAAAGAGGGAGAGTGCCTGGGTGTGTCATTGTCGTTCGTTGCCATCGTCCGCCTCGCGCGTCCGCGACACGATCGAGCTTCTGTCTACATTCACGGCTCACGGTATTGTGCTCCCAACGGCCCGATGACTGATCGTCATTTTAAAGCGCCATTTATCCTCACCTAGCGAAAAAAATAAGCACAGCTCTTTTTTCAACTCAATTATTTCTTGTCATTCGAGTAAACGCTGCCACGTGAGTACTCAATTTCCTTGGCTTTTGGCGATCCAAAGCTTTCCCCGATACTTTTCAAACTTTACTACATAAACGTTAGCTAAAGCAGCCGATTTATTGCTATCAGTGAGCTATGAGAATAGAAAATGCTCAAACGATCTCAGGACGTGGCGTAGAAAATGTTAGAATAATCTAATAGGATAGCTATTAGCATTAAAAGAGACATTGCGCAGTAAAATATTGCAAGTGACATTTAAAGTGCGAAAAAATTAGCATTAATTTAGAAAAGTTGATTCGCGCGCTCGTAATTTATAAGTGCCGTAAAAGTTGCATCATAAAGCTGAAATTTTTGATCGTCGTTGCGTATCAGCTAATGAGCGAATTATGCAAATGTAAACGTCACTATAAGGCGGTGATTTAAAAGTGTCGTCTCTCCAGGGCTTTGCGGAAAAGGAAGAAAGCGCGGCGACAAGCACGATGGCCAGGGAAGAGGAGAAGAAGGAAAAAGTGGAGGGACGCTAAAAATCGGCAAGACACAATTTGGCTCCGGTCCGGCCGAGTCGTCCGGCACATCCGGTGTCGTCCGGCAAAGGCAAACCGACACTTAGAGGAAAGTGGAGGTTGAGGCGCTCGTCCGGTGGCCTGGCCAGTGGTAACGACGCTCATTATCACTTGCGACTTTACGTCTCGGAACGGACGACCGTCTTACGCAACGGCGGAAATCGGCGGCGTCGCTCCCAGAACGATCGGCGGTCGCGCGGTGCGCGGCGCGCAGAAAGGGAACCGAAGAGAGAAAGAAAGGAGGGCGCGAGCGCAGTCCGGGATGACAGAACGGAAGGAGGGGCGGGGGAGAAAAAAGGGAGCGCACGAGAGAGGAGCTCGGAGATTTTACGAGGCGGCGGTCGGCGGTGCTTTACGATTTCCTTCATTGACTTAGAGCGCGGCTCTCATTATCGGCGCGGGAGAGCCAGTGGGAAGGCAGAGGCCTTTAATGCCCGCGCGAAAGCAGCCTCCGGGACTTTACGAGCGACGCCCAGTTCTCGTGGACGACGCGATCGCCTCCCTTGACTCGAGTTGCGCCGTTGCCTCCAGCCGTCGATTAGCGTGCGTCGGCCGAATTAAAAGGCCACTTTTCCCGATTCGCTACACTGTAGCCCAGTCTCGCAGCTTTCTTTACGGCTCGCGTTATGTCAAACTTTCCTCGAGCTGCGACCCTCGCGCCAATTATGCAAATTTTCAATTAATTCGACAATTTTCGAATATTTTAATCCGACAGCTTTTCGTACGCCTTTCTTCGTTCGTTTATTGTACGATTTTATTGCCTTTGCATTTGAGGAGCCTCGCTAAAAGGAACCTCCTCCCTTATTATTTCTAATTCGTTATGCTTGCCACGAACGGGTGGTGCTCGTACGCATGTATGAGATTTGGAGCAAGTCATTAGATAAGATGCTGCTATTGAGCTCGAATGTCCGGAGCGCATAGCGAGCTCTGCGAAGTAGCATGAAATTAGGCTGGCCGAATGGGCAACTGGGTTCGCGCTACTCACCTGTTGGCTCGAGGTGACTCGAATCGATTATCCATTATATATATAATTAAGCATGGATTTGTGGCGTCCGCTAAAATAAAAGGTAGAAGCGGAAGTTGGCGTTTAAATGTTAATTTTCAATGAAGCCGCCTTTTTGAGGAATGTAGCGAAAGTAAAGAAGCAATAGCCGAGAGAGGGTGGCAGATGGATCGTTGGGCCAAATATGTTGGAGGGAAGAAGATGCGCTGGAAGGCGCTGGAGGTGGAGGAGGAGGAAGACGAGAAGCCTCGCTGGAAGGAAGGATCGTTGAGTAGTAGCAGCGAGCGGCGGCCGGTAGGACTCTCTCTCTCTCCCTCTCGCTTTATCTTTTCATCGTTGTTTTTTCTTGGCGTCTTCCTCCTGCCGCTCGCTGGCGCGCTTCTCATTTCGCGGGAGAGAGAGGGAAAGCAAAGCAAAGCGAAGGCAACGAAACGAAACGAAGGCTCTCTTATTCGATCTTCGCTCCAGCTCCTCCTTCCACGGCTCTTCCACTTGGCGCACCTTCCGCAGAACGCCTCTCGCTCGCTCGCAAAGCGCGTCGCGCCTCCATTTTTCCGCCTCCCTCCTGCTCCCTCCTGCGCCTCCCGCCGCCCTTCCCGGCGCTCCCCACGCTCCGTCTCTGTCGGCCGGGCCGCGGCGTTCACGGCAAGAGCGACGAGGAGGGCGCGACTCGCCCCGTCTCCTTCTAATTCTATCTCGCGGCTCGCCGTTCTCTCTCGCTCGAACAACCTATCAACTCGGAGGGTCGACGTCGGCTCCGGACGCCGATTCTCTCATCCCATCGACCCACGTTCTTACACGGACGTACCCCGTCCCGCGGCCAACTGCCTCGGTGTGCGTCTCTCCAGCCGATACGCGCACACACTGCAGCCTCTACCCTTATAACGGGTGTCTCCCTAGCCCCTACTCGCCTAAATCTTCCTACATAACCTCCGACCACCCCGCTACCTCCTTTCTCTTACTTCCACACTAACGCCATTTTACTCTCAACTATTTACGTGCCTGTTCCAATCACATTTTTCCAATCTTTTCTCAAAAACACACTTTCTAACCTACTTACCGTCGTGTACTCATCATTAACAAGGCTGATTATTGCACCGGATACCCTAGCACCGACGAATCTCTCAATTTATAAGATTCAATGTACAAGATATTTCAAAAAAGTACATAATAGTAAGACCTTACAACCCTGCATTTAATGATGGCCATTTATCGTTACGCCTATACCTGCATATGGATTAAGGAGGCCAGCCTGGGTTAAATTGAAAAAAATACACTTTCCAGTATAATAGCTATAACAATTGTATTCATCACTTTTACACTTTAACTTTTTAAATTTCTATTTATTTGTCCACTTGCCATAGCTTTTTTCTCAATAAAGTAACTTATATGTCACCGGACCAGCTTTAAAATACTCTTCATTACCTGCACTTCAGATGTATCCGATGACTTTTCTGGAAAAAATTACATAAAAAGTTATTGTAGACACTTTTTGTCCAAAACATTAGGCAATTACTAATATTTTGCACGAAAATGTCTACAATAACTTTTTATGTAATTTTTTTCAGAAAAGTCATCCGATACATCTGAAGTGCAGGTAATGAAGAGTATTTTAAAGCTGGTCCGGTGACATATAAGTTACTTTATTGAGAAAAAAGCTATGTCAAGTGGACAAATAAATAGAAATTTTAAATGTTTTAAGAGGTAAAGAACACTGTTTGGATCTTAATAATGAATAAATAGCTTAAATTGTGCGAGTAGTTAAAGTGTAAAATGTTCCAGCAATCAAAAGTGATGAATACAATTGTTATACCTATTATACTGGAAAGTGTATGTTTTTCAATTAAACCCAGACTGGCCCCCTTAAGGAGAGTCAAAATAGTGTGTATACTTTTGAAATTAAAATTAGCCCGATTAACGGAATATAAAACTAAGAATTTGCCATGTCTTTGAGTAACATAAAGGTTAATTTTTTCTTTTTTTTTCTAACAGATTATTTATTACTTATGAAATTAAAACTCTTCGTTAATAAAATGAAGAAAAGAAGAAGAAAAGGAAATATATCGGTAATACTTATAAAGTGGACTGACCGAGCGGGCATTGGTGCTTTGGTGCGAGGAATTCCACCGGGTGCTCCTACGAGCGTAACCCAATTAGGCTACGAATTTGCATCCAATTTGAAAGTACTTTACGACAATGTACCTTTCTTCCTCTTTCTCGCTGGCTCCTTCGCTCCTTCGAGCGATACAAACGAGGCTCCGGTACATCCTGGATTCAATTTCATGCGATATCGATCTATGCCTCTTGCTCCGACGCGTTCCTTCCTCCTTCCTTCCTTTCTTTTCCTCCATTTTTTCGTTTTTTATAACGACCCCAATGCACTGCCAACAGTCAAATAATCATTTGCTACTTTCATTGTGCCTTATTGGCAATAATACGATTACTTTACTAGAGTTGCATGCAATCTTTTCTTCAAGTCTCTTCTTTTAGCACCTTGTGAGTCTTCAACTCGATCAAGTAGAAAGGAAGTAGAAATTACGATTTTCTAATGCAGGCACAGATTCGACAAATAAAATTTTACTATACTTTGTAGTAAAATTTTTTATTTGTCGAGTATGTTCCTGCACTAAAAAACATATCTCCATGTTCCTTCAATTGAATTATTAAATATGAATATCCATGATTTTGCTAAATTATTATTTATTTTCATTGCCTTTCAAATTATTGTCAAGGAGTCGAACACTTAAACATTTTCTTTTATAAAATCAACCAATTTTCAACATTTATAATCTATTAAATTCTTAATAGAATGAGTAGAGCTGTAGGAGTCTCTAAACTCGTTTTATTTTGAGTAATGCTATTTTTCAAAATTTGCCAGTGGCGTAACTTGCAAACTCCACGGGTGCATCAATTTCCGGTGGCTTCCACCTCGAAAGTTGTATGAATTAGAATCGTTTATCATACAATTGCATTAGTAAAAGACGTCTTCAGAATTGTCAATTTTTAATTCTTTAGCACTTTCTAAACTGACACCCGTGTAGAAAAAGGCAGGGATTTGGCAGGTATCAGGGAAACAGTGTGGAAAACTTGTTGGATCCAGGTCGGATTTCGTCCGCTTCTTATATGTGTGCCTTATGGAACAAACCAGGGAAATGTTGGGTAAGTAGGGAATCCTAGTCCGAATCCTGGAAGATTTTTTTATCCAATTTCTACACGGGCAATTATAACATTTAAAAAAATCAATGTTTTTTAATGTTTAAGTGTAAAACCCCCTTAATTATACCCGTAATTTCTGTGTTATTAAAGATTTTTTAATTTGATAAGTCTCAAATTGCAGCGTATATGTTCTGCTTTATTTTCATCCGTTATGCGTGTTTACAACGCAGTCTTTAACGGAAAGAGTACCTTTTATTCTCTACATTCTCTTTTATTTTGAAAAATAAATTTGCAACGAAAGAAAAACATATCTCGAGAAAATTCATAGAAAAAGAAATATATTTCGGAAAACTTCCGCGAGAAAAGGAGCAAATTTCTCATGAATAATAAAAGTATAATAAAAGAAAATATTTAAAATAAATGAAAAATGCATGTTAAAAGAATATATGTCTGGTTCTATTATCTATAATACAATAAAAAGAATTGTTTTGCTTTCTCAAAGAAAAAGCTTTGTAAGGGTGCAAAATTTCATATTTGAAATTTTGTTAAATTTTAATGCTTTTAATGGTCCTGAGTGGAAAAATACCTATTTCACAAAACGTACGTGGGTACGATTAACCATTACATCTTCTTTGGATTTTGCTTGAAGTTTGTTAAACTGACTTTTTTCAAAATACTACATTTTTGATATATACAAAAGCTACTGCCATATTGGGAAAGTTCATGACATTTCCTTAAAAATGTCTATTATACTTAGCAAATTTTACTCCTTCAATTCACTTTGAGAACGCATTGTGCTATTTCGGCGTTTTTCTTGCGATAATCTCCTGAGATGGATTTTGTTTACGGTAAAATTTGTGCATGCATTTTTCTTCGTGGCAGGATTGCCGAATCTGCTGTTCTTCACGACAAGATCTCGAAAAGTGTTGTTCTTTGCGGAATAATTGAACTGTGCTAGTTTTCGACGGAAAAATCTAATTAATAAAATATTTTCACAAAGTGTTTGCGTTGTTAATGACGGGTGTCGATCCGATGAGAGGACCGCGAACGAATGATACTTTTTACGAGGATAATCGAAGCATTTGATGCTTTTTTTTATACTTTCGGGGCAGATGACAGTGAATGTAGATGATCAATTGAATATAAATAAAATGGCGCGTGCCTTTTTTAGTCGAAGCCTTGTTCGGTCAAAAAGTACGGCATGAACTGAAAAATTGAGCAGATGTTATTGCGCCACTGCAATCCTTATTTCAGTAGAAATAGCTGGGCTCTGTTCGGACACAACACAGCATTTTTCTTTGTTTTTACTCTTGCTCTCGAGCAAAATGAAGTATATTTGTAGCAAATTTGAAGAAAGTGACGTTCTTAAAAATCGAAATAGTTAAAATGGCAAAAGTTAAAAAGGGCGCGAGTGGAGAAGAGAGAAATGTAGAGTGAGGCGCTGTCCTCGGAAGGAAGAAAAAAAGGAGCGGAAAGGGAGGAAGATAGGCTACAGGAGCGAGCGCCCAAGTTATTTTGCGGACACCCCGTACGTGGAGAGTGGTATATAGAGGGGGAGAGAGCGCGAGGGAGGGATGGAGCTGTAGGAGGTGGGGGAGAAAAAGAGCGAGAGAGCGGCGGTAGACGCGGAGCTTTGGGTCGCCGCTAGCTGCGGCCGTCCGGGAGCGACGTCGACCCTCTCATTTACCATTTGGTACCTATAGATAGGTAGCCTCCGAAACACAGAGCTGCGCGCCGTCGCGCCACACGTACGCGCGATACAAGCTCGAGCGGCCATGCCAGCCATCGGCCACGCATACCAGCCCGGCTTTTACGCACTTATTTTTCTACCTAACAAAATACATATCGCAAACGCGTGCGACCGACGCTCCTCCACTTTTACCCGCCTTTTTTCACTTTTTTCATTCATCCTTGCAGCACCAAGAATCGCCCGACGCGCTTTTTCCCAAGCTTTTCTACTACATCTACTTTTTTCCTTCTTTTTTCTATAAATCCTTTGGAAAATAAAAAATAATCCAAACTTATAATTGCTTGTCTGCCCCATTATTTCGGAGTATTTCCCCAAAAGCACCCCACTTACCAATTTTTACTGTAATCCAAGTCCGCTCATGCCATTCGAAAATTAGCTCATAACCAGAACGCAGCAAAATTAATTCAAAAGGGCATAATCGCAAATTCTTAGAAAAAATCTATTAGTTCAGGATCATTTAAAATTAAATATTCTATACCAAATGAAACAGCAATGCGTATTAGCTCATACTTTCTGGCACCTGTCTAATTAAATTTAGGTTTTAGCCTAACCAAAAATTAGAAAACAAATTAGGAAAATATTTGATGCTCTTTCAAACGATTATAAATTGCTGGTTTTCTATTTTTCAAGTGATTATACTTTAAAATCTTAAGATGCAAATTACGTTAATTACCAACAATTTAAACTCGGCCCTATAAAAATTTATGCATATGCTAATTAGATTGCAGCAATACTATCACTTCTTTCTCGATTTATTTTCTTCTAACTTTATATATCAATACAGCATTAACATTAAATTGAACTAATTAATATACTCTATTCAAATTTGGCGATTCTTTATGTTTTTACCAGGGCTAGGTAGAATAAAATAGCTGTCTTTGTTTATAATATTTTTCGTCACCAAGTCATAAACTGCCATTCCACGGCTCAATCTTCAGCCAAGGACGGGCAATTTTACAGTCAAGGCAATACTGCGCTATGTTAGAATATTAAATTACACGCTTCGATACGAAATAAATGGTTGGTATTAAAAGATGAAATTTATTTCGGTTACTCGCTCATAAAAGTCACAAGTTGTAGACAATTGCTATTATTATAATTCGATATTACTAAAGTTGATAATTCATATATAATATGGCATATTAATAAAAATACACGCTATTGAAAATGCAACATGTATGAATGAGAAATATAAGGATCGATGGAGTCAGTGAGTTTTTCTGAGCGACCCTCCAGCGAGTAAGCGGAATGAGTGTCATTTGCGGTTTGTTTTTGGGCATAGACAGAGCCGCCACGATTATGATGAATAGTAAGGTAACAAGGCATGTATACGCAGCTGAAGAAAAAGTCCAAGTAGACTCGCGATAATGAGGCAATTAGTTTCAAGAGACAGTTAATCGGAAATTTTGAGAAATGATTAAGTGTCTGGTCTGCTAGACACATGTGGTGTTAATTACTTGTTGAAAGGGTCGCTACTTTTTAGGCCACTTCGGTTAACTCCCTCATTTACAATTTTAGAAAAAGACATTTGTTAATGAAGATACGTCATAAAAATCGAGTGTGCCCAAGTTTTATTGAATGGTCATTGTTCTGAAGGCATCGCTCGATCAATGTTTGCGACTGCTGTTTCGCACTACAAAGACAGAAAAAATGTCCCTTTATTGCAATTGGACATAAAAAGAAAGCCAGCCTCTAATTAAAAGTCAATACGAGTGCATTAACCATTCTCGCGCCTCATGTTTCCTAATGGAACAGGAAGAAATTAAGGGAAAAAACTCCTTTGGCGATTACAAGAACTCCGAAGACTGTAATTACGGAAGGAACATTACAGTGCTTGGAAGCGAAATCATGAAACATGCTGTTGTTGTGATTTAGCTTTAAAGTTTTTGATTATAAATAAGGTGGATGAGAGAGGGAGAGAGGAGTTGTAAAATTGAACGAAGCCTGCGTAAGTTGCAAGAGTGGCTGGATGCTGTCGTTGCTTTTCAGGCAAAAAAAGGGTGAAAGGATGTGGTCCGTGTAGCTATGTTAATTAAAAGGCATTTCTAGCCCGCTTGCGCTTGTGAATGGGAAGTCGGGAAGAAAAAAGGAGCGTCGAAAGCGGAGAAAGAGAAGCAGGCAAGGCGAGGAGAGAGACATCGTAGGACCAAGAGAAAGAGTAGAAATGGGGTGCGGGTTAATAACACGTCCCATACGACGAATGCGCAGGCCACAGCCGTCTTGTGCAGTTTAACACAAGACACCCTTTCGTTTTTCTCATCTATTCTCATCTAATGGCATTTTCATTTTAATTGCCTATGTAAATTGGATATGCGTCTCGCATACATCAATTATTGTTCTCTTCATTTCTTTTATTTTCCAATCTTTTTAGGAGATTGATACTTAAAGGCAGTGATTCTTTGGCTTGTCAAGCAAAGTCTCGAGGTCGCGTGACACTCGAAAGATTGAGAAGAATAAGTGGCGCATGCGTCATAGTCCGAGTAGCCGGCTGGATCTCGAAGAAAATTGAAAAAAGGGAAAGAGGAAATAGGAAGGAAGCGCCACTCTGAAGCGCTAACCATGTGTGCAACCGTTTTTTAGACCAGTTTTTTTCTTGCTCGACAGACGTGTTGACTGATGATTTCATTACGGGAACCATTCTGTCCAATAACTAAGCCAAGAATAGATCCTACATCCTTCCAACTTGTCACTTTGTTACCTGGAATTAGCCTCACTGCACCAGCCGTTCAACCAATAGTAAATTCATTTTTAAGTAAAAAACAATAACTTTTATATGATATAAGAGAGGATCTTTTTAATGCAGGCAGAGTAATTAATTATATTTTCGTTTGCATGCTTACAGTAGCGATATCACTATACCATTCATGCTCGCAATTTTTGCAGAGCAAAATTAGGATTACGCGCCGATCACATGAATTAATTTATCTAACTTGAACGTCCAATACAGTTCTAATAAGTAATTACGGAAGAAATTGCTAAAAATTTTAACTCTTCCACTAAAAATTACGTAGCAAAATTTACTTATTTTCCAGTTTCAAATTATATAACGTAAATTATTGTGCATAACTTTAACGTAGCTTTTGTTTTTATAATAATTTCACGTGCTCATTATTTTCTTACTAGCTACTACTAGTTGCAGACTTTATTGCAAAATTGTTTACAAAAAGGGCTCATTTCGGAGTCCGGTTGGAAAAGGTGCCAAGCCAAATAAATATACTATTAGACGGCACTGCCTATATATTCGTAGAAATGCAGCAAAATTTCATTTATTTTTTACTGTAGAATATGGTAATTTTTAAAATAATGTTTCCTCACTGTGCAGACACTGTATTTTTAGCATCAGATTCGTCATGTTATTTTCCGTAAAAACAATTCTTCCTGTGCGTTTGACGAATAAAGTATTTAGCATTTTATTTAAATAAGAAGAATTTACACCAAAAATATACTAAACATATTGATATTAAAAAAATGAAATTTTGAAAATTTTCTTTTTAACTAATTAACAATTTACGAACGATAACTAATTAATTTTTTACAAAAGCGACACAATGAAAAATTTACCTTTCAAATTATAACCATGTTTTCATATTAGCAATTATTGTAAAATATTAGTTAATAAATTAGTACTGTGAAATTCCTATCAGTTTTTTTTAAATTAGTGTTTCTACAATCTTTAAGGTTTAAATAAAATTTTATTGGCATTACTGAAAGTATACAGCCACAACGTGAGTAAATTCTACAATCTCTGACCAGTGACCAGTTAGACCAGTAGTTCCATCTAATGGTGGGTATTGCATTTAAATCGGTATTAACGATTCTACTTTACCGACCGCTCCAGGTAACGAGGTCATGGAGGAGCAGCCATATATAATTAGTCGTTACACTGTAAAAAATCCCAAATGAAAATTACAATAGCGTTAGCGATTTTACGCTAGTGCTAGTAATTTTACGGTGTGAATTACAACGATAAATCACGTAAAAATACAATGTGCTAGTACTTTTACGTTGACAGTAGCGATTTTACTACCACAATTTTATTTTCGCTACAGTTAATGTAGGTCGCATTATTACCCACATTCAATGTCGCGATTTTACTAGTATAATGACGGCGAAATTTACGTCTTTCCTAGTAAATTCACGTTCTAACAAGTAATAGTACAAGTACGATTGCAATTTTACTAACACAAAAAATCCCTTCGAGCGCCCATGCTCCAGGCTCTACTGCCTGGGCAACGAACACTTCGATTTGGGAATTCCTCACGTCTAGACGTCGAGAGTCCAGACGTTAAGAGTCACCTCTTAAGTTAAAGTTTACTAAATTAATTATTTAAACATTGAAAATTATGTGCAGGCTATTTATTATTTTATTAATTATTATTTAAAATATTAAACAACGATGTTGAATTTAATCAAATTATATTTTAATAAAACTTTGGTTAGAAAATATTAGTTTTTCATTCTTAATTATAAAATAAAGTTATTTTTATATGCAATTTGATTTAATTTTTGCTAAATTATTCTTCCCACAAATTGCCATTCATGTAGTACAATCACAAATTATCTAGCATTTGCAATATTCACAGTAATTTTAAAATGATTCGCATTTATAACCTTAAACCTCGGCTGTACTGCCAACTGCGAAATACTCCATCGGTCAGTATTTATGCTTATACGAGTGGTACTTCTACTCTTGTGGTAGTAAAATTGCGAAAGGCAATATAGTAAAGTCGCTACATTCAAAGTAGGTCGCTTGATTACCCACATTAAGTGTAGCAATTTTACAAAAGGGATTTTTTACAGTGTATACTATTTACTTTCGATTTTTTAATTTCTATTTATTTTATTAATTTTCATTATTAATATTTCTTAATATTTATTTGTTAAAATTATTTATAATAGAAGAGAAAAAAGATCATGTGGACAGAATTAGAAAAAAATAGCCTCAATAAGATAAAATATAATAAATGTACTTACAATAAAAATAAAATGCTAAACGTTATATATCTAGAATATTGTATATTTCAATGCATCATTTTTTATTTGAGTTTGTTCGTTTTTTTTATGTAATTTTCATTAAATTTTGTTTGATTATTTTAGTTAATATATAATTCTTTAAATTAATTAAAGACAAAAAAATAATGATAATGTACACAATAGTAAGAGCTGTTGCAAATACAATAATAAAAAAACAGATGTAACTTTTGGATTTAATTATTAGAAATCATTAATTATTAGAAAAATAATTTTACTTATGGCTCATTTGCACGTACTTGAGGCAGATTATTGTTCATAATGAGTTTAACTTTATTCGTGGTTAAAGTATTTAAAGATCTTTTATTTCAATTACTTTGGCAAACATTACGTTACGTGCGGAGGACTATGCAGTCTGTTCAATCCTTTCGTTGTCTGTTTGAGATTGATAGCGATAAGAATAAAAACTAAAAATTTAAATACCTTCTAAAGACGAAAAAGAAGTTCTATTCTTTTAGCAATTTCTATATGAATTTTATTTTATAGCAACTTAGTATATTAATTATTTAGCAACTTGTATATTAATTTTATTAAAATTGAACGTGAAGAATGTTTCGACGAAATATGGAATGTATCGTCATTCGTTTGTGGCACGTTGTTGATTAACATTTGACACCATTACGTCTCACATTTTCTAACAATAAATTGTAGTTCATTTCAATCATTACACATATTTATTTTTAGGATCATAAAATGTGAGTAAAACTTTTGTTCTTTAAAAAAAGTAATTTTTCAGATTTCATACAATTGATTAGATAACCGTTTCATTTGTTCGACAAACAGAAGAAAGAAAATGATAAAGAATTAATAGTGCAAGGTTAGTGAAAATGTTAAAGTAAATTATGTGGCCAAATAATTCATGTACTGTTTCTGGCCATCGTTCGCTGCTCGAATGACGGCTGCGAGCTTATGTTCATCCTGAAGGTCAGATTTGGTCATTACGTTCTCGAACAGTTGTGATACGCGATGTTTGTCGCGCAAAGCAAGATTTTTCCAGTCTTCTTCGAGATCCTTTAAGAGGAGGTCCCTCGACGCGTTCTTCTCATCGTTTACTAGGCTATCATCTTCTTTTACGCACTGTTTCCAAATTTCCCTCGCTTCGTCGCTGGAATAAAAAAATTAATATTAAATATTTATGAATATTCAGATAATCTTACAAAATTATTCTATTGCAGACTCAACTTTTAACTTTGTGAAAAGTCGATTTTGTAGGAATATTTAAGGCACGAGGCTTTGAAAGCACAAATTAAATGTAAAATAAGTTTAATGGGAGGATGAAAGTGGAAAAAGTTTCTCTCGCGGCACTTGAATATGAGGATTGAATAAGTCGTTTAGTAAGATAAGACGGGAGCATTTGGTAGCTGAAGGCCCGTGCCTCGGTGATTCAATGAGTTTGCGTAACATAAGAGAAGCGCGTGTCGTCGCTAAATCAAGACACGATCACGAATCCATATAGCCCGCATGCTGCCCTAGACCCTTGGCATTGGACTACTTCTGGACGCTGCTGACCGAAATCCTCGATCGAACCTGTTATGCTATACGCTTGAGACGCAAAATGTGAAAAATATCTTCTATTCTACTTGTCCGAATGTTTCGATGGAACGTTGCCAAACGGCATGCGATGCAATAACAAAAAATACAGAAAGACGTTAAATCGTTGGAAATGACTGCTTACATCAGGCACTTTTTCACCAAGTTTGATTAAAAGAAGTTAAATTAAAAAATAAAGAGTTTTAGTTGTTACCTGTACATCATGCTGTCACACATTCTACCTCGTTTATTATTTAAGGACTCGCGAGCGCGAATGACCTCCAAACCAGCGCTCCTGGCCCCATCGTCCATTTTAAGGTCATGATTCTCATATAGGTTCTTATTCTTTAGCAAAATGAGCTTATTCCTCATTTCTCTGAGCCGCAGAGCATCGGCCCAGCACTGCTTCAGTACAAACATATGCTCTCGCTTACAAAGATCCAGTATCTTTTGTTTGAGATCGACGTGGTTCATGTAGCGGTACATTTGCATCGACATGTCTATCGTACCCGCGCAATCAGCTTCCTTCTGCTGCGTAACTCCCTTCCGGTGGGACTCTGTTTGTAGATCTTCCTCGCCATGACACTGGGCTACATTCATTATTTCGTTCTCCATTAACTTGACCTCTTGAACTGGTAGTCCGGTCTGAGAACTAATTGTTGCGATTCGCTCGTCCGTCTGAGAACTAACTTCTGTAAGTTTCTCCTCTACCTGAGAATCTGCTATTCTGGCCTGATCCTCCGTCTGAGGATTCCCTAGTGACACGCTTGAATGTGCTTCATACTCTTCCTGGCTTCCTAGTTCTTGCATTTTGTGCGCAGAATTTTCCTTAGCATCGCTTTGGTCGTTTGTACGCTTATCGCAAAGGTTTGTACCTTCAAGACTTTGCTGAAATAAGCGGGAAGTATATCGCCTGTTGCAGTTAGCCAACTCCTTGGGGAGTGTTAGAGATAAATGGTCCTTTTCAGAATCTACTTGATCGTTTGATTCGTACATGATTTGTCTGAACGATGGGCTCGAATAACGCGTGCAATGTTTCCCACTGAAATTCATAAAATAACTTGATTAAAGAAGAATGGACAGAAACGTTGTAACTCAGTTTTTATAATAAAATGTACCTGTAGCTCGGAGAATTTGTAAGACTTAAAGAATGGAGCTTGGATGCCACCGCCTCGGAAGGACTCTGAAGATAGGAACTAAGTCGTCGACAAGATTTAGGATAGTAGAGACTCTGTTCGGCTTTCTTCTCGAGCAATTGCTGGCGAAGTTGTTGGAGCGAGACACTGTCAGTCCTGCGCCTCCTGTAACGGCTCTTTTCTTCGAGCTCCCGGATATATAGGTCGTTTTCCTGGTCTAGCAGCTGGCGCAGCTTTTCGCGGCGGAGATTTAGTTGCTCGGCTTTGCGGCCCTTTTCCTGCCAGTCGTTGTAGGACGCGGGACTCTTCTCGCACCAGGAGCTAAAGTGCCTCGCGGCCAGAGACTCCCGCTCGAAATAGCGAGCCGTACGCTCGTAGTAGTCCTGCTTCAAGTGCTGCTCGTGGCGCTTTTGCGCCTGCCGCTGATACTGCCGCTCTAACACCTTGTGGGGCCTGCAATTGCAATCTTAGCTTTATCAAATTTACTTTCTTGCCTGCAGTTACAAATTTCAATTTGTCTGCTATTTAGAAAAACTTAAGTAAACCTTAGAGGTTAGCCGCTATTTCGCACTCTGCGATTGTCTTTTAGTTTACCATCATTCAATTCACAATATGTCTGCATTTCGAAAAAGTCGACTATTTGAAATATTGAAAAAAGCGATTCGACTATTAACTAATGCTTATTTACTTTTGTCAATTGCTAAACAGGAGAATATAAAAGTAGAAAGATACAAATATTAAAATATCTAAATATGTTATAGAAGATTGCCTATCGGAGATCAAGTTTCTTTCGTGAAACTGAAAGAAATACACCAGTTAATGAACGAAAGCCTTAAACGACTTGATCAATTCTTTAAAGTTTAATTTGTAAAATTTTAGCTATTTCAAATTACGCTATCAAGTGCAATAAATGAGATTTATATATTTTTTAATTATTTCAGAAAGACGTTTTACTGCAGCTAAAAGAAGCATAAAATTATAT
Source organism: Sycophila sp. Sp_5 (assembly GCA_018906775.1). Taxonomy (NCBI): domain Eukaryota; kingdom Metazoa; phylum Arthropoda; class Insecta; order Hymenoptera; family Eurytomidae; genus Sycophila; species Sycophila sp. Sp_5. The sequence continues at coordinate 527,775 of JACCID010000073.1, forward strand.
GATTTGATGAATGAAGCATGAAGGACGCATACAGATAAAATGTTGATATTCTGAGGATAAAAATGCTGTAACGCAGAGAAATGCGCAAAAGCAAAGGAAGGATTTTGCGGGATAGCCGGGTGAAAATGGGATGGCGAGACGGTCTTGCTATTTCCGTACTCCGGCATGTGACGTCACGGTTTCCCGAAAATAGCCGCACCTTCCGGCGGGGAGAGCAAGTCCCACCGACAATGGAACCGGCTGCTCGAGCGCTTTTGCTCGCGGGCGCGGAATTGCCGAGTGTAGCAGGTCAACTACTTAGCGACTGAACGTCACATCGGACAGTTGGAAGTTTTTCATCAGATTCATCCTCCGCGTGTGCCTGCTATCCTCGAGTGTGGTGTAACTTTACCGGACAGCTTCTCTCACACGTGTTTCAGTGTCTTTTCAATTTACAATAGAGCAAGCTGCTTTAAATTCCACCTAATTTCTAATCTCATTTAATTCTTCGAGTGATAATGAGTGAATTTGAATGAGAAGAAAGGAAAACTTATAGTTGCAGGATACAACAAGATTCATTGCAAGTGGACAAATAATTAGAGAAGCTTTCGACAGGGCATAATGCCTGGCGCTGGGGGTCAACAGCCCCAAAGAACAACGTTCAGGCCACCTTGGGTCAAAGATGGACCCCCTCCAATACCGATGCCAACAGCACCGTGGACCTTAAGCTCTCGAAGGGATTCAAAAAGTCCAACAGACGATGCGCCGGCTTTCACTAAAATAACACTCAAGGTAAATGCAATTGACAAATATGCAACATATATTCGACAAATCTATAAAAAATCTTCTATATTTTCAAAAATTCATGTTTTCATTTTAATCCATGTTTGTGAATAATGTTTTAACTACTTAAGGGAGCCCTGAGGATTCTGATACTAACATATATAAACCTTTAGGTCACGATTATTTAAAGCCGTGCATCTATTTCGAATGTCCGGCTTCGCCAGCTGCATCTTCCGCCAGTTTCTTTGAATATAACGCGTACATGTAAACTTGTACCTTCTATATATAACTCTTTATTTATTTCGTTGAGAAATAAATACAAAACATTATTCCTTGTTATACACTGCGTATGTAAAATTAGTGTAATTCATGTCACTAATAAATTACTTTAATAAATATTTTATTAAATTAAAGGTTTTGCTTCCTATACGAGGAAGCATTGTGATAGTAAAATTCTTGTTATAAAAGTTTTGTTAAAATTTAGTGGAAACAAAAATGTGTATGTATGTGTGTGCGTGAGTGCGTGCGTGCGTGCATATATCTTGGGAATATATCAGAATTTAAGCTCTCATAGTTCCATTATCTTTGTCTTTTAATTCCAAATTGGGGAAAAGAATAATTATTTGAATCCGCTAATTATTTCTTTTTTAATTTTTAATTACCGATTTTCAAAAAAATTATTTTTGATGTTTTACAATGATAGAATTGAGATACATACGTGTAATAAAAAAAAGTTAAAAGAGTATAACATTACCTATCTTTTTTAAAAAAGTTATTTTAACTACTACCGTTATCAAGTTTTTCATAAAAATATATAATTTTAAAGAAAATGTATTTCTTGGAAAGTTAATTATCAAATGGCTAGAAAAAAATCATGTAGATGAAGAATTCTAATATCTAAATTATATGTAAAATTCAATCAATTTGATCACTAGTTTCTGAGAAAATAACCCAAAATGAGAAAAATGGGTGTTCTATGTCCAACGATAACTTGCGCAAAAATGTTTTAATTGACTTGAAATTTTCAGAAAATGTAGATATTGTATGTGGGTTGAATGAGAATCAGAATAGTTTCAAAAATATTCAGTTTTACATTTTTATATGCATTTTTTTATATTTTATTTCTTCTAAACTAATCTTTGAAATGCTTAGAAAAAATCCATGCCAATAAAGAATATAAATATCTTTGTTCCATAAAAATTTTCATAATATTTAATTACTATTTTTCGAGAAAAAAATTAAATAAAAAATGAAAATATAATGAGTTAAATTAAAAGCATATATGTAAATTCGTTAAATAATGACGTAAACCAAATATTAATAAAATAGCAAAGTAAATAATAGTTATTAATATAATAAAATAAAGAAGTTTAAAAACATACTTTATAAGAAAAATTTAAACGTTGCAGGTCGTTGATAAAAATTATTATACTTCTAATGAGCTAAAATAAGATTAAGTAAAACGTGAATAAATTATAATTTAAGAGTAAATAAAATGAACTTTCACGAAAATTTCACAAGAAACAGAAATAGGAGTTAGATCAACGAATTTCCTGAGCTATTTTCAGAGCAGTAAAAAAAGTAGCATTTTAATTGGCGTAAAAGTTTTTAACTGGTGACATTTTTTTCTAAAGCTCATATAATTTAGATATAAATAAGTTTAATCAAGGGAAGTTTCTATTACTATGAAAATAACATAACAGAATCGAAAATACTACTACTGCGTTTGCATTATCAGAAAAATTAATAATAATGTCACCAACAGAACGTTCGGTAGTATTATGTCTACAGTAAATATTCATATTTTTTTCGTACCATTTATTTGTAAGGGAATATTCTATTAAAATATTTCAGCATTACAACAGACACAATTTTTTATGAATATTCATCTTTCACAATAAATATTTACTTAAATAACTTCTACTAACGCTAGGTGCATAGATTTTTCGATGCATAATTTCAATACACTGAAAAAAAATTACTATACTGTGCAGATAATGGAACGACATATTGAAAACAAAATTAAAATCTTTCTATAAGTAATTAAATTTTCGTTATACAAACGGTGGTAAAATTACAAACCAGTATGATAAAAATAATAAATCATAAATATTACTAATAATTATTAATTTTACCAAACTAAATATAAACTTTACTGTACTCAGTAAAAATTTTACACGACAATTATTAATTTTTAGTATATACCTGATGCATTGTACCAGACAGGATAGTAATTTTCACAATATTTGAGTAGCAATGTGAGACAAGCACGCACAGTAAGACTTTTCGGTTTTCTGTCAGCTGTTGCGCGATGGCGTGCGCGTTTATTTATATCAAGTTCCGCAGTGAGGTTATAATCGCGCATTTACAATGTTTTTACAATGTATAATAGCGATTTGAAGATTATAAGGGAAGTAAAAAGTTCGAAAAAGTCTTGTAAAAATTAAAGATCGAATGTAAGAAAAAGTAAAATGATAAATAGAAAAATATACAATCTAGTATGGTCAATTTTGCGATTTGAGAGTTAAAAAATGTTGCTATACTTGCCTTCTAAAAATTTCTATTCTGACAGACTATGGTTCTGTTCCCTGCACAATATAGTCCATTCTAATTTCAAATACGCATGAAGAAAAATACGGTTTCATACTGGTGCGTAAGTGAATCTTTGCCTCGGAAGACTTTTCGGCTTCGCTTCGCTCGGCTAAAAAACGTCTCCCGATGCAAACAATCCACTTCCGCACCTGTATAAAAATGTACTATTTGTTTATTTACAAGTTTTTACTGAATGTGAAGCACCAACATTTTATTAGCTATTTATGAGTTACCATACTTATTTCTATTAAATTTAAATTTTGATTAAAACATGCACACGGAGAGAAAATATGTAGTAAATAGTATATTATGGATTTAGATATGCAATTGTCGACCGTGGTGAAGCCCAGGGGACAAACATGGGATTTGAGGCTTTTTTATTATACAGGGCTAGGTAGGTTTAGTATTTTTTAGCTCTTGTTTCGCTAGGCTAAAAAACATGTCCCGACGCAAAAAATCCACTTCCGTATCCGTATAAATAAGTATTATTTCTGCTCGACGGTATCGGAAAGCGGCAACTTCGTCTCGCGCAGTAATAGAATAGTCTCAAACCGCACGTAAATGGGCACCCAAGCCGTAGGCGAGGGTGACAAACATGTGATCTGAGGCCTTATTTTTTACTTCCCATATTGTTTATATTATTATTTTTTCAGTCTAACGAGGCTAAAATCTTAATCTTTTCGATCGGGCACCGGGAGTGAAGTTTATGATTAATTCGTCCCGCTAGGCTGAAATAAAAAATTTTAGTACAAAGTATAGTAAAATTTTATTTATAGTACAAAGTATACTCTGTACTACATTAGTAGTACAGAGAGCCGATTAAAATTTAGGAAAAATAATGTTGAAATAAATGGTATTGAGAAAATATAAATAAAATAAATGGTACCTATTCTAATTCGTTAAGAGTGGACTACGCGGAAAATGATAATTCAAGGTTTATCGTAGATACTTTTTGGTTGATGTAAACAGTGTATTTTTTTATAATTTTTTTTGCGGAAATGTGCAGAAATGTATTTGACTTGCTGCGAACATGCAGACAATTTTCGAAAAATCGTCGAAGGCTATTCAAGGTTTCCTTATTTTTCTTTCGGTTCGCGTAAGATCCAGCATTGATTGCTCTTGAAAGAAGAAAAAATGGCAATTGTATTAAGCGGGAGATCTCGTTGCGACGTAAAAAGAGTTGGTGTTGGAAAGTTTATAAAGCAGACGATCATAGCGCTTGTAGTGGCGGAAGGGAAGTCGATGAGCTTTTATATTTAAAGATCCGATCATGAGAGGAGAGGTGCCAAGCCGCACAAGAGAGAGGTCGCAACTTGTTTTTTCTTTTCTTCTTTTACTTTGACTATACGATCGCGGTCAGAGCGTCCCGGAACTTGACGACGAAACCTTCGTGCTTTTCAAATTCTCTAACATATTTTTTCAGTGCTTCTAATTTATGACTTTTATAGCTTAAAAATAAATTCATTAGTATAAGCATTTATCAAAAATGTTTTTTTCCCATATCCAAAGCACCTTATATTTCGAGTTAATTTAAAAAATGGTGAGTTGTTTTATAATATTGGAAAACAAAGGAAACTTGTTAATTTTTGCAATATTTTAACAGCTGCATATAACGGCTGAAAGATAGACTCTGATCGTTATATGACTGTATGTTTTTAAAAGCAAAAATTGTTGGTTGCTTACAGAGTGTACCGAAGCCAGAAGCAAAGACCGCTGAAGGAAAAGCTGGCGAATCCAAGTCAGCATCTCCATCGGGCGCTCGTAAGACTAGCAAAGTGAGCATCGTACCTTCGCAGCCAAAGAGCGATAAGAATGCAGGCCAACCCCCGGCAGCAGCCCCTTCGAAGGCACGGGAAAATGGCCGAGCAGAGCCAAGTTCGAGACCGCAGCTCGAGCGTCAGAATCGCGTTGAGAGATCGAGGTCTCGCGGTGACCAGATTCCTCTATCCAAGAGCGAAAGTACCACCGGCAAGTCTTATTCTTAATTTAACTGATAAATAAAAAAATTGTCAACATTTGTCCAAATGATTTATAAACTTATTTGCTGATAAAGGAGCGCCGACGCTTTCTAAGAGCGCTTCAAGGGCCAACCTGCCGCCTCCGCCACCTCCAAGACCACCGCCACCACCTCCAGCCCGACAAGTTTTGAAGGATTTACCACCTCTTTCTACAAAGCAACAGAAAACTTTGGAGATGCTTAAGTCAAGGCCTAGGAAACGTCCAGACTGGGCTTGTATGATGAAGGAAGTGGAAAGTGGTAAAAAGCTACGACACGTCACGTGCAATGACAGAAGTGCCCCCCTCATAGAGAGGGTTATTACTAAAGTAACTGCTGATCCTCAAGGTATGTATTCCAAAGTAATCGGCTTTTCGGATTACAACAAATTATCCTCATTCATTATTAATAAATTATTTTCTCTTAAAAACACTCACTATTTTTCTAACAATTACTCAAATATTGAATTTTTATTCTGCTCAATTCAGAGAAAAACAAGTGAATTTAATGCATTAGCTATATTTTTAATAATCGCTCCGAAAGAAGATAAACAAACATTTAATACCTTTTATTAATTATTAATTATTGCGCATCATACCTATTCCCTTTCGAACTAGATCACTTGGATGAGTTCCAAATTCGTGTCGCAAACTCAATTTATAAAAATAAGTCTTTCATATTCGCTGCGATTCACATTGTTGCGCCTGCAAATCTTTCGCTATGTAAAATTTATGACTTGAAAAGAATGAAAAACTTTTGGCCTTTCAATTTGTAGAAAATGTATATTATTTGATGATCTATCTTAATCCAACAGGAGATGCACATTTCGTATTTGATTCAGAAAAATCAAATGTGCACAACAAGCTACTGAAACAAATTCAAGAGGGCGTTAAACTAAAAAGTGTCAAAACGAATGATAGATCAAAACCTATACTAGAGGGTTTGCGAAAATTCAGGAGACAATTGACGATAGAGGAACAAATTCAGAAAGCCGAACAAGCTCCCGCTGATGAAGTAGTGCCGGACGAAATGGACGACATTGACGCTGTTCGCGATGATCTTCAAAGTACGAAGCAAATGTTAGCATTGGAGTTAAGAAATAAAGAAGCTCTTGAAAGAGAAAATAAAAGGCTACAGGTAAGAAGAAATAAAGTCAATTTTAGAAAATCTACGCATTTTTACACATCCATCATTCTAACTATTTAGACACTTTATTACTGTTAAAACAATGTTAAAACTTCACTTCCCTCATTTGGATGAAATTTTGAAAACTATTTTGTACACAGCGATAAAAAGCTTAATAAAAAATTAATATTTTTGAATAAAAGTGTAGAGGCAGTATTCACTTGTGAGGATTTTTTACCAAAATTACCAAAATTTCGTAATAGTCATTATATTTACCTGTGCGACAGTTTTCCAAACGATTGTGTAAAACATTTTACAAGATGAATAATCGCTTACGAATTACTAATTCTAAAGTTTCATCCAAATTAGTGTTCTGGATGTGTATAACATTCTTTTGATAAGAAAATTTCCTCGATAAAGTTATGGAAATTTTTCTCAATAATTTATATTTAACAGCTGACCATAGTTCGCACACGCATGCGCATCATCTGCAATGCAGCAGTAGTGTAAAAAACTATAGATAACAGAGTAATTCGAAATACATGTCAGTACTGTAGTAAATAGAAAATAATGTATACCCTCGAATGATTTTTTTATTAAAAATAATGAACACGTATCTCGGAATGAAAAAAAAAACATAAAACTAATATATTATTGGGACATAAACTGAAGAGAATAGTGAACATAAAGAGAAAAGTTTCTCAATATTTATAAATAAATAAGTGAACACAGCTTTATTTAAATTTAGAGGAATTCAAGTCGAAGCTAATAAGAGTCTAATGATTTTTGAAGGATTTAAAGTCTGCCTTTAGTACTTTAAGCAAGACTTTATTTGTTTTTGGTTTTAAAGGAATCTAAAAGTCAATTAAAAATTCAAATTTCGCGCCATAATGTAGCAGGAAAAAAAAAACAATTAATTTGCTTATAACAAAAAGTGTTAATGAAGTATCGAAATATCAAGAGATAGTTGCCTTCTGTTAGGTATAAAACAATTCCTTGATGAGAAAGGTTGAAAGAACGTAAAAAAATCTATTTGTTCTTCTGCTTCATTATGGCGCGAAATTTGAATTTTTAATTGACTTTTAGACTCCCTTAAGCCATATAAAAGGGAAAATCAAACATGTCAACAAATATTAGTTTATAGTCAATAGTACTTGAAGAAGTGTTCCCGCAGCGAATAGATGCATAATTTCTTCAAATTTTTCATCTATTGAGTTCAGTCAGACGATTATATAAGGTGCTGAAAAAAGGGTGTGTAAACTTGCTTTCCAAGCCAGAGATATCGAACTCTCCAACTTTTGTAAATATTTCATTTAGTAAAAATCAGTCTCTAATCAATTAGTATAATGGTTACGTATATTTTATTTTTAATCTTTAGACTGCCGAAAAGCCTGTATATATGTTCGACCTCTCACATAAACTTTGTATATATAGTTGATACGTGATAGAAGGGCCGTTTGAAGATTCAAATCCCGACAGTCTAATGGTTAATTACATTCAATTTTTTCAGGACGCGTATTCTATATCTTTAAAATACAAATAATGCTCAAAATTAAGTAAAATCTCGTAGATCTTGCAATTATTTTTAGAAAAATCTGGTTTCGGATATAAAACTTGATAAGCTTATAAAGACTTAAAACTGTAAATTTTTTCTTTCTTTGAATATAAATAAATTTCTTTTTTAATCATATGCAATCTAATGCAAATTAGCTGAAAGCTTCGGTGCAGCTTTTGCAAAACTCTAGAAGGAATCTTATCAAAAAATTTTTCCCTCAAGTGAGTAATACTTCAATTTAAAATGTCAAGCAAATATATGTTTATTTTTGCGTTTTGAAATTGTCCAATAGAATAATTTTTTTTTAAATAAGTTATTTAACAAAAAGTAAATCCGTTCTAATTGCCTGTAACTTAACAAAATTAGAATTTATCACGAATTTGTAACCTGTAATTTATCAGAAATAATATAAAATTATATAGAATATTTTACCCTTAGGGAGTAAAAGTAAAGAATATCTCAAATTGCATGTAAATTCGGTCACACGCGCGTACAGACGTATGCAGAGAGAGAGAGAGAGAGAGAGAGAGAGAGAGAGAGAGAGAGAGAGAGAGAGAGAGAGAGATTGCATAGAACAAAAATAGTTTTTTAACGTTCAGTGCGTAAAACAGTACTTTTTGGGCCATCGTGTAAAGCACTTTGCTTTACGCACTGAGTGTGTAAAGCACTTTGCTTTGAGCTCTGGGTACACTACGTGATACCACGAATAGAATTATGCATTTTTAATTATTTATTGTTATAAATTAATAAAAAATTTCAATTTATTAAACATTTAACGAAAAAAACATTTTTTTTTTATTTAAAGCTTTTAAATCCTAATGAACTAATCCAAGTGCGACGTTGAAAACAATTAGGTCTTTACAATTTAAAATTGTACAAAAAAAGGTTCTCTTTTTTAAAATACTGATAAACACAAATATTTGGAATAGTATTTGGCTTTAAAAGCTCTTGAATAAAATTTTCTTTTTTTTTTTAAATTATCATTTTTTGGTTTTTTTGGGGGGGGGGGCTCCACCCCCCCCCCCCCCAACAAAGAGGGTGACCGAAACATGCGATTTGACGCATTCTTTATTTACTCGCGGGATGTGAAACCATAACCGGTGCCCAATGGGAAAAGGTTATAGTTTCGACCCGCCAAGCTGAAAAAGGATATAATTATATTTATCTTATTATGTCGTTAGAGAACTTTATGGGAATGATTAGGCTGGCAAAAATGAACCTTCTAGAGTTGAGTAGTAATGCATTAAAGCTTCCTCACGTAGGTATATGGCGCTTACACACGCAAGTGAATATTAGCCAGACACTGTCGAGCAAATAAAGTAGATTAAAATTAGAAAAAGCCTAGACTGATGTAAAATTACAGAGTCCTTTAGATAATAACCCTGAACAAGTCGAACTTGAGAAGCTTCAACAAGACCAATTTGAATCGCAGGCAAGGATTCTCAATCTCGAGGTGGAGCTAGAACGTGAACGCTCACAAAAATCCATCCAGGAGAATAAGCAGCAGGATGAAAAACTTGCTAATTCACTGAAAAAAGAGGCAGCGCAAGCCAGGAAAGATGCCGAGAGACTTGAAAAAGACTTCGCTAAAGCTGCCGAAGAAAGAGATAAAGTAAAAAATGAGCTTGAAGAAATGAAAAAAATGTATACTAATCTTGAGAAACGCATGAAAGCTGGTAAGTTTTATTTTAATTTTGCTAATTATATTGCAATTCTTATTTAAACTTGTTTTCGTTGTGATAATATTTGTGCAAGTATCATAAAAAGATTCTTTAATTTATTATTAGTGTCTCACTATTTTTATATTCGAATTTTCCATGGCGGAAATGTTGATGAGTCTTAATAGGAAAGCTAGCGAGATCTATCAACTTAGTGATGGTAAATGGAAGCAACTACTCCTCAAGCCTATATAAATGATATTTTATAGTAGTTGAGCCTAAAATTAACACCTTTAACGTAAAACTATAAAATATACTAAATCGAAATAAGTGTAATAGTAGATTACGTAACAAAGGAGGTAAAATAATAATGGTCCCAGATTGTGTGTAAATTCGCGTAGCAGATATCTTTCGTTCTGGTGAGGGAAAAATTATAACCTTCTCAGTCGGGCGCCAGGAGAAAAAAAGGATATGCTTTCGGCCCACTAAGCTGAAATTAAGTGCTTATTTAACCTGTATGATTTTTCATAATATCCGAACATGCTACATGAGATAAATACTAACCTTGTACACATGTGGCGAAAGAATATTGTGATTCGTGATGTTAAGGTTGGATTTTTAAATTTAGTACCATGTAACGTCATATAGCATTTTCAAATAAGAGAGAATTAATTTCTTAATTATTTATTCTATGTTATTTAATTAATTATTTTATAAATAATAAAACAACGATCTAAATAAAGAGCTGCATGAATAAAAAATAATTTAAATAATGTTAATACTAATAAGAAATAGTCTACATTTGAAATTAATTTTACATCTATAAAAATTAATTTAATTTTTTAGCTATACCTATATTCCAGATTTTTATGAGTTTTAAGATTGGATCGCTCCTGCCGAAATGAAACAGGAGCAAAAAAGTTTTTTCAAAAAATCATATTAACGGATTTTAAATATTTGTTATGCTATAAGTGTTATGATAAAATAAATTAAAAAATATTTTAATGTGCTAGAACGCAAAGCACTTATTCTATATGTACAGGGTCATTCCGAGAGTTTATTTATTTTTAGCCCATTTTTAATATAAAAAAAGAAAATAAAAACTCGATTCAAACGTTCATAGGAAAACAGCACTTGCTACGAGAGTCGCGAGCTCCGCGCGAAGGACACGGGTGATCAGCTTCAGCCGTTTTCTTATGTCTGAATAGCACATTAAAATATTTTTTAATTTATTTTATTATAACACTTATAGCATAGAAAATTTAAAACCCGATAATATAATTTTTTGAAAAAACTTTTTTCGCCCCAGCTTTGTTCTGGTAGGAACGATCCAAACTTTAGATTCATAGATTTTTCCTTTATTACTAATATATTTTCTTTTTCTATTTTCCATATTGAGTTTAAATCTATATAAAAGGTTTTATTTTCTTCTCGGTGTGTAAAATATTCACGCTCCGATACGATACTTTTTAAAAATTATTAAAAATGAAATTTTCTCCACTCCAACCTCAAATACGCATGTTTGCATGCGATTTGCGGCTCTCGTGGAGAAAAATACGGTTTCACACTGGTGCGTAAGTGAATCTTTGCCTCGGGAGATATTTCGGCCTCGCTTCGCTCGGCCTAAAAACGTCTCCCGACGCAAATAATTCACTTCCGCACCCGTATAAAAATGTACTAGTTTCCACGAATTTCAACAAGAGAATCAGATTGAAAATATGTCAGTAATTTTATAAAAGCATCAAATCGAAATTAATGTATTGAAATAAACATTATGTGTTGATTTCTATAATAGAAATTAACATTGTCGACAGATTTTATTCTACAAGCTGCTAATCTTTAGTATTATTTAAAGAAGAAAAAAACGAATTTCATAGAAAACATTAGATGTTTTTAAGTCTTGATTACTTTGAGCATTTTGATTAACCCTTTGCTGCGCTTTATATAATGCTTTTCCGCTTTTTTATTTTGTCGGCTGCTTAGAGTGCAAAGGTACAAATGGAAAATCCGAAACTGATTCAATGGATGAGTCTGAGACAGATTCTGAAGATGAATCTGTGGATGAGACAGAAAATGAAAAGATTGATTCTGAAAAAGAAGCAATTGTGGAATTAGCGGATGATTCAGTAGAGATGGCCTGGTGGGATGTTTCAGGAATGGCTTTAGCTGGATGTCCAAGTGCCAAAGAAATAGCTAGAATAGCATCTCAAAAGAGTATGGATAAACCTGCGCCTGAAGAAAGTGAAGAAGAGGAAGAAGAGTCGTCTGAAGAAGAAAGCGACGAAGATGAAGATCCAAAAGTTGCTGCAGAAAAACGACAGTTGCGAGAAATCAAATTAATGAAAACAAGAATAAGAAATTTCAAGTTAGTATTGTCTTTTTTTTAATTAATTTTCTCCACTCGTTATTTTATCAATCTCCACAAAGCATTGTTCTCATTCAATTTCTTTTTATAGAATTTTTACTGCAAAAATTTAATTTTTAAATATTAATATCTAATACAATATTTTTACAGAAAAATAATTTAACAAAAACACGTTACAAATATTTTGACAGTGTTATCAAGAAAAGAGATATTGCATAAAGAGAAATTTGACAACAAACAGTGTCACTGATTTTCGTTTAATGTTCATATTCGATTATTATTAAAAGGAGAAAAAAAATGTTAACAATTACTATTTGTTTATGGGAGCTCGCCAATAGATTGAACTCTCAGATATAAATTATTATCCTTTGCAATAGAAGTAAGATTATTTCCAGTACTATCCAGCAAAATTTGCCATTGACACGATCAATTTTATTGTAGATATGGTAATTTTTGTCTGAGAGGACAGTCTAGTCTGTATTAATAAATGTATACTTCGATATATTATTTTTTATTAGACTTAATTTACAATATCTTCAATGAAATTATTTAAAAAAATTAATATTCTGCTTTATAGAGATAAGACTGCTAATTCAAAGAAAGAGAGAAAAGTACTGAAAGATCAAATAAAGCAACAACAAAACCTTTTAAAGGAAGAAAAGAAAAAATATAAAAGTTTGCAAAAGGAAGTTGACAAAATGGCAAAATTAATGGGTGATACAGAAGAAGAAGATGAAGAAGAAGAGGACGAGGAAGAAGAAGAAGAGGAAGAAACGGAATCTGAAGATGATTCTGAATCAGAAGAATCAGAAGATGATGAAGATTCTGAAACAGATGATGAAAGTATACCTCCAGAAAAGCGTAAAAATAAATTACAGGCAAGTCAAATAATTTGAGATGAATTTGAAAAACTTGACAAATAATACTTACGAAGTAATAAATAAACATTATATATATTTAATACTGTGACTTTCTAGGAACGAGTAAAAAGGCATGAAGGGAGATTAGCAGCCTTGAAAAAAGGCAATTATCTACTTAAAGCACAAGTTGATCGACTAAAAGATGATTTGTCTAAACAACGTGAAGAAAGCATTTCATTACAGGAAGATTTAGATTCAGTTTTAGCAGAACTAGGCTAATTAAAAACAGAAATATAAAGTGATGAATATATGTACACTTACACACACACACATACTTTTTAAATTTGATTAACTATAAGAGTTACAAAAAAGAACTTAATAATAATTCAAATGAAAAATAACATGCTTAAAAAATTATTGAAATACTGGTTAAGTAGAGGAGAATGAACATTTAGATCATTAAAAGAGTTGAGTGATATTTTATCTTTTGCTATTCAATTGTAAGATATTTTTTTAATAAATATACTTATTGGCTAACTTTCTTTTTAAATTAATTCTATTAATAATTAAATGTTACTTTACTCAATGCATTCATACATCTATTAAGAAGGTTCTACCGGTACAAAAATAGTCACAGCAATGTACGCTGTGGTTTATGCTTGACTATTGAAGCTTTTTTTATAAATCTTTTTTGTAATTGTTTCACTTTTATTAATTGCAGCTACCTTTATTTATGCAAATTATTAATTGCCAATACTGTTAATAAACTCATGTTTATAATTTGACAATATCTAATCAAATCATTCCTGTTGAAAGATATTAAATTTTTGTAACTCTTGTAGCTCACAAACAATACCACCATAAAGCATTATGTTCTTTGTTAATTTTTCTATTACAGTGAATGTTTTAAAAAGAATGCATGTATAAATTAATTTTTACATATTACAACGAAAAAGTAACTCTCCCTAAGCTCAATGTTAAAAGTAAAAAATAAAAATTATATTTTCACTTTTGAGCCTGTATAGTTACAAAAATTTAAATATAGGTTTTATTTATGAATCTTTAAATTTTCATGAAATATTCAATATTAAATTTATTACCGGTAAAACGTCCTTAAGTTAAAGTATAAAATAATTTTTTATTATTATACTGGAAAATTGAATAGAATATATTAGGTTTCCGAAACATAGATTATATTTAAAAAAAATGTATACAATTTCCTAAAATATTGTAAAAAATGTTAAAACATTTATAGAAACTAATTGTTATACGGATCAAAATATTATAAATTGTTTGTGTTATCATTGTTTATATGAAAATAATTTTAAAATAAAAATTTTAAGTTATCTATAAATGTTATTTCGTAACATGCAGTTCCTAATATAAGATATTGCTTCTTATTCTTAAAGTGTTTAGAAAAAAAAACAAGTTAATATTTTACATTGTAGGTTAACGAACAATTGCAAGAAACTTACATGTCAATAGTTGTACTTGATTCATATCATTTGCCTTAAATAAATGAAATAATTTTAAATTCATATTATAACAATAAAATATCGAAAACGAATGTACGGAAATTAAAATTTCATTACTTAGTTTTTTACTCAGTAACGTTCTTATGTATATTTTTGGCGGTAGTTTGGTAACATCTGTGTGGCGACCTTAGTTTCACGTCCTCTCTATAGAGGCGTTCTCCCAACATGCGTTCTTTCTCTCTAATTCTGTCGAGCCTCTTTAGCTCTTTTTTCTTTGTTTATTAGTCACATTTGAAGACTAAAATATCTAGTGTAAAGTAATGTATTGAAAGTACATAAAAAAATATTATACATAAAATTAAAAAATTCGAGCCGTCGTCGCTGTAAACAATCTCGTTGTAAAATTAATTGAATGTGGGTAATATTGCGACCTACATGAACTGTAGGGAATTTAAAATTGTGATTGTAATTGCTATACGGCCAACGTAAAATACATGAAAGTACATAAAAAAATATTATACATAAAATTAAAAAATCGACCGGTCGTCGCTGTAAACAATCTCGTTGTAAAATTAATTGAATCTGGGTAATAATGCGACCTACATGAACTGTAGGGAATTTAAAATTGTGATTGTAATTGCTATACGGCCAACGTAAAAATGACTAATAGTGCCTTCCAGTTCCATTCCTTTTTACGTGCAAAAGGCCTTATGGTTTTTCGACTAAAGTTCGCAGCTGATCCCTTGACTCGAACTCGGGTCTCGGGTGTATTGCAAATGCATATCTGTAGGTGCTGCTATCTATCTGTATTCAAGTTGATTACTGAACCGCGGAACGTTGAAAAACTTGAAAATGAAACGCAAGATATGCCAATTTACGCGTTTTGGTTTAGACACTGTTTGGGAGTTTTGGGAGACACGGAGGCGGCCGAAGCCCGAAGTTCAGGCTTTGTCGTCGCAGCCTTTATTGTAAAAGCAGCTGTAAGTAACAGCTATCTATATATGTGTGTGTGTATATATATAATATATATATACGCTCGGGATTCGGGATTCGGGAGTCGGAACTGGGAAAGAGTTCGGCTGGTTTGGCCAGTCGGAAGCTCGGGACTCGGGTGAAAAAGGAAAGTCTAAAGACGCAGACGCACAAAATCCCCGTGAGATTCGTTGTTCGTGGGTCATTCTGTTATGCATTTTATTTAGGTGTTTCTTCCAAGTACACGAAAAATTCAGCGTGTAATTTGTCAGTTATTTAATAATATTTTCACATTTTTTACAATGGCCGGCAACCGTGATGTCATTCTTGCAGATTTTCAGGTACTTTAGTTATACTGATATTTTTGTTTAACGTCCTTTCAGAGCACAATCAAATCCTACTTTTAGGTTATGAACGTATTTTCGTTGTGCGATGACATTGACAATATTTTCTACTTGTATTTTTCAATCTTTCTCTTTAATTTTGCTGTCAGCGTAAATTTACTTCAAGTGCTTTTTATATTTTTCATTTTCTGCACCAAACATCAATCTGGTTTGGTTTTATTTATTACACCATTGTTAGAAATACAAATACAAAGGCTGCATTCTTTCATTGCACTATAACGAATTTCTTTGTTCTACTTAAGTATATTAATGAAAAGATTTAAATATTTAACAATCAAAGCTTTTTATTTGTTTCAGGCATGCACGGATATCGATGATGTTGGAGAAGCAATTTTACATTTAGAAGAAACAAATTGGGACTTAATAGTAAGACAGTTATAATTAAGATATTTCCAGCAAAACTTTATTTTGACTTGTTATTTATTATTATAGGCAGCTATTAATAATGTAATGCCAAAAAACACTCAGCAGCTGCCATCAGAATTGAATCGTGATGTTGAAATGATAGAGGAAATAAGACCTGTTTCAAAAATTCCTGAAGTAGTCAGTGCGACTCAAACTAGAAATTCTTTTGGAGCTGATAAAGTTGAGATTTTACCAGGTACAAGTAATTCAAAAAATATAGGAAAAACTTTACCTGGAACAAGTCGATTAAAAGAATCCACAAGAAATCTTACATTTCATATACATTATCAATCTGATAAATATAAAATTGAATTATCTGATAAAGATACAGTAGGTGAGTTAAAAATTGCTTTAAGAAAACTGTAAATTATTTTATTCAAAGTTTAATTAATTAAATTTAAATTTTCTAGGAAATTTAAAATTTTTAATATATAATCATACCAATGTTGCACCGTGTCAACAACAATTACATGGCTGGAGAAAAGAACCTAAAGGAGATGCCACCTCCTTAAAGTCTCTTGAATTACCTCGAGAAAATGAATTATTCATGTCTCCTGTTTTGGAAATAGGAGACTTATCATCACAAACGTGAGCTTTATTTTCTTTTTCTTTAATTATGAAGTAATATATGTACTCTTGATACTATTATATTTTTAAACAGGATGAAACTTTCGGATCGTTTAGCTAGTACTTATACTTTAAATATAAAGGATGAGATAAATAAAACTGCGTATAAATTAAATTTTCCTGGTACCTATACAATTCTAGATGTAAAAAGTAATATTTATACATTAAATGATGTACCAGTTAGAAATCAATCGTGGAAAGGTTGGCCACCGATTGTAAAAAGTGATACTGTAACATTAGCTGAAAGTGGTATTCCAATTTCTGAACATAACCTTGTAGTTGAAAGAATACCCTCAAAAGAAACAAAAAAAGTAATATTTATATTTAATTATCAAATTTTAAAGTTTTTAAAAATATATATATATATATATATATATATATATATATATATATACTTATTTTGATTTTTCATGTTAGGAAGTGGTTGATTTAGTCGATACCGATAGTTCCGTGGATGAGCAAGAAGATGGAGAGGATTATGAAGATGCTCCTGAAACATTTCAAGTGGATGACGATATATTTGTAGATCATGTGCAGCCTGCAAAAAATCAACATTTAAGTAAGCAGTAATTTCCAGTTATAAAAAATATATTTTTGTACCTTCAAATAATGGTTTATTAATTTATTTGTAGTACCTGAGAATGTTGACGATGAAATAAGTGGAACTGTACACTTTATAGAAGAATATGAAAAGAGATATGGTTTACCTCATCCAAATTTTTTTACTGGTACTTTCGAAAATGCACTGCAAGAATCATGCTATAAACCACCTAGAGAGGTATAAATAACTTTTAATTTCATGACTTTATTTTACTAATAAAAAATCATTTATATTTTAGAGAAAATTGTTAGCCGTGTATTTGCATCACGACAACAGTATTTTAGCTAATGTTTTTTGCACACAGATATTAGGCTTTGAAACTGTTTTACAACTCCTATCTGCTAATTTCGTAGTTTGGGGATGGGATTTTACTTATGAATCTAATAAACAAAAGTAAGTATTAATTAAAATAAGATTATTCAACTGTAAATGTAATGATTTGTAAATTTTTAGATTTTTAACATCTATACAACAAACATTAGGACCAGCTGCAGCAATGACAGTTAGAAATGTAGAAGTTGATACTATGCCTGTATTGATGGTCATAATGAGAACAAGATATAATACAGATTTTACAATAATTCATGGAAATGTGGGAGTTAATGAATTACTTGCTAATTTGATAGAAGCTGTAGATGTATTTCAGGTATCAAGTTTAATTAAAAATCACATATAAAATACAATATTAATTAATTCTTTATTAATATAAATGTCTAATATTAGGAACAAAGGCAAAGTGATATTGACAGTGAAGATCAGCGACAAGCAAGAGAAAGAGTAAAAGAGGAACAAGATCAAGCCTATCAAGAAAGTTTAGCTGCTGATAGGTAATACAATAATATAATTAAAATTTGTCAAATGTTTTATAATTTAAAGCTAACAATGTCATTAAAATGTAATTTTTAAGAGCTAAAGAAGAAGCTAAACAGTTATTGGAAAAAATTGAAAAACAAAGAAAAGAAGAAGCAGAAAATGAAAGACTAGTGGAGCAAGCCAGGAAAGAGGCTCATAGATTAGCAGTAGAATCAAGTTTACCTCCAGAACCACCACAAGATATAAATGAAGGAGTATTAAAAATAAAAGTACGAATTCCAATTGGAACCTTTTTAGAAAGAAGGTTTCATAATACTGCTACTCTGCAAACTCTTTTAAATTTTTTAATTGTAAAAGGATATCCTACAGAAGACTTCAAGGTCATAGGAGGATGGCCTAGAAGGGATGTAAGTAACGAAATATGAATTTAATGCTAATTTGTTTTCCTAGTGGAGTATGCATCTGCTATTATAGTAAATTATCCCTCCTTCCAGTATTGATAACATTAATCGTTAGCCATTATTAAACATGGTATTTCCCTGTTTCAGCTCACAGAAGCAGACACAAGTCGTACACTTAGTGAATTAAATTTTTGTTCACAGGAAACACTAATATTACAAGAACGATAAGCCTGCAATTAAATTGAATTAAATCGAAATTCATGGAACTGAACGTCGTGATTCATATGTATTTATTAAATAATTTTCCTAGTTTAGAAAATTTTTGGTCTATTTGTTAAGTAACTACGTTTATAAACTGTGCTCTTTTTATACAATAAAACCACGTGGAAAACGTAGTTCTTTTATATCAATAAAAATTAATTGCAAAGAATTTTCATGCAGGGACTTTATAATTAAATTTATTGAAATCAAATAAATGGATAGGAAAAATTAGGTTATATAAAATGTTAAACTTCATGATGAGTCTATTTATTGTCTCATATCAAAATTAAATAATTTTTGCGAAAAATCTTATTAATTTATATAAGTTTATACAAAAAATATTAAAGAAATTTACATATGTAACAATTGTAATTACAAGTATAACGAAGCTGCAAATACAATGTCTCTTTTGAGTAATTTAATAGCTTCGCTAAATTTATTCTCAAGATCTGTATTACCTATATTTTTAGCTGCTTGTAAAAGTTGTCTAAGGACTTCTTCTAAGCGCCTCATACATCGAATAATAGAACCTGAAGAAATATTTTTAATGAAATAGTTATGATGGAAAAAAGAAAATATTAAAATTATGAAAATAAATTACCTTCAAATATATCTGTCATTTTACAAATTTGTAAAAAGGTTGCGCCTTTGCACCAGGAGTACACAACATCCATTAAAAAGGGTTTAAATCGCTCAACGTAAGAGTCCTCATCTAGTTCTAAATTTGCTTCCGATGATATTTTTGCTATACGTCTTGCAATATCTTGCATTTGCCGCAGAGGTCCACTTAACTCTTCGATACTTTTTGGAGTATCGTTAGATTTGTCATCGCAAACAAAACAACTAATTAACGCGGTCATTTGAGGTACGGTTAAAGAATTAAAAAGTCCATTAAATATCATTTCAGTTAGCATCAATTCATCAGCACCATTTAATTCACAAGAAACTCGGCCTTTTAGTTCTATAACATCTGCTGCTGTACAATATGCCAATCTTCGTAAAACTCGTTTTCTACATTTCAATTCATCCATTTGCAAAACAGACTTGGCTTTTTTTAATTCAGCTTTAGCATCTATCAACTTTTTTCCTACTTCTTCTTTGACCAAAAATTTTTCATAAATGTCACTTAAGTTGGGATCCTTAAAAAAAATATATAGTTACTCCTTAATGACACTTTTTACATGCACCCTATTGATAGACTACTATTGCCGACCTCATAAACATTAACTATTTTTTGAAGTTCTATATTATATTTAATACAATATTTTAAGGGGGTTAAATAATCTTGTATTCTGCAATTCTGCAGCATTTTCTCAAGATAAATAAAGCTTAATCAGAAAACTTTAAAGACTAGTTAATATTGGCCAGAGGGATAAAAGATATATAGTAGCTTAGAAAACTTACTTTGTGCATTGGATGTGCATACAGTCGTTCTTCTAATGTTTCTATCCTTTTAATGACATCTTTAAAAGCAGAGTCTTCTATTTTCATGTCTGTTATTGGATTAAGTAAGGGAGGTCCATCTGGAAATCTTTTTTTTACTTCTTGTATGGTTTTTAATACACTTTTTCTGTTATCTGCTGGCCTCAAGTCTTTTGGATAATAAAGCCTAAGAGAACTTATTTGGGATATCAGAGAATGTAATACTGGAACTACTTCTACTTCTCCTTCTTCCTGATCAGGACAAGGAATTGGAACAGCTTCTGTAGAGTCTTTAGAGACATGTAGTAAAATATCTACAATGATTGATGTTTTTTCTTTTTCAGGATTTTTTGGATTTTTTTTTTTAAAATTAACTATAATTCCCCAATCAAATGTGTGATTTTCATTTTTAACCTAGTCATTTAAGTGTTAATAATAAATATTTTAAATAAAGGAAAATAATTTATAAAATTTGAGTTGATACTAGTTAATTTACTTACTTTGACCATTCTACCAGGTTGCAAGAATGGTAGTAAATATTCTGGTTTTGTTAAGAATAAACGAAAATCTATACTCAGTCTATCAAGTTGTTCCCTAATATCATGATACGATGACATCAAAGTGTTTTTTTCTATTTCAATATTGTTATATTCTTCTTGCAGTTCTTTTACCTCTGTTAAATTAATAACAATTTTATATGAATTTGTATTTAGAGTAAATTAAAGAAAAACAAAATTTCTTACTATTGTATAATTCAGGAATTGCAGCTTGGTTTTGAAATTGATAAAAACTTCTTTCCAACATGTATTCAGGATTTATTTCTTCAACTCTTAAAAGATTTAAAACCATATTGTAAGTTAAATGAAATGCAGAATTTATAGGATCAGCTTTTCCTTGAACAATTTCTTTTCCAACAGTAGGACTGACTTGCTCATCAATCATTAAAATAACTATTCCTTTTTCATCCAATCCCCTTCTGCCAGCTCTTCCTGACATTTGTATGTACTCACCCGATGTAATCCAACGAAAATCTTTACCATCAAATTTTCGAGGTGCAGTGAATAAAACTGTTCTGGCTGGCATATTTAAACCCATGGCAAAAGTTTCAGTGGCAAAAAGAGCTTTGATTAATCCTTCCCCGAACAATATTTCTACAGTTTCTTTAAGAATAGGAAGAAGACCTCCGTGATGTATACCAATGCCACGTCTCAGCAATGGTAAAACATTTTCAACCTGTGGTAATTTTCTATCGTCTTCATTAAGAACATCCATTGCATTATTAAAAACTTCATCAACTAATCTTTTTTCTTCGGCTGTATTAAGATCTAATTTAGCCAGTTGCATAGCATAAACTTCACAATCCTTTTTTGAAAAACTAAAAATTATAACAGGTGCAAAGTTTCGTTCCATTATCATTTTTACTATCTTAAAAATATTGGTTTGCCCAGCATTTGTCTTATGCATTCCACCTTTACGGCCCTTGGTATCTCCCTTAGAAGCATCGCCTTGCAAGCAGGCCATTGCTCTGTTAAAATTGTCTTCTTTAAATTGACCATTTTCATCAACAACCTAAAAATTTTCATTAATTGCAATTTTTTAATACAAAAGTGTTAAGACTTATCTCTACTTAATAATTGTAAAATATTATAAACCAAGTGAATTCCATCTCCTCCCACAGGGAATATATAGTGTTGCAATGGAGTAGGCCGATAGTCTGTATACACAACATGGCAGGGTTGGTGATGTAAATGAGCAACCCACTCTACAAATTGTCTTGCATTTGGTATTGTTGCAGAAAGAAAGACATAGTGAACATTGTCAGGCAATAAAATTAAAGTTTCTTCCCAAACTACTCCTCTTTCTTTATCACGCATATAATGAATTTCATCAAATATGACCCATCCCACTTCTCGCATTACCTATTTAAGAAAAAAAAGGAATTTATTTAAATTTATGTTTATCAATGGAACTAAAATAATTACAACTATTATATTAATTCTTACTTCGGAACCTCTGTACAACATATTTCTTAAAATTTCAGTAGTCATGATCAAAATACTTGCAGTTGGATTGATAGTAACATCTCCAGTAACCAAACCAACATCTTTAAATTCTTCATAAAATTCTCTATATTTTTGATTGCTTAAAGCTTTTATAGGAGTTGTATATATAACTCTTTGTTTATCCCTTAAAGAGCATGCTATAGCATATCTGAAAAATTGATAGTTTTAGTTGAAAACATTACTGTTCACATAGTCGAATATTTTTAGTTATAGATACTAGAGCAAACTCTAGTGCAATAATTAAAATTTACTCACTCAGCAACAACAGTTTTACCAGCTGATGTATGAGCAGATACTAAAACTGATTGATTATTTTCTATACATAAAATAGCTTCCTTTTGAAATGGATCTAAAACAAATTTGTATTCTTTGGCTGGTTTAGTCGTTACATTTTCTAATGGAACATATTCTTGATCACTTGGTATAGCAACTTCATGTGTACATGATTCTATTGTTTCTATAGTATGTACTTTTATTTGAGATTCAATCTCATTTAAACTAAAAACAAATTTTAAGCAATTTTAATTATCAGATAAACATATAGATCTGTATTAGTCAAGTAGATAATTGGTTTATAAATTTATACAAAGTTTATTACTTAATATCTTCAAGGATAGCTTCACTTTTTAATTTTTTTACAACAGGCTCTTCTTGGTTAGCTTCTTCAAGCTCTCGCTTTAAATTTACTGATCTGAAATAAAAAAATGAATGTAATGTAACAGGTTACTAAGAGGTTTAAGGTTAGGTTTTTAACAAACTTTTCAGTAAAAAAATATTTAACAGTTTCATTAAAAAAATGCAATATACAATTGATATTACTTGATTTCTTCGACGTTATCGTTGGTTTCTTCAAATGCATCAAATAAATCATCAGCAACAAAATCTGCCATTTTCAAAAATTAAAGCCGCTGTCAACGCGTGGTCTCTATTAAAAATGTTGACGCTTTTCTGAAACTACGTAATATCAGAGATGGCTTGACTGCTATTCAGCTGCTAATTGTAATATCCCGTCAGATACGCGAAATATGGCGCGTCGGCTAAGCGCGGGCTTATTTGAATTTAAAGGAAATACTATAGGGAGTGAAAGGTTTATATCTCCCTATATTATATAGTTGTAAGGTCAAAACTCAAGATTAACCCCCTCCTCCCCCCTCCTCTTCTTTATTTTCCCTTCCTTCCTTTTTTCATTATATTTATATTATATTTATCATTTTAATGATACGTTTTTATATATTTAAAAAATATTCCTGCTCCACTTCACCCCTCATCCCCCCCCCTCCACCCCCTCCTCGGTGATATTCCTCAACCCCTCCTCAGTAACCTCCTCATTATTGAACCCCTCCTCAGCCCCTACTCAATTTTTATGAAATTGTAATTTTAGCTCCAAAAAATGTGGATAAAAAATTTACAATAAATTTCTTAATCGTATAGCGATACAGTCTACGGTATATTAAATCATTAACATAGCAAAAAACGATAATAATGAAAATAAAGTCAATTATATCGCTAATAGACCATTGTACGTGTACTTCAAATCATTGTGAAAGTCTTTTTTCCACTCAATATTATTGTTTCTTCGATAAGTGATTACAGTTCACTTGAGTCAACCCCGTGGAAACTATCTTATAAAATACTATAAAAATGTGCAA
Source organism: Sycophila sp. Sp_5 (assembly GCA_018906775.1). Lineage (NCBI taxonomy): Eukaryota > Metazoa > Arthropoda > Insecta > Hymenoptera > Eurytomidae > Sycophila > Sycophila sp. Sp_5. Next base: position 551,781 of record JACCID010000073.1, read on the forward strand.
ATTTTATAAAATCCGATAAATTATTTATCAGGTTTTATGCGGTTTTTGCACCATTTTATGGAGTTTTATAAGAACCTTTCAATAGGGAAAGTATAAAGATTGTAAACCTTTTGTAATGAAGTAAATAGAGCTGTCAGGTACACGTACAATGATTTTATGGTTACCCGCGTAGAAATGATCTACGAAAAAATGAATCCGCTTTTAATATTTGGTAAATGAATGTAAAATTAATCACCTGGTGCCAAAATTCAATGCATTTTCTTCAAAATTCAATGGAAAGTTACATTATAACTTTGTTAATAGTACTTTAAAAGTTAGAAACACACATAACTATCACTTTAACGCATGTATTCCTCATATTTAATGTATGCGTACATTAAATTAAAAGTACATTTACAAAAATTTCAATGTAAATTTGAATGCAGTCACATTAAATTTCAAGTATAAATGAAAAAATTTAATGTTGAAATTAATAAAATACATTTTCTGCATTTATACTTGAAATTGAATGTGACTACATTGAAATTGTTGTGAGTGTACTCGAATTTAATGTACTTCCATATTAAAATTCATGTAAACATTTATTATTTGTAGTCAATGCCTGAATTTTAATGTATGCGTACATGAATAGGATAGGCAGATGAACATATGCGACGTCCTGCCATGTAACACTATATGTTGTAATAGCTCAGAGGATAACATGCCGGAATTGTAATTTTTTGGATCGGGTTCAAATTCCTTATAGAACTTTTTTTTTATATCTTTTTTTTTTGTTAATAAATTAAGTCTTATTTATTTTATATGTGAATATTGTCCATTTAATAATTTTAGTTTGCTTAATTTGATTAACAAGAATACATTCACAACAATTTCAACGTATTTGAATGTAATCGCATTAAATTTCAAGGATAAATGCTGATAATTTAATATCAAAATGAATAAAATAATAAATTTTGTACAATAATTATTGTTTAATAATAACAGCTTTTTTCTCATATAATGCACAAACCAAATACGGCGGATTTTGCGAATTCGCGTAAAGTGCAAAATAAATGTAATATACTAACAAGGAACTCGTGGTCAAGCGAACTAGGTGTTGGACTCTGAATTGGAAGGTCGCAGGTTCGAATGTGATTGAAAGAAAAGTTTTTTCATTTAAGGGGATGCCGATCTTAATTATAATATTATTGTACATTGGTATCATCAATTTAAAATACATTAGAATATACTTAAGATATAATTAAAGTATAATTAAAATATAACTTAAATCTATATAAAATAAAATTTGAAGTATAACAATTGTTCATTGTATATGTATATATGGTCTTAGGAGTTAAACTTGTACACGGAAGGTTCAATTCGATAATTTTTTTTTAAATTCAACCAAAGCATTTGAATTTTAATGTTATAAGTGCATTAAATTCAATGTACATTTACATTAATTTGTAAGCATATCTTTTTAGCAGTGTAACTTGAAAATTAATGTACAGGTAAATGAAATTTAATGTTCCGAAAAGAAATTTGCTTCCAGTAATTTTACATATTAAATTTTAAGTAGATATTTTAAACAGTGTATATTCAATTTTGAATTAAATCTTATTGAATTGTAATTAATATCAATTAATTTTAATACCTTTTAAAATGCGATTCTGTGTAATTAGCATTCATACACATTGACATTAATTAAAATGTCATTTAATTGAATTCATTTTGTTTCAATTTTAATTCCATTTTAATTCAATTTAATTTTTTTAATTAGAACATTTTTGGAATTCATAAATCCATTTCAATACTAGAAATCGCGATTAAGATTCAGCATTGAAACTTTCATTAAAAAGAATTGCCTATTTTAATCCTTTTTAATCCCGCTTTTCTAGCAGGGTACGAACACAGGCTTCGCTTCGATTCAGGAATTCCTCACGTCTAGACGTCGAGAGTCCAGACGTTAAGAGTCACATCTTAAGTTAAAGTTTACTAAATTAAATTATTTAAACATTGAAAATTATGTGCAGACTATTTATTATTTTATTAACTATTATTTAAAATATTAAACAACGATGTTGAATTTAATCAGACTATATTTTAATAAAACTTTGGTTAGAAAATATTTGTTTTTCATTCTTAATTATAAAATAAAGTTATTTTTATATGCAAATTGATTTAGTTTTAACTAAATTATTCTTCCCACAAATTGCCATTCATGTAGTACAATCACAAATTATCTAGCATTTGCAATTGTCACAGTAATTTTAAAATGATTTGCCTTTATAACCTCAAACCTTGGCTGTACTGCCATGCACTTTATAAAATATAAAACCAGTGTGTACGTGTGCTTCCAATCTATTTTATAATTTAACAATAAATATGCTTTTCTTATACTTGTGATCTTAGTAGTTATAATGTAACAAAGTTTAAGATGATTTGCTTTAAAAAAAGCATATGTACTACAAAATGTTTAAATAGATTGCAAGCACAAGTGCACCCTGGTTTTATATTTTATAAAGTGCATATTAACTTTTAATACTGTTTACCTATTATACTCTTTGGGAACACTTTACTATTAGTTAAAAGCATGCAGGTACATTGTTTGTTCTTATTAACTTTATTGCTATCCTATAAAAAATTTTCAATAGTAATTATGAATAAAGATGTACCAGTAACGACCAAGGGTCACCAATAGACCATTAGAAAGAGAAATAACATTATTACAAACTATCTATTATATAAAACCATTGTACTACGCCTTTTTTCTGGCATCGAAGATTTTCTTCAGTTTCGACTTCATGCATCATTTTGTAAGCATGAGCGTAAGGATTCATTTTTCTTAAAATATTATCTAATTTTTTTAATATTTGAATAGTACATTTATTATTACTTTCTATTCTTGTTTGGTTAGCTTCTTCATTATCTATGATATATAATTGACCATATTTTCTTTGTTGATCATTGGGATGCAATGCATAAGCATTGTAAAAATTGATTTCATTAGGATAGTCAAAATCAGTAGGTAATTTTACTTTTCCTTTATGACAACAATTTTTAAATTTTTTATCTTGCGTTAATTCAAATGGAAAATGTTTTGCATTGCAATATTCACAAATTAATTTTAATTCACCGATATAATTTTCTTCTATTGAATTTTCGTCAAAATTAGTATTACATATCGAAGCAATATTTTTATTTGGCTCAATATAACAATTGTATCTTATTTCTTTTTTCATTTCTATCTGTTTAGCTTTACTATGTTTCTTTAATAAATGTTTTTGTTTTATATTTGTTTGATAAAATTGTTTTTTTTTAATAATATCTTTTTCTTGTTTTTTATGTAATTCAGTTTCTTACATATTTTCTTTTTTATTTTCTCCGCTCCAGTTAATGCAATCTGTTTTTTTAATTTTTCACCATCTTCTAGAGAAAATATTTTGAAAAGATTTATTAAGTATATGTAACTTTGTCGTTTAATGCATTCGTCAATCAATTTTTGATTGTTTACTGATTTATTTGTTATTTTACAATTCTCATTTTCCTTTTTTTCATTGTAATACTGTTTTTGGGCTAAAATATTTTTTTTTTTGTTCTCTTTTTTTCTTTGTAGTTCTCTCTTTTTTTTAATAAAATATTTTCGTTATTGTTGTTGTAATACTGTTTTTGGGCTGAAATATTTTCTTTTTTCTCTTCGTAATTTTCTTTTTTTGTTCTCTTTTTTTCTTTGTAATTCTCTCTTTTTTTTAATAAAATCTTTTCGTTATTGTTGTTGTAATACTGTTTTTGGGCTGAAATATTTTCTTCCTTCTCTTCGTAATTTTCTTTTTTTGTTCTCTTTTTTTCTTTGTAGTTCTCTCTTTTTTTTAATAAAATCTTTTCTTTATTGTTGTTGTAATACCTTTTTTGGGATGAAATATTTTCTTTTTTCTCTTTGTAATTCTCTTTTGTTCTTAAGAATAATTTTTCGTTATTATTCAGTTCTTCTGTGTACGTGTTGTTTTTTTCTGTAACACATGTTAATTTCTGTTTAGTTATATCTTCATCTGTTTTATCATTATCTCTGGAAATTATCTCATTTTGATTTTCTTTCCAATTGGTTAAAGCATTTATATATATTTCTCAAAAAACAGCTTTAAATTTATGTATACGCTAAGTGAGAAAATATGTATTAATCTGCTCTTGCATTTCTTTTTTAACTTTTAGCAAGATTTTTTAATTTTAAGAACTTTTAAGAGCACTTGTAACAGATAGCTTATTAAGTCCATGTAAATGATGAGTTTTCTTCAAAATAAATTAAAACCTTGACAAACTTCTTATTACATCTTACAATCTAATCAATCAATAACATTCTCAATATGAGTTTTGCTAACTTTTACTCTATTTTTGCTGCATTTATAGTCTATAAAATACTTTGTAAATAACAATAGCTTATTATAAAAGTGAGGTTAGAAATAACAGTAAAATAATAACCATACGTGTATAATACGCCTGCGCCGCTCAAATATTCCCATAGGGATAACCTAGGGATTTTTTTTGCCCGCCTAAATTCAAATATATAATTACTGAAATTAAGAGAGTATTAATACTAACAAGTTAAATATAATAATGTCCTAAAAAAATTAAAAAAATCAATTTTATTACGTTTACTTATATTTTGTGATCTAACTTCTTAAATTTTAAACTATATATATATATATATATATATATATATATATGCTATCAAAAATTAATATAAAAAAAAAGATTTTTTGACAAATTTCGAGTAGTCTCTTTCTTTAAAATTGGCTTTTCATGAACGACTGACGCATTTTCTTTAAGGACATTTCAATTCCGGTTCAATTTCGGTCCCATACTTATAAAAAAGCCATTTAAAAAAAATAAGCACATTTGCTGGATAAAAAGTTATCATTTTAATAACATTCTTTAAAAAAAAATGAACGTCTGATTTACGTTCATTATCAAATGCATTACAATTTGTTAACACTTACAATTAGTATATGTAATACTAACAAGAGTACCAATTAATTGTTATTAATAATCATTTATACGTTATTTAATCATTTTTAAATAATTACTGTCGTATTTTAAAACCTCAGATCATCCTTTAAAATGATCTATTCAACCGACCGAGCGAGGGAGGATTCACTGCCATAAACTGTTATAAACTGTTATAAACTGTTATTACAGTCTAAAATCCGACCTTTATCAACAGTTATAAATAGATTGAAACTTTTTTTAAAAATTGAAATAAATAAATATATACTATTATTAATTATTATTTGATAGATATTATTTTCGCCTAGGAATATACAAAATGTAAGTTGATTGACTGGAATAGACCGCAATTTGGCATTTCATTTATGCCTAAAGTATAATTTTTAGTTGGTCCAGTCCAAATGATTTAAAAATAAAAAAAAAAATATTAAAATTATATGCAATTAAAAGTTTCTAATCATTTTATATGACTTTAAAGTAAATAACTATTAAAATTATCTGATATTATAAGTTTCTAATCGTTTTTTTAAAATATCCAATCAAAAATATCAAATCAACCGACCGAGCGTTAGCGAGGGAGGAAACACTGCTAGTCTATTATATAAAACCATTGTACGTGTACTTCAAATGATTGTGAAAGTCTTTTTACCAGTGAACATTATTGTTACTTCGATAAATGATTATAGTTCACTTGAGTCAAAGTATAAGGATTGTAAACCTTTTGTAATGAAGTAAATAGCTGTCAAGTACACGTACAATGATTTTATGGTTTATACTGCAGAACATACCCGCGTAGAAATGATTCCTATGGTAAATATGTTGGCAATATATTGGTAGGTTCTAATACCAATATATTGATAATACAATGTTGGATTTATAGTCGCAAACGACCATATCCAATATATTACCAACATAGTACCAATATGCTTTTTAGGCTAACGTTTAGCCGACTGAGCTATTTGATTGTTTTTGTTAAATAGTAAGATTCAGGTTAAAACATTAGAATTATTAGACCTAACCTTCCAAATTTCGTTATATTTGGAATTTAGTCATTTGACAAAAACAATTAAATAGCTCAGTTGTCTAAACGGTAACCTAGCAAAAAGAAGTTGGTTCGAATCCAGATAAAAGTAAACATTTTTTTCTTTATGAAATTTTCTTTTTTTTTAAATTTTCAATTATATTGTTAATATATTAGAGATATATCGCTAACCCTGCTAGAAACGCGGAATTAAAAAGGATTAAAAATAAGCAATTCTTTTTAATGAAAATTTCAATGATCAATCTTAATCGCGATTTCTAGTATTGAAATGGATTGTGAGCACAAAATTGGAAATTATTAAAGTCAAATTATTAAAAATTAAATCATTTTTAATCATTTTAAATAATATCAAATTTATATTAATTGATTACAATACAAACGTATTGTATTAAAAACTTAATCGTTTTATTTATTAAACACGATTAAGTTTTTATTGCATTTCATCGATTTGTATCCTTTCCAATTGAATTTTATTGAAAAATTCTAATGTGAACCAAAAAATATTTTATTTTTATATTAATACGGATTTATTTTTTGTAATTACTTTAAGTATCGAAATAGATTAATCTTTTCAACATTAAAGTTAAAATACAATAATTAAATTGTATTTTTAACATTAAAATGCATGCATTGAGTGCATTATACGAACGCATTGTATGCCTTTCAATTGTACTATTTTATATTTAAATGAATTCGGATTAAAGTTCATTGAATAAGATTAATTTTCAATCACGGCTACTGACCGATTGAATTGAACAGTCCCAACAAACACAACGTGCCGTTTACCGACCAAGTCCTATGCTTTAAACATAGGAGTCGGCGCGCGTTACCGCATCGTGCCGTCACATGCCGTCATTTTGTTTGTTGGGGTATTCCCAACAAACACAACGTGCCGTTTACCGACCGAGTCCTATGCTTACCCCAACAAACACAACGTGCCGTTTACCGACCAAGTCCTATGCTTAAAACATAGGAGTCGGCACGCATGTCCGCATCGTGCCGTCATATGCCGTCATTTGGTTTGTTGGGTAAAACATAGGAGTCGACACGCGTGTCCGCATCGTGCCGTCACATGCCGTCATTTTGTTTGTTGGTCAACATTCACATACCCAACAAACACAACGTGCCGTTTACCGACCAAGTCCTATGCTTTAAACATAGGAGTCGGCGCGCGTTACCGCATCGTGCCGTCACATGCCGTCATTTTGTTTGTTGGGTATAAAATAAATAAAACTTGTTTTTTTTTTTTTTTTTTTGTGAATCTCCTGCAGCCTTATGGGCCTAGCAGTACCTGCCGACTCTTTATTTTTGCCTACTACCGAGCGAGGGGAGGACACAGCACTGACCCCCCCGCTTAGGTGTGATGGGGGGACACGGCTCTAACCCCACCCACCCTGTAGCCCAGCTTTTTCCCTCTACCTTCTCTGCCGGCAGATCTCCTCCTCCGTCCCTAATCCCACTCCGCATTCGCCCAGGGTTATGCCTGTGGAACGGGGAAAACCTGTGGCCAAACCTATAACTAGGGTAAATGCTAGTTAGGAAAACCCGTTCCGGAGTGGGTCGGTATATTGAGAATGCTCAAATTAGATGCCCAAGTCACATTTCGTAGGCGTGAGCACGGAATTTGTCATTCTCATACCTCCCGCTCACTTTGTTGAGTGTGGAGAAAAACACCTAAGAGATCGAGGAAGCATCGCAACTTCCAGCGCGGTCACCCATCCAAGTAGTGTCCACGCCGAAAGTTGCTTAAACTTTCCCGAACGCCCGAGGTGCATCTCCACCACTCAGCCAAAGCGTCGGTCTAAATAAAACTTAATTTATTAACAAAAAAAAGATGTAAAAAAAGCTTCATAAGGGATTTGAACCCGATTCAAAAAGTTGCAAGTCCAGCATGTTATCCACTTAGCTATCACAACATTTAGTAACACAAGGCAGGATGTCGCATATGTTCATTTGCAATAAATTTTTACATGAATTTTAATATGGAAGTACATTAAATTCGAGTACATCCACAACAATTTCAATGTAGTCGCATTAAATTTCAAGTATAAATGCAGAAAATGTATTTTATGACTGCATGAAAATTTACATCGAAATTTACATCGAAATGAAATGTACTTTTAATTTAATGTGCGCATACATTAAATATAAGGAATACATGCATTAAAGTGATAGTCATGTGTGTGTTTCTAATTTTTAATGTACTATTAACAAAATTATAATGTTAAAGTTAAAATTTTTTTAAGAAAATGCATTGAATTTTTGGCACATGCACCTTAATTTCATTTTAACTTTAACATCAATTTTAATTTAATTTTAACATCAATTTTTTGCATTTATACTTGAAATTTAATGTGACTGCATTAAAATGAACATTCAAATTGTTGTAAATTTACAATGAATTTAATGTACTTTCACAGTAAAATTTATATAAACGTGCATTAATTTTAGTTAATACATGTCGTTGAATTTTAATGTATGCCTACTTGAATATCTATATTAATTTTCATGCAAATGTACATTAATTTCCTTTCCAGTACCAAGTACATTAAATTTACAGTACACTTGTTGTTGAAAAGTGCTGTAAAATTCAAATCTTTTTTAAAACAGTGTACTTTCTTCGCCTCCAATTACCTTCATTGTCAATGAAATAATTTATTAACCTCTATGTAGGAAATTGAAATGGGTAATTAATTTTGTAATAGGGAACATGCATGTGTTTTTAAAATTTTACTGCATTTTTACATTACTATAAGTATTATCTTCTGGTTTTGTATATTCGACATATCTACCTAAAGATAATTAAAATAAGACTGTCAACATTATGCCTGCTACCTATCACAAATAAGTACAGTGAATATAAATCGATTACAAAACCTTGAAATAACGTTGATTTACCTTGATTTTCAACCTTTTTTTCAACTTTTCCTGGATGAGCGATATAAACGTTGATTTTCAACCTTTTTGTCAACGTATCCTAGATGAACGATGTAAACGTTGATTTTCAACGTTTCCTAGATGAACGATGTAAACGTTGATTTTCAACGTTTCCTAGATGAACGATATGTACGTATTATTTAATGATAAGGGTAATATAAATTTCAAAAATTTTCAAAAAAAAAAGGTTGAAAATCAACGTTTACATCCCTCATCCAAGAAACGTTAAAAAAAGGTTGAAAATCAAGGTAAATCAACGTTTTTTCTAGGTTTTAAAACGTTGATAATCAACCTTTCGGAAACGTTGATTAGAAACCTTCTTTTCAACGTTTCTATTTTCAACCGGGTAATATGGTAGAAGTATTCAGATGTGACGCCAGCAAGCCATGATAGATTTAGTGAACACTTACAAATAAGAAATGGTTTATTACTCTTTAAAGAAAGTCGACTAAAAGAAATACCTAAAATACATAAAATCTTACGGCAGATTTTTTAATATGACTGTAAATTACTTTGCTAAAAATTTTGGAAAATTTTCATAAACTATTTCATGAAACGTTTCTGCAGACTTTCAGCAAGGTTTCTGTGATATGTTTAATTGCGAAGATTAATCTTACGCTGAAACGAATCTAGAACATTTCTAAAAGGTTTCTGTGAAATGTTTAATGAAACTTCTCATAAAACCTTTTTTCAAAGGTTTAAGTAACTTTTATAAAATATTTTAAAAAATCTTTATGCTGAATGCTTGTGAAAAGGTTTCTGCAATCTTTAAAATAATATTTCTTGAAATGTGCTTGCAAGCATTTCGTAAAATATTTTTTGAAATATTTTTGCAAAAATTTTACTTTGTTTTCTTGAAAGGTTTTATGTTTTCAATAATAATATTTCAGTGAAATTATTCTGATATGCTCCTGAAAGGATTCAAGAAACATTTCTGTGAAATGTTATTGCAAGGTATTAGTAAGCTGCGGGAAAGGATTCAGCAACGTTTCATTCAAACTTTTCTGTGAATCTTTCTCATAATTATTTCATGACTGAGAAAAATTGTTTGTAAAATTTATTAGAATTATAGTAAAAATTACTATAAATTATTGCAATGCGGCGACATAGTGGAGCTGGATAAATGTTATCGTTTTTTTTTTAATTTGCAAAAATTTAACAATTTTTAAATTAAATTATTATAAAAATTATAACGCCCAAATAAAAATTACTATGTAATATAGCAAATATACCTAATTATAGAATTTAAAAGAATTTATATTAAATTTTATCCCATACGTTACTATTTTTCCTATTAAATATATAAGTATTTACTATCGGATAGCAATTTTTGCTATATGATATTGTAAATTTACGCTAAGTTCTACGAAAATGTGGATGGGGCGCTACCGCAGCTCGTCAAAAGCTGGACATCCGCGCGATATGGCAACGCCGCTTTAACATTAGCCGAGTGACAAACTCGCTCTGTGTTACTCGGCCACGTTTTTACTGTTTCGGGGAATGCATCGATTTTAATTAATCATTAACGATTAGTATACGTTTATCAATATTTTAAAAGTTAAAAGTTAAATGAATATTTGAATGATTGAGTGATGTATGCTATTGTATTATAGTCTCAGTGAAATAATTCATATGCTTATTTCAAATATGCCGCCAAGTTGTATCCAAAAAGTACAAGTATACATGTAGGTGGCGATCACTGATTTTTCTAACTCGCAAGCGGACAGGCATCTCTCCGGTTAGTATATAAGAGCAAATGCTCTGAAACTCCGTAAGCGAAATAATATGTACATGCGTGCGTGATCATAAACGAGCGAATTATTATAATACAGCGTTTGTAATTAGGTTAGTTATGCGAGAAATGTGAGCGAAATAAAAATATCTTTAAGACGTCGGTAAATTGTGATTCAAAAGTGACGGACAAATAAAGAAGGTACTTAGAAGAAAGAAGTCAAATTATTTTTTCTACAATAAATGCAATATTGAAAATTTATAAAATCTTGTTGTAAAAATTATAACACGAAGTTGTAAAATTTACAATATCGCATTTACAAAATATAGAATATCACATTGTATAATTTAAAATATAGTCTTTTAAAATTTGCAATATCGGATTGTAATTTACAAGCAGTGTGTTTAGTTATCTAAGAAAAATACTTCTACTATTGAAGACTTACTGTCACTCGCTTTCTTGAGTTTGCTGAAGTGGTTAATAAATAGGGGAGTGTGCAAATACGCTGAATAAATAATTACAGCAAGTTGCGCGTAAAAAACAAGACTATTTATTAAAACAAGGCATAAAAAACCACCACTGAGGGTGGAGGAAAAAGCCGATGAAAATTAGAAGTACAATTTAAATTATAATGTTCCAATACAACATACTACTACGCGGCGGATTGAATGCATTCAATTTTACGTGAGCGCTCTTACCCTATGCGGCGTGGCCACGACGGAGTCCCAAACGGGGCGACGCGACAACGCGTGCGGCTGTCGGGCCCTAAGGTGGGCAGAAGACGGCTCCGCGACCTTTCCTGGTGTGACGCGGTCCCAACGTCTCGGGCACGGGAGGAGCCCTCACCACGTCACCCTATAGGGGCCGAACGGACGATGTCCTGGCGACGCCTTGGGAGCCGCCTCTGGGACCAGCGCTTGGTGATCCCAACGAAGCCCGTTGCTTCGTCTGCCGCTACACACTATTGATGCTGATCGTCCGCACACCTACGCACTTACACGGTACACGCACACGATGCCTTCGTACGGAGAGGAAGGGCTTGACTCCTTCAGCACTCGAGAGCTCGTCCGTCCGACGTCGGAGACGCGTCGAGGTGAAGTGACGTGACAGCGCCTCCTCAGGCCCTCGCAGGGCCGCCTCGCGTCGGGTCGGGGCCTCTCGGTTAGTCTCGGGCGCGTGGAGTTTCCCTCCAGGAATTCCCCACACAGGTCCTTTCCCCGTCTGACCGTCGGCGTCGGGTTTCCCGCGGTGGGTTTTTCCGGAGGGCAGCCCCATTAAGGGACGGAAAGTGGTTAAAAACGGCGCACCATGTGCGCCATCGGAAGAAAAAAGAGGCACGTCGCAGGCCGTTTCGTCGCACGTAGTACTTGACGGACTATCTCGGGTAGGCAATATGATTTATCCTCTTTTTTTGGCAAGGAAGGGATTAGAGTCCCGAACATTCCGCCCGCCTTCGTCCGACGGACGAACCTCCATTACCGGCGGTCCCAGGTCAATTGAGAGAGGGGATAGTCGCGCGATGTGTCGACGGAAATTGCCAGAAGCAGTTTTGGCGGTGACAACCCGTACTAATCCATCTGCACCCGGATGAATCTCGATAATGCGACCGAGGGGCCATTTTGCGGGGGGGTAGCGGTCATCTCGGAGGAGGACAAGTTGTCCCACGGCAAAGTTCTCTGTGGGTTCTCGCCATTTCCCTCGTTCTTGGAGGTGCTGCAGATATTCACCTGACCAACGCCTCCAGAATTGGTCGCGGACACGCTGCATGAGTTGGAAGCGGTTGAGGCGGTTTTCGGGCACACCGGGAAGCTCCTCGTCGGGAATGAGGCCCGAGGCAGACCCGATGAGAAAATGAGCGGGAGTAAGGGCGTTAAGGTCATCGATGTCAGCTGTCAGAGGAGATAGCGGACGAGAATTCAGACAGGTTTTGATCTCAGCTAACACTGTCGTAAACTCTTCGTATGTGAATGAGTGTTCACCGAATGCCCTTTTCAAATGGTGTTTTGTTGATTTGACCCCAGCCTCCCAGATACCACCGTAATGAGGTGTGGTCGGAGGAATAAAGGTCCAGGATGTCCCATCGTTTGCGAGTAGCGTAGACACGGTTACATAAAATTGCGATGCGGCGTTAAACATAGCCCTTAATTCTCGGTCGGCACCCCTAAAGGTGGTCGAGTTGTCGCTGTACAAATGCCTACTAAATCTTCGGTAGGCTGCAATAAACGACGCGGAAGTTAGATCGCTGACTAGTTCTAAATGAATCGCTCGGGTGGCGAAGCAAACAAAGAGCGCAATGTAGCCCTTGTACGCGCGGTGACCGCGCCCTTTGGTGGTGCGGATCTGGAACGGCCCAGCATAGTCCACGCCGGAGGTTGTGAAGGGTCGAGCTGGTATAACTCGGGACGCTGGTAAATCACCTAGCATCTGGTGAACGATGCGAGGCTTGACCCGTTGACACTTCACACATGTGTGGATTGCGGACTTAACCAATGGGCGAGCACCGAGAATCCACGCATGTCGCATCAGGGCAGCTAAGGTGAGCGTAGGACCGGCGTGCAGCATAGCGCAGTGGGTGTGTTGCACGTACAACCTACTGAGGGCCGATTTGCGAGGGAGTATCGGCGGATGCTTTTGCTCAAAGTTCAAACGCGAGTTTGCGAGACGTCCACCTACGCGCAGAATGTTGTCCTTCGGGTCCATCATTGGGTTTAATTTTTGCAATGGGCTGCCTTTCGGCAAAGGTTTCCCTGTTCGGAGCAATGCCATTTCGACGGCGAATGTATGTATGTAATTCTGAGGTCAAGAGCTGAGTTGGCAACCGATCTTGCCCAGATTTTCTCCGACGCAGGTTTACGAGGGGGCGCCTGCAATACGCAATCACTCGAATTAGCGTGGTTAGGCTGGAGAAGCGCGAAAGAATTTCGGGTTCGTGAGCGTTTATTTGCGCGTGGAATGCCTTTGCGGTCTGATGGGTTTTGGGCCAGTCCTCGGGCGGTGCGGAGAGCCAGGCGGGGCCATGCCACCACAAGGACGAGTCCCGAAGATCGGCAGGGCTCATGCCGCGAGTCGCTATGTCGGCAGGGTTTTCTTTCGTCGGAACATGAGACCACGTCGCCGCTGGTAAATCGGTCTGAATTTGTGACACACGGTTTGCGACAAACGTTTTCCAGTGGCAAGGATGCTTGTTCAGCCACCTGAGGACGATTTCACTATCGGTCCACAGGAACAGAGGGGTCCGTTGAAGAAAATCAAGTGACTGAAGGTGACAGATTAGCTTGACCAGGAGGGACGCGCCGCAAAGCTCTAGGTTGGGAATGCTCACCGTTTTAACCGGAGACACTTTTGTTTTGGCGGCCAGTAGTCGTACATGAACTCGTCCGTCAACTCCTTCCACGCGAAGGTACACGGCGGCTGCGTAAGCCCGAGATGAGGCATCGGAAAACCCATGTAACTGGATCGATTGGTCCATCGCGGTTCCGAGCCAACGGCTTATGGCAATGGTGGGGAGATCGCGGAGTGACTCGCGGTAGGCGCACCATCGTTCAGCCGCCTCTGGCGGCAGAGGAGCATCCCAGTCGCACTGAAGGATCCATAGGTCTTGCATGAAGATTTTCGCGATCACGGTTATTGGTGATAACCAGCCTAATGGGTCAAATAATCGCGCAATATATGAAAGGACCAATCGTTTTGTCGCTGTGAGGGTCGTGCTATCAAGGTCGCGTACGGAGAACCTGAACTCGTCTTGTGCGTGGGACCATTGAATCCCGAGGGTCTTCACGGAGCTCTCGCGATCAAGTTCTTTAAGTGACAGTTTGTCGGGCTGCCGAGTTGAGTGCGGGAGGAGGTCCGGATGATTCGCCGCCCACTTATCCAGTTCGATCCCGGCGGTTCGCAGAATGCCGACCAATTGATCTCGCTTCTGAATAGCGCCCGCGAGTTCGTTATCGCCGGCGAAGGTGTCGTCAACATAGGTGTCTGACTCGAGACACTGCGCACCGCGAGGAAAGCGACTGCACTCGTCGTGGGCCAACTGTTGCAACGTACGAATCGCGAGATACGGGGCACACGTGGTTCCATAGGTCACTGTGTCAAGATAGAAGTCCTGCGGCTCGGTGCTAGGATTAGGTGACCAAACGATTCTTTGTAGATTCCGATCGGGTGAAGCCACGCGGATCTGTCGGAACATTTTTACGATGTCGGCAGTAAATACGAATTGGTAGCGGCGCCAGTTAAGGAGAATGAGAGGCAGGTCGCGTTGGAGAGGAGGTCCAGCCGCTAAATAATCATTTAAACAATGACGATCACCCGTTTTTCTAGAAGCATCAAAGACGACGCGAAGCTTAGTTGTCTGCAATACCGCGTGGTGGGGCAAATACCATGCGTTAGGATTGTGAATGTCGGCCGGTGGAATGCGCGACATGTGGCCCAGCTGCTCGTAGGCAGCCATGAATTCTCCATACGAGTGAGCCAGATCACTATCTCGAGAGAATCGTCGATGCATGTGCTTCAGCGAGCCAAGGGCCATTCTTCGGGTCTCGGAAGCTGCTCGCGGTAGTGTCCCTTTGATAGGCAGGCACACTACGTATCTTCCGGTCGCGTCGCGTGTGTGTGTGTCCGAAAATAGCTTCTCACACCACTCATCTTCTGGCTTAAGCGTCATAGCGCGCGGAATCTCCTCGAGGCGCCAGAAACACTGCAGCCAGTCCTGCAGGGCAACGTCCTCTACCGAGTTATGATGAGCACGGAGACGGGCGGTTGACGCGGGTTCCGCCCGCCATGACGGAGCTTGAATGACCGCGCCGGAGACGATCCACCCAAGCGGGGTTTGCGGGGAATGCGGGTACACGTTAATTCGATTTCAGCGAGACGCGCGGACTGGGCTGCCGTATGCCTTCTAAGCGCCACCGGCGGCATTTTTACCCTGCGTGTTTTTGCACAAGCGCGGCGAGACGCGTTTCCCTATGGATCACTGAAATATCTAAACCTTAACACTGTTACACGCCCGATAATTAAACTACAGATTTGATATCACGACGTAAGACATCTTTAGTTATCCAGCGCAAGTGCACACTCCTCACCCGGGGCACCAAAATGTTTAGTTATCTAAGAAAAATACTTCTACTATTGAAGACTTACTGTCACTCGCTTTCTTGAGTTTGCTGAAGTGGTTAATAAATAGGGGAGTGTGCAAATACGCTGAATAAATAATTACAACAAGTTGCGCGTAAAAAACAAGACTATTTATTAAAACAAGGCATAAAAAACCTCCACTGAGGGTGGAGGAAAAAGCCGATGAAAATTAGAAGTACAATTTAAATTATAATGTTCCAATACAACATACTACTACGCGGCGGATTGAATGCATTCAATTTTACGTGAGCGCTCTTACCCTATGCGGCGTGGCCACGACGGAGTCCCAAACGGGGCGACGCGACAACGCGTGCGGCTGTCGGGCCCTAAGGTGGGCAGAAGACGGCTCCGCGACCTTTCCTGGTGTGACGCGGTCCCAACGTCTCGGGCACGGGAGGAGCCCTCACCACGTCACCCTATAGGGGCCGAACGGACGATGTCCTGGCGACGCCTTGGGAGCCGCCTCTGGGACCAGCGCTTGGTGATCCCAACGAAGCCCGTTGCTTCGTCTGCCGCTACACACTATTGATGCTGATCGTCCGCACACCTACGCACTTACACGGTACACGCACACGATGCCTTCGTACGGAGAGGAAGGGCTTGACTCCTTCAGCACTCGAGAGCTCGTCCGTCCGACGTCGGAGACGCGTCGAGGTGAAGTGACGTGACAGCGCCTCCTCAGGCCCTCGCAGGGCCGCCTCGCGTCGGGTCGGGGCCTCTCGGTTAGTCTCGGGCGCGTGGAGTTTCCCTCCAGGAATTCCCCACACAGGTCCTTTCCCCGTCTGACCGTCGGCGTCGGGTTTCCCGCGGTGGGTTTTTCCGGAGGGCAGCCCCATTAAGGGACGGAAAGTGGTTAAAAACGGCGCACCATGTGCGCCATCGGAAGAAAAAAGAGGCACGTCGCAGGCCGTTTCGTCGCACGTAGTACTTGACGGACTATCTCGGGTAGGCAATATGATTTATCCTCTTTTTTTGGCAAGGAAGGGATTAGAGTCCCGAACACAGTGTGTTGTAAAATTTGAATGCTACAAATTTTACAATATAATATAGTATTTTTATTAAAACTGAGTAAGTCGCCGCGTTACAATATTTTATAGCAATTTTTACTATATTTTTAATAAATTTTATAAAAAGATTTTCTCTCATGCTATGTGGATAACTAACTTGCTTTTTAAAATTCACTTCACTTTTATACTTGTTATATGACTGTGTCCTCTCCTAATAAACATATTTAAGATTTTTACGTACAATGCATCTAAAACACATTACCTTTATATACGTGCCGGTTATGTATTAACATATTCCATATTAAAAATGAAAATGTTTCAATCTTATGGAAGACTAAAATAATCGAAGGGCATTCTACATTGGGTTATACGAGATTTATGATACTCGATAAGTTTAATAGTACGCCGGAAATTTTTCTATCACTAGAAAGTACAAGATGGAAATAAATTGAGTTATAAAACCAACTGACAAACTTGTGAACAAATGTTCGAGCGAGTCGCAATTGCTTCAATTTAAAATATTTGACGAAGAAAATACCTGTGAAATTCAAGTAAGGTTCAACATTTTGTCATTCATGAGGATAATTTATCCCTTGTGCTTGCATGTTAACCTAATTGTTACTATTAGTAATTTTATTAATTGAATAGTTCCTAATAATTTCACAGAATTTAAAAGGGTTGCGATAAAAGCCTTTTATTATCTTATAGCTGTAGCAAATTTCTCTAGATAAATAAAGGTTACGTGCCATTAATTTATCCTTACGAAGCCATCACCATTTTAATTTTATTAGCTTACTAGTTTTCCGCTACTGTAAAACGTAGTATATTTCATGTTAATTTTTAAGTTCATTTCACATCGCTGGAATATAATAATACCATTACGAAGAGAATTTGTAATCATACGTTGCGTTGTGTCATATTCCAGAAGAAGGGTGAATGGATAGAATAAATTGCAAGTTGAGAAATGTATATTATTGATTGCATAAAATATTAGTTTAGTACTGGAAATTCTTATATGATAGCTACAATAATGTATATTCGCCGGAAATTAATTGTTGTGGAACATTTTTGAAATGTTCAAAAAGTAGATTCGATTGTAAAATTAGTAAAATCGAATTTTATACTTAGAAAATTTTAAAAATGTTCCGCATGAATTAATTTCGGACGTCTGTGTAAATGTATACTGCTAGTCACATACTTTTACTCCCCACCTTCCCTCGAGCCAAACGCATGCCCAATCGACTCTGTACGTTGATATTTATCAAAGATATTAAACCTTAAAGTTTAAACCGATTTTGCTCGAGGGGGCGGGGGGGGGGGGAGGGGAAAAGTATGTACTTGTTGCAATAACTGCTTTAGCGCACGGCCTAGTCCCATCGAAGATTACCAAACGCCCGAATTTTGATAATGTCCAAATTCAAAAACTGTACTTATATCTTATATATATCGTAGGACTAACTTCGGATTAAAAAAGTATCGAGGGAATTTTCGAGTTAAAAAAACTTGTCGCGACAAAGTTGTTCGTTATTTATCAAAGCAAAATATTGATTAGATTCTCTATTGGTTGATATGAATCAATTTTGAATTTGGACATTTTCAAAATCCGGGCCTTTGGTAATCTTCGATTATACACTGAGAGAAAAAACTTAATAAAAATTGCTATTGTAGTTAAGAAAGGAGTGACAGTCTTATTAACAAGCGAGAATTTTTCGTATGGAAAATAGTATATTTTAGTACGGAAATTGTAAAAATCATTATTTTAATAATAAAAATTGCTATTTTGTGTATTACAAATTACTAGTTTTTATACTAAAATTTCTGGCTTATCAAGACTGTCACTCCTTTCCTAATCACAAGATTAATTTTTATTAAGTTTTTTCTCTCAGTGTGTGACTAGACTAGGCCGCGCGCTAAGGCATCCTTTTTTTAGAGAAAAGAATTTGTTGTGTAAATCACGATAAGTCGCGTATACTTACAATGTTTACTACATTTTGTTGAATATGTAAAAATTTTGCGATAAAAGATGATAGATTTCAATAAAAATAACAATATAAGTTTAATATAAAAATGTTATATAAAAATAAATAAGAAATTGTTAAAAAAATACTATTTAATAGCCTTATTTAGCCTATGATTTTTGTATTATATTGTAAACTGAATAAGATACTTTTAATAGCTACAATAAAACAATTAACTCATAAATAATCATTGGTAGATAATGTTCATGTATTGTAATGTGATACTTACTTTGGAAAAAGAATCGACCGATAACGTTATGAAATATCCGCTGGAAAAGTTAATGGGTATTTTACTGCGGTTTATAATCATTATCAATTTTTTTGTGGTCGATAGTTTCAATGAATCCCATTGACATTTAAAAGCTGCACTTCCTACTTCCAAACTCTAAAATTATTAATATAGTTAATCATATAAAGAAAGCGACAATTACAAATGATTGTTTACCTTCAACATTACTTCATTTCCATACCAACAATAAAAAAAAATCTGTACAAGCAAACAAGGTAAATACGATAAGAGTGCCATAAAATGCAGTTTATTAGAGTCAGCTTTAATAACTAATTGATATAAACTAGAACACAGAACAATGACAGTAACTGTAAACTGAGTAAAAATGACTGCAGAAAATATTTTATTGATTTTGTCACATAAACTGTAAAATAATTAAATCATTATAATTTAGTTTACTCTTATAAGAAGTAATTATAAAGGAAGAATAATAAAATGGAATACTAGACCGAAAAATATAGTTGTGGTGTTGAATGCATTTTGAAATATAATCATCAACACGCTTGATTTTAGTCGACAAGTTTTCCAGGCGATACTTCAAAATTTCCAGTTGCGCACACGATTGAATCATAAATCCAGATACAAGACACTCACTTCCCACGTTCACCGTAGCTGCTGTAACTTGTCCAATCATTTGGTGAGCATAAGTCATCCAAAAAATACTTGCACTTCTCTTGTGATCAAATGGTAACCATGCTCTAAACGGCAATTCTCCATTTAAAGCATTACTTATAAAGGTTTTGACACTTACTAATGCTACCGACACTTCTGTCATAATGCAATAAGACACAGTGTTAAATCTGCAATGATCAAATAATTTAAGAAAAAATATAAATTTCATTGATATAGTATCATTTTAAAAACCTGCAAATTTTGTTAAATTTCACTTGAATCTTTTCTTCTTTTTCATCGCGGGCTAAACATTCCTTTCTTAATAACATCTGCTTTAAATTAATAATGTCATTGTGCTTAAACAATAACGTTCCAGCCTTGCAACAACAACTTAATATTGTTAGCATCATATAACAGTTGGCCGTAACGTCATCTAAATTATGAGCGTTAAATATAATATCTAAAAAAACCCGATAACATGTACGTATACATGACAAATGTCATGAAAAAAGAATAACTGTCGTAAAATAAGCGGATTTTCCATGAATTCCACTCTTCTGATCTCCAAAATCCGCAAATTTTGAAAATAAAAAATTCCAGATTTAATACATGCATAGCTATAATTAATTTTTTAAATGTTTTATTTAAATAAGCTTTCTGCAAGTCGACAATACTAACATGTCTAAGTATTTTTTAAAACAACGTTACATATTCTTAACTTTTTGAACTCTGCTTTTAATGAAAACGTAGACTTAGTATTTTGTCTGATTATTATGCCAAAGAGAGCGCGACGTGTAAGTGCTGCAATGTCTCGATATAGCAGTTTAATTTTAATAGAGGAACCTCTGGAAAATGCAGTTGTCTAGTAAATTGACGTAATTATAAGCAATTGTATTATCGAACGAACTTACCTCAAGTGACGTTCTATCAAAATTGTATGAGCTCCCTCGTCCGAATAGATCAAATATGTAGTGACGCTTACAGTTAGTATGCGTTTCGTGCCACAGTTTTTTTAAACAAATGAAATTCATAGCTACTTTATGGATACATTCCATAGTAACGTTATTATATTTTAAAGCTACATCGCGACTTTGGTGCGGGTGCTTAACAAAGGGTGGATATATTTCATGTATTTGGACAAGGCAGCTCATACAATGTTGATCGAACATCGCTCGTGGTAAGTATTTCGTTGCCTCATTCTCTATATCAAATATGTAGATAAATAAAGCTTCTAATCCCATGTGATAAAATTTATAACTGCTTTATAAAATGTTTGTAAGGGTTATTTTGTAAAGTGTTTATATTGAATTGAACTTATAATCATTTTATAAAATTGATATAATAAAATGATTTGTACATTGTTTTCAACGAAAATACAATTTATTAAATCATTTTTTTATAACTATTAGGTTGTATGCATATGTAATCATTAAAGTACAAAACTGTTTCGTCAATCGATTTTAATGGTAATGCATAATGACACAATGCTAAATACACACTGAGAAAAAAATCTAGTTGAAACATAAGAATATTCTGTTGATTCAACAGACTCAGCGACATGAACGATGAACAGTGGCATATACTGTTGTTTTGAAGGCGCGACCGGTGTTTTGAAAGCGCGCCTATCGATTCAACATTCATTCTAATGAAACATAAGATTTTTGTTAAAATGAAAGTATAATTCTTGAAATCACAAGAATTTGAGTAACTTAATTTGAAAGTTATTTTATTGTTGAATGAATTGTTTAATACATCAAATGACAGATAATAACTTTTCAATTAACAGAATTTCTGAGTGAGAGAGATGAGCTCGTCGATCACTTGGCCAAATCGCGCTTCCCTCCCTTTTTCCAATCACGTGGGCCTCTCGTGCCTTCGCTGTCGCATAGTGTGCTGTTTTACTTGGAGTATATACGCCTAAGTCTACGGTAGGTCTTTATAACCACGTTTCGACGCACGCCGATGAGGCTACCCAGCCGGTATACGGCTTCTCGGCTTTGTTTTCTTCGGAGCCGCAAAGTGATAATTCGTCTAAAAACCGCTAGAAGGCGATTGTTATTTTTTTTGTACCCGCAAGCGACCAGCATTCATGTTGGTTAGTATATAAGAAGAAAATAATTTAAACATACATATGTAACTATGCGTGCGACTACATATAACTGCGATGCGTAATTTAGATTTGTAAGCGTCCTTGCGAGAAAGTGTGTGTGTAATACCCGACATATAATATTAATGTAAAAAAACATCGATCGAATGTGTTCCCGCTTAAATGTGCAGTTGTTTAATAAATCTTTATAAATTTCATTCAGTTTCCAGCAAATAAGTTGCAGTTAGAATACAGCGACAGAAATAAAAGGCGTTTAAGGTTCTGAGAATAAAAAAAAAGTATATTACGCAACTAGTGTGAAGGGATCGCGATTTACGCATGAGGGGTAGTTCACGCCCGAGCGTAGCGAGGGCGCTGAACTAACACGAGTTGCTTATACTATTTTTTAAAACGAGTGCCGCGCAGCTCGACAAAATTTGACAATAAACTATATTAAAATAATTTATTGAAATAATATAAATTATGTTTATATAAATTAATATATTATTATTTATCTTTTTAAAACGAGTGCCGCGCAGCACCACAAAATTCGACAATAAGCTATATTAAAATAATTTATTGAAATAATATAAATTATGTTTATATAAATTAATATATTATTATTTATCTTTATTTATATTAATTGTAACGTTACAATTGTAAAAGTTAAAAGAAATATTTCTTCCATCTCTTTCAATAATGAGAGACTCTTCAATTTCCTTATTTTCGGACTGCTTATTCTTTTTTTTTAATGGTTCAATATACTATTTAGGAACAATCAATAGAAGCGAGAGAACGAATGAAAACAACAAGGTTAGAGGTTGGATCACTTAATTATAAATATTTGTGTTTAAACAAATGAGCGAAAAGAAAAAAATGAGCGCACACGCACGCTTGATCGTCCCCGCGCACGCTTCGTCGTCCCCGCGCACGCTTCGTCGTCCCCGCGCACGGTTCATCGTCCCCGCGCCCGCAATCCGATAGCGTTTGATAATTGAAGTCTTTAGAGCCACAACAGATGGCTCTAAAAACGAGCTGCGCGCACGGCGTTTTAAAAAGCTTTAATTTCTTTTTATCAAGATTTGGAAATTCGGTTGAATTATATGTATAGAACGGTTAATTTAAGTGAAATAATATTCTAAACTACAATTACAAGTACTTTGAATCAACGGTATGGGGCGTTGAATCAACACCATAAGGTTTTAATTTAACAGAACAAAGCTGTTCAATTCTAAATCAAAATTTGTTAAATTGCGGCACTAACCTCACCTATGACACTCTTCTCGACCGAAAGCCGCACCGATCACATCACAAGCCCGCTCGATCCAGCTTTTTTCCTGCTCATCGCTTTTTATTCATACTCATTGCTTTTTGCTGTTCCTGCTCAATTCTGCTTATCAAGGATCATCTACTACAGGCTACACCGCTCATCAGGATTTCTCTCCAGCATCACTCAGATAAGTATCCCCACAAGTATCAGTCACAGCTCGTGCCACGTGGCACTTTATGGTTACCTCAGGTACAAGCAGACTCGCTCGAGAGCTTTCTCATTGTATACTCAAATAAACGCTCATTCAATTATTTCAATATGTACCGACTCAGTGTAATTTCCCATGATCCAATTTCCATCTAAGCAATTTCTCAAACACTAACCGTAATTCGTTAAGAGATCAGGATGAGTTCATACAGTACTCGTATAGAATACTTTCTAATGAGTATTAGGAATTCTACAAGAATGCTAATTTCAGTACATTGTTTTAAGTACGAAAGGATTCATGAATAGTTCGTAAAGTGTTCTAGCAGAGTTCTTTATGAATGCATTATGAAATTTCCAAATATATTTAATTATTCTATTGAGAATAACCAAGTAATTTTATGACCTGGAACTATTACTCATTTAACTGTGGAATTAAATTAAATAACTTTCTTGAATTTATATTTGCTTAAATAAATAAACAAAAAAAAAAAAAGAAATTAAATAGTAATATATACGCTACATGGAAGGTAATAAAATGCCTTAGATCGCTTTACAAACAACAATATAAGTTTAATATAAAAAAAATTATATATTTGTCATATAATTATTTGAATATGATTTATAAGATAAAAATGTTATATAAAAATAAATAAGAAATTGTTAATAAATACTATTTAATAGCCTTCTTTAGCCTATGATTTACATGTATTCATTTAGTACTCTATATGAACACATTAAAAACAAAAAAAAATTCTTTAATAATATTTTTTGTTACTCAATAAAGCCAATTAAGCGGACATAGACAGAGTTCTTAATGCATTCAAACGTATTCATTAAGAGTTCTTTTTTAATTCTTTGCAAAGAACTTAAAAAGAATTCTTTTAGCGCATTCTTTAAGAATTCGTGCGCATCCTTTTTGCCGTCTGGGATGGCTTTGAAATTGGCTACATCGGTCACACTAGGATAAATAGGAGTCGCAGCCAAAATTAAGGTATAATATTTCAGGCCACAGCACTGCTGCAGGATGTGGCTACCGAAGGGCGTTTGGTAGTGTCTCGTGCGTGCGTTTCGCCAAGGCTCAGCGATCGTCAGACGTTTTCACATACACTTTACATTCCACCCAAAACCATTCAAACATCTATCACCAATGAACATTACAAATAAGGAAAGCGAGTTAACCGTGACATCTCGCGACAAGCTCCCTAGCTCTACGGCACTTCCCACTGGGACAGGGTCCACCGGACCCGGGACTAGTGAGGAAGGATAAGGTTCGCAGATGGAGGTCTGTGCACCGACTGAGGCGAGCTCCCACTGCCCTTTGGGCAGTGTGTCTTCGCTGACTTCGGGGGCGCAGTCCGACACTGCAAGTATATGGAAAAAGAGAATCACAGGGGCCGATAGGAAGAGACGGCAAAGAAGGCGGGCAGGCCAAGTTGCGCCGGCAACGGGAGCGACGAGGCCTGCAGGTGCCGCTCCCCTGAGGACCCCTGGGGATTCTCTTAAAAGGAGCCGGGTGGAGAGGTCATCTGGTGACTCTATCCCCTGGTTGTTTAAAAAGGCACATGAGGGACCACCACCCACCTACAGCCAGGCGACGGCCAGTGATCTCAATATCGCGGTCGTCCCTGAACTGTACCCTGAGGTGCGCCTGACTGAGGCTCAGGGGTTGTCGGTCGTCCAGTCGGTGGAAAAAGCCATCGACGGTAGAGTGGACGGCCACACCCCTCATTTTAAGGACAATTGGCTGCTGCGGGGGGCGCAGATTTTTCATTGCACCTCTGCAGCGGACAAAGAGTGGCTGGAGCGCTACGCTCCTACATGGGCTCCATGAGAGGGGGCGAAGCTCCTGGTTGTAGAGCAGAGCTCCCTCCAAAAGGTGGAGAAGGTAAGGGTCTACGTGAAAGGAGAGAATGCCTCGGAGGTGGTCATGGATCGCCTGGGCCTGCAGAATGAAACGCTGCAGGTCCGGGAGTGGAGAGTGGCCGCCTCTTAGCATGCCAGAGACGAGACAAAGGGCACTGTGGAGACAGCGGTGCGCCTGCTCATGGAGGAGTCGGGGGTTGAGGTGCTCAAAGCGCTGGGCTTCCGGCCCTTCTGTGTTCAAAAAAGTGGTGGAAGGAACCATGGCTCAGGCAACTAATGCAGGAGTCACAATTCCTTTCGTGCAAAGCAACTTGCATCACTGCAAAAGCGCTACGGCTGTACTGGCCAAGTGCATGGCAGAGATGCAAACAGGCATCGCCTTGATCCAAGAACCTTGGATCAATGCGAGTGGCAGGGTGGCAGGCTTAGGCGGTTGTGGACGGCTCTTCCGGGCGGCCGGAGAAGGGCGGGTACGAACCTGCATTCTCCTAAAAGGCGTGCATGGGGAGATATGGCCCCTTCACTGCCATAATGATCTCACCACAGTTATGGTGAGGCGAAGGACTGAGGGAGGAGCTGAGGAGGAGATTATCTTAGCGTCGGCATACTTCCCCAGTGATTCAGCTCACTCGCCTCCCCCAGAGGAGGTGAGAGCGCTGGTTGAGGACTGCCACAGCAGAGGCAGAGAGTTCATAATAGGTTGCGATGCTAACGCGCATCATTTCGTCTGGGGCAGCTCAAACTGCAACGACCGAGGCGAGAGGCTCCTGGAGTATCTCTGCAGGACGGAACTTGATATCCTCAATAGAGGTAGGGTTCCAACGTTCAGGAACAGCAGGAGAGAGGAGGTTATTGATATCACACTGGCAACAAGGGGTATCTTCTCGAAGGTACGGGGATGGAGAGTATCGGATGAGGTCTCCATGTCCGACCACGAACAGATCCGCTTCGAGCTGGGCAATCTGACTGAGGATGACCAGGCGAGAAGGAATCCCAGGAAAACAAACTGGGACTTGTACTGCAGTCATCGAAGGGAGAGACTCCCGGACAAAGCAGGTAGGCTGGAGAATACGGAGCAGATTGAAGAGTACTGTGGTAGTATACAAGCAGCCATAGTAGGTGCATTTGAAGATAGCTGTAGACCAACGAAGCGCAGGCAGGGCAAAACGACACCCTGGTGGAACCGTAGTTTGGGAGCCCTGCGCAAAGAGGTCGGCAAGCTATTTAACAGATGGAAAAAGAAAAGAGGCTCTAGTAAGCTACAGGCTTACAGAAACTGCAGGCGAGAGTATAAGAAGGCTCTCGAAGCAGCCAAAAAGGAGGGTTGGACGCGCTACTGTGAGAAACTTAACAGTATCCCGGAAACGGCTAGGCTGAACAGAATCTTGGCCAGGCCGACCGGAAGCACTCAGTACCAAATCAGGAAGTCATCTGGGGAGTGGGCATTAGATAATGGAGAGGCTCTCGAGTGTCTTCTGATGGCTCACTTTCCGGGACTGAACACTACGGATCCGCCGGAGCAACCCCCAGTGGAGTTCCTCGGACCAGACTCGAATATGGCGGATCAGGTCATAACAAAGGATAGGATTAGATGGGCTATTGACTCATTTGAACCCTATAAAGCAGCGGGAGCAGATGGTATTTTTCCGGCCCTACTACAAAAGGGAGCGGAATCGCTGTTGGAACCGCTTGGTTCAGCCTACAAGGCTTGTCTGGCGCTTGGTTATATACCGAACGAATGGAAGAAGGCAAAAAGACCGATTAGCCTTACGTCTTTTATGCTTAAGACATTGGAAAGACTGGTGGATCGGGAAATCAAGGAGGGAACCCTGACGACTCGTCCTCTGCACACTGCGCAACACGCGTACAGAGAGGGCAGGTCGGAGGACTCCGCACTTGACGAGGCCACCACCAGAATTAAGAAAGGGATAAAAAACAAAGGTATGGTACTAGCTGCGTTCCTGGACGTGGAAGGTGCTTTCAATTTCACGACAAGCAACAGCATATGCCAAGGTGCAGAGAGACATGGCATTTCCAGGTCCCTGATAAGATGGCTGCATAACTCACTAGTTGGGAGAGTAGTCCAAGAACAGTGGATCCGAGTCGAGGGGGGACCGGTTGCGGAGGGGCTGTCCACAAGGAGGAGTCCTCTCGCCCACTGAGTGATCCCTCGTCGTGGACGAAATACTGGTAAGGCTAAATGAGGCAGGTATATACGCTCAGGCGTACGCGGACGACGTCCTGATCCTGATCACAGGGCGGGACGAGTGCACTATAGCAGGCCTGATGAACTTTGCATTGGGCATCGTGGAGGCTTGGTGCAAGGAGGTTGAGCTGTCTGTAAATCCTGATAAAACAGTACTAGTCAACTTCACCACCAGATACAAGGTCAAAAAGATGGATTCCATTAAGCTATTCGGGAAAACACTCATTTTGTCCCATGAGGCAAAGTACCTAGGAGTGATTTTCGACTCGTAGCTGAACTGGAGTAAACATTTGGAAAGCAAGAAAACCAGCTTCACGGCTTCTTTCTGGGCTTGCAGAAGAGCTTTTGGGGCTACCTGGGGATTAAAACCCAGGATGATCCTATGGCTCTACACGGCGGTCCTTAGACCAAGGCTCCTGCATGGGGCCATTGCCTGGTGGCCTCGTTGCAAATTGAAAACAGGTAACTTGCTCTTAGACAGACTGCAAAGGATGGTGACAAGGGGCATAACGGGGGCCAGAAAGTCCACACCAATAAAAGCTTTAGAGCTGGTGTTGGGCCTCCCACCCCTTGAGACCATGATAAGGGCCGCGGCACTAAAGGCGAAGATTAGGGTTTCTAAGGACTGGCATTTGCACGAGGATGCGGAGATCGGCAAATCAATTGGCATGGATCAGAAGCGGAGTGCAAAGCTAGATAAGATTACCCGCAACTACAGATTCGAAATAAACTTCGAGGTTGCGGATACACACCAGATGACAGAAGGGAACCACGCATACAAATGGTTCACGGACGGTTCGAAAAACGAACTGGAAGTGGGCGCGGCAGCGTGGCTAGAGGGGAGCAGTAGGGAGATTGTTCTCTTACTAGAACCCCACGCCACGGTCTTCCAAGCGGAAGTCATAGCCATAAAGAGTTGCGTGGTAGCCATGCTTGAAGAGGAGTGGACAAACCGGAAGGTTGTCATACACTCTGACAGTAGAGCTGCTATTGCAGCTCTTAGTAAGATGACGGTCACCTCGCATGAGGTGCTTACGTGCAGGGCATCTCTCGACGACTTAGCGAGGAGATGCGACATCAAGTTAAAATGGGTAGCCGGTCATGCGGGCATTCGAGGCAACGAGAAGGCCGATAGGCTAGCGAAAAGAGGTGCGGCGGGGATCAGAGCAGAAACCGTCGAGACGGCTATACCAAGCTGTGAGATTGACAGCAGAATTCAGGCTTGGATTAGGAAGGAACAGATAAGAAAATGGGAGAGGTACGGGGAATGCAGGCAAACAAAAGCGTTTATAGCGGAGTCTGCCCCGATAAGATGGGTGAGGGAGATGATTACTCTCCCCAGAAAGGTCATTAGGAAGGTAGTGGAGCGGCTGACGGGCCACTGCGACCTGTCACACTTCAAAAATAGGATAGGGTTAGGTGTTGAGAATACCTGCAGACTATGTGGTACGAGCGAGGAAACCCCCTTACACCTCTTGTGTCAGTGCCCTAGGTTGATGGGCGGTAGGCACGGGGTGTATGAGGAGTGGCTGCTCAAACCGGAGGGGGTCTGCTCTATGGGGCTTAGCAGGTTTCTTAGACTGGTTGACTATATAGGAAGGTCGATAGGGAATGAATGATGAGGAGACCGAGCGCAAAGGGCCAATAGGCCTAGGTGCATCACCAGCTTGTCCCCGTGAGGGGCCGCGGGTGCGTTTCCGCTCTGATATCGACTATCGACTATCGACTATTTCAGGAATGAGAGAGCGTTAGCAGAGATTAGGGAGAGATTGCCAGTGCCGTGTTGAAAAAGCGTGGCGATTTCGACAACGGTGCTCCTGGCGGTGTGCGTATGAACCGTACGCATCTAGCTCGAGTTCCCCCACACTCTGCTCGCCACGGCGTGTATAACTCCTTGCCTCTTGATTTGGGAAAGGGAATGCAAACGAAAAGCGCTGGAGGAGACTTTTAAACAGACTGATTAGCCTCCATTATTTTTACCTTGTAATAATTAAAATTTATAATTTTTATAACTTTGGAAAAATAAAATTTTGTTGAGAATAACAAAATATTTCACAACTTCTGTTATTTCTGTTCTTTCCCGTGGAAACGATCTTATAAATACTATAAAAATATACAAATTTTATAAAATCCGTATCATTTATCAGGTTTAGTTTGCAGCATTTTATGGAGTTTTATAAGACCCTTTTAATAGGGTTGTTTTATTTATTATTATTATTGCCGTTATCATTATTGATACTAAATTTTATTATTATTGTTTCTGTCGTTTTTGTTACAATTATTGCTTTTATTATCATTAACATATTTATGTTATATTAGGTAGATGAACATATGTAATTTCTTAGCAATATCTTACAAGTGAATTAATAGCACAATGGATAAGCTCCTTGGCTAGTAAGCCTAGGCACGAAGGTTCAATTCTCATCAATAATTATTTTTTACTATCATTGTATTATTCATTTTTAAATAAAATAATTAATTATTTAATATTCGCCTATCACTTTTCTTTTTTTTAATGATTTATTATTTGTATTAACAGCATCTCGTAATGCTGTCGTCCAGCGAGACGCGCGAAAAAAAAACACTATCATTTGTTTACAATCGCATCTGCCGCCAGTTTTCGTTGACAGCCGATGCGTTCGCACGTGCAGCTTGATTTTTATACATTTATTTTTTTAAAAAATATTATCCTTTATTTTTACTATTTATTTGAATTTAATTAATGAATAGCTTATTACGTACTAATAAAAATTACGTTTATAAAAAAAAAAAAAAATCTGGAAGATTTGAACCCGATTTAAAAATTTCGTAATCTACCGCCTTATCCATTCTACTATTTGAATTGAAATTATAAATTAGGAAGTCGCATATGCTTATCTACGAACCTACTAATAATTATTGTTTACATACATGCAATACCTATTTATAATTTTTTAAATATTGTCGAATTAGAGAATAATTAACTAGCATGTAAATACAAATATGACATAGGTACGAACATATATAAAAAAACAAAATTAGTAAAATCTAAATATCCAGACACATGTCTTATCTACAATATTTATTTTAAATATATGCAACAATGTATACTTTACATTTGCAAATAGCATTTTTTCACTTTCGATTACAAATTAATTCAATATTAACTGAAACATTATATATTTGTTTACATTGTTCAAAAACTTTATATATATTTATGTTATTAAAACATATAGTAAAAAAATATATATATATAGGGCTCTCAAAATTGATCACCTGCCGGCATAAAAATTTATTCGCCTCCCCGTAAACAAAATGCTACGTTTGTCGCTTCACCGCTTTAGACGCATATTCCCTCACCACAGAACCCCCCCCCCCCCAGCCAGCATGAAGTCAACTATCAGATGCCTCATCGGTACCTTTCGCAGATACAAGTCATCTGAAAGGCACATCTTGATGGCAGTTTAAAGATGCACTATAGTTGTCTTAATATCTCCCAAAAGACATCTTTGAAAGTTATCTGCATGATGTCTTTATGTTAACTAAAATGCATGCTGTATAAGACAATCTCAGAGATATCTTAAGACATCGTGTAGATAGCTTGTAGAAAATCAATTAGTTGTCTGAATCGCAACTTGGAGTCATCATTTGTTGCCTTATAGTTATCCATAACAGATATCTAGAAAACACCTTTAAATGATACATTATAGCTGCCTTTTTCCAGTCTCTGTTAGGAAACCATATTAATATAAGAGAAATTAAATATAAATAAACTTTCAATTCAAAATAGTAATAAAATTATTAAGAGTGCAGACCCTCTAGATAATGATTTTACATGAAACGTTTCGTATTAATTTCTCGTATCAAATAAAAAAATAAATTCCTTTTAGTTTGATCTCATAACTCTTTATTTAACAATAATTTTAGTTATATCTACTGAATAAAGATGATGTTCGCTTGAAAAATAATTTTTGAATTTATGTTGAAAATAATTAATTTTTAAATTTAATTGTTTAAAGTGAAAAAAATTTTCATTTTTTATAACATTTTATCAATTAAATGATTATAATAAAATACATTTTATTTAATATAAATAAATTTAATACAAATTTTCTAAAATATTATAAATAATAGATAATTTTTTTTATAAATTAGACTTTACAGTAGATACAACACAAGGAATAGTTTTAGTTACATTAACAGATAATTACGTAAATACATAAATAATACGTTACGAGAATAAGATGTCTTATTTTCTTACTTTCGCCGTAGATCTACTTAATTCCTTATTCTGCCCCCCTTATTTACATATTCCTACTCCTTACCGCAAGTGTCCGGCAAAGGTGCTATACTATGTCTTTTGTTATTCTGCTGCTCTAATTCTTTTAGTGTGTACTAGGCCTAATATCTAATAAGACAATTATACCTTTCGGTATGTGTTTGAATGCTTATGTTAACAGAATGATAAAAGGGAACGTTATAGTCATAAAATTAAACACGTGTGTCCACCCCGCACTTGGTCATTGAGAAAAAAATCGGGCGCTGTTCCTGTAGACGATGTCCAAGTGTCCAGGAACACCCTCAGGACGACGGGACGTCGTCTACATGGCAGCCCACCCCGCACTAGGTCATTGAGAAAAAAATCGGGTGCTATTCCTGTAGACGATGTCCAGGTGTCCAGGAACACCGTCAGGACGACGGGACGTCGTCTACATGGCAGCCCACCACGATCTTGGTCATTGAGAAAAAAATAGCGCGCTGTTCCTGTAGACGATGTCCAGGTGTCCAGGAACACCGTCAGGACGACGGGACGTCGTCTTCAGGGAAGCCCACCACGATCTTGGTCATTAAGAAAAAAATTGGGCGCTGCTCCTGCAGACGATGTCCAGGTGCCCAGGAACACTCTCAGGTCAACGGGACGTCGTCTACAAGGCAGCCCACCCCGCACTTAGTCATTGAAAAAAAAATTGGGGGCTGTTCCTGCAGACGATGTCCAGGTGCCCAGGAACACCCTCAGGTCGACGGGACGTCGTCTACAAGGCAGCCCACCCCGCACTTGCTCATTGAGAAAAAAATCGAAGCGGAAAAAATGTTCCTGGACCAAGTTAATCATCTACAAGTATCGTCGGTCAAAGACGTGAAAAGTGGTCGGAAAAAAAACCCTGGAATTAAGCTACTTAATATAATAGAGGATATTAACATGAAAGATAATATCGTTACATATTAATTATTTTATTATAATTTTTTATTGAATGTTTTACAGTTAATTATTCTTACAACTATATATAGCTTTCTAAAACAGTTACCTCAAAATAGTAGCTGTAATGTGTCACTAATTATTTGTATGTATATATATCCCAAATAATTAGAGACAAAGTTACAGATTAATTATTAATAAACATATATTTCAATGATTAAAGCAGTATAGTTATACATTTCTTTTACATTACACAAAAACAATGAGATCAGCAGATATAAATTTAATTATATTAAATTAACAATTCTTTGTTTTTGCTTATAAATTTAACTTATTAAAATAATTTATAGCGCGCATACAATTTAACAAAATTAAATTCTTTATTTTCTTTACTTTTAAGGCAGCTGATTTATATGGACTATATATAATGAGACTGGTAGATAATTTTTTTTGCCTTCAATTAATGCCGACTTATAACTATTTTAAATACTACATATAAAATATAATTTTAAAAAATCTAATTATATATTTGCAGTGCATTAGCCTGCTTATTTTCTTTTTGCTTAAAATTAGCAATGCGGTCACTTGTCCTTTGCAGCCATACTGCAATACTTTGATGTATTTGTACATGTAATTGTACAGTGCAAGTACTATACTTTTCTAAATAAACACCTAAAAAATTAATGAATATAAGTCTAATTATAAAACATGTTTTTACAAAATTTGTTAACTTACTCGTTAAGAATTTTTCAAAAGAAATTCCTTCCATTTTAATGGAACTTTTCCGTGTTCCAGAGTCCCTATTTTATTTGATAAAATTGCGCTTAAAAGATTTTTAATTGTTTTGTCAACTCTATTACCTCCAATCTGCAGTATTTTTCTTTTCTAAAAATAATTTACAATAAGAATTAAAATTATATTTACAATATAATATGAAAATACTTACAAACTGATTACGAAGTTCTATATTTTGCCGTATATCAGCATCATGTTTTGACTCTGCTTGAAGTGGAATAGAAATCAAATATACAGGGTGTTCGAAATGTTCCGGACCCCCCACTTATAACATAAAGTAAGCATTTTGGAAAAAAATGTTAAATACAAAAGTTGTTAAGTTTTGAAGGTTGAACTAAATGATGACCTTGGATTTGTTATTGGTTATCATTTTCAAGGTCATTTAAAGGTCATCTTCAGTTTTTTAAATAGGGACCCCTATTTTTTATTTCAGATTCTGAAAGAGCACAAAATTTTACATCTGGATATGTACCCACGTTATGGCTCAAAATGACCTACAGAGGTCATTTAGTGGTTAAATGATTATTTAGTAGCAGAAAGCCAAGAAATCCCGATTATTAAGAACTTTGGGTGTATTTGACGAAAAGAAAAAAAAAATTTCGTACTTTAATACTAAAGTACATAATTTGATTTTCTAGGACGAACTTTATGGTCACTTTAAAATTGGCCTTCATTTTTAAGGTCATTTGAAAGTTATCTTCAGCTTATTAAAAAGGGACTCATTTTGTATTCCGGATTCGGGAGGAGCATTAAATTTTAGGTCTGGAGATATGTACAATATCCACGTCATGGCTCGAAATGATCTACATAGGACACTTGGGGGTTATTAATTTCAAAAGCAAAATAATCTAACCGTTTTACATAAACAGTTTTTATTGCAATAATTTTTTGCAAGGGTTACGAGTTTCTACGCATGATTCATAGCATTTTCAGGATCGTTACTTGTACCTTAGAAGATTTTGCTCACTATTCTTTTTAGGAATCAGTTTATTTATAATTGTTAATTAACAATTGTTTA
This sequence comes from Sycophila sp. Sp_5, assembly GCA_018906775.1. Lineage (NCBI taxonomy): Eukaryota > Metazoa > Arthropoda > Insecta > Hymenoptera > Eurytomidae > Sycophila > Sycophila sp. Sp_5. The sequence continues at coordinate 586,149 of JACCID010000073.1, forward strand.
CTCCTATTTACTTTTCTGTTTTCAAGAGTTAAGTGAAGTTCTCTTACTTCGAAATTCAGATAATTGTATTAATTTTCAATAATTGTACTTTTAATCGTAGTGAAAAATGGCACATCTTACTGAACGAGAAAGAATATCTTTGTTGATGATGCGAGGGTGGGGTGATCAAGAGAGAGGTTACAAACAGGTACAGCGTTTATTCAATGAAACATTCAGAGTTGAAGAAAACAACCCTATTTCAAAAAGTACCGTAATTCGTACAATTAGACGTTTTGAAGAGACAGGTGGTATTAAAGATCGTCCTAAATCAGGTAGATCCAAATCATCGTCTAATGATGAAAAGAGCTTAGACGTATTACAATCATTTATTGAGGACCCCCATTGCAGCATCAGACGTTGTGCACAACAGCATGAAATGGGAGCTGCATCTGTGCACAAAATTTTGAAACTCAACAAATGGCATCCTTTCAAATTAAAGTTGGTACAGGAATTATCTGAAGATGATTTTGATAGAAGGGTAGAGTTTTGTGATGTAATGATGCAAATGATATCTGATGATCCTTTGCTCCTCATAACATTGTTTTCTCTGATGAAGCCACGTTTGAGTTAAGCGGAACAGTGAACAGACATAATTGTCGATACTGGAGTAACATCAATCCACATTGGATGAGAGCGGACCACACGCAACATCCTGAAAAAGTAAATGTTTGGGCTGGCATATTTAATGGAAGAGTACTTGGCCCTTTCTTTATTGAAGGTAATTTAAATGCTGCAATGTATGAAAACATGCTTCGAGACCAAATTATACCTGCTATACGGAATTTAACGGGTGGAAATCTGGACGAAATTTACTTCCAACAGGATGGTGCTCCTGCACACTACGGTATTCATGTTCGCCGATATTTAGATGCAACATTTCATGATAGATGGATTGGGCGGAGAGGTACAATTGAATGGCCACCTAGGTCCCCAGACCTAATGCCTCTTGATTACTTCCTTTGGGGATACTTAAAGGATAAAGTTTATGTTATAAAACCACGTGACTTGGATGAATTACGCCAAAGAATCACTGATGAAATAGACTTGATACCTCAGCAAATCTTGCGAAATGTTTTTGCAGCCTTTTACAATCGGTTAGCACATTGCCAAACTGTTAATGGGCAACAATTTGAACAGTTGTTGTAAAAAGTTCCTGTCAACGACATTTTAAAAAAATTCAGTTTGGGCGAATAGTCCACTGTCTTGATTTAGTTAGCTGGGCCGCCGATAGTCCTGCCTTAGCTGACTGGGCCGCTAGTATTCTTGTCTTAGTAGGCTGGGCCGCCGATGGTCTTGCCTTAGTTGGCTGGATCACCCATGATGTTACCTTAATTAGTTGTACCTCCCGTGCCTGAGCAATAAGGCTCATTTTGATTAAACATTTTTTTATTTATCATTTTCTCGCCCGAGTTATGTGGTTGTCTGGCCTAAGGCTTATTTTACGCCAGTGTCAATTACACCTTCTACAATCCTAATGCAGAATTTAGCGCTGGTGCAAAATGGAGAATTACAACTAGGAGGCTTAATTTGGAAAACTAAAGTTAACCTTCAAATGACCTTAAAAATCAAGGGCAATGTCAATTTAACGCCACCATAAAGTTTGTCTTGCAAAATCAAATTACTTTAGTATTGGTCAGATACGCTCAAAGTTCTTAATAATCGGGATTTCTTGGCTTTCTGCTACTAAATAATCATTTAACCACTAAATGACCTCTGTAGGTTATTTTGAGCCATAACGTGGGTACATATCCAGATGTAAAATTTTGTGCTCTTTCAGAATCTGAAATAAAAAATAGGGGTCCCTATTTAAAAAACTGAAGATGACCTTTAAATGACCTTGAAAATGATAACCAATAACAAATCCAAGGTCATCATTTAGTTCAACCTTCAAAACTTAACAACTTTTGTATTTAACATTTTTTTCCAAAATGCTTACTTTATGTTATAAGTGGGGGGTCCGGAACATTTTGAACACCCTGTATATTATACAGGGTGTTCAAAAATGAACTGGCACGACCAGTATATTCGTGTTCAGAATAACATTCTAAGCACTTTTTCACTTTTGACATTTTTTAGAATTAGGGATAATTATGGAGTTACTGTTAATTAAAATCTACGATAATTATCCAATCAGCGCTCGATTTGATGATGAACCCCGCATGACTCTCCCCGCGCGGTCCATGCTGCTCGAGTAAACCCCGCCTACCAGCGTCAGCTAGAGCGCTGATTGGCTAATTATCGTAGATTTTAATTAACAGTAACTCCATAATTATCCCTAATTCTGAAAAATGTCAAAAGTGACAAAGTGCTTAGAATGTTATTCTGAACACGAATATACTGGTCGGGCCAGTTCATTTTTGAACACCCTGTATATGACAAAGTAAATTACTAGTTAAACATGCCAATTAATAAATGCGTAAATTTAAACGGCTCCTTTATTATTAATTTATAAAACGCAGCAGGAGAAAGGGGATACACAGTAACCCTAACTCCGTAACATTAACATTTTCAAATTTTTATATAACTTACGTCTGAATATATTATTAAAAAGATTTTTATACTTAACTTTCAATGAAGTATATGCTTCAATATTTATAAAAATACTTTCAACTGCAGCTGGGCACTAGTACACTGCACGAAAATACACCATATAAAAAAATGAAGATAATATAAATTTATTTAAAAATTATGTTTTATTTGATTTTAACACAGAAAGAACAGGAGAGATCCAAACAGCTCGGTAGACTCGAATAGACTGAACTGAAAACTGCATATTCTAAAAAGAAGAAACACCGAGGGTGAAGTACAGTTAGTTGCATGTGCAGAAAACTTGGGAATTTCCCGATATTAGACGACTGTCTATAGGCAATAAAACAACGCAGTGGGCCCTATTGTTTCCAGACCCCAGATAAACGTGAGGGTCAGCTATAATTAAGGATTAACTGTACCTCTTGCTTTTTTTAATTATTGATTATTTTTCCATTTGTTTTTGTCTTGATAATATTTAAATCATTATTAAAATAGTTAAAGCATTTTAGATACTTATAAATGTTAAAATAACTACAGTTTGGTAGTTATATGATGTCTTTATTCAGTTGACTTGTAGTTACCGAAAGTAAGACAACTCGTAGATATCTTTTCTAAAGTTATCTGGAAAAAGACTGACAGATGACATTTATAACTGTCTTTATAGTTACCATTCAAAGGTAATGTTAAGATGTCACTTTCCTGATACCTTAAAGCATACGTCTAAATTGTAACTTTCAGATGTCTTTACGATAATCTTACAGACACCTTTAACATGGTAGGTTTAAGATGTACAACAGAAGCGAGCGAGGGAGGGAAAGCTAGATGCGTCTGGTTCTTATACGCATCCGTGAGGCGGCGCTAGTGCACGGCTGAAAACAGTAGCAACACCATAGAATTATTTTTATGACGGCAGAGAGCGTTAGAATCTAAAAAAATCTGTTTTCCATATCTCTTACCAAAGGTCGAATTCCAAGAAGTGATATAAAAAGTTTTTGTGCGAAAATTAATATAGATTATGTATTAAGTAATTTAAATGCATAAAAATAATATGTAATAGCAGAGAGCGTTAAAAGTCAATAAAAACTCGAATTTTTAATAACTTCAATCGCCCGCGAGTCTATGTTTTTCGAATAAGCTTTTTTCATTTTTCAAGCTTTTTATTGCTCATATTTTTAGTACAATAAGAAAAATGCAGCTTCTTTACCCAAAATGATTTTATATCCGCGAAAAACACCAAAAACCCGATCAAAAAACTCGTTTTTTGTATTTTTGCTCGTATTCAAGCTCCTAAGTCTTTCGAAACAGTTTTTTGATGTTATGAATAATTTTTTATAGCTTAGTTCTGAAGTATTACATTTTCAAAACTAATCTTGTTTATATAACCAACAAAAGTCGCTATCTCGGTTTTACTTTATGAGTTTTGACGATCTGAGCCGACCTACTAGTATTCAAAATCTGCTATAATATTTTTAAATTGAGTTTACTATCAATTAAATCAATTGCTATCAATCAATTATTCAAAATATCTATGAATTTCATGTAATGACATCAAATCATACCGCATAACTTACCACGAACCTACTATGAAAATTTTCTGGAATGAATTAATAAAAATGTACAACTTTTTTATAAGCTTAAACACATAGGCTAATACGTAATGAGATTGAGTTTTATACATAAACTTTTTAGTTTATTATATCCATGTGATTTAACAATTTAGATAAAACAATATCATGACTTTAGTGTTATTTAATTTGACAGTCTCTAATCTTAAAAGCTCTATGAATCTTCATCATTGTCTTCTTCTATAACGGGAACGACCTCGTTTCGTTCAAAAATCTTGGTAAGATGCTCCGCAGGTCGAAGAATGCGAGAAAGATATCGAGCATGAAACAAATAGTAAATATCTGTAACAACATGAGAGCAACAACCGATCGTTCGCATCCCATTAGCGCATTCACAATAATATCGTTTAATTCCAACACTGCCAATTGAATTTGGTTTGTAATCTATGTAACAATTGTAAATCTTTTTTTTTAATGTGCCTCGATCTCACACGCAATTTGAGAATGTTCTCTGCATCTTTATGAAACTGAACAGTCATCTCATTATTATCGTCTATCATTTCTGCCAAATAAGAAATTGATTGCTGTAGTTGATAAGTTCCAGTAAATAGTGTGACCAGATCATTTTCTGTCATTTCTGGAAAATCATCCAAATCAGAGGAATTCAATTTTTTTAATTCACTCGTTCGGCGACTCCATATTCCTGACTCCACTTGTGCAGCTAAAGTATTTTTCGTACCGTCTTTTGAGATTATTTGATTGAGAATATCTTCATTTGTGGAAGCTCTTAACACCAGCCGTTTTTCGAATTCATTAGTTAAAAAACAAACGATTTTGCAATAAAGATCAGCTTCGACTAGAAAACGATTATCTAGTTGCTGGTGGAAAAATTTGTATTTTTGAGCCACGGCACCATGAACAGCTTCTACAACCCACCGAATCATTGTAACACGGCGAGAATTATTTGCTTTTTCTGCTGTTAATTGCTTTTCTCCTTGTTTTTTTAAGGATGGCGTAAGAACTCGGTACTTCATATTTTCTAATAGATGCACTACGTCACGGAATCCACGATCGAGTACAAAAACATCACCCTCTTCGCACATAAGATTTTTCAAATCATCATTTTCAGTCAACAGTTGTTCCAAAATCTTGGAATCATTGTCTTTGGCGGAGAATGGCCCAAGCACATCAACGATGTAGCCATCAGTAGTACAAATAGTAAATGGCTTACATAAAGGAAGCTTCTTGTGTCCCGAATAGGACTTCCTTTGGTATTCGTTATTGGCGCTCTTCTGGTGTTTCAAGTAGGTTCCATCACAAATCAATGTGAGATTACTGTCTTTTATGTTGTGAAGTTTCTTGAGAATAATTGTTGAGTGGTATTGAATCAAGTCATTTCTGTTTACAGATTTCAATCCGAAGCGCGAAGGTAATACATTTTTTTCAAAAGATTTTAAGATTGATTTTGAAAATTCAGATACTTGCTGATGTCGGTCTAGACCGACGATAGAGCAAATCATTTCGTTTGAATTTCCAGTTCGCAATCTGAATAAAAAAACCACTAGAGCTTGAGTCACCGTACGGTTATCCGTATTCCTCAAAGAAGTCACCATTTATAACCAAGGATGAATGAGAAACGACTGTCAAATTATGTATCTCATCTGCATAGAATCTTTTGTTTATCAAATGAATTTTGCAAGATCTGTTTCCTTTTGAAATGAAGATTTGTTTTACAACAAAAACTTGCTGACGCGCCTCAAAAGGTACACTAACGAAACCAGATTTTTTTCCACACAAAGAACAAGAATTATGCGTAGAAATGATTCTTCTATACGGCAACTCAATGGTCTCTTCTTCTTTTTTTTTTTTATCAACTAATATCTTTTCTGGTGGTTTGAATAGTGGATCGTTTTTAGAAGGCTGAAAAGGTGGGTCTGAAGATGAACTGGATTCTTAACTTTCAGTTTGAGGAACATGTTCAAGTTTTCTTTGTTTTGATCTTGCGAAACGAGCGGCGCCAGCGCATTTTGCGCATAGAATATCATTAACGACTACCGTTCTTGCAAAAAAATCTGAAAGGGTTGTCGCTTCTTCTTCTGTGCTAACAGTCTGTTTGTAGCCAGAAATTTTCCTCTTTGCCAGACCGCATCCTACGCAACTATTGCCGACTGTTGACTCAGACATTGTGATTAGAATCTGAAATTAAAATACGACCCTTAACAAACAACAAACAAACGTTTATTTACGGAATTTAATTTACACACACATTTATTCCTTCATTTATTCATTTGATAAAACATTCGGTTTAGTATGAAAAATTATCGTTCGGAATGATTGATAAATCAAAAAAAAATGTTAAAGGCGGTATATCCGAACTAAACACTAAGAAAAATCACAATGAAATTAAAAGGTTTGCGACTTTCTGTGGCCACTATGGTTGATGGCTTGCACACAGAGTCCCCTTTATCAAAACATAGGTGTTTCGTCCAAAACTACCAGCGTAGACTCCTCAGTAAAGCACTGATAGCCCTTCAGGTAACTAAAATTATAGAAAAATGCAATTGCCGATTTTGAATACTAGTAGGTCGGCTCAGATCGTCAAAACTCATAAAGTACCATCGAGATAGCGACTTTTGTTGGTTGTATAAACAAGATTAGTGTCGAAAACGTAATACTTCTAAGAACTAAGCGATAAAAAATTATTCATAATATCAAAAAAGCTGTTTCGAAAGACTTAGGAGCTTGAATACGAGCAAAAATACAAAAAACGAGTTTTTTGATCGGGTTTTTGGTGTTTTTCGCGGATATAAAATCATTTTGGGTGAAGAAGCTGCATTTTTTGTTATTGTACTAAAAATATGAGCAAAAAAAGCTTGAAAAATGAAAAAGAAAAGCTTATTCGAAAAGCATAGAGACTCGCGGGCGACCGAAGTTATTAAAAATTCAAGTTTTTATTGATTTTTAACGCTCTCTGCCGCCATAAAAGTAATTCTATGGTGTTGATACTGTTTTGTTCCTCTCAAAATTGTATATTCTACCAAATAAAGGCATATAAAGATACAAAAACTTCACCAGTGAGTCTTGTGCATAGGAAAAAAGTCGGAAAAATACGGTTTTTATTTTTTGTCGATGTCTACCACCACTTTTAAAAATCTAAAAAAAATCACACATACTTCTGGGGTGTCCAGAAATAACAAATTTTTTTGGCGTTGAGTCGGTCTGTGTTTTCAAAATATTGAATTTTAAAAAATTTTGAATTTCTCGCCAAAATTATTTTGAATGATATTATTTTGTAGGGCTTAAAAAACTCCGCAATTTGAAAAAAAAGAAAAAGAATTTTCTAGCTCCAAAATTGACCGAGATATCGTAAAAACACCGAAAATCACATTTTATGGTCTAGGGCGGGCAAAAATGACTTTTAAGTTCTGAAAATTGGTTTCTAGGGGCCATTTTTGATCAGGAATAAGGTGGTATAATTAGTTTCCTAAATGACTTTGGGGCAGTTTTCATCGTCTTATCCGGTGTGACGAGGCAGATCTGCTCGCACAGCCCTGACCCTTAGTACATAGCAAGCCCTCGCACGGAGTCCTTAGCATAGGAGCGTAACCGTGGAGGAGTACTGGACTAAGCTATCCTACCTACCCGAACCAAAGCTACATCACACAAAGCACACGATTCGCAAACATCCTTAGAGGCACCACAAATCCTTTCCTTCTCCCCTTGCAGTCCCAAGGAGGCCTCGAAGAATCACCGCAACAGGAGGAGGCAATATCGAGGAGGCACTTAGGCATAAAGGCTTCCAAAATAACTACGGGAATGGTAAAGCTGGCTCCGAGGACAAAAAGGGAGCAACACACGATCAAGGCTCACCTAAAACAGAATATAGAGAAGCCAATAAAAGAGGCCAAATACTCAGACAGCTCTACCAGGGAACGAATAGCCATACCACCTGTGCTGAGAGGTTAGAGTGCCTTATTCTTTATAGGCACCAAGAAGACCTTCTGCAACTACGGAAAATCCCAGGAAACCACACAGAACATCTGAACACGCTGCTTTCCCTCCTCCGCATACAGGCGAGCGTACCGGCAACTGAGACGAGCTGAAAATACGTAGAGGGAAATCAGCCCACTATCTATACAACACTACAGGCAACGACACTTAGGATGCCGCCAAGTCCCCATCAGCTGATGAATATGGGCTCCCCATGCCTCTAGCGCCTCTTCCTCTCCCTCAGCACACCGCAGTCCCCCCAAGAGAACGTAGGCGGACGTGGACAGCTTCCTCGTGACAACAACAACACTGCTACGAGAGAGCGCGGAAGGCAGCTAGGCGCACCGCCACGCCACTAGTGGTGAAAAGAGGAAATACATGAAGAAGACGGAAGAGCGCGGACCGGGGCCGGGGGCGGCATTCCGTGCGAGGTAGCCGTCCAGCGTGGACAAGTTCAGGCGAGTAGGACGAGAGGACGACAACAACATCGTCGACGAGGCAGGTGGCCTCCCCTCCCAGCTTATCCCCATCCTGGCAAGATCGTGCCGCAATAGTGTGTGTGGTTCGAGAATAATTTCGTGCGGAGTGTCGCGACTCCGTAACTTCGCGACTGGCGCCCTTAGGAAATCCCGTATCGGCTACGGGCATGTATAATTAATTATTCCAGTATTATATTCATTAAAATAAATCTAATTTCTTTTTATTAATTCTATTGTGTTCATTCTGTCGTGACTCAGCTCTGATCCCCAGCTGAACGTCACAAATGGCGCCCAACGTGGGGCCGACACAAAATTCGAATAGAATCTTGTGTCGAAATTCTCGGGATCGCGAACATCTTTGTACCCGTGATAGAAATCGGGAAAAGTGTTATAGGCAGGCATACTGAAATTTTAGTGCGTGAAAATAGTTCAGGTAGTAATTTTGTGAGAAATAAAGTGTTTGTGGCGTGAGTAGGGAACATCGGCGGCGTAAAGGCACACACGGCACGATCTCGCTAGGAGGACGCTTGGCGGCCAGTTTCGAAGCTACAACGAGACGTGCTCGGTCGCACCGCGTACATAGGGGCTTAAAATAAAAATACTTTAATAAATTACAGTTTTGGCAAGTGAGCAGGTGCAGAAAAAAAAAGAAAAAGAGAAACCAAGGTATCTTTTTGAATTGATTTTCTTGCCATTATTTTTTTTCTCATGTAATAATTTTTTATGCATGTTTCAAAATTTTTTTGTTGTTGTCATATGCTTGGCTGCTTGTTAAAAATACGTTCATTTTTTTTTGTGCTTATATATTTTGCACATGTTCCCATCTACATTTCCCTCCCACACAATTAACGGCTCAAATTCGAACACGCATAAAATTTCTTTGTTTGCTTATGTTTGGTGAACCAAACGCCCTGAATGCTTAGCGCTCTATAGGCTAGCCCATTTCCAAATATTACCCAGCCCCGTTTACACTTCAACGCCTTATAATAATTTTCAAAGACCCCGTTTACATCTAGGGAAAGAGTTCGTTGCACAGCAAGCTGCTTGTAGCTGTCAACGAACAGTTTGTATATAATTTTGTCTGTGTGAGCAACTACGAGAAATCTGATGGCTTGCTACGCACGGAATCACTAACAATTTTATCGATGTCTCGTGGTCACCGCTAGTTCTGTGAGTGAGTAAATTAAAAGGGAAAAAGAAGAAAAAAATTTTGTGATGATTTAAAGAAGGAAAGGAAAAAAAAAAAAAAAGGAAAAATTTTAAATTTACACTAAGCCGTGGTAATAAGTTTGTTCGTCGTGTAAATTCATGGAAAATAATTTTGAATCCTATTGGCTTTTCTGATAGTCGAATTTTAAAAATTTTTTTTTGCTTTGTTTTGCTTTTGGTGTTTGCTTGTAGTTAGTATTACAGTAAAGTAAATAAGGGAGATACTGAACTGAGCATTATTGCTATTTCAGCAATAGCGGTTGGAAACCTGAGAATATTTTAACTTTAAGTTCGTTTCGCGTGTTATTTATTATTTCGTGTTTAGCTAAAATAAAAAAAAAAAAAAGTATAATTATTTCTTTTGATAATTGAGGCTAACTAACTGGCATTTGAGTAAGGACCATTACTCCACCCGTTTTTTTCTTTTCTTTCTTACATTTGGCCCCTTGTTACACTTAGTTGAGTGTACAATTTTTTTTATTTGTTTTTTTTTGTTACTTACAGTTTTTTTTTTGTTGGTATTAATTTTACCTTAAGTGATTTTCTTTTCTTTCTCTTCGTACCCGTATATCCGATTGATTATTGAATACCCCTCCTTTTATCAACATGGCAGATTTGGAAAATAGCATTGCTTCTGAACTGAATGCATCCGGAGATTTAATGGCAGTTGACCCAGAAGAGGGTGCAGACTTAATTCGACGAGTCTTAGACAAACTTTCGGATGGAAAAATATTCGAGTATTCACTCAGATATGGGCTGAATGTGGACTGTAACGTGGCTACATTGCGGGATAGATTAGAAAGGAGGGAAATATGTCGATATTACGGACCAGGAGCAGCTCCATGGAGTGAGCAGATAGATTGGCAGCGGAATATGAACACCTCGGATTTATTGGAGCCAGATAATTTTACATCTTCGCCTACGAGCGTTATAGAATGCAATGCCTCCTCCGGACTTCGGCAAATGCCCGCTTCAGGAATTTCCCGTGCCCCGATTTTGACTACAGGCCAGACGATGGGTACATATCAAGATCCACTTTCAATGAGGGTGCCATCGCCAACCTTCACCTCACATGTAGAAATTCGGGTGAATGAAGACCATACGAATAGTAACGGTACCAGATCAACTAATCAGGCTGAATTAGCGGTACCCGTCTCCACCTCTGAGAGGCGGGTGAGTATTGTACCTACTCTACAGTGCGATGGTATGAATCCCCAGGCTCAGTCTACCCGATGCCCCATGAATCAAGGAGAAAATCTAGACAACAGCACACTGGAATTAACGGCCCCCATTGAAAATGATCAAGATAATCCGGATTTAACGAGAAGAGCCACCCAATTTTTTTCATTGGACCCAGAACGTATGAGGCTTAATGAAACATCTTATAGGGAGATGGTGAATCCCTACCAGAGTAGTCAACAACGGAGTACAAATGGAGTTGGCCAAACACAAAGGGAGGATAACACCCATGTATCGACAAGTCATGTACCCCGCCTCCCCCCTACAGTCTATCGGCCTAGCATCCTGAGAGTACCACCAGGAAGTAGTGTGTCGCAATTACCCACTACCCAGTCAGGTATCTACACCAATGCACCCCAATATCTGCCACCACCCCTTCGAACAGTATATGATCTTCCTATCCCAAATAGAGTAATACCGCCCCCTCCCCCTAGAGTTTCATCCACTATACACCCTAGTAACCAGGTACCTTATTTTGAGCCCCGTACATTTTCAGAGTCTAGGCCACCAAGACCAGAAATTTCCAAACACCAGGATTACCTACAACCGTTGTCTCAGTCAGTAAGATATCAGATGCCCCATAGCGAAACACTACCCCCGTATGACCTTCAACCCCAATCACAACTATATTTTAATCAGAGTAGTAATTTAGACAGTTCATTATTAGCACGCGAACGTAGAATCAACGAAATCTTACGTAATTGGCATATCGATTTTAGAGGCAACAAAAAGGCAGAACCCGAAGCTTTCTTGCAAAATCTCAGAGAATGCGTTTCAACAAATCAGCTGTCCATCCGGGACGTTGCTAAGGCTTTGCCTTTAATCATGGATGACGAATCTTGGAGTTGGTATCGAAGAGAGCATAAATTCTGGAACTCTTTGGAAGATTTGGAGGCTGCATTTAGGTTGCAATTTGGGGTAGAAGACATCCAAGAAAGTTTAACCCAGGCAATAGAAGCTCGTACCCAAGGACCGATGGAGGACATCTCAAATTTTTTAGCCAAGTTTCGAACCTTATTAGACCAGAAAAAGCCAGCCATGAGCCTGAAGGAACAACTGGACCGAGCGTACAAAAATCTGCATCCTAGTTATTCCGAGCGTTTCACTCGGGAACAGTTCACTAGTTTCCCTGGGTTACAGATGCTCGGAAAGAAAGAGGAAACAGCGTCGGCTACAGGCTAAGGCATATAGGCCCCCTCCCGGTCCAGAAGAATCTTTGTTCCCAGATACAGCCTACGTACCCCCTAAACCTAAACGAGCACCTAGAATAGCAGCAATGGAATGCGAAGACGACCAGGACCAACCTCAATCCACCCCGATAGATGTCCCAATGATGGCCCCAGTAGCAGATAGTAATTTGAAGAAACCCACTGCCGCGAATGTGAGAAAACCACAAAACCAATATAGGAATGCCAATAACTCACCTAAAGGCCCCCCAAAACAAACACAGAATAGTCAGGCACAAAACCCTGGAAATTCCTCTGCGACGGGCAGCACAGAAGGCACTCCTTCCACGAGCAACAACGAAAATAATAGGCCAAAGGAATCCCTGGGAAACCAGAAGGACAATATAGAGCGACGCAAAACATATGAGCCTTGTTTTCGTTGTGGCAAAGTAGGACATTGGAGAGAAGAGTGCAAGAAACCAGTGAGTTGCCTGGGGTGTGGCACCCTAAATATTACAATCAGCAAATGCCAACCATGCCTGGCTAAGTTACGGGGAAACTCGTCGCAGCTGGAGTAAAAGGAGCCAATGCTTCGGCTACTTATGTAAAGAAGGCTCAAACCCCCCAAGTTAGATTAATTATCGCACCCCCAGCTGCAAAAGGGATCGATATGGCCAAAATTATGGACGACGCTCCTAAGAATCCACTGGACCACGATTCCCCAAGCAAAACTCCGCGTGCCCCCCCTAAAGGCCCCCCTCCGAAAGAAAATAAAAAGGAAAAGAAATCTGAAGGAGCTACCAACCCACAGGCTCTCTCCTCTACAGAAATAGAAGGAGACGCAGCAAATACAGGAGATAGCGGCCCCTCAGAATTTCAATCCCATAATAAAGAAAATAAGATGAAGAATTTTAATATAGAAAGTAAGATTGTGAAAATAAGTCAAAAATTAATGGAAGATTCAGTCATAAGGGGCCCCACCGAGAAAACCAATCCAAACCAACTCGCAATACTGTCTTCTGAACCCAGATACTTCCTGACCATAGAGTTGAATGGAAAGAAAGTAATAGGTTTACTGGATACAGGGGCAGTACACTCGTTCTTAGGTAATGGCATTGGACAAGAGTTCAGACAGAAGCTCATCGCTCGAAATACTAGTGTGCAAGTAGCGGATGGGTCAGATGTCAATGTGCAAGGGATTCTGAACGTGACACTATCAATAGATAACCTGTGGAAAACAGTGCCGTTCAGAGTCGCCGATGACCTTCAATACGACTGTATTCTGGGTATAGACTTTATAAAAACATTTGGGATGAAATTAGATGCGGCGGGAAACATATGGTGGACCGACAGAGGTGTGAAGCACAATTTCTACCCGTATGGGCAAGATCCTACCAGTTTTCCAGCAGTAGCCAGCCTAGGAGGATTGTCAACAGCCACGAGCGAACAAAAGCAACAGGTAGCTCGGTTATTGGATGAATTAATTCCCCCAGTACCAGAGAAGTTGGGCGTGACCAAATTAACAACACATTCAATAAATGTGCAAGGTCACGAACCTATTCGCCAAAGGCCAAGACGATTCTCCCCCAAGATGTTAGAGGCAGCGAATGCAGAAGTAGATCGGATGTTGGCCGAA